>OY728157.1:1023252974-1024452974 GCA_963277665.1 Viscum album
GGAGGAATAAATCAATTTTTGTATCATATTTGATGATATCGATTATGATATCTAATTTTCAAAGGAAATTCTATATCATAGATTATGATATGTAACACGATATAAAAAATGATTCTTATTTTCTTAATTTTAAACATGATTTTATGAATTAAAAATAATGGTAAAACTTTGATACCACTGATGAGTTTCTAAGGATCAAATAACATTTATTCAATTTAGTAAAAGGCATTAGAAACTACTACCCAAGATCACCATGCTATGAAAAAATTGAAATCATGTAAAAATTAAATGAATAATGTGTAACTTTCACCAAGTCTAAGACCCTAATATTTTAAGACATGACTTACTTTAAATGATCCAAATTTGTTTGATATCTTTCTTCACATGCAATAACGAACTAAAATGAAAACAATAATATATTTAGATAAAAATATAAATATTAAGTATGGCTATTAAAATCGAGAAATTGAATTAGATATAATGAATATAAAAAATTCATTTATGAGATATTTATATAAAGAAAATAAATTCTACTTTTAATATGAAAGAAATTCAATTTCTATAGCTAAAATGACTAATGTAATCATTTTATACTTAGAAATGTATTTTTCAAAATATTACCTTTTTATGAAAAATGGATTCATATTTCAAGAAACTTATAATTAATGATGATAAATTATTTTTGATATTAATAAATGGTTAACACCAATTTAGTGAGTAAATGATATGAAATAAGAATAATAATAGTTAATATTTGAAAGTTTAATTTTTCAATAAAAACAAGTTTTCATTTTATTTTATGATTCCATTTGAAAATTGAATTTATAAATTTTATAATTTTTATTTGAAAAAATTATAATTATATTTGTATTTAGAATAAAAATATCAGGATAAGATATTTTTTTGGTATTTTTATGAAATAACCGGTTTTTAGGTGAATAGTGAAAAAATACCGATTTTTCTAAAAACTGTAACTTTTATGAAATTATCAAAATACAAGAATGAATTTAATTTTTTTGAAATTATTTTCTATAAAAGATATTTATTTATAAGTAAAATAAATAAATTTAAATTACTATTTTATTTCTATAAAATCCATGTATATTGTTTTGAAAACATAAGTAATATTTTATTATATTTTTTTATTCACTTATATTAAAAATTATTTTTCATCAATTGTAGAAATGAAATATATAAAAATAGATTTCATATTTTAGATTAATATAATCATATAACATAATAAGTTAAATTTTAATTTTGGCCATAGAATTATGATTACTAAGATTAATGTTAATAACCCTGATAATGGAAAAACTGTTATTTTTAAAGAATTGTTTTATTAATATTATGTAATTTTTATCAAATTAATTAAATTAATAACTTTTAAATTATGAATCTAATATTATGTTTAAACACATATAATTATGTCATCAAAAATTTAATTGGTAACTAATTCTAAATAATATTAAGAACACATTATGGTTAAAATACCATTTTTCTACAAATAACTATTTATATGTATATATATAATGTTTTAATTAAAAAGTGAATTTTAGCTTATTTTTAAATTTAATTTTATTAAATTGAGATTAAATTTAGGTTCATTACATATGAATTATGTAATAGGGATTATTTTAATTTTTTAGTAAAACATAAGTTAATTAGTTAAAAATTAGTTTCCAAGGTAAAAATGAAAAAACATAAAAGTATTCAAAAATTAAGGTAATTGGCTAGATGATCCCATAAGGGGTTTTTCATCCTAGGGTTTCCTTCCTCCTATCTCCACCTTCATCTTTTCCTTCTCAGATCAGGGACATACCCTCTATTCAGCGATTACAATCAGCACGATCGGGTTTGTCCCCTCTTGCAACGTCGGCGGCGTGCGGCTTTGCAGGCTCGTGGCTAGGGTTTCCATTGATGGAGCGATGAAGGTCCAATAGTCGGGTCAAGTTGCTGTGGTATGAGGGTTACAGCCTTGTTTCCGCATCGGCTTGGGTGCGTTGGGAGGTCTGCGGTGGTCTTCAACGGCGGTCTTGCAGGCGACGACGGGATTGTGATTCTGCTTTCAGCGCCACCACTCTTCTTTGGTGGCGTCAATTTCGGTGAGGTGTCTTCGTTTCCTGTTTTGATTCAGTATAGTTTTGGATGATTTCTGGTGCTCATGATTCCATTTCTGCGGTGATTTTTATGTGGTGTTCTGTGTGATTTGCTATGATTCGATGAGGAGATTTTAATTTGGATGGAATTTGGTTATACAATGCTGGTGAAGGAGGTTTTTTGGTTTAAGGGGAAGGTGGAACTTCTGAGTTGTCTGTGGATCAGGGTGCTCACGATGTCAGGGCCTGATCCCCTTCATTTTGGTTTCTTTGACATCCTTTGTGGATGGATTCTTCCTGGAGGTCCATTTCATTTTTCTTAATGGCTGGGTGAATTTCAATGGAGTTTTCCGACAGGAGGATTTGGGCCGGTGTCGATGGTCGCGCTGGGGGACGTTCAAGGGAACCTTTTTGAGGTTCTTCCATCATTTCTGATGTTCTTGTGCCCTGGTTCATGGTTTCTTGGACATTTACATTGGTTTTTGATGTTTTTTTGTAATGGTGAATGTGGTTGTTTTGAAATCATGTAGTGGGGTAACGGGAACCCATAAACCGGCTTTTGAAAATGAAAAAAAATGATTAGTGAAAAAACATAAAAGTAAAAAACCTAAGAACAAATGAATTCCAACATTTTTAAAACATGTGTGAAAAAAATTGTTTTATCGCAAACCAAATTGGATAACCCACCTAAATAGTACCCAAATCATTTATGGTATGACATGAAGGGTCTTCCTGAACCCCATGGGTTGGCGACTAGCACCTGAGCATCAAAACAAACTAGAGGGAATGGTTTTTCCATAAAAAACTCATCAAGACAAAGTAGAAGATATAAATAAATACATAGTTAGTATTCCATACACACCTTAAGAGAATTAATACAGGTAGAAAAATATAAGTCCCCAAAATGGCATGTTAACCAGATTCATCACACAAAACCATCAAAGAAATTATAAAAAAACCCATGTAACAATTGGATCACATGATCCACTGGCCTACACCAACTTCTAATGTCCTAATAATAAATAACATCCACCCCTTAGGGGGTGTCTTTATTTTCCCTAGACATGTCATAAGAAAATCTAAAAATTCCCAAAGGAAAAGGTAGGGAGTGAGAAAAAAATCCCAGTTGCATTCCATCAACCATTCCATAAGCATTTCCATGTAAAATAAACAAAATATGATCATTTTTAAATAAAACATGGCATAGTGATCTTTTCACAGATCATAGAAAAACATGATTTTCAAAACATTTTAATAGCTGTAATAAAAAATGTATAAAAGTGCATTACCATCAAATAAGAAATATAAAATAATCATTGTTTAAATAGGCATGAGTTGTAAAGACCCATAAAATTCAAGGGAAATTTTTTTATTAATTTTCTTTGGGATTTTACAAGAATGCAGTTTCAGACGACACTTGATTCCGAGGCCCGGTGTGCCCGGAATTTCTATCCGAAGTTTAGCTTGGGTACGTTCAGTGAACGAACGAGCGAGAATTCCTATATTTTGAACCGGTTCTCGGAATCGAATTCTGAGGGAACTGATGGAACCGCAATGCCGATAATGGCTTAGGAACGTCTATCCTGGAGTTGCGTTTGCTCGTTATGAGTTGTTTAAATTTGTGGATTAAGTGTTGTGAAATAAAATTTTCGTTAAGAATTTTATTTCACTTCTCCATGAGTTAGAACCTAAGTGTAGGAGTTAGGGTGGGACCACTGTTTGTTAGTTTCTCTTGTGTGGATTAAAGGTGAGGTGGGGCCCACACGAGCCCCCACCTTTTCAATTCACTTAACTCGCTAACTCCTCTTAACCCCCCCACTTAAGTTGTGTAACCCTTTTGACTTTACCTCTCCTCTCATTAAGTATGCCAACACCCAATTCAATTAATTAATTTAAGTTTTGAATTTTTTGAATTGTGGCTTGAGTTAATAAAATAAGGGTGAGCCTTATTTTATTTTGGTTGGATGTTGTGTGTGTACAATTAAGGAGAGAGATCTTCATCTTCGACGAAGAACACCGAAACTTCAACGAAGAATGCCGTCACTGTAAGAAGAGATCGGCGTGCCGTCTCTTCTCCTCTTCGCAGCCGGTGTGTTTCCAAAGATCGACGATGCACCCTCTTTCGATCTTCTTCCCGTGTCAACGAAAAGGAGACACCACTTCCTCCTCGGGCGTTCTCCGTCAACTTACGGAGCTTCACCTCGCGACGTCGTTTTCCGCGGCGAACCCCCATTCTAGCTACGCTCAAGGTAGGGGTTTAAATTATTTAATTAATTTCGTTCGTGATTTCTAGTTTGTCGTTATTCATGGATATACGACTAAATTTTATCGATTAATGAGAGGGGGCTGGACCGAACAAACACGGCTGACCCTCCTCCCTTATCCGTGTGTTGTTTATTTGTGGTTTGAAACGAGTATGGCGCGGTGACGTCGCACCGCGTGTGATCGTGCGACAAGGAATGCGTGGCGCCATCGTGCCGCGCCATGGAAACGAACAAGGACACGACGCCATCGCGTCGCGCCTTGAAGTTGAACCAAGTCGCGGCGCCGTCGCGCCGCGTCGGAGAAAACCAAAGATACCTCGGCCAGAGCGGGGCTGCGGCGGAGGGGCGCAGAGCCATCGCGCCGTGCCGGACGAACCAAAATCGCGGCCGATTCTGGGCCGTGGCGGAGCAGAGTGACCGGCGGCCGGTTTCGGGCCGCCGGTGTCGGAGCAGGGAGGGGACCGGCCGCCGCCGGTCCCGTGGAGGCAGAAACCGGCCGGCCAGGGCGGGCCGACCAGACAAGTGTGCAGCCGTGGGTTAAAACCCCCGGCCGGCCAGCACAAAACAGCCCCCATTTAATGGGGGGCCGCGGTTACACCAGGGGGGCAGGCGCCCCCCCCCTTGCGAAACGGCTCGGCTGGTTGGCCGAGTGCATGGCCAACGCGCTGTGCCCAGGCCGGGCCGGGCCGCGCCCAAGCGGGCCGGACCCGGACCCGGTTCGGGTCGACCCCGAGGGTATCGGGCCGGGTCGGACCGGGCCCGAACCCCTTAATACCTAACCTTTTCCAGTCGGACGCACATAACTTGTGCTACGGGTCTCCGATCGACGCACCGTCAGTTGCGATGTGATCCTTGGATCGAGACAGTCGTTTCGGTATATCGCACTCAAGGTTTCGGAATACTTTGAGTTCGGATGGGTTGGTTCGTACAGGAAATCAACCGGGCCCTCGGAGCGGAAACACTCATATCTTAATCTCTAGACGTCCGATTGACATGCCGTTGACTTTGTTGGATTCCTCTAAGTGAGATGGATCTTTTGGATTACTCCGCCCGAGGTTTGGATGCAGGTGGTGTACGGTCGGGTTGGTTTTGCCTTAAAAACCAACCGGGCCCCTGGAACGAAAAAAGCCAATAACTCTCATACCGGGCGTCCGATTGACGTGCCGTCTGCGACATTGAGTTCCTGTTGACGATATGGAATTTTTGGATACATCAACTATGGACTAAATGTCAGTTGATGTATCAGCCTCTTGGCTCATGGAGCAGACCCTCCCGAACGAGCTTACTGTGTGCGGGAACCCTAGAGCTGGCTGCGACTACTACTACTACGATGACTGTACAGAGATCGTCAGTGGATTCGACGGTGACGACTACAACACACAACGATCCTATGTGGATCAGTGCTACCGATCCTGTGTGGGTCCAATCCTGTGTGGGTCAGCGCTCAGCGGTTCTGTGTGAGCCAGCGCCTACAGATCCTGTGTGGGTCCGATCCCGTGTGGGTCTTGCGGGGGTTGGTTAGCTATCGATCCTTTGTGGGTCAGATCCTATGTGGGTCATTGCGAGGGTTAGTACCTTTCGATCCTTTGTGGGTCTGACGACATAGATGAATCAGTGGATATATCTGATCATCACTATCGTCATACGAAGAAGTATACCTGTGTGAGCTGAATCCTGTTTTGCTTTCCTATGTGGATTGTGTTGTGCTATCCTGTGTGGATTTACGTTTTTCTTTCCTGTGTGGACTGGGTTGTACTTGGGTTCGGATGTTAGAGCCGAACGAGAATTGATGACTTAGGTATATGTATGGGCATATACCTAAGCAGAGTCAGATGTTACTTCGTGATTGTATCTTTCCTTTGTGGATTATCCTTTGTGGATTCTGGGAGACCTTCGGGGGTCTTGGGGTCCCTAATGAGTAGCTTATACTCACCCCTGCATGGGTTATGCCCGCACTACGTTGTGTTGGTTGCAGACGACGGATAACGCTGATCGTGGTTGAGGCTTGCAGAGCAGGACGGTACCTGGAGGTGGACCGCTGGGCGGGACGTACTCGGAGCGGTCAGCTGGACCCGAGGAGTAGAGGAGGCCATATGTACTCACCCTTCAGGTGAGATTCCCAGTGGACAGCTCGTCGTTGCGGCTTTACTTTTCAGTTGCTATTTTCCCTTTTCAGTTGTACTTTACTTTCAGCTTGGGTTTTTATACTGGCCCACTTACTTTCCGCACTTACAGTTGTACTCTGTTTTTACTTAGTGTTTACTTCTATTGCTTGCTTGCTCTGTGGTGTTTGTTTTCTTTACAAAGGCAATGCCTTCCCTTTTTATCGGGATTTACGCCTTGGTGCTAGTCGCCAGCCCCTGGCCTATGGAAGGAGGGCCTGAGGTAGTCACAGCACGGGCCCCGAGTACAAGTCGTGAAAAATTGGTATCAAAGGAGTTCGGTTCTACCGCAGACTCTGATCTTTTTCTATGTGAAGAAATAATGTTAAGCATATTGGGTGTGGTTATCAGTCTAGGGAGTCCAGTGTTGGTGCGGCGGCCGACGTATCCGTACACCCGGACCCAGACTTCTGATTTCCGACTTAATGCACAAAAACATTGATTGCATGTGTGTTTCAAGTTTTCTTTGTGATTACTTTGTATCATCTCACCAGGTATACTGTTCTGATAGTGGCGCACCTGTTTTCTTTTCAGGATGACCCCACGATGGCAGCCAGCTAAGGTTCCGAGAGTTGAGCGTGACGACAGCCCACCGAGCGACGAGGCCTCGGTGCAGGGCCCTTTGTCAGCAGTGGCACCAGCGGTAGCTCTACCCGCCGAGCCACCGATGCTTCCAGCCCCAGACGCTGACGATGCACATCGCCTTAGTGCACTGCAGGAGTTTCAGCGCCAGCGACCGCCCAGGTTCCGCGGGGAGATGGTCCCCCAGGCAGTCGAGGACTGGCTGGACGCAGTGGTGAGAGTTTTCAGGTTAGTGAGGACACCGGCAGACCTCATGGTGATCCTCGCAACGATCCTACTGCACGTAGCAGCAGGCAGATGGTGGAACTTGATGCTCCAGGTGCACGATGAGGCATCACTTCTCTGGACAAACTTTGAGAGCCTCTTCCGCTCAGAGTTCCTCCCAGCCACCCTCTGTGCGGTGCGCATCCAGAAGATTCTTCAGCTGCAGCAGGGCAGCATGACGGTCGCCCAGTACTCGACGAGATTTACCGATCTCTCGCGCTACTCTACAGACATGGTACGGGACCCATTCTTCTGGGCCCAGACCTTTGAGCAGGGATTGAGACACGAGATCAGGACATCGCTGATCTCCCTCAGCATTCCGACTCAGACAGGAGTACTGTAGCGAGCCCTTTTGATCGAGAGCTTTCTTGCTGAGTCTACACCAGCGCCGAGACCCACCGCAGGGTAGCACGTAGTAGAGTCTTCTGCAGCAGGAAGTCGACGGATGACTCATGGGTCTAGGCAGACCAGACCCTCAGGCAGACGACCTCAGGATACTGGCTTAGCAGTGCAAGGCACACAGCGCAGAGCCAGTCTTTCGAGAGGCAGGCAGTGCTACTCATGCGGCGGGCAGGGCCACATGGCTTGTGACTGCCCGACCTGCCGTGCTGAGGAGCAACAGACGGTTGAGGGACCACCGAGGCAGAGGCAGAGGGTTGACCGTGGCGGTCCACAGGGAGCAGTCAGACGAGGCAGAGGAGCTGTCCGAGCAGCGGGTGGTGGGCGACGCTTTGAGGCTCTACCACCACCAGCACCACCAGGAGGTCCACCCCAACCACAGGGAGCTGGCGGGCAGAGACAGGCACAACTCCAAGCAACGGAGGCCTACGACCATGGCATGCCCGAGATGATTCGAGGTACTATCTGTGTCTATTCCACCCTTGCTGCAGTACTTATAGACATAGGAGCGAGTCATTCTTTCATAGCCGCTGCCCTTGTTCGGAGCTCGGAGATTCCGACAGAGCCGTTGGCTCGATCCTTACGGCTAGAGACTCCTACGGAAGCAGACTCGATGATTACGCACTGGTGCCGGTAGTGTGAGATTACTCTAGGAGGCGGGAGCTTCGGCTGGGATCTTCTTGTAGCGGCGTCGAGGCCTTACGACGTCATCTTGGGCATGGATTTCTTGTCTACATTCCATGCACAGATTGACTGTATTAGGCGCAAGGTGCGATGTGTACGCACCAGCGGGAGTAGGTTCACCTTCACCGGCGAGAAGGGAGCCTTTGCAGCTCAGGATGGACTCTCGTAGAGGAGATGACAGCCCATCACTCATCAGTTGGCTAGCCTCATCCTAGGAGAAGTTGACGTGCGAAGTCCTAGTTTTCCTACAGTGGTAGATCAGTATGCAGACGTTTTTCCCGACGACATTCCAGGGCTACCTCCACGTAGAGAGGTAGACTTTTATATTGACCTGTACCCTGGGACAACCCCGATATCGACTCCAGTATATCGGATGGCCCCCACCAAGCTTCGAGAGCTGCGGGTACAGTTGGAGGACTTGCAGGGCAATGGGTTCATCCGAACCAGTGTTTCACCCTGGGCTTCCCCGATTTTGTTTGCCAAGAAGGCGGAAGGGAGCTTGCGACTTTGTGTCGACTATCGTCGCCTGAACTAGGTGACAGTGAGGAACAAGTATCCGCTACCGAGGATTGATGACCTCTTCGATCATCTCAAGGGAGCACGGTGGTTCTCAAAGATAGACCTCAGGTCAGGATATCATCAGCTTAGAGTTCGAGACAAGGACATGCAGAAGATGGCCTTCAGGTGTCGGTATGGCCACTTTGAGTTCTTGGTTATGCCCTTCGGCATGAACAATGCTCCAGCAGTGTTCATGGCCCTCATGAACAGGATCTTTTCGCCATACCTCGATCGATTTGTCATGGTCTTCATCAACGAAATTTTGATTTACTCGACGACTGAGGAGGAGCATGCCTGCCACTTGCGGGTTGTACTAGACACACTCCGAGATCATCAGCTTTATGGTAAGCTCTCAAAGTGTTAGTTCTGGATACGTGAGGTCCACTTCTTGGGACACGTCATCTCTGAGGCGGGAGTTGCGGTGGATCCTGCGAAGATCGAGGCAGTGCTAGCTTGGGAGCCACCCAGAAGCGTGACGGAGGTACAAAGTTTCTTGGGACTAGCTAGATACTACCGGATGTTTGTGCCCGACTTCTCCAAAGTTGCGACACCACTCTCAGCTTTGACGAAGAAGGTCAAACCCTGTGTATGGTCAGACAGATGTCAGCAGAGCTTCCAAGAGCTGAGACAGAGATTGACCAGTGCACCTATCTTGAGGTTTCCTGAGGAAGGAGTTGGGTAAGTAGTCTACTGTGATGCATCAGGGACCGGACTTGGATGTATCCTGATGCAATAGCGGGCCGTGATCGCCTATGGATCATGTCAGTTGAGGCCGCATGAGCAGAACTATGCTACCCATGACCTGGAGTTAGCAGCAGTGGTCTTCACTCTGAAGACATAGAGACACTACCTGATGGGCGAGCGCTTTACAGTCTTTTCTGACCATCAGAGTCTCAGATACATCTTCTCTCAGAAGGACCTGAATCTGAGACAACGGTGATGGATCTAGTTCCTCCAGGACTATGACTTTGAGATAGTCTATACTCCTTGGAAGGGGAACGTGGTAGCTGATGCTCTCAGTATGAGGACGGGCATTCAGATACTTGAGGAGGAGACAAAGCAGCTAGCCTCTTTGCAGATATCCTTCATGGATAGAGATGGAGCAGCCTTCCTCCAGTCTCTCACAGTCACTCCTCCACTACTGTAGCAGGTCAGAGAGGCACAGCGTGGGGACGCTGACTGTGAGACGTGGTGTGCACATATATCCTCAGGACAGGCACCTGATGGTTTCTCCTTTGGAGCATAGCACGACATCCTTTTCAGAGGACGTACCTTGGTACTAGTTTCTTTACAGGAGGAGGTGCTGAGAGAGTTTCACACTTCTCCTTTGGCGGTACATCCTGGAGTGGCGAAGATGTACCAGGATCTCAGACGACAACACTGGTGGCCGGGCATGAAGAAGGCTGTGGCAGAGTTCGTTTCATGATGCCTCACCTGCCAGCAGGTGAAGGCAGAGCACCAGGTACCAGAAGGCTTGGTATAACCTTTGGAGGTCCCGGAGTGGAAGTGGGATGACATATCTATGGACTTCATGACTGGACTTCCACGCACTTCCAGAGGTCACGACTCCATCGGGGTGATTGTCGACTGACTCACCAAGTCGGCTCACTTATTACCCATCAGAGAGTAGGGCTCGGTAGAGAGCTTGGAACTTCTCTACGTCCAGGAGATTGTACAGCTTCACGGTGTGCCATCATCTATCGTCTCCGATCGAGATGCTCAATTTACTTCCCGGCTTTGGAAGGGGTTGCAGGAGGCGTTCGGGACGCAGCTACGTCTGAGCACAGCCTTTCACCCTCAGACAGATGGTCAGATGGAGAGGACCATTCAGACTCTCGAGGACGTGATCTGCACATGTATCCTCAACTTTGGTCGCAGTTGGGAGGACCACCTACCCTTGGTGGAGTTTGCGTACAACAAGAGTTACCACTCCACCATCGGGATGGCACCATACGAGGCATTGTACGACCGACCTTGCAGATATCCTTTGTGCTGGACAGATCCTGGGGAGTCAGCACTTGTGGGACCAGAGATGGTCCAGGCCATGACAGAGAAGGTATAGGTCATCCAGGAGCGGATGAGGACAGCTCAGAGCCGGCAGAAGTCTTATGCTGATAGGAGGCGGAGGCCACTAGAGTTCGAGGATGGTGACCACGTCTTCTTGCGTGTCTCACCTCGACGTAGATTGCAGAGATTTGGATGAGGCGGCAAGTTGTCTCCACGCTTCATCGGACCATTCAAGGTCCTTAGCAGGATTGGCGAGGTGGCTTATCTCCTGGCTCTACCACCTCAGTTGCACCGGGTGCACAACGTCTTCCACGTATCTCAGTTGAGGAGATACATGCACGACCCGACGCATATCATTGACCATGGGGAGCTTGACGTTGATGATGGGGAGACTTTTGCGGAGGCCCCAGTGTAGATCGAGGATCGACAGGATCCTACATGGACGGTTGATTCCTCTAGTGCGCATCATATGGAAGCACGATAACCTCTAGGAGAGTACTTGGGAGCAGGAGGCTCAGATGCGTGCTCAGTACCCACATTTGTTTCCCTAGTTTTCGATGTATCTTTACGGGGACGTAAATCCCTGAGATGTGAGTAATGTAAAGACCCATAAAATTCAAGGGAATTTTTTTTCTTAATTTTCTTTTGGATTTTACAAGAACGCAGTTTCAGACGGCACCTGATTCCGAGGCCCGGTGTGCCCGGAATTTCTATCCGATGTTTAGCTCAGGTACGTTAAGTGAACGAACGAGCGGGAATTCCTATCTTTTGAATCGGTGCTCGGAATAGAATTCTGAGGGCACCGATGGAACCGTAGTGCCGGTAATTGCTTAGGAACGTCTATCCTGGAGTTGCGTTTGCTCGTTATGAGTTGTTTAAATTTGTGGATTAAGTGTTGTGAAATAAAATTTTCGTTAAGAATTTTATTTCACTTCTCCATGAGTTAGAACCTAAGTGTAGGAGTTAGGATGGGACCCACTGTTTGTTAGTTTCTCTTGAGTGGATTAAAGGTGAGGTGGGGCCCACACGAGCCCCCACCTTTTCAATTACCTTAACTCCCTATCTCCTCTTAACCCCCCACTTAAGTTGTGTAACCCTTTTGACTTTACCTCTCCTCTCATTAAGTATGCCAACACCCAATTCAATTAATTAATTTAAGTTTTGAATTTTTTGAATTGTGGCTTGAGTTAATAAAATAAGGTTGAGCCTTATTTTATTTTGGTTGGATGTTGTGTGTGGACAATTGAGGAGAGAGCTCTTCATCTTCGACGAAGAACACCAAGACTTCAACGAAGAACACCAAGACTTCAACGAAGAACACCATCACCATAAGAAGAGATCGGCGTGCCGTCTCTTCTCCTCTTCGCAGCCGGTGTGTTTCCGAAGATCGAAGATGCACCCTCTTTTGATCTTCTTCCCGTGTCAACGAAAAGGAGACACCACTTCCTCCTCAGGCGTTCTCCGTCAACTTACGGAGCTTCACCTCGCGACGTCGTTTTCCGCAGCGAACCCCCATTCTAGCTACGCTCAAGGTAGGGGTTTAAATTATTTAATTAATTTCGTTTGTGATTTCTAGTTTGTCGTTTTTCATGGATATACGACTAAATGCTATCGATTAAAGAGAGGGGGTCGGACCGCACAAACACGGCCGACCCTCCTCCCTTATCCGCGTGTTGTTTCTTTGTGGTTTGAAACGAGTATGGCGCGGTGCCGTCGCACCGTGTGTGATCGTGCGACAAGGAATGCGCGGCGCCGTCACGTCGTGCCATGGAAACGAAGAAGGACACGACGCCGTCACGCCGCGCCGTGAAGTTGAACCAAGTCGCGGTGCCGTCGCGCCGCGTCGGAGAAAACCAAAGACACCGCGGCTGGAGTGGGGCCGCGGCGGAGGGGCAGGACGCCATCGCGCCGTGCCGGATGGACCAAAACTGCAGCCGGTTCCTGGCCACGGCGGAGCAGAGTGACCGGCGGCCGGTTCCGGGCCACCGGTGTCGGAGAAGGGAGGGGACCGGCCATCGCCGGTCCCGTGGAGGCAGAAACCGGCCAGCCGGGGTGGGCCGGCCGGACAGGTGTGCAGCCGGGGGTTCAAACCCCCGGCCTGCCAGCACAAAACGACCCCCATTTAATGGGGGGCCGCGGTTACACCAGGGGGGCAGGCACCACCCCTTTCCAAACGGCATGGCCGGTTGGCCGAGTGCCTGGCCAGTGCGCTGGGCACGCTGTGCCCAGGCCGGGCCAGACCCGGACCCAGTTCGGGTCGACCCCGGGGGTATCGGGCCGGGTCGGACCGGGCCCGAACTCCTTAATACCGAACCTTTTCCGGTCGGACGCCCATAACTTGTGCTACGGGTCTTCGATCGACGCACCGCCAGTTGCGATGCGATCCTTGGATCGAGATGGTTGTTTCGGTATATCGCACTCAAGGTTTGGGAATACTTTGAGTTCGGCCGGGTTGGTTCGTACACGAAACCAACCGTGCCCTTGGAGAGGAAACACTCATATCTTAAGTTCCGGACGTCCGATTGACATGCCGTCGACTTTGTTGGATTCCTCTAAGTGAGACGGATCTTTTGGATTACTTCACACGAGTTTTGGAAGCAGGTGGAGTACGGTCGTGTTGGTTTTGCCTTAAAAACCAACCGGGCCCCTAGAAAGAAAAAAGCCAATAACTCTCAGACCGGGCGTCCGATTGACGTGCCGTCTGCGACGTTGAGTTCCTGTTGACGATACGGAACTTTTGGATACATCAACTCTGGACTAAGTGTCAGTTGATGTATCAGCCTCCCGGTTCGTGGAGCAGACCCTCTCGAACGAGCTTGCTGTGTGCGGGAACCCTAGAGCTGGCTGCGACTACTACTACTACGACGACTGTACAGAGATCCTCAGTGGATTCGACGGCGACGACTACAGCACACAGCGATCCTATGTGGATCCGTGCTACCGATCCTGTGTGGGTCTTGCGGGGGTAAGTTACCTATCAATCCTTTGTGGGTCAGATCCTATGTGGGTCATTGCGGGGGTTAGTACCTTTCGATCCTTTGTGGGTCTGGCGACTTAGATGAATCAGTGGATATATCTGATCATCACTATAGTCATACGAAGAAGTATACCTGTGTGAGATGAATCCTGTTTTGCTTTCCTATGTGGATTGTGTTGTGCTATCCTGTGTGGATTTACGTTTTTCTTTCTTGTGTGGATTGGTTTGTACTTGGGTTCGGATGTTGGAGCCGAACGAGAATTGATGACTTAGGTATATGTATGGGCATATACCTAAGAAGAGTCAGATGTTACTTAATGATTGTATCTTTACTTTTTGTATTATCCTTTGTGGATTCTGGGAGACCTTCGGGGGTCTCGGGGTCCCTACTGAGTAGCTTATACTCACCCCTGCACGAGTTATGCCCGCACTATGTTGTGTTGGTTGCAGA
The DNA here is from genome assembly GCA_963277665.1 of Viscum album. Classification (NCBI taxonomy): domain Eukaryota; kingdom Viridiplantae; phylum Streptophyta; class Magnoliopsida; order Santalales; family Viscaceae; genus Viscum; species Viscum album. The sequence goes on from OY728157.1 coordinate 1,023,267,419, forward strand.
CGACGGACAACGCTGATCGTGGTTGAGGCTTGCGGAGCAGGACGGTACCTGGAGGTGGACCGCTGGGCGGGACGTACTCAGAGCGGTCAGCTGGACCCGAGGAGCAGAGGAGGCCATCTGTACTAACCCTTCAGGTGAGATTCCCAGTGGAGAGCTCGTCGTTGCGGCTTTACTTTTCAGTTGTTGTTTTCCCTTTTCAGTTGTACTTACTTTCAGCTTGGGTTTGTATACTGGCCCACTTACTTTCTGCACTTACAGTTGTACTCTGTTTTTACTTAGTGTTTACTTCTACTGATTGCTTGCTCTGTGGTTTTTGTTTACTTTACAAAGGCAATGCCTTCCTTTTTTACCGGGATTTACGTCTTGGTGCTTGTCACCAGCCCCTGGCCTATGGAAGGCGGGCTTGGGGTAGTCACGACACGGGCCCCGAGGACGGGTCGTGACATGAGTATTCATTTCTATAAAACCATTCATGAATAACTTATTTCATAAATATTGGCATGTAAAAATCATTTTCAATCATAGCACCATGGTTATAATCCTTGGGGGTTATTCATATTATAATGACCCAAAATATTATCAATGGAATTTACCTTCTTATAGTTATGTCATAAAACACATACATCACATAGAGAACCCAATAAAAACATTATTTTCATAAATGAAGAATGATACATAAAAAATAAAATAAACCAGTAAGAATACCAAATATTATAGTGGGATAATAAATAGAAAATAAGATAATAGGAATGGGAAAATTTGGATATGCTCTGTCCACTAGAATGACCACACTCATGAACAAATCTGTAGAAATAAAACATGATGTTAATAATATAATATTCATTTTGAAGAAGAAAATATACAACCTTGAGAGAAAGTAGAAGTGAATGAATAATGAATCAAATAAGTGGTATTTATAAAAATTAAGGAATCTATATGACCGTTGGAATAGTAATCTGACTAATATGAATAGTAATCTAGACGTTAGAATAATAAAATTATATATGAAGGTATAAAATAAAATTTAGGATATTATAAATAAAAAAATGAAATATTTATTTCAGGGTATAGGTAAATAAATGTTTTAAAAAATGATAAATTCAGTGTTGGTATTTTTGTAAAATGTAAATGTTTATTTACAATCTTTTAATTAAAACAAAGATTTAAAAGAAAATTTATTTTCAGAAAATACATTCATAAATTAATATTATGTTGTATTATAATTATAATATAATTTTATGTGACCTTAATTATTTTTTGAAAGGGTCAAAAAATCGATTATAATATTAAAATTGGTATTCTTCGAATAAAGGATGATTTTATTTAAAAATTAACTTTCCCATATTTAGAAAATTATTTTCATAAAATGGATTTTATTTTTGAAATCAAAACTAAAAAACATTCCATTAATAGCACTACCCTTTATCAGTGCTAGCAAAAAGCGCTGATAAAGGGGACCGTTTATCAATATTTTTTAGCACTGATAAAGGGTAACCTTTATCAGTGGGTTCTTTTAGAGCTGATAATGGGTACACTTTTTCAGTGCTTTATTTTTAGTGCTAATAAAGGGTACCCTTTATCAAAAATTTATTTTTAGCATTGATAAAGGTCTCGAATAAAATGAAATAATTAAAAAAATAAAAATAAAAAATGAGTAAATTAAAAAAAGTAAGAATTTTTTTATTAATTAAATAATTATTGATAAAAATGAATAAATTTAATATATATATATATATATATATTATAAATACTAATATATAGTATATGTTAAATATATAGACATTCAAAATGAATAAAATAAAATATTTAAACAAATAAAAATTAAAAATGAGTAAATTAAGAAAAATATTAAACATTTTATTAATTAAATAATTTTTGATAAAAATTAATAAATATAATATAAATATATATAGATTATAAATATTAATAAATAGTATAAATTAAATACATATATTTTAAATAAAAAAATATAATAATTAAAAAAAATAAAATAATAATGAATAAATTGTAATAATTAAATATAAAAATTTAAAATGAATAAATTGTAATAATTAAACAAAAAATTAAAAATGAATAAATTCCAAAATTATTAAAAAAATTATTAATGAAAAAATTATTAATAAAAATGGATAAGTTTAATATATATATATATATTAATTATAAATAGTAATAAATAATATATATTAAATATAAATATAGAAAATGAATAAAATGTAATAATTAAAAACATATTAATGTTTTATTCATTTTTAATGTTTTTTATACATAATTATTCATTAACACATTTAATATAAAAATATATTCATATATATATATATGTATGTATATAATATTTCCTAAAATATGATTTATATAATATAAAATATTTATTCATTACATTAAATAAGTCATATATTTAATAAAGAATGGTTTATAATTAAAAATTAACATTAATTCAAAATACTGACTAATTGCATTGAGTAATGAATGTAATTGAATCTCATTTCATTTTTCAATTTAATATTTATCAAACCTGTGTACATTGATTTCACATATTGATATGTAAGTAATGCATTTTTATATACAATGCACACATAAAAATATTTATGTAATTAATGAAATCTTATATAGAAACACATAAACACCTAATAATTCAAAATTTTGTATTCATTTTAGAATTACATTATAAAAAAATACATTTAATATAGTATTTCTTTAATCAATAATTTTTATTTATTTATTTCTAATATTATTACAGTTAGGTATTAATTCATTTTTAATTTTTTTTAGTTTTTGAGAATTTAATCATTTTTTATTATATATATATATATATATATATTTCCTATGTTTTAATATTTCAATATGTATTAATTTTTATTTAAACATATACCCATATATATATTTTAATAATTTATGTTTAATTAATGAAACTTATCAAATTTTTCAATATTTTTAAAGTCTACTCATTTCTAATTATTCAATTTCACTCATTTTTAACGTGAATTTATTTAAGATTATATATTCATTAATAATGTTAGAAATATATTGGTAAATATTTATAAATGTATATTTACTATATTTATAAATTTATAAATTTATAATTATAAATAAATAAATATTATCCTTTTAAAGAGTATTTATATAATTATTATAAATAATTATATATATTTAAGTAATTATAAAATTATAAAATTTATATATTTAAACAATTAATATATCTACTATATTTATATTGATATATATTTATTAAATAAATATATAAATAAATAAATATATATATAATTATATAAATATATAATGATACAAATATACAAATATACAAATATTATTTTTTAAAAAATATTTATATAATTATAAATAAATAATTACATATTTAATTAATTTTAAAATTATAACAAATATATTTAAATAATGAATATAATGAATATATTTATATTTATATTTACATATATTTATTAAATATATATATAATTATATAAATATATTTATAATTACAAAATTACAATAAATATATTTAAATAACGAATGTATTTACTATATTTATATTTATATTTATTTATTATATATATATATATAATATATATATATATATATAATTATTAAATATATATATATATATAAAATTATATAAATATATTTACAATTTTTTTATTTATAATTATAATTATAAATCTTGTATCAGCGCTAAAGTTTTAGTGCTGATAAAGATTCCTTTTATCAATACTTATTAATTTAGCACTCATAAAAGGTATCTTTAGCAATGCTTTTTTGGAAGCACTGATAAAAGTGTCTCCAATCTCTTTAAGAACCCTAACTAGTCATGAACCGGTCATGATATCTAGAGCTTTTCACAGAATCCACCTACTACCTATGCTCCTCCTCATCAAATCGAAGCTCGAATCAAGACTCGAATCAAGACTCAAACAAATCCAAGGCTCGAATCAAAGGCTCGAATGAATCAAGGCTCAAACGAATCCAAGGCTTGAATGAATCCAAGCTTTAGAAATATCTCTACTTTCTCTCAGACAATTCAAAGCTTCAATCCAAGGTATGTTATTTTCCCCTCCTCCTCACTCATTGATTGCTTATTTGGAGATATATTTTTTGTGTTTTTTATTCATTATCTCTTACTATTCATTATCCATCACCGCTTTACCTTCTAGAATGAATTTCTAATTGGGGGTTTCTATGATTTTGGGTTTGTATTGACCCTTTAAGTGATTTTCTTACTTCCTTATTGCATATTAAGACTTCTATACACCGATTTCATCCATTCTGGTAGGTGGCTCCATTCACGTTACTTTAAACGTGGAACCATGAATGCTTGCATCTTTTAAATCCATGTTTTTATCTGAAGTAAATTCTATTATAATTATACATGATGGAGTTATGGATCTATAAGTATTTTATTAAGTTTTCATTAACATAAAAGGATTTTTTATTAAGTTTAAATGTTTTTAAACTTCCTTCCATGGAAATAACACACACAAAGTGTTTGTTAAAATGCCACCAATGGTTTTTATTTAATAGATCAAAATATATTTCATGCCATTATTTATTATGAATTATAATGAATTAACATTATATTTTGATCAAGGACTTATATGAATTGGATTATGTTTGGATATTTTTCAAGATTCTTTTTATTTTATAAAATAACATGGAATTATTGTCTCCTTTAATTGTTTTAAATATTTTGGATGAGTTTTGAATAGAATGTTTGATGTCTTTCATCATATTTTCAAAGGTAGTAAGCTATGTTTGATATGTTTTCCCAATTAGAGTAATATTTTTTGTTATATACACCCTTGAAGTTAGTCCCCTTATTGATTCATAAGTGAAAAGTTGTTTGTTATTGCAATATGGATCGATCATGGGTCATTGATATCATTATATGGTTTATGTTATTATGAAAGTAGTTGTTCATTAAAGGGTGTTCGAATATGTGGGTGAGTTTATGTTTTTTGAACTATTTTAATAATTATTTTTATTATATTGAGATGTGTTATATTGTATTGTTTGCATCTAATTACATGTCATGATAATCCTTGGTTAGCTTGGTGAAATATCTATGGATGAGTATTGCACTAGTGCATGATCACACTTTGCACTAAATAATTCATTTTAAGGGTTTTAGACCAATTTATCTATTAATTTGTTCAGAAATATCCTTGATATATATTTTATAAATAGATATGCAAGGTTATTTTATTATTTTACATAAAAAATTATCATGGTTCCAATTAATAATAATTGTATCACATATTCTGTCTAAAAGTAATATGTTTAGGCTTTAAATTATACTCAAAACTATAATCTTTTGACATTGTTGATTCATAGCCAAAATTAATGGAAATAAGAGGCGTTGGAATATTACATAACTTAAATTCCATTAATAAGTTTTTGATTCATTTTTTATGTTCCACAAGTTGTTAAAGTATTAAATTATGAATCTAATATCAAATATGAAATGCCTGTTTATTTATTTCCCACCTTATAAATGACATAATATCTAAGAGTAAATATCCATCCAAATTGGGATTGATAATCTCCCATGATGGTATTTCAACTTGAATTAGTGCATACTTAATGTAGTCAAGTAATCATTATACAATAAACTCGAATTTTCAGCCTTATTTAAGCATAAAAATATTCTAATTATACATTTTCAATGATCCATACTAGCATTAACAGAATATAAATGCATTTGACAAACTAAAAACGTGATATTGGGTTTATTATATTATATCACATACATTCAAGAAAAAATTTCATTAGAATGTTCACGTTGTGACACATAAATGTTTGTATTAATAAAAAATTTAACACTAGAGTCAAATGGATTATTTTCATCTTTGAAACCAATTAGATCAAATTAATTAAACATATTCACAATATAACGAGAATGACATAAATAATAACCACCTCAATGTATTCTTACTTTAATAATTAGTATAATATCTATTATTCTAATTTTATTCATTTTAAATACTTATTATAGTCACCAATAAAAGTAATAAAGTATTTTTTTTACCTCTATTAGTTAATAGACCATTTAATTAAAATATATTAGGATGAAATAATTATAACATTCCTAAATTATTCAAACACTTTTTTTTAATTTTTTATATTCTTTTCATGCTTTATATTTATTTAATTTTTGTTTAAAATTATTTAAATGAAATTTCTTAATTACTTTTATAGAATTAAAATTGGCATGTGCAAAATGGTTATGTCATATATCATAACATATCTCCACTGAGACCCATTGAATCATAGACAAGAACATTCATGCCCCAAAAATATCTCCTTCAAAAGGACACGAGTTAATAACCAGTTACAATGGTGTAATTCTCACAAATGGGATGCATCACCCCTTTTAGATAAAAATTGGAGTACAACTATCATCCTAATCAGCTTCATCTCCCAAGCAGTTATTATTGTATTTTGTTGCTTGAGACTCCATCCCCCATCTATTCTATGTTTCTTGAAATGATCTGACCAATAGTCATCCAAAATGATCACTGACACCTAGTATGGGATGAATACTACTCAAAGTATTTTAAGCAACATAGGTTCATGTCCACAAGAGATGAGGGATTAATATCAAGAAAAAAATACAATAATAACTGTTTGGGAGATGAAGTTGATGAGTATGATAGTTGTATATAAATTTCATCTTTAGATGAATTGAGAGAATAAAACCTTCCATATTGGATTAATTATTTTCTTAAATCCAATTAACCATTTCCTTCAAGCATACTAAAATTATTTGAAATAATAAAATGTTGGGTTTCCCTTATTTGAATGTTCCTGAAAAAATGAAAGATGGAATCAAGGCTAGGTTGGACATGATTGACATGGGGATAAGGGAAGTGTTATCACCAATGCAGGGATAATGGAAGAATTTTCTTCCCCAATATCTTATACTCTATCCAGATAGAAAAGATTTCAATTTTTCCATTTCCTTAATGGTGTAAAAGTTAAAGAGGGGTATTCATCAAATATCAAGAATTATGTGTCAACGACTGATTTGAAGTTACATGGACTAAAATTACCTGATTTTCATGTTTTGATGAAATATTTAATTCTTGTTGTTTTTTGTTTCATTTTCCCTAAAAAAGTAAGACATATATTAACCAAACTCCGCTTTATTTTCAAAGCCATATGCTTTAAATTTATAGACCTGATGAAGTTTAAAATCACGACTATAGAGGTTTCCATCTTATTATGTGAATTATATATGTTATTTATAATTCCTATACCCTAGAAGCCCAAATCCAATGCATCATTTTAATATATTGACATGATTACAAAGAATAAAATCCTAAAGGACCAATCAATTTAGCAGTCTTGAAAAATAGATTACATATATGAACCTTACATTACAATTCAAAACATAAAATACAACATAGATAATTATTTGAGAACATTATTATCCTATATTAACCCTGAATATCAATCATAAAATACTTCTTGGCATCCTAGGAAAATAAAACATAAGAAAGGGGTGATATCAGATGCTAAGTAAAGTTAAATAATACAACAAAAGCTTTCATAAATAAGCATAAAATTTTATTCAAGGTATAAAACTAAAACACAATCCTTTTAAACATAAAACTGAACATATTATGGAAAGAATAAACCAAAATAATTCCATTTAAACATTCATATGGATATTCTAATAGTTTAATAATCACATGTAAAATCAATAACTAATCTCATAATGAGGGAATGCAAAATGTTAGACATCTACAATATCAAGATATATCCTCAAGATAGCTACTGTTAAGATCTATCCACATGATAGTTTAAGTCTGCGGGTAGAAACCTATCTAATTTTTAAAAATATCTATCCTTTTGACAATGTTAAACTTCTTGAAAAACAAACACAAAGTGTTTGTCGCCAACTAATTTTGTCTCATGAGACCTACCGATGCATCGAGGGGATATAACGGGACCTTCCCATCTAAAAGTACAATACATTACTCATATGAAAATGGTGAAACATAAACAACATAATCATTCATATTAAAAACTATTATAAGAACTACGAATACTTTAACCATAAAATAAGAATTATATTTAAATAGCAAATCCACAATCAAACTGATCATAAACCATTCAATAAAATATGGTAAGTGATTTCATAAGGGATCAAAATCAATTAACCATAATGTACAACAAAGGATGTTAAAATAGATGAAAATACTCTATTAAAATCATTAAAAATATCTTGATACAAATACCCATTTTTCTTTGAAATTGTTTATTCAAAAGACAAACACTTATAAAAGAAGACATTTAAAAAGATATTTTTGAATCAAAGTGTCCCAAACCACTTTTAAACTTTTGAAAGGAATTAAAATTTTAAAAAATTCATGTCCATATAAATAAATCATTAAAACTAGTTTTAAAACATGGACATTGATGAGAAATATTTAGAAGAATAAATCTTTAAAACATTTAAAATGATGTTTTAGTTAAAGAGTCCCTTACATAAAACCTTAAAAAGATTCATTTTGAAAATATTTTTAAGAAACATGGACATGGATGATAAATATTTCCCAGTAATTAATTATTCATAAATAATGTTGGATAACAATGAGATTGTGAAATTAACCCTTACCGTAGGTCCGATTTCTTCCGTACGTGTCCGAAACTACTCTTATTTGAGTATCTCATTTTTATTTTCACAAAAGGACTTCTTAGGTTGTATATCTACCTAAAGTATGGTATCTAGGACGATGTGATGGAATTTAGAAGGAGAAATGGTAGGGGTTGTCTGATTAAAAGTGTTTTAGAGGTGTGAATAGAAGAGAAAGAGAGGTTCCCTTTTATAAGAGAGGGGAGGGACACTTTAGGAAACTCCAAAGCTATTAATTTATTATAAATTGATTTTTGATTTCAAATAGCTCCTAAGTGAGTTATTTTGATGCTAAGATAAGAATGGGTTGAAATCATCTCAACCAATAAAATTTATACATGTTTCTATTTTATTTTAAACCTTATAATTTTGATTTATCCTTAATTAATTTATTTAATTTTAATTATGATAATAATATTCTAAATATTAAATGGTTATAAATATTTACTTATATGGTGTAAATTGTCTATAAATGGAAAATTTATGACATTTTAGACTTTAAAATTATCACTTTGTAGTTTTTAAATATTATTATTATTTTTAAATAATTTAATAAAATATTATTTTTATAATATATCAATAGTGTCAAGTTTGACACTATTCATTACTTTGACTTTAAATAAAATCCAAAAATAAAGATAACTATGAACCAGACTATTGAATACACTCATAATAGGTCATATTCACCTTAAAAATTCATGTATCACCTTAATTAATCCAAATTATATTTCTTTTAATATTTTTAATGTTACTTAATTGATATTATACTAATAAAATAATTACTTGTTCACTATTTTGTCATTATTTATGATAATTATTAAATATTAAAAAATAATAAATAAATTACCATGATGTATAAAATTCCTTTATATTTCAATATAATATTTATGATCAAAGTTATATCCTCGTTATCCCCATATTAAAATTAATATACTTATAAGAAATGAGAGTGTGACATTTGTCACATCCTTTAATTTTAAAAATATCTATGTCATTTTCATGGAAAAGTTCCCATTACAATATTCAATTTATAAAAATAGGTGATAATTATATCATTTTATTCATTTAATAATTTAATAATTTTTTTATTATGTTTTTAATCTTTATCTATTTATTTTAATTCTAATTTTAACAATTTAACTCTTACCGTGATTACTTGTCTTTTTACACTATATGGTTAATATTGTTACTAAAAAATGCCAAAAGAACTCCAATTAGATCATTTATGAGGTATTTAACATTATCATATTTATTTGGATGAATTATAAATTTTTATAAATTTTATATCATTTAATGAAATATTTTTTATTTTAAAATCTCATTTATGTCAATTTTGAAACTATTTATTAATTGACTTTTTTAAAAATCAGAAAAACTTGATTATTTCAAAGAAACTACATTAAATCATCCCTAAAATGTTATAGTATTCCAAAAAATTTGTTTATGACATCAAATATTTCAAATGATATTTACTTTAATATTATCAATATCATTTATTTGATTCTTCCTTCAATAAATCAATTACTGCATCATCATTATGTCACATTTAAATTTAATTATTTAATGTCTAAAAATTATAAATAATATATCATTATTTATATAATTATTTATTATTTATAATGAATATTTATAGTCAAATTTATCTTATTCATAACCCTATATTAAAAATGATTTAGTTATTAAAAGTTTGAGTATGACATTTTTAACTTATCTTTAAATAAAATATAATAAATGTCTTATTCTTACCCAAGTGGCTTAAAAAGACCATAAATCTCTGATGATTTAAAATATAATCAGTTCAAAACAACTTAAGATTTTAGTATAACACATTTTTTAGACACTTTATCCTAGAGTTTAGGTATTACTTTACTATCCAGATAAGAACATGAGAAAACTTACTTGATTTCATTCTATGTATCAATGTAATCCTTTGGTTGTGCTTAGATCTGTTTTCACTTCATTTAGTTCACCTGGTGATGGATATTCAAGACGATTATTTATGCATAAAGAAATTTTAATGAATCATACAGTCCATAAGTATTTCATTCATCTTTTATATGTTTACTAAAACCAAAAAGGTTAGAACATATATCCAATAAATCATACTTTAACCTCAAACAATAATATCCGATGTTCAACTTACTCCATTCTAAACATATGACTTTTCCAAAATATTTTTGTCCAAATTAATAGTATAAGAAGTTATCCAAATTTCCAAAATCAATCGTAACATTAGATTACCCAAACATCGTAATGCAACTCTTATTGAAAAATACCTTTATAACCTCAAAAACCTTAATAAAATAATTTATGCTTCCAAATACTTGTTGAAGATACAGTAAGATACTTATATATATCATGAATATTATAACCATAGAACCATTGATGTAACAATTCTTGAATTTAATTACAAAATAATCTTAATCATTCCACTTCACTCTTAAAACATTAACTACGATTCAACATCTTATTCCTTAATACCTCCTTCATCTCATTTTTCTTTTTTAGTCTCATCATCATCAACAATATAACCATTGCTTGTATAACCTTGCTGTTTCTAACCACTAACTAACACTTAAACCACAAAGTGAGAAACACTAATCATAGTTATATAGTCATAAAGAACCATTTTTAGGATCTGTAAATGATGGAATCTTGTTATCAATCCATGAGTCCATAAGATTAATCTAGGTTATCCATTACCAAATCTAAATTATGACATCCTATATATAGAATTATCCTCAAAGTCATTCATATGGTTATATTTTCTAAACTTTTACTTCTAAATATAATTTACAAGGTTGTTACTAAACTTCCTTTGATACCAACTATAACGCCCCGACCACAGAAACCCGAAGCCGGTGTATTATTTTAATACATTGGCATGATTACAAGGAATTAAATACTGAAGGATCGATCGGTTTAACAGTTTTTCAAAATAGATTACATTCATGAACCTTACATTATAATTGAAAACATAAAATAAAACATAGATAATTCTTTTATAATGCCATTATTTACCTATCTCAACCCTTCATATCAGTCATAAAATACTTCTTGGCATCCTAGAAAAATAAAACATAAGAAAGGGGTGAGATCAGATGCTCATTAAAGGTATAAATAGAGAAAAAGAATTAATAAATAATCATAAACTTTTAAGGAAAGGTATAAAATAAAAAAATCCTTTTAAATATAAACTATATCATAATAAATCACAAATAAATCAAAAAAATTCCATTTAAATTTTCACATAGATATTCTACTAGTCGAATAATCATATATAATATCAATAACTAATCTCATAACGAGGGAATGAATAATGTCAGACATATGCACTATCAAGATATATCCATAACATAGTACTGTCAAGATCTATCCACATGATAATTTAATTCTGTGGGTAAAAAACCATTTGATTTGTATCAAGATCTATCCACTTGATAATGTTGAACTTCTTGAAAAAAAAATGTGAAGGGTTTGTCACCAACTAATTTCGTCTCAAGAGACTTATTGATGCATTGAGGGGCTATAACAGACCCCTTCCATAAATTAATAAGTCCAATACATTCCTAATATTAAAATGGTGAAATATATATAACAAAATTATTCATATTAAAAAATAGTATATGAAATATGAATACATTAACCATAAACCAAGAATGATATCTAAATAGTACATCCACAATCAAACTAATCATAAAACATTCGATAAAATATGATAAATGATATCATAAGAGATCAAACTCAATTAAAAATAATATCCAACAAAGGATGTTGAAATAGATGAAAATAATCTATTAAAACCATTACAAATATCTTGAGACAAATCCCCTTTTTTTTAAATCATTTATTCAAAAGTTGCACACTTATAAAAGAAGAAATTTAAAAGATATTTTTGAATGAAAGTGTTTCATGCCACTTTGTTACTTTTAAAAGGAATTGAAATTTTAAAAAATTAATGTCCATATAAATAATTCCTTAGAAACAATTTGAATACAGTGACATTAATGAGAAATATTTAGAAGAATAATTATTTAAAACATTTAAAACGAGGTTTTAGTGAAAGAGTCCCTTACATAAATCCTTAAAAATATTCCTTTTGAAAATATTTTTAAGAAACATGGACATGGATGATAAATATTTCCCATTAAATACTTATGCATAAAAAATCTCAGATAATAATTATATTGTGAAATTAACCCTTACCGTAGGTCCGATTTCTTCCATACCTGTTGGAAACTCCTCTTCTTCGAGTATCTCCTTTTGATTTGCACAAAATGAATTATTAGGTTGGATTTATGCCCAAATTATGGCCTCTAAGATGAATTGAAATAATTTTTAAGGAGAATTATATAGGGTTTGGTTGAGCTAAAGTGTTTTAGAGGTGTGAATAAAAAATAAAGATAGGTTCCCTTTTATAAGAGAGGGTAGGGGCACTTTAGAAAACTCCAAAACTATTAATTTATTATAAATTGATTTTTTATTTCAAATAGATCCTAAGTAAGTTATTTATATGATAAGATGAGTATGGGTCTAAATCCTCTCAACCAATAAAATTTATACATGACTTTATTTTATTTTAAACCTTATAATTTTGATTTATCCTTAATTAATCTATTTAATTTTAATTGTGCTAATAATATTTTAAATATTAAATGGTTATAAATATTTAATTATATGTTGTAAATTGTCTATAAATAGACAATTTATGAAATTTTAGACCTTAAAATTATAATTTTTTAGTTTTTAAAGATTATTATGATTTTTAAATAATTTAATAAAATGTTATTTTTATAAAATATCAAGTGTTAAGTTTGACACTATTCATTACTTTGACTTTAAATAAAATAGAAACAGAAAGATTACTTCAAATAAAACCTTTTAATACAATTATAAAATGTCATATTCACTTATAAAATTATTCTATCACCTTAATTAGTCCAAATTATATTTCTTTTAATATTTTTAATGTTACTTAATTGATATTTCTAATAATAAACTAATTACTTCTTCACTATTGTGTCATTATTTATGGAAATTTTTTAATCGCAAAAAATAATAAATAATTTAATATTATGTATAAAATTATTTTATATTTCCATATACTATTTATTATATGTGTTATCCCCATATTAAAATTAATATACTTATAAGAAATGAGATTGTGACATTTGTCACATTCTATGATTTTTAAAAATATATACGTCATTTTCATGGAAAAATATCCATTAAATGATTCAATTTATAACCTTAGATGATAATTATCACATTTTATTCATATAATAAATTTTTGAAAATTTTTATTATGTTTTTAATCTTTATCTATTTGTTTTAACTCTTACTTAAAAAGTTTAACTCTTACCATGACTAATTGTCATTTTACACTATATGGTTAATATTTTTACTATAAAATACCAGAAGAACCACAATTGGATTATTTACGAAAATTTTAATATTATCCTAGTTAGTTGGCTTAATTATATATTTTTATGAATTTTATATCATTTAATAAAATATTATTTATTTTAAAATCTCATTTATGTCAATTTTGACACTATTTATTAATGGACTTTTTAAAAAATCATAAAAACTTGATTATTTATAAAAAACTACATTAACTCATCCCTAAAATGTTATAAGCATACAAAAAATTTAGGGATGACATCAAATATTTCAAATGATATTTATTTTAATATTACTTATATCATTTATTTGATTCTTCCTTTAATAAATAAATTACTACATCATCATTGTGTCACATTTAAATTTAATTATTTAATGTCTAAAATTTATAAATAAATTATCATGATGTAGATAAAAATTTTATATTTCTTATTAATATTTTTAGTTGAATACCCTATATTAAAAATGATTTATTTATTAAAAGTTTGAGTATGATATTTTTAACTTATCTTTAAATAAAATATTATAAATGTATTATTCTTACCCAAGTGGCTTAAAAAGATCATAATTTATACCTAAGGTTGATTTTGTTTGAAAAAAAGTTATACAATGAAATTAGGATAAGTTTAGGGGTAACTTTTATATATTATAATATTATTTTTACCTTTAATTAACTGATTTACCCTTAACCATGATAAATAAATAAATATATACTAAAGTTACTATTCACAAAAAAATTAAGTTGTTCCTATTAGATTAAAAATTTTATAATAAATATAATCATTTATTTCTATTTTTCAAAATTACATTCACAAAATTGGTAAAATTACTTTTAATACTAATCCCGCAAATGTGGCTAAAAGGATGGTAAAAGAGACGTTCAAAAGTTCAAATTTTTTTATATCTAATTATATTTTAAAAATAGTTCAAATGAACTAAATTGGATTAATATATGTATTATTTATATATTGAGCCTTTAAAAATAAATTTAATATATAATAAGTATTTAAAAGAAAAATTCAGTTTTTAACTATAACATAATATTTTTCACTATTCATCAAAAATCGAAACGTTTTAGAAAAAAACCAAGAATTTACCCTAAGATAATTTTGATATTTAAAATTCAAAAATGAAGTCTATTTTAACAAATTCAATTTCTAATAGTGTCTAAAATTAATTTTATTATTGTTCACATAAGGACATTAAAAGTAGTTCCTTTAAGAAAATAGTATTTCTAGACATATAAATATTTTACTAATACTTATATATTTCCTTATAAATATGTTTTATTTATGTGAAAAAATTATAAATAACATTTAAAATTTATTTATTACTATTCATATTACTATATTAATGGATACGTTATAAATATATCATTTAAATAATTATAATACTAAACTGTTGTTTCATAGAAACTCAATGTTGCGTGTAAGGAAAGCCAAGTAGTTGTTGCGTGCAATACAAGCTATTGAATTTCCTTAAAAAGAAAACTTACTATGAAATCTCAGGGTGTTAAATTATCCCCTCCAATAAATTTCATCCTCACAATTTTAAATTTCACTTCCAAAATAAAAGGTTGACACTTGAAAATCATCTTGTGGAAAACCCACATCGAAAATGAGGTTAATAAAATATACACTTAATAAGAGGGAAAGAGAAATTTGAAGGTCACCCCCAAATTAGATTTTCAAATAAGGGAACATTAGTGGAAATTAGAGATATATACAAAGAGGAAACACATAAATATTTATAGGGAGTGATTGCGGTCATCAATCGCAAACAAGTGAACGATCATTGGAAAATCAAGGGCCTTAGATCTATAAATATATAATTTTTTAAAATACCATCGATTCAACAAAACTTAAGGTATTGGGATAACAAATTTTTTAGATACTTTTTTTCTAGAGTTAATGGATTATTTTTCTATCCAGACAAGAACTCGAGAAAACTTACTTGATTTCATTCCATGTATCAATGTAATCCTTTGGTTGTTCTTTGATCTATTTTCACTTCATTTTGTTCACCTCGATATGGATATTAAAGATGATTGTTTATGCATGAAGAACTTTTAATGAATCATAAGATCCATAAGTATTTCATTCATCCTTTAAATGCTTACTAAAACCAAAAAGGTTAGCACATAATATCTAATAAACCATAATTTAACCTCAAACAATAATATACAATGTTCAACTTACTGTATTCAAAAAATAAGACTTTTCCAAAATACTTCTGTCCAAATTAAAAGTCTAAAAAGGTCTCTAAATTTCCAAAATCGATTATAACATCATATTAACTAAACAACATCAAGCATCTATTATTCGAAAATACCTTTATAACCTTAAAAACCTTTATGAAATAATTCATGCTTCTAAATACTTAATGAAGATGTACTATAGTGCAATACTTATATATCTCATGAATCTTATAACCATAGAACCATTGATGTAATAATTCATGAATTCAAATAAAAAAATAATCTTAATCATTTCACTTCACTCTTAAACCATTAACTACACTTAAACATCTTATGCCTTAATACCTCCTTAATATCATTTTTCTTTTGTAGTATCATCATCATCAACAGTATAACCATTGCTTATATAACCTTACCGATTCTAACTATTTTCCAAAAGTTAAATCATAAAGTGATAAACACTAATCTTAATGATATTGTCATAAAGAATCATTTATATGATATCTAAATAATGGCATCTTCTTAACAATCCATAAGTCCATAGGATTAATCTAGGTTTTCCATTACCAAATCTAAAAGATGATATCCTATACATAAAATTATCCTAAAATTCATTCATAGGGTTATGTTTTCTATCATTTATTTCTAAATATAATTTACAAGGTTGTTTCTAATCTTCCTTTGAGACCAACTGTACCCTAGAAGCCTGGAGTCAGTGCATTATTTTAATACATTAGCATGACTAAAAGGAATCAAATCCTGAAGGACCAATCTATTTAGCAATCTTTAAAAATAGGTTACATGCATGAACATTAAATTAAAATTCAAAACATAAAATACAACATAGATAATTCTTTGAGAACACCATTATTCTCATAGCTTAACCCCAAATATCAATCATAAAACAATTCTTGGCATCCTGAGAAAATAAAACATTAGAAAGGGGTGAGCTTATATTCTTAGTAAAGGTAAACAATACAACATAAACTTTTATAAATAAACATGAACTTTTAAGGAAATTTATAATACTGAAACACAATATTTTTTAACAAATACCTGAACATAATATGGAAAGAATAAATCAGAATAATTCTATTTAAAAATTCACATGGATATTTTAATAGTCGAGTAATCACATGTAATATCAATAACTAATCTCATAATTATGAAATGAATAATTCTAGACATCTGTACTATAAAGATAAATCCTAAAGATAGATACTATCAAGATCTATCTTCATGACTGTTTAAGTATGTTGGTAGAAAACCATCTAATTTGTGTCAAGATCTATCCTACTAACAATTTCAAACTGCTTGGAAAACAAATGCAAAGGGTTTTTCGCCAACTAATTTTATCTCACGAGACCTACTCATGCATCAAGGGGACATAGTAGGCCCCACCCATAATTTATAATGTCCAATACATTATTCATATGAAAATGGTGAAATATAAACAACATAATCATTTGTATTAAAAACTAGTATATGAAATATGAATAATTTAACCATAAACCAACAAGGGTATCTAAATATCACATCCACAATCAAATTGATCATAAACCATTCAATAAAATATGATAAATGATATTATAAGAGATAAACCTTAATTAAGCATAAGATATAACAAAGGATGTTGACATAGATGAAAATAATCTATTAAAACCATTAAAAATATCTTGATATAGATACCCATTTTCTTTGAAATTATTTATTCAAAAGCCACACACTTATAAAAAAGATATTTAAAAATTGATTTTTGAATCAAAGTGTCACATGAATCATTGAAACATTTTAAATTAATTAAAATTTAAAAACATTAATATCAATATAAATAAATTCTTAAAACCAGTTTGAAAATGTGGACATTAATGAGAAAGATTTAGATGAATAAATCTTTAAAACATTTAGAACAATGTTTTAGTTAAATTTTCCCTTACATAAAACCTTAAAAAGATTAATTTTGAAAATATTTTTTAAAAAAATGGACATAAATGATAAATATATCTCAGTAAATACTTATTAATAATCTCATATAATAATGATATTGTGAAATTAAACCTTACCGTAGGTTATATTTCTTCTGAACGTGTCCGAAACTCCTATTCTTCAAGTGTCTCCTTTTGATTTTCACAAAAGGACTTCTTAGGTTGGATTTTTGCAAAAAAATTGTCCTATAGTATTAACTGTGGGAATTTTGAAGGATAAATGGATAGGAGTTGGTCGATCCAAAGTGTTTTAGAGGTGTGAATAAAAGATAAGGAGAGGTTCCCTTTTATAAGAGAGATGAGAGTCGCTTTAGGAAACTCCAAAACTATTAATTTATTATAAATTAATTTTTGATTTCAAATAGATACTAAGTGAGTTATTTCTAGGATAATATGAGGCTGTTCTAAATCCAATCAACCAATAAAATTTATAAATTTTTTGATTTTATTTTAAACCTTATCATTTTGATTTATCCTTAACTATTCTATTTAATTTTAATTGTCGTAATAATATTCTTAATATTAATTGGTTATAAATATCGACTTATATGGTGTTAATTTTATATAAATAGAACATTTATGAAATTATTGACCCAATAATTATCACTTTGTAGTTTTTAAATATTATTATGATTTTTAAATAATTTAATAAAATGTTATTTTTATAAAATATCAACAGTGTAAAGTTTGAAACTATTCATTACTTTGACTTTAAATAAAATCCAAAAAAATATATAACTTTTAAAAAACCATCTAATACACTCCTAACATTTCATATTCACCTAGAAAATTTATGTATCACTTTAATTAATCCAAATTATACGTATTTTAATATTTTCAGTGTTACTTAATTGATATTTCTACTAATAAAATAATTACTTCTTCACTATTGTGTCATTATTTATGGTAATTATTTAATGTAAAAAAATAATAAATAAATTCATATGATGTATAAAATTCCTTTATATTTCCATAGAATTCTTATGATCAAAGTTATCTCCAGGTTATCCCCATTAAAATTAATATACTTATAAGCAATGAGAGTGTCACATTTGTCACATTCTTTGATTTTAATAATATATATGTCATTTTCATGGACAAGTGTCCATTAAATGATTAAATTTATAAAATTAGGTGGTAATGGTAGCATTTTATTCATCTAATATTTTTTTTGGATTTTTATTATCTTTTTATTCTTTATCCATTTGTTTTAACTCTTATTTAACCAGTTTAACTCTTATCATGAGTACTTGTCTTTTTATACTATAGGCTTATTATAGTCACTATAAAATGCCAAATGAATCCCAATTGGATAAATTATTACATATTTAACATTTTAGTAGTTATTTGGAAAATTATAGTTTTTTAGGAATTTTATATCATTTAATAAAATATTATTTATTTTAAAATCTCATTTATGTCAATTTTGACACTATTTATTAATTGACTTTTTAAAAAATCATAACAAATTGATTCCTTCTAAAAAACTACATTAAATCATCCCTAAAATTTCATAGTAACCCAAAAAATTTATGGATGTCATAAAATATTTCAAATGATATTTATTTTAATATTATTAATATCATTTATTTGATTCTTCCTTTAATAAATCAATTACTACATCATCATTGTGTTATATTTAAAAAAAAATATTTAATGTATAAAAATTATAAATAAATTATCATGATGTATATAAAAATTTTATATTTCTAATAAATATTTATATTTGAATTTATCTTATACATAACCCTATATTAAAAATGATATAGTTGTTAAAAGTTTGAGTATGACATTTTTAACTCATCTTTAAATAAAATATAACAAATGTATTATTCTTACCTAGGTGGCTTAAAAAGATCATAATTTCGACCTAAGGATAATTTTGGTCAAAACCCACTTGTACAATGAAATTAGGACAAGTTTTAGGTTAACTTTTAAATATTGTAATTTTATTTTTACCTTTAATTACCATATTTATCCTTAACCATGGTAAATAAATAAAAATTTACTAAAGTTACTATTTAGAAAAAATTAAGTTTTTCCTATTATATGAAAAGTTTCATACTAATCACAACCTTTTTTGTTTGTTTTTTTAAATTCCATTCATTAAAGTGGTAAAATTATATTTAATGTTAATCCTGCAAATGTGGCTAGAAGGCTGGTAAAAGAGACGTTCGAAAGTTTAATAATTTTTTATATCTAATTTTATTATAAAAAGAGTTTAAATGACCTATATTGGATCAATATATCTAATATTTATATATTGATACTTTAAAAATAAATTTAATATTTTATAATTATTTAAATGAAAAAGTCAGTTTTTAACTATAACGCAATATTTTCACTATTAATCAAAAATTGAGACTTTTCAAAAAAATACCAAAAAATCACCCTTAGATAATTTTGATATTACAAATTCAAAAATTATTTTTTACCAAATTCAATTTCTAAGATTTTCTAAAATTAATTTTATTTTTGCTCAAAAAAGGTCATGAAAAGTAGGTCCTTTAAGAAAATAGTATTCCTAAACATATAACTATTTTACTAAAACATATACATTTAATTATAAATATGTTTTTTTATGTGAAAAAATTATAAATAACATTTGAAATTTATTTATTACTATTCATATTACTATATTTAAAGGATAAGTTATAAATATATTGTTTGAATAATTATAATACTAAAGCGTTGTTTCACAGAAACTCAATGTTGCGTGCAACGCAAGCCAAGTCAGTATTGTGTGCAATAAAATCTATTTAATTTATTTAAAAGGATAACATATTGTGAAATATTGAGGTGTTACATTTTTCCCACCATCATTATTTGATGTAATGGTCCTCCTGATGGCTCACTTGGTTAGAGAGGTTCAACTATGTCTTCCTGCCCATTACAAATGGATACATCCAATTGAACAATATATGAATATTTTAAAAGAGTATGCCAAGAATCCAAGATAGATATAAGGTTATATTGTATAATGATATATTGTTAAAGAATCTGTTGAATTCTATACTGATTACCTATTAGATTTTGATAGCTTTGGCCTCCAAATATCCCATCACAACAGACTCTTTATGGGTGAAGGGATTTTTAGAAGAGATGATGTTATAATTAAAGGGAAATTATCCTCACCCCGTGGCACTCTTGAGGTATTTTGGAGTTCTCCCTTTCCTGGATGACTAAAATGTAACACGAATGGTGCCTTGAGGGGAAATCTGGGGCCTGTAGGTTTCGGTGCTATTTTTAGAGATCAGAATGGGGATATGGTTGAAGCTATTTATGTCCCATGTGGATATACAAATGATATTGACGAGGAAATGAATGGTTTTATCAAAGCTACGTACACTGCGAGGAAACAAAATTGGAACAATGTATGGTTTGAATCTGACTCCACTACTATTGTGCAAGTGGTCAGGATGGGTGTGGTACACCTCTCATGGAAGTTGATGACAAGATGGGTCAACCATTTAAACATGCTATCCTCTATGAACTAAATTATCATGCATACATATCGGGAGGGAAATTACCTTGTAGATGGTCTTGAAAACAAGGGAGTTACTGCATAGGATTGTTATCACTCTAACTCACAATCTAGTGATTTTCATCCCATTTTCCAATGGGAAAAGTGTAAAATACATTCTTTCCGAATCACGTAGACTTTTTCCCTTTATATAATATCCCTCGATCTCAATTTTATAAATAAAATTACCATCAAAGAGCGGGATCAAACACACCTTTAAATTTTACATAATAGCGAGGATGTTAATACATAATTTGAATCTCACAAAGAAATTATTATAGATTTGAATCAATTAAGGGATGAAGGATTGACATCAAATACACATAATCAATAATTTATAGGATGATTCCAAGATAAAATTTATGAGGATTTATATGAAAATATGAATTTAATTGCCTAAAATTTTGATGGATAACTAGGGGACCGAATGAAAATGTTATATCTTATACTGGTTTTGTAATCAATGATTATAAATTCTATACAAAAGAACATGATTACTATAGTACAATAAAAAATAGTGGAGTTATGCTTATGGGGGAAGCAATGTACATTTCTGGTTCCAGGGATAAAAATAAAATTTATGAAAATATTTCATATTTTGGTATTATCAAACAGATACACAAGTTTAATTATACAACATTTCTAATGCTAATTTTCCATTAAAAATGGGTTGAAAATAAGAGTGTAGTGAAAGTTGATAAAATGGGATTAATGAAGGTGAATTTAAGTGTGGAATGGAAAAAAGATGAGTTGTTCATAATGGAATCATAAGTAGTGCATGTATTTTATGTCTCAGATCCATCAAATAATAATTGGTTGATTGTTTTTATGGAAACTAAAACAACAATAGGGTTAGATGAAAATTCAATCGAGTATGGCCTGTTGATTAGGAGATTATAACTAGTTCATGATGGTCCCAGTGTATATAATATCTTTTATGTTATAGGGGACTATAAATAGGGGTTTTGGATTCTTGATAGAGGATCCAAATCCTTAAAAATATTAAAAAAATAGAGTTTAATAAGAAGATAAAAATGTTTTTTAATATACTATTTTTTCCTCATAATATTATATATTCTTTGATGCATTAACATAATATAAATTAAATGTTTGACTACTTATATAGACAATGTATTCTTTACATGATGATGTTACTAATCCCATGGAAGAACATAATATAATAAAATAAATCCTTTGGGGATATGCAAAGGTAATGTTATGATATACTTCCTATATTTTACCAAAAAATTATACAATGAAATGTTAATTTAATTTTCATTATTTCTTGAAAAGTTAATTTATTTTAGAATTTTTATATCCATATTTCATTCCTTTTCAGACTAAAAATTCCACATACTTCTCCTCCCTCAAAACCTTTTCACCCCTGTAGTGTTTTCATTTATCACTTTCCTTAAAGTTCCCTCTACAGCCTTTGCAGTAAGAGAAACGGTGCTACCTCTACTCAATCACAGAGGAAATATTGATGTTTGAATAGTAAAATCATTGTCCATAGAACTAATATATTGTTTCATATTTATGTTTTATTTATTTATTTTTAGTATAACTCACATAAGAATTGTTTTCTTATACAATTGGATTTTTTTGTTTGAGTTGGGGTGATTTTTTCAAATATGCTCATGCTCATGAGAGATTGGACTTCAAGGCTACAAATAAGATAATTTCAATAAGGAAATGGGTCAAGAATGTATACAATCATCATGAAAAGGTGAATTCCTATGACCTATTTAATTAATTTTTTGATCATTTTTTCTACTATTTATAAGTTAATTTCCTTATCATTTTTATCTAATACTTATTTAGTTTTTTCTCAGATCTTTTGAGAAGTCATATCTTGATTTTAACTATCTGTAACAGGCCATAAAAGAGATAACATGTTCCGTTTGGATAGAAGAGGAAACCCCATGCTTCCTAAAATGTGAAGTGTTTTAGGGAACATAGAGTTTATATTCAATAAGAATAGAACTTGTTCTCTATTTTCTAGATGTTTTTAGATAGTTGAAGAAAAACACATATCTCATACTCAATCATCCACACCTCAATATGATTCAAAACCTGATTGTCATGACTCAGACTATATGTTTTTAGTTTATAATTTATATTTTAGTTCAAAACACACATCACAAACTCAAAAATGATAAAAAAATTAATATTGTTTTTATAGTTTAATAAAAAATCCATAAGTTATTTATAAAATTTAGGAATTAGCTTCACCTCAATCCGATGCACGGTGTGCCCGGTATGACTCCAAATGTGTCTTTTTATTTAAAATTGGATTTAATTTTAGTAAAAAAGAAAAGTGAATTACTAAAAATTGATAAAACAAACTCATATTGTATTGATAATTTAGTAAAATGATTCATAAGTCATTTTTGATGTGCAGTAATCAGTCTCATATCAAACCAACACATGATGTAACCAGTATGACTCAAAGTACGTGTTTTCGGTTTAAAATAAAGTTTTAGTAAAAAATAAAAGTCACACACTAAAAAATAATAAACACATTATAATTGTTTTGAAACTTTAGGGAAAATTATCTATAAGTCATTTGGGATGTATAGGAATCAGCTGTACTTTAATATGATGCCCGGTGTGACCGATATAACTCTAAGTGTATCTTTTTATTTAAAATTACCATTAATTTTAGTAAAAAATACATCTCAACTACTCTAAAATGATAATACACATTCATAATGTTTTTATACTTTAGGAAAATGATCCATAAGTCATTTTTATGTATAGGAATCATCTACACCTTAATATGATACACGATGTGTTCGGTATGTCTCAAAGTGCCTTTATCAGTTTAAAATTGATATTTGAGTTCAAAAAGCGTCACTCATTGAAAACCAATAAAATTTTCTGGGATTGTCTTTATAATTTTGGAAAATGTAATTAATTTGTGACATGTAGGAACCAGTATCACATAAAACTGACACATGATGTGACCAGTATGACTCAAATTTTTTGTTTCTAGTTTAAAATTACATTTTTGTAAAAAAGACAAGTGATGTAATCAAAACCAATAAAACACATTCTGATTATTTTGATACTTTAGTAAAATTATCCATAAGTCATTTGGAATGTATAATAATTATACACACCTCAATCTGATTCATGGTGCGATCGATATGACTCAAAGTGCATCTTTTTATTTAAAATTAATATTAATTTTAGTAAAAAAGACAACTAACATACTAAAAAAAACATTAATATTATTTTTATAATTTAGTAAAACGATCCATAAGTCATTGTTTATGTATAGTAATCAATTTCACCACAATCTGATACATGATGTTCTGGGTATGACTCAAAGTGTATGTTATCATTTTAAAATTGACATTTTAGTTCAAAAAGTGTCACTCAATGAAAATTGATAAAACACATTCATATTATCTTGACAATTTAGGGAAATGGTTCATAAGTCATTTTTGATGTTAATAAATTAGTCTCAAATCAAATCGACAGAAGATGTGACCGGTATGAATCAAAGCACATGTTTCCAATTTAAAATGACATTTTAGTAAAAAAGAAAAGTGACGTACTCAAAATAAAAAAAACACATTTGGATTTTTTTTTATTTAGTAAAATGATACATAAGTCATTTGAGACATTTAGGAATCAGTGAAACCTCAATCCAATGCACGGTGTGACCGTCATGACTCAAAGTGTGTCTTTTTATTTAAAATTTAATTTTAGTAAAAAAGGAAACCAACCTACTCAAAACTAAGAAAACATATTAGAATTGTTTTGATACTTTATTAAAATTATCCATAAGTCATTTTTGATGTGTAGTAATTAGAAACACCTTAATACGATATATGATCTTCCCAGAATGAATCAAAGCATCCGTTATCAGTTTAAAATTGACATTTTAATTCAAACAGTGTCACTCAATGAAAACCAAGAAAACATGATCGTATTGTATTGATAATTTTTGAAAATTATTAGTAAGTCATTTTTTATGTTTAGGAATTAGTTTCATATCAACCGACACACTATGTGACTAGTATGACTCAAAGTGTGTATTTCCAGTTTTAAATTTTATTTTAGTAAAAAAGATAAGCGACGTACTAAAAACTAAGAAAATGCATTTATATTGTTATGATACTTTAAGAGAACGATCCTTATGTCATTTTGGATGTTTATGAATCAAACTAAACTCAATCCGATATAAGGTGTGACCGGTATGACTCAACATGTGTCTTTTTATTTAAAATTGACATTAATTTTAGTAAAAAAGAAAAACACACAAACTCAAAATTGAGAAAATTTATTCATATTGTTTTTATACATTAATAAAATGATCCATAAGTAATTTGTGACATTTATGAATCATATTCAACTTAATCTAATACACGATGTGCTTAGTATGGCTCAAAGGGTCCCTTATCATTTTAAAATTGACATTTTAGTTCAAAAAGTGCCACTCACTGAAAACTAAGAAAACAGACTCAGATTGTCTTGATAATTTAGTAAAATGATTAATAAGTAATTTGTGATGTGTAGGAATATTTATCACATAAAACCAACACATGATGTGACCAATGTGACTCAAAGTGTGTGTTTCCAATCTAAAATGAAATTTTAGTGAAAATGACAAGTGACGTACTCAAAACTGATAAAACACATTTATATTGTTTTTATAATTTAGTAAAATGATCCATAATTTATTTGTGATGGGTATAAATTAACCTCAGTTAAATACAATGCATGGTGTGGCCGATATGACTCTAAGTTCATCTTTTCAAAATATATGTTTCATTTTAGTTTAAAACGTGCATCACACCACCAAAATCAAGAAAACGAGACTATATTGTTTTCTCATCATTATATATTCTATTAACTAATTAATTTCATTATAATTTTTATCTTATACTTATTTAATTAATTTTTATTGAGAGAATGATTGAAGGCGAACAAGAAAAGGTGTGATGTGCAAGAATCAATCACAACTCAATCTAATAAACAAATTTCCTAGTATGACTAAAAGTTTAGTTTAAAATTAACACTTTCTATTTAATTTATTTATATATATTATTAATAACATAAGAATTTTTTTCTTATACAGGTGCATTCTTTTGCTCAACCAGGTGTATTTTTTTCGACAATAGTACGAGTCATGGTCAAGGGAAAAGGAAAAAGGAACATTGATGTTTTTGAATGCATGTAATAATTTGTAATTACTCATGTAATTATCTAAATCAATGTTTTAAATATCTATAATATAGTGTTATTTTTATAGTATTTATTTCTTAAATTTTATTTCATTTAAATTCTGTATTTGTACTTGTTTTTTCTATATTTTGGTGTTACAATGTTCTGTTACGACACACAACACTCATGTTACAGTGTGATATTATATCACACTGTAGTATTCCCCTTTATCAACTCTTTTATAGGCATTGATAAAATCTCCCTTTATTAGTGATTTTAAAATAAATGATAAAGGATCTATTTTCAGAGCAAAATAATGACAAATGGGGTACTTTATCAACACTTCTGAAAGCATTGATAAAAGCCTAGAGCTTTTAATCGCACTCTAGTAGTAAATGCTTTTCTAGCACTGATAAAGGTCAATTTTAGCACTATTAAATGCCTATTTTTTAGTAGTCAATCAACATGTTGAAAAATGGTTAGGTTTATTTTTTGAGTTTTTTAAAAAATAGTTAAATTTTTGATGAATAGTGAAATATAGTAATTTATAACATTTAACATTATTAGAAAAATACATGAATTTTTGAGTCATGACTAATGTAGGTACCCATCGGTTTGAACCCCCTAAACCATTTACTATATTTATTCATAGAAATCAACACTATTGATAGTTCTGAGTTAGAATAATAAACTAATGAATATAATAATCAAAAACACCCTTCTCATCCCCTATAAATACCACCCCTCTCCACCCCTTATACTCACACCTTATAAGTATTGTATCTTATCATTACATTACCCAATTCCATTCCCAATAATCTTCCCCATGTCCAAGAGCTACTAGTCTTAACAAAAGACCAATTCCAAGTTCCTTAAGGGGTCCTTCAAGGAGGTGATATTCGAGAGGAAACTTTCTCAAACCATCTGTTTTAATTTATTTTTTATTATACCTTCTCCCCACCTCCTTCATACACAAAGAATAATAAATCCAGTATCATTTATATACATAAATTTTATATTTATAATGAAATATCTTCTTCACACCCCTTTTCTCATATCCTCTAATTCAAATAAATGAAACCATTTTCCAAATTATGATGGTTTACTATCTCCTTGGATAATGTTTTTTAGATTTTCATTTACACCTTCAAGGATGTTCTTAAAATAATTATTATGGTTAAATCAAATTATGTCATGAACCAACCCCAGTCAATCCCAAACTAGTCACTCGAGTCGGTCCACAGTAAGTTCTGAAGGGAATTCCCGATCCCTATGAGCTTGAAACTAGTGCCGAGTATCAAGATTAAACAGGTGGGAATGATTTTTTCCATGAAAAAAAAGATAAAAAAATAAATAAAAATAAAACTAGATAATAAAAATAAGTACTCACAGAAAAAATAAATAAAATTTTACGCATACCTCTATGTGACCTCAAGGGTCCCCACCAAACACTGAAAGACGCTCACTCTGAGAGTGATGTGAAATTTGGGGAACCTAAAATTGAAAATATAGAGTAGGCATGAGCACATAGATTCTCAGTAGGAATTCCAAAATAAACCATTCCTGATTCCCCACCTCGAAAATGAAATCATATCTTACTAATTTGAAAATAGGATATATAAAAATATGGTTTCCACTCTTTTATAAAAAAGGTAACAAGATTTTATTTTTAATAAAACTCCCTTTTTAATTTCATTTTTCTAAATCACTTGCCAAAGAATATAATTCATTGCAATGAATTCTTTTAAAATAAAACTAGTATCAAAACAATCTCTTTAATATAAAAAGAAAAGTAAAAGTTTCATGAGATTAAACAACCAAAATCACCACAAAATAAAGTTGGAAGATACAAGTATGAAACTATGTGCTTTTCATAAACATCCCTAGAGTTATCCTTGGATGTACTTGGTTCAGAACCACCTGCTGGGATATGGTGAACCTCCCTAGTCAATAATCGACTGGTCTCCCTAAATTGACCAATCCAGTGGCACATCCCACCTGGACTCTCAACTAATCCAAGGGGTACCAACTTGTTTAATTGGGGTTGATCAACAACCATCACTCGACCCTCTAAAAGATGCCCAGTAAACCCATGGTGATATTATACTATGTAAGTAGGAGGACCTTGCATGCATGACTCACCTTACTTGCTGTCACTGCACTTACCTACCCCAAACATGGGCATCCCCTATATGATAACCCATGAAGAGAAATCCTAGACAAGGGGTTCCTACTATATACATACACATATTTCAAATCATTGAAGGTGCCAATAGAGCTATTACATCACTTAATCATTTAACACATTCTTTAAAAACATGAAAGTTTCCAACCGGGCCATCATTTTATATAAACATTTAAATCATTTCATAAAATAATTTAAGTTTCCAACTGAGCAGTAACATTTTTTCAAACCACATTTCATCCCAAAACAACATGAAGTGCCAACTGAGCCTCATACCAAGTCCATTTCAAGTACAGTTACACAATATTTTCATGACTATTTCTAAGAATATATAAAACACTATTTTTCAAATATGAAATTCCAAAAGGGACTTTAATCCAAATGTAACTCTATTTTAAAAATCAAGATGAAAACACACAACACACTAAAAGATGCCAATCAACCTTCCAAGTTGTTTAGAAACCAATCATCTTTTACAAAATACCAAACATGACAAGTTTTAAAGGGAACATTAAAAAAAACCTTTGAATCCACATAAAGTAGCAATACACCATTTAGAATTATAGGAATCATTTTGAAAGGAGAAGGTAAATGAAGGGAGGAACCATTTTATATCCAGGGTTCAAGGAAACCATTCTTTTTTAGTGCCATATTTATTTGAATGACCATCCATGTGTGCACCTCGTGCAACCATGGATGTTACCTCATCCAAATGGAACACTTTAAATATCCATGAAAACAACCAAAAACATTTTTTAGAATAAAAATTTTCTTTTAAACCAAACCCAACCATTCCACATAATTAGCTAAGCACAGACAAGCATTTAAAATTTAGGAAAATCATTCCAAAACATTTTACCGCAAACTATAATTCCATAAAGAGGCATCTAAGTCACACAACTCACACATAAGGCTCATATCACAATTATCTATTCCCACATAACATAACAAAATCCTAACAATCCATTAAAATACCCAAATTCATTTTAAAATGCTAATTGAAATTTCATCGAACACTTGGCACACACACACACACACATAGTCATATTTAAGAAATACCTTGAAAAACCAATTCAAACCAATTTTATATCATAAAAATACCATGAAAATTTATAATCACACACCATAATAATATTATAGCATATTTAAAGCATTGAAGGAAAGCTCAAGCATTAAAGGAATGTGTTGAAAAAGAAGTGAATAGAAACACTCAGACATGTATAAATATATATATATGTGTATATGTAAATAACACATAAATATAAAAACACACTTTTATAATTATAAGAAATCAAGGAGCTCAGATTAAAGGTGCTGGCATAGGAAACCTAACTCAAAAAGGGAGAGGACCAAGTCAAGACACTCTGACACTTGTCAAATTAGGCAGCGACCATTCATTACCAGCCTGCACTCACATGCACATACCTATATATATATATATTCATAATCCAATGCATATATTCCCCACACCATGAGGGAATACATATAATGAGGATATATATATATATATATATTATATAGATACCTTAAATATATGCATGAGCGTCCTCAAATATTGACCAGAACTTAGTAGAACATATCCTAGAATCACAAAAACACAGCAAAAACGTTCAATGCACCTTAAATAAATTACAAGGGACTCATAAACATATTAAGTCCCTAAAATTAGATGGTTAAAAACCAAGAAATAAGAATAATTCCTCACCTAAAATGGCATCGGAAAACTAAAACAACCCGAACCACCTCCCCATCAGTAGAGGTTGACAGAATCCACAAGAATAGGTCCTGAGGGACCATCCGCACTACCCTAAAAAACAAGAAAACTAAAAATAGGATTACCCTTTAAACCCTAGGTTTGGATGTACTTCCCCAGATAGTGGAGAGACAAAGAAACAACCGCAATAGGGAAGGGGAAGGAGGAAGGAGGATTACTGAGATGGATCATACGAAGAACCCCAAGAAATCCGGGTTGAATGACGCATCATAGATGATCCAAGATGAGGTATGTGGGCTACGTAAGTTGGGGGTGTGCCGTCGGAGGGGTTACAGTCAGATGGAAGACTACCGGTGAGGGAAGGGGAAACTGAAGGTAGGGGTGGTTGAATAAAGAGGGGTTATGCTGAAAATATTGCAACAGAGAGAGGGGGCGACAGCGGGTCACGCTACAGGAAACAAATCGTAGGAGAGTGGTCCAGTGAAAGGGGTGGTGCAAGGGGGAGGTCTTGCCACCGGTGGAGGGGAGGTCGCTGGCACAAGGGGGGAATGAAATTCGAGGTCATGCATGGCAAGGAGGGGGTAGTGAGGGGGGTTGGGTCATGTCGCACAAAGGGATAAGGGGGGCCCGACCCCTCTAGGGTTCCTCCATAAAAAATAAAAAAATAAAAAAATGATAATAGTAACAAAAAAACAACAATTTAATAATAATAATAATAATATTATTATTATTAAGGTTTAAACAATTATAAAATTTAGTTATTTTAATTATCATATAGCCGCTCGATCACCTGAGATGACCGCACAGTTACCACTAACCTCGCAGTGCCTGTGCACCTGCCCGAAACCCATCAAAATTAACAAACTGCAAAAATTTTAAACCAGTGCTCAACCCGAACCTCAATGAGAGTAAAAAAATTCAAGAAATAATTAAAATAAAATAAATTTAAAGGTTGGGGTGTGAAAATTATAACCACCACAAAAACATTCTACCCTCAGAAAATCAACAAGCTGAAAGTTAGTCAAAAATTAAGTCCTAGCCCGAACACAACCAAAAGAAACAATGAATTCCGGGGTGAATATTTATTCCCAAAGTCACACCTGACCAATCTAGATGAAACCAAAATAAAAAACAAGGGGATAACACAAGAGGGTTATCCCCACCACATGTATTTTACTATAACATAAATTAATACCCAAACATACCACTCTGGGAGGAGGGGGGAAATGTGGGAACTCTTAACACAGACTAAATAAATTCTATAGCATGAGCAAAGAAACACATCTACTAAAACTTAGAACTCTCGACCCAGACCAAAAACCGCCAACACTAGGGAAAACCCATAAGAAGAACATAACCCAAACAAAAATCCTGATCACAAATACAAATATCAATTCTTCCCAAACACTTACATCTCCAAACAAGCACGACTGGAACCAAAATAGAAACCAACCTATGTGAGGTCCAAACATCCCCTAAGAAAACAAACGATTCAAAAAGCCATATGAGAACAATTAAAACTACTTGAGTAATAAAATAACTAATACATAATAACCTTACAATAAAATCATGAACTTAAAATGGTAGGAAAAAAGAACCATGAAACTTTAAACATTTACTTCCCAACTCTTAAAGAAAAAACCAGGACAAGGTTTCACACACCCTTTGAAACTCCTAAATGTGTGTGATCTTCACCCCAAGACCTGTGGATGGGGCTATGATAGATAAATAATCTTCTTCCTTATAGTTAGGCATGATCATTCCCTAACATAACCCATTCTTCAAGCATTGATTTCTGCCGAACTTCTTCAGCTACCCCAAATGACTACTACGACGACACATCTTCAGAGGGATGCAACATGAAGGCTTAGATTGATCAGACCGACCACACTGGGGGAACCCCAAAAAGAAATATAAAGAACTAGAATCCAAAACTAATAAAGTAGAATACTACGAAATAATTCCCTTTGGCATGCCTCTTTCCATATGGGGAACCAATATGAATGATAGGAAACACTGGATTTCTAACTGCCTGTACTCCAGAAACCAACTTAATTAGGAACAATGTTTCCACCAGCTTCTCAAAGTATCCAACTTAGGCCTTCAACATCCACTGGCCATGTTGAATACACATGATATCTTCCCAAAAATATTCCACCCTCCTCAAATTAACCTCCTAAAGCATGAACCATTAGAAGAAGGTGGCCTTGGTCATTTCCCATGTCACCCAAACTTCCAACAATGATGGGATGACCAAACTCCATTGGTCCAAAGATGGACCATCAAACATTCCTGGGAAAACACAAAATTTAATCACCTGAGGAGTTACCAACAACCCAAAGACACGTTTGACCAACTTTAATTCAATCCACTACCTCTAACAGACCTAGATCATCGTAATAAATAGAAATCATTTGAGAAGAACCAGAAATTTGGAATGACTCATCAAAAAATTTGGGGACCTTTCTAGGTGGAATGCTCTGAACAACACGAGAAACAATAAACCGAGACCAATCATCAAGCCAAAGAATAACCAAAAGAATAATCACAACCCAAATGAAATTGGCTCAAAAGATAAATAAATTTAATCACAACAAAAAATACCCATTTCCAAAATCCCATTTCCATTTTAGTTTTTCAAAACAACCTTATTTCAAGGATAATTTATGAACCCAAAAACCACTTTCCAAAGTAATTTTTTTTCCGAAAACCTTTAAATTTTAAAAACTCACCCATGGCATCTTATGAACCATCAAACACATGTATATATGTTTCCTTCCATACGTTCCAATATGTACCTCCCATACTTACCCCTACACATTCAAACATCCATGAGGAATACCAAGGGTACCCAAACCATTTTTCTTAACCAATCCAAACCTTTACCAAATTCTCAAACCCAAAAAAATTTCATTTTCAAAACCAATTTTACTAATTTCAAACCGATTGGAAGAAGAACCATTTTCCATTTCAAAATATAATTTCATTTTTGAAAAGCCTCTTCACATCAACCCGAACTAGATGAAACACAACTTACAATGAACCACCAGAATGAGGGATTATTAGTGATGCTTGACCCGACGACATGGTAGTGAGCCATGACCTAAGTAAGAATTAACAATTAAGAGGAACTTAAACCATGTCCTCAGACTCAACAAGGGTCACTAATCTAGTGAAATCATGACATAACACCAGATTCCCCCCATTATCATCCCTCAATACAAAATAAAGACAATGAATCAAAACCTAGACTACCACTGGTAACTCAGGTTTCTTCATGGGAGGTGGTGATCATAAACCAACCCATAACCTACCTCATGAGCCCTGACAGTTCTAATATCCATCTACCAAACACCTCAAATAAGAAGAACCTGACTTTGATACCATTTTGTCATGAAATAACCTCGATTGACCCTAAACTGGTCACCCGAGTCGACCTGCAGTAAGAACCAAAGGGCATTCCCAATCCCGATGGGCTAGAAATTAGTGACAGGCATCAAGATTAAACTAGTGGGAATGATTTGGACCATGAAAAAATGATAAAAAATAAATAAAAATCAAACTAGAAAATAAAAATAAGCGCTCGTAGAGGAAATAAATAAAATGCTACACGTACCTCCATGTGACCTCATAGGTCACCACAAAACACTGAACGAAGCTCGATCTGAGAGTGATGTAAAATTGGGAGAACCTAAAACTGAAAATAGAGTAGGCATGAGCACCAAGATGATCAGTAGGAATGTAAAAATAAACCACACTCAATGCCCCACATCTAAAATTAATTTCTTTCTTGCTAATTTAAAAATAAGATATGTAAAAATATGGTTTTCCACTATTTTATCAAAATAGGTAAAAATATTATACTTTTAAGAAAACCCCCCTCTTCATTTCATTTTTCTAAATCAATTACCAAATCATACAAGTCATTGTAATGAATTCTTTTAAAATCCAATAAGTACCAAAATAGGTTCTTTAGTATACAAATCAAAGTAAAAGTATCATGAGATCACATAAGAAAAATTTCCACAAAATAAAGTAGTAAGATAAAAGTTTGAAACCATGTGAATTTACTAAACATACCTAGAGTTATCCCTGGATGTACTCAGTTCGGAACCACCTTCCAGCATATGGTGAAGCTCCCTAGTCAATAAGCAACTAGCCGCCCTAAACTGACCAATATAGTGACACATCCCACCTAGCCTCTTAGCTAATATAGGGGTACCAACCCATCTAATCAGGGTTTATTAACAACCTTCACTTGACCTTTTAAAAGTCACCTAGAAAACCGATGGTAATAATTTACTGTATTAGCAGGAGGACCTCACATGTGTGACTCAGCTTACCTACTGTCACCGCACTTGCCTACCCCAAACACAGACACCCCCTGTAAGATAACCCCTAAAGAGAAATCCTAGATAGCGGTTCCCAATATATGCATATACATAATTCACTCCATTGAAGGTGTCAATCAGACTGTTACATCACTTAAGCATTCAACAATTTCTCTAAAAACATTAAAGTTTCCAACTAGGCTATCATTTTACATAGTCATTTAAATCATTTCATAAAATAATTTAAGTTTTTAATAATATGTTCACATTTTTCAAACCACATTTCATCCCAAAACAACAAGAAGTGATAACCAGGACTCATACAAAGTCCATTCCAAGTACACTCACACAATATTTCCAAGACCATTTCTAAGAAGATATAAAACTCCATTTTAAAATATGCATTTCCAAATGGTACTTTAATACAAATCCAACTTTATTTCAAAAACCGAGATGCAAACACACAACACACTTAAAGATTCCAATCAGAATTCCAAGTCGTTTAGAAACCAATCATATTTTACAAAATACCAAACAAGACAAGTTTTAATGGTACATTCAAAACCACCTTTTAAGCCACATAAAGTACCAATATTCCATTTATAAATAGAGTAATCATTTTTAAATTAGAAGGGAAAATAAAGGAGGAACCATTTGAGATCCTGGGTTCAAGTTAAACATTATTTTCAAGTGCTGTATTCATTTGAATGCCCAACCATGTGTGCACATCCTGAACCCATGGATGTTCTATCATCCAAATGGAACACATTAAATATCCATGAAAACATCCAAAACCATTTTTCAGAATCACCACTTTCTTTTAAACCAAACCCAACCATTCCACATAATTACCCAAGCACATACAAGCATTTAAAACCATAAAAATAATTCCAAAACATTTTTCTACAAATCACAATTCTATAAAGAGGCATCTAAGTCACACAACTCACACATAAGGCTCATATCACAATTATCTCTTCCACCATAACATAACCAAATCCAAAAATCCTATTAAAATACCCAAATTTATTTTAAAAGGACAATTGGAATTTCATTGAACACTTGGCATGTATATATATCTATATATATATATATTGTAATATTTAATAAATCCCTTGAAAAACCAATTCAAACCAATTTTACATTATAAAAATACCATGAAAATTTATAATCACACACTATAATATTATTATAGCTGATTTAAAGAATTGAAGGAAATATCAAGAAATAAAGGAATGTGTTAGAAAAGAAATGGATGGAAACACCTAGGCATGCATATATATATATGTATGTATGTATATATAAATAACACATAAATATAAAAACAAAATTTTAAAATGCTAAGCAATTATGGAGGTCAAATTAAAGGTGCAGGCATAAGAAACCTACCTCAACAAGGGAGTGGACCAAGCCGAGACACCTCGGTGCTTTTCAAATTAGGCAGCAACCACACATAACCAGCCCACACTCGCACACACATACCTATATATAAATTAGTAATCCAATTCTTGTATTCCCCACGCCATAGAGGAATACACACATAGAGGATATATATATATACATACATATATATTATATACATACCTTAAGTATATGCATGAACATCCTCAAACATTGACCATAACTCAACATAACATTTCCTAGAATCACAAAATCACAGTGGAAAGGTTCAACACAACTCAAATAAATTACCAAGGGATCATAAACATCTTAAGGCCCAAAAATTTTATGGTTAAAAACAAAAAAATAAGAATAATTCCTCACCTAAAATGGTAGTGGTGAACATAAGAAACCCAAACCTTCTCTCCTTTGGCGACGATTGACATAATTCACAAGAATAGGTCTCAGGGGACCATTCGCATAACCCTAAACCACAAGAAAAATGAAAAATGGATTACCCTTCAAACCCTAGGTTTGACCGTACCTCCCTAGATAATAGAGAGGTAAAAAAACATACACAATAGGAAAGAGGAAATAATAAGGAGGCTTACTATGATGGATCAGACGAAGAACCCCAAGAAATCTGAGTTGAACAACGTATCAAAGAAGATCCGAGATAAGGGAGGGGGCACGTGAGCTGGGGGTGCATCGTTAGAGGGTAGATAACTAGAGGGAAGGATACTGGTGAGGGAATGGACCGTTGGAGGTAGGGTCAGTCGAAGCAGGGGGTTGCGCTGGATAGATTGTGCTGGAGGGAGGTGGGTGCTGGTGAGTTGCACTGTAGAAAGTAGGCTGGAAGAGAGAGGTTTGGTGCAAGGGCTGGCGTTATGGGGAGGTCCAGCCACCGGTTGAGGGGAGGTCACCGACATAAGGGGGGAACAATGTTGGAGGTCACATATGGTAGGGAGGGGGTATCAAGTGGGGTTAGGTCATGCCGCACAAAGGGAGAAGGGGGGGGGGGGGGAGAACCCCTCTAGGGTTCCTCTATAAAAAGGAAAAACAAATAAAAAAATGATAATAATAATAATGTTAATTAAAATTTAATAATAATAATAATATTAATAACAATTTAATAATAATAATAATATTATTATTATCTATAATAATAATAATAATATTAAGGTTTAAAAATTTATAAAATTTATTTATTTTAAGTATTGGGCAGCCACATGGTTACCTAGGCTGACCGCATGGTTACTGCTAACTGTGCAGTGCCCGTGCACCCACCCGAAACCCACCAAAATTAATAAACCTAAATTTTTTTAAACCAACGCTCAACCCAAACCTCGACGATAGTAACCAAAGTCAAAAAATAATTAAAATAAAATAAATTTAAAGGTTATGGTATGACAGATTATATTATGTATATTATAACTTATTTCTTGTTTTGTAACTAATATATAAACATAATATTCAATAAAATGAAACTAGTTCATGATGGTTAGAAAACCACCAAAAATAAAATAAACAATCATCATTAAGGTTTTATCAAATGAATCATCCTCATACCAGAAAACAAAACTATACATGGAACCATTTAAAATTATTTAGTTTAATTAATACTATATAATTTTACTTCTTGAGAATTATTCCCATTTGACAAAAACTTCTATAATTTTACATCAGTGAACCGACCATGAAAACATGAAACAAACGCTCATAGAACGATAAAATTGAACTTTATAACTAATTGAAATGGTCATAAAATAACTTGATAAAATTATAATAAATAAAATAAATATAGAAGATATTATGAATTAAGTAATTAATGAATATAATTTTATTATTCAGGACATTAAGTTCAAGTGCTGAACATATTTAGACATAGGGTAAGAGATCTCTCCAAACCTCCATTTTCCCTTTGGGTTTCACTTTGTCTCTATTTCCTCCAATTTATTTATTTATTCTTATTAAATAATTCTATTACATTCTATGTATATGTTCCACACATATGTATCTAGATCAATTCATCTTTTTTTGATGGGAAAAAATGTTTTAAAATGGTTCCCTTATCAATTCTTCTTGATAGGAAAGCCTGATTAAAGAGAACTTTTCTGTTTCTTACCCATTTTCAAATACACTCCCTAAAATGTTTTAATCCACCAATATTTTATAAATTAAATAACTTTATCATTTAACAACCATTTTTATTTCACTTATGGTTTTGTAGAAATTATTATTCTCATACCTCCTTTTAAGGACTCTATACCTTTTTCCTTAAAACCCCACTTAAGTGGAAAACTTCCAAAGATAACTAACCACTATTTTATCTTGTTTACACTTTAGTTGGACATAATTTATCATAATGTACACCTACTATACCTTCAATAATTTTCAATAATGATTTAATCGATTTTTTCATGTAAACCATTATGATATGCCATTTCTAATGCCTTATGACATGATTAAAAACCCATGTCATTCCATGGGTAGCCAATATGTTCAATCCTTATGTTTGATTTTCTTATGTGGCACACATATACATGTACATGTTATGATTTTTGTGCATAGATAGTGCTACAATGAATTGGGTAATGTTTAGTCTCATGAGATGTCCTGTATGAGATTAGAGAGTAAACCTAATCCATTATGGGACTTTGTCCACAATGTTATATTATCTTGGTAGTTATCCTTGACTCATGATTATGTCATGTTATATGTTACTACCACATTCCAATATTTCCATGATCCATGCCTTTCTTGTTATCATGTTATGTATTCTAACTCATGTGCTATTCTTTATTCCCATGTTTGTTCCCTTATTGGGATTTTATCTCATAGATTTTTTTAAGTATTCCCCAGGTTATTCTATATAGTTATAGGATCCTAAAGGGAGTTAGGAAATCATTACAGATATTAATAAAATGATATTTTATTCTAGTTTCATGTTTTATAATTATATACCTAGTCTTCCAAAGACAATATACTTTTTGATCCTTGGTTTGTATTTCAAGGATAATTATACTTAAAATAATGTAATAATATGTGTAAAAGGATTCAGTCTCTATATTTGGAATCAATGTATGGTCTAGTTATTTTAGGGATTAGGACTAGAAAACTTTAATAAGAACCCAAGGGATAATTTTATCACTATGAATAACCTTTCATAAGTAAGGATATACTTTTCATTTATAAGTTATTCCCTCTGAGTATATAGTTTCCTTTTTATATTCTCATTAGAAAAATATTAAATCACTATAATTGTTTATTTATTTATTTAGTTAATGTAAAGAAATAGTAAAAACCTTGCTAACAACCAATGTGATAGGCAATGTGATGATTTACCCAATGAAATGCCAAATTTTATGGGAACAAGATATTAAAACTTCATGAAAGTACTATATCAACTAGATAAAGTTATTAATAATAACTTGAATTGTGTAGAACACCCTCATTATTCTAATAAATAGCAAGTTGTAGTTTAATCCTTTATACAAAAAAGTACTCCTATATTTAGCAGATCTTCAGACCCCCTTACCATGAAATAATGGATTAAATCTATTGATAAGATATTATATGTTATTAAATGTTTAGAAGAAGATAAATTCATATTATAGGTCTATCATTTTGATGGTAAAGATGATCAGTGGTGGAAACTGATAAAAAACACAAAGTATAAAGAGGAAATTGATTCCATGGATTGGGAAGGATTTAGGAAAATATTTTTCAATAAATATTTTCCTCTAATGCTTCATCTTAATATGGATAGGGAGTTCCTCAGACTGAAGAAAAAAGAATATGAATATATCATGGTGTATGTGAAAAAATTTATAGGGATTTCATGATACACCTACAGCTTTTTCATAAACACTTAAAGTAAGGTGGATCAATTATTTAGTAGATTAAATCCAAGTCTATAAAAAGAATTAGAGATTTTAGAATTTTATAGCTATGAGGAGATTTTCCGATGTTACCTAAAGGTTGATATGAATATTGGTGGATCTCAGTGGTCTTGTGGTCTTAAAGATAAAAATAGAAAAAATGGAGTTTAACATGGAAGGATCAACAAATAAATCATGTGAAAGAACAAAAACCCAATAACCCAAAAAGTGTGGGAAGAATCATCTTAGTAACTGTCTAAAGGGAACTAGGAGATGCTTCAATTTTAGAAGATAGGGGAATTAAGATAATTATTGCCGAAAGGATTTGAAGAAGACCACTAATGTGGAGTAAGAAAGGAAGGTTCATATCAAAACTCATCCTGTTGTAAAACCTTTTAACTGTATGGAACATGAGAATTATGTGAACAAATTCCCTAGTCCAAGTATTTTCAGATAAAATCAACAACAAAAACCTCTAAGCTAGAAATGAAGGTCATATTCTGTCACTATTGCAGAGGTGGAGCTTGAAAATTATGTGGTGATAGGTATGCTTGTTATTCATTCAAGAATAATGAACATACTATTTTATCCTAGTTCTATAAATTATTTCACATCTTGTAAGTTTAGTAGAACTATTCAAACAGCACCTCAAAATATAAAGGTTAAGTTATCTGTGAGAATAAAAAATAGGGAAATTATTGTATCTAAAGTATATAATTGCTCCCCAGTTAATTTTTTTGGACTGAACCTTCCATAAAATCTATTCTTACTTTCTTTGGTAGAGTTTGATGCTATATTGGGCATGAATTAACTATCTTTATACAAATACAACATCAACTGTTGGGAATGGGAGATCACTTTTTACATCCCAAGGTATCCCCTAATTCTATACAAGTTTATGGAGGTTGATTAATCTCCTTCAGAATCATCATCTTAATTATGGATATTATTTCATTATAAGTAAGCATATATAGCTCAAATGATTTAGACAAAATAGGGGATCATACTCAAAGACATTCCTATTATGAGGGACTACACTGATGTGTTCCCTAAATAATTTCCTTGTCTTACTCATGACTAAGAGGTTAATTTTTCAATTGATCTTATACTTGGATATCTACCCATATCAAATAATCCTTATAGGATGGCCACCATTGAGTTAGAGGAATTGAATACGGAGTTATAATAGAATCTAGAAAAGGTTTTTATATTTCTGAGTAGATCACCATGGGTTCTCCATTCCTCTTAACCTAGAATAATGATGGATCAATGTGCCTAGAAATTGATTATCATGAGCTCAACAAAATCATGATAAAAAACAAGTATCCCCTATGAGGGATAGATTACTTGTTCAATCAACAATGTGGGGCCAAGTATTTCTCTAAGGTGGACCTTTGGTTAGGATATCCCCAATTAAAGGTGAGGCAGGAAGATATTCACAAGTCTAACTTTCGAACAAGGTATGTACACTATGAGTTCATAGTGATTCCATTTTAACTAACTAATTCTCCAATAATTTTCATGGACTTAATGAATAAAGTCTTTATATACTACCTCAACAAATTTATGGTAGTCTTTATAGATGATATTATGATATAATCCAAGAGTAAGGGAGAAAATAGGTAGTATTTGAATACTATGTTAAAGGATTTGTGAGGGGATAAACTATATAAAAAGTATAGTAAATGTGATTTCTAGATGAAGGAAGTATCATTCTTCGGTCATGTTATCACCAGTAAAGGAATGTTCATAAACCCTTCTAAAGAAAATGCAATTGAGGAGTGGCCCATTCTATCATCTATAACAAAGATCCATAGTTTTCTTGGTCTAGCTGGGTATTATTGATGATTTATGAGAAAATTATTATGATTTTAAAACTCACTAACCAAGATGAATCAAAAGTAAGTAATGTTTTTATAGATCAATGAATGTAAATAGTACTTCAAATAATTGAAAAAGAGGCTTATCACTGCACTAGTACTTACACTAATGAAAAGTGGGTAAGTCTTTATGGTATACAATGATGCTTAAAAGAAGGGATTAAGTAGTGTAATTATGAAAAATGATAAATTAATAGCCTATGCCTCAAAGAAACTGAAATTTCATGAGAAAAATATCCTACACATGATCTAGAGTTTGAGGCTGTGATTTTCGCATTGAAAATTTGGCATCATTATCTCTAGTGTGAGATATATACTGATCATAAGAACCTAAAATATATATTCGCATAGAATAAGATTAATACATGACAACAAAGGTGTTTAGATATCATCAAGGATCATGAATGCTCAATCCACTATCATCCTGGTAAAGTAAATGAAGTGGCAGATGATCTAAGTAGAAAGGATATTGTAACTTTATAAATGATGAGAATTAAGAAGGATCCAATCTTCTAAGACTTGAAAAGGATGAACATGGGAATCATAAAGGAAGGTACATCATCATTACTTTCAAAAATTATTTCTCAAACATAAATTTTAGAGAAGATAAATAATTCTCAAAGAGATGATGTGGAAATTTAGAAAAATGTGGAAGCTAAAAGAAAGGGAAAATCCTCAGAGTTCAAAATTGATGTGG
Organism: Viscum album; assembly: GCA_963277665.1. Taxonomy (NCBI): domain Eukaryota; kingdom Viridiplantae; phylum Streptophyta; class Magnoliopsida; order Santalales; family Viscaceae; genus Viscum; species Viscum album. Next base: position 1,023,310,396 of record OY728157.1, read on the forward strand.
AAGGAGTTGTAAGATTTGGGTCACAAATATGTGTACCTTCTAATCAGAGACAAAGAAAAATATTTTGAATGATTTACATTGATCAACCTTATATATTCACCTAGGGTGTACAAGATGTATCCAGATCTCCAAGATCACTATCGGTGAGAGAATATGAAGAAGGTGATCGATGAATTTACATCAGAGTGTCTGGTATGTAAACAAGTGAAGGATGAAAGGATAAAGTCTAAGGGGATGATAAAACCATTAACCATACCTACATGTAAATTGGAAAACATCACTATGGACTTTGTTACAATACTTCTGAATACATCTAGATGAAATAATTCTATATGTTTCATTGTGGATCCTCAAACAAATATTGTTCACTTTATTGAAATTTGAGAGGACTTCTCACTCAATAAAATTTAATAGATATATATCAGAGAAGTAGTAAGGCTACATGGAGTATCATTATTTATTATATCCGATCATGATATGGGATTCACCTCCAATTTTTGGAAAAGTCTCCAACATTCTCTAAATTTTGAGTTGAAATTCAGTATGACTTATCACCCCCAAACTGATGGCCAATATGAATAGAATATTAAGACACCAGAAGACATGTTGAGAGAATCCTCAATGAACTTTAATAGAGGATGGGATTAATATCTTCCACTGTTCAAGTTCTCTTACAAAAATAGTTTCTAATCAATCATCCAAATGGATCCATATGAATCCATTTATGGGAAAGGATGTATAACATAATCATGCTAGTATAAAGTTGGTGAATGTAAGATACTGGAACCTGAAATGGTTGAGAAAATGAAAGAAAAGGTGAAGACCATCCATTATCATATCCAGGATATCCAAAGTTGAAAGAATATCTATATATATAATCATTAATGATACTTATATTTTGAGGTTGGTGATATGGTATTCCTTTTCATATCTCCATGGAATAGGTTTATGAGACTTGGGAATAAAGGAAAGCTAAGTCCTAGGTAAATTGACCCCTTTAAGATTATTGATCATGTTAGAGATATGGCCTATTAACTAGAAATTCCATAAACCATGTCTCAAGTACATGATGTATTCCATGTATCCCTATTGAGGAAGTACATATAAGATCTCTCACATGTACTAAACTCAGAGGTGGCACATCTAGAAAACTATCTCTCTTATGAGGAGAATTCATTGAAGGTTTTGGGACATAGAGACAACAACCTACGTAATAAGTCCACTCACCTGGTCAAGTTACTATAGAGAAACCTTATGTATAAAGAGGAAACATTGGAACTAGAGGAATTGATGAATAAAAAATACCCTTACTTGTTTTCACCTTAGTATGTAAAATAAAATTTGAAGGGTGAAATTTCATAAGGGGGAAGAATGTAATGACCTAGAATTTTATCAATGGAATTTTGCTTCTTATAATTATTTCATAAAATACATAAATCACATAGAGACCCCAATAAAAACATTATTATCATAAATTAGAAATTAGAAATTATTCAATAAATAAACCATTAGGAATTCCAAATATTTTAATAGAATATTAAATATAAAATATGATAATAAGAATCATAAAATTTGGATTTTCTTGATCCACTAGAATTACTGCACTCATGAACAAAGCTATAGAAATAAAACATAATGTTAATAATATAATATTAATTTTTAATATGAAAATATATAACCTTGAGATAAAGTATAAGTGAATGAATAGTGAATGGAATAAGTTGTATTTATAAAAATCAAGGAACCTATAAGACCGTTATAAATTCAACTACTGGAATAGTAATATGACTGTTAAGAATAATAATCTAGCCAATAGAATAGTAAAATCCCCTATTAAAGTATAAAATAAAATTTAGGTATCATATAAATAAAAAGATGATATATTTATTTCATGGTATAAGTAAATAAATCTTTTAAAAAATGATAAATTAGGTGTCAGTATTTTTGTAAAACGTAAATGTTTATTTGAAATTTTATAATTAATATAATGATTTAAAAGAAAATTTATTTTCATAAAATTGATTCTTAAATTAATATTATGTTATATTATAATTATAATATAATTTTACGTGACCTTAATTAATTTTTCAAAGGGTCAAAAAATTGATAATAATATTAAAAGCTATATTTTTTGAATAAATGATGATTTCATTTAAAAATTAAATTTCCAATTTTTCAAAAATTATTTTCATAAAATGGAATCTGTTTTTTAAATCTAAACATTAAAAAATGGTAAGGGTAAGTTTTTTAGATTTTTCTAAAATAGTTTAATTTTTGGTGAATAGTGAAATACAATAATTTATGATATTTAACATTATAAGCTAAATACATGAATTTTTGAGCCATGGATGATGTAAGAACCCAATTTTTTAAACTATCCAAAAACATTTACTATATTTAGTCATATTAATCAAAAATATTGATAGTCTTGAGCCAAAATAATAAACTAATGAATATAATAATAAAAACACCCCTCTACCCCTATAAATACCACCCATCACCACCCCTTCTTCTCACACCTTCTAAGACTTGTAGCTTGTTAATAGTCTACCCAATTAACTTAACAATCCTCTTAACCAATTATAAGAGCTACTGGTCTCAACAAAAGACCAATTCTAAGTTCCTTAAGGGGACCTTCAAGGAGGTTATATTTAAGAGGTAACTTTCTCAAACCGTATTTTTAATTTCTTTTCTTCTTATACCTTCTCCTAAACTCCTTCATCCATCAAATCATAATAAATACAGTATAATTTATATAATATAATTTTAATTTTCTAATGGAATATATTATATCCACCCCTTTTCTCATCTCCTCTAATTTAAAGAAACAAAACCATTGTCCAAATTATTTCAGTTTACCATATCTCTAGATAATGGTATTTAGTTTTTCATTACCACCTTCAAGGCTGGTCATAAAACCATTATTATTGTTAAATAAGATTTTAATATGTATATTATAACTTATTTCATGTTTTTTAACTGAATCATCCCAATACCAGAAAAAAAGATATATGAGACCATTTAAACTTTTGGAAGTTTATTAATACTATATAATTTCACTTCTAGAGAATTCTCCCCATTTTACAAGGACTTCCATAATTTTACATAAGTGAACCGACCATGAAACTATGAAATGAATGCTCTCAGAATAACAAAATTGAACTTTATAACTCATTGAAATAGTTATAAATGAACTTAATAAAATTATAATAAATAAAATAAATATATAATAGGTCTTTAATTAATTAATCAATGAATATAATTTGAGTATTAAGAGCATTAAGTGAAAGTGTAGAACACATTCAGACATAAGGTATGAGATCTCTCTAAACCTCCATTTTTCCTTTGGGTTACACTTTCTCTCTATTTGAACCAATATATTTATTCATTATTATTATATAATTCTCCTAAATTCTGTGTATATTATCCAAACATATGTATCTATCTCAATTCATCTTTCTTTGATGGTAAATACATGTTTTAAAAAGGTCCCCTTCTCAATTCTTCAGGATAAGAAAAACCGATCAAAGGGAAATCTTTTATTTCTTACCCCTTTTAAAGTACACTACCTAAAATATTTTAATCCACCCATATTTTCTAAAATAAATCATTTTATCATAATTTTTCAGTTCAATTCTAGTTTTTGTAAATTATTATGCTCTTAACACCTTTTAAAGACTCTTTAACTTTTTTCTTAAAATCCCACTTATGTGGAACATTTATAAAGATAACTAACCACTATTTTCTCTAGTTTACACTTTAGTTGGACATAATTTATCATAATATATGTCTATTATTCATTTATGAATGTCCAATAATGATTTAATCTCTTTTTTTATTGTAAACCATTATGATACGCCCTTTGGTTATGCCTTATAACATGATTAAGAACCCATTTCATTCCATGGGTAACCATTAAGTTCAATAATTATGTTTTATTTCTTTGTGTGGTACACATATACATGTACATTTTATTATGGGTACATGTAGGTAACACTCTAATGCATTGGGTAATGTTTAGTCTCACGAGACATCATGTATGAGATTTGGGAGTAAACCCAATCCATTATGGGACTTTGTACACCATGTGATATTATCTTGGAAGTTATCCATGAATCATGTTTATATCCTTTTATCGTTGCTTCCACTTTCCAATATTTCCATGGTCATATTATTTCATGTTCTATATGTTATCCATCCCTATGATTATTCATGATCCATGCCTTTTATGTTATTTCTTCTAACTCCTGTGTTATGCTTTATTCCCATTTATATTCCCTTACTAGAATTTTTAGCTCATCCATTTTGTCTACATATTCCCCAGGTTATCCTATATAGTTATAGGAGCTCAAAGGGAGTTAGGATATCATTATAAAGATTAATAAAATGATATTTTATTCATGTTTCATGTTTTATAATTATGTACCTAGTCTTACAAAGACACTAGACTTTTCTATCCTTGGTTTTTATTTCAAGGATAATTATGCTTAAAATCATGTATTAATTTGTGTGAAAGGCTTGGGTCACTATACATATTGAATCATGAGGTTCCACACAATCCCAGTGAATGGAGGCTTTGGTGTGCACACACTTCCCTAAACACAAGACTAGGGGGAACATGAGAGAATCCCAAAGAATAAAATTTCTACCCTTATAATAGTTTAGTATCATTGTAATCATCAATCCATTTCCATGTGATTAGTTTTATATAGAATACATATCTTACTCTTAAAAAACTGGACTCTCATGTGCTTCAAGGTAATCAATTATACAAGGGGATATAATTCATTTCAATCAATCTAAAATCATTTCAAATATCCATTTCAATCATCCCCAAGTTCATGTTCCAAAATATGCCATTTAATTTCAAAGACCAACCATCAAATGGTTTTCATTAAAACTCATGCCTTTTAAATCAAATAATTTCATTTAAAATAATTAAACATTTCACTCCATTTCTTCTAAAAACTCATCATTAAAATCACACTTCAAATATTTCACTTAAAATCAAGATCATTTTTCAAAAATAAACACTTTATTTTCAAATACATCGTCAAAGAGTTTTCATCACACACACACACACACCATATCGATTCAAAATCATTTATCAAGGGTCTCAAATCAAGATTTAGAAATCATTTGTAAATATCATTAAAAATGAACAAGAATAAATGGTTTCAATTGATAAGAATTTCCTTACGAATCCACCTATCTCAATTCACTATTATGAGAACACACAATAAAGAATCTATAATCAGAAGAAGGTCTAAAATGATCAAGGGATAATCCTAGAATTACAATTCATTAAGTCAAAATCAGAATCTAGAAACATCCTAAGAATCCATTATCCTATGAGAAGAATAAACAGGTAGTAAAAGAAACTTTATTAATAGATCTAGGATACACTTTTCAAGAGAGACTCAATGCATAAAACAACACTCATATTCATGAAGAAATAAGGTTAGAAGGGCCAAATTCACCTCTAGAGAGTATAAAAGGTGTTTAGGGTTGAATTAGGTATGAGGGAGATGTTTTATAACTAAAATTAGGATTAAAATAAATAGAGTTATGATACTTCCCTTCGTCTCCTCACATCGATCAACATCATTAGGTAGTCGGTAGCACCTGGAAGAATTATCGGGTGACTGAAGTCCCACTGAATGGATGGTGGGATTCTATTGGATGGTTGGTGGTCTAGGAAGCATGTATGAACCAATAGATGGCCCTTGGAGTTCGTATAGGAACTCCCTACTTCTATCCATCCACTAACTAGCTGGTGGACCTCATTGGCTAGCTATTGAACCTCTTGTATCTATTCTTGCTACAAGACTAAGTCCACTCCTGAGTTAAACTCCTCATCCATCTCTCGACCTCTCAAAAAAGAATCAAAACTCACTCTATACCCTTATAAAGGATCTAACTAAGGAAAAAAACCAGTAAAAAGTAGTATCGACTAGGGATCAATATGAAAATCATGAAGATACAGAGTAAATAAAGGTTTGTACCTGAAATATGGTGTTAAGATGTTACAATTATCCACACCATAAATGCTTTCTTCCCCTAAAAATCATATAAATAATACTTCATAGAAACATAGCAAGGAAACTAATCTCTTAATAACGTCTCACACTCCCATATCTCCTGAGAATCAAAACTATGCTACCATAACACCTAAACCATAGGTATTAACATTTCATGAAAAAACTTTATCCAAGAATTGACAAACCAAATTAGATTCTCGGTCACAAAAGTATCCAATTCCACATCAAGATACTCCCAACTCAAGTCATGATATGGATGTGAAATATACATCTTGAACCAAAATATGTGAAACAAAACATGGATTGATGATATATGAGGTGTAAAGGACAAACAATATGCCAAAATTCCAATCCACTGAATAACCTAAAATGATCCCATTTATCTAGGTGACAAATTCCCTTAATTTCTAAGATGTTAATGAACCATATGAGGTAAGACTCTAAATTTTTTTTCTCACTAACCAAGAAATCCAATGGGAATTGATGATGATCAACATAATATTTGTACTAGATATGTTCCTTCACCATTTGCTGAAAAATCAACTAAATATTTGTTGTTTTCTCCTGAACCAAACTAGGTATCACAAGGGAATATTTACCAATCTATGACCAATAGAGTGTATATTTACAAGTCCATCCATATAAATCTCCAAAGGGGCTATGTTAATGAAAAAATTGGTAGATTTTATTATAGGAAAACTCAACCATACCCAAATGGAAATCCCATGATCCTTTAAAGTCAAGGACATAGGAATGAAGCATGTACTCAAGAATTTATATATCCCATTTAGTTTAATCTTATGTATGAGGATGGTATGTTGTGCTCAACTTTACATGGGATCCCATCACCACTTGGATGCCTTTACAAAACTAAGAAGTGAAATAAGGATACCTATTGAAAAAATAGTGGACATAACACCATGTATTCTGATGATCTTTTTCATATATATATATATATATATATATATCTAAATTTCTCAAATTTGGTCATAACATGAATGGGAATAAAATTACTTGATTTGGAAAATTGATCAATCACTAACCAAATCACATTCTTCCCTCAAGTGGTTTATGGAAACCCAACCAAAAGTCTATTGATATCTCATCCCACATTCAAGTTGGCATCGGAAGGGGCTTAAGAAAACCATAAGGCTTTCGATACTCAACCTTAATCTTCTAAAAAGTATAATAATGAGAAAAAAAGTCATAAATGTACAATTTCATTCCTAAAAACTAAAATTGTTTCCTTATATCATAAAACATCTTTTTCATATCTGGGTTTACTGAACACTAGGAATGATTACAATTTACTATAACGTCATTCCTCATAGGTTATAGAATAACATACTGGTTCCTAAAGAAAAGGATAACCTTAGAAGATAGAGACCACTCACTAATGATCTACCCACCATATAAAGAATCCCTAATTACTCAGAAATCATTATCAATCTGATTCTCTTAGAGAATCATATTGAGAAGAGATGATATCAACTAAACACTCTCTAAAAAAACCTCAGTCTCATCCTACTGAAATCCCAAATGTATTCAAGAAAATAAATAAATTAAATTACCCTCATCTAAAGATTATTTCATGGACTGGGATGGAAGTTTCCTACTCAGATAATTGTAAATGAAGTTTCCCTTATCAGGGGTACAGGGAGTGTCAATTTCAAATGATTACATGTAATCCACCCATCACCTCTGATTGATATTTAAATATTTTTATAGGAATATATAACTCAAAATTTTATGATCATAATAAATGGTAAACCTCTCTCCAAAATGGAAATGTCTCTAACTGTTAAGTTGTTGAATGACATTTGTGAGTTCGAGATCATGCATGGGATAATTTTTCTTATGAGCTTGAAGATGACAAGAACCATAAACCACAATGCGATCACCTTTCATGAGAATACATCCCATAACTGAACCTGATGCATCATAGAACACCACGTGGCCCTGCCCAGTCTCCAGAAGAGTTAACATTAGTGGATAAGTCAAATGATGCTTCAACCCATAAAAGGAAGCCTAGAATTTCAAACCCCAAATGAACTTCACTCCCCTATGAGTGATAGAAGTCAATGGAGAATCCAAATTTGAAAAATACTTACCAAACCCATGGTTATACCCTACCAATCCTTGGAATATTCTAATCTAAAATATGTTTCATGGTTTCTACCATGTCATAATAAATTTTACCTTATTAGGATCAATTGAAATACCATGTTTTGAAATTACATTTCCCAATAACTTTACCTATTGAATCTAAAAATTTCATTTAGAAATATTAAAATAAATTCAGTGATTCCTCAAGATGTTTATACCATATCTTATATGTAACACATGATCCTCCTTAGTTTTTAAATAAACCAAGTTGTTTTCTAAAAATACCACATTGAAATAATCAAGGTACTAATGATAAATCCTATTCATTAGCACCATATACATAGAAGGAGAAATGGTTTGACCATAATACATAAAAATTACTCATAGTTTCCATACATACTCCTAAATGTGGTTTTCAAGATATCAGATTCCTTGATCCTAAGCTAGAAATAACCAAAACAAAGATAAAACTTAAAGTAACACTTATCCCATTTTAGTTGGTCATACTAGTCATCAATATGGGGAAAAAATATTAGTTATTAACCATGAAACAATTGAGCTTTTGGTAATCATGACATAGGCAAATTGTTTCATTGAATTTCTTGGAAAAAAGCTTAGATGCATCCTAAGGCAACACACTGGGTTGAATGGAGACTTTGGACATCAAGTCATCCAACCAAGTCTTAAGTTCCATTAGTTTATATGGTTCTATATGGTAATAAGGAATAAAAATTGGTTAAGTAAATTGTACCAATTATAAAGAAAACTCCACCTCCCTTATCTATGGAAAACTAGAAAAGTTAGATGGAAACACATTGAAAAATTCATCCTCTATTAGAGGAAGATCACCACCCGAATATTTCTTCTTCGGTTTAAATTCACTCAAGGATATCATCCTAAATATCTTTAAAAGAGTATTTTCATATTGACTTAACTTCATGTCCACTTATCCTTAAAAACATGAGGCTCTATATCAAGGTAATAAAGGAGACCCTTCAAAGATAATAGTTAATCCAAGATTTATGATAAATCGGCCAATCCATCCCAATAATGACATTCAAGATATTCATATCAAGAAATAAAAATTCCCAAACAAGAATGAATTATGATAAATAGAAATAATAAGATAGGAATTAGATTCCCTAGTATCTATTCATCCCAAGAGGCATAGAAATCTCCATTACATATGGATGAGGTCTGTAGGAATATTCAACAAGTTCACAACTCATGTAGATATGAAATAATGAGAGTCACCCATATCAAATAATGTAGTCGCTAAAGATGAATCAATAGTAATGGAAGCTCTCACTATCACAGGACCCACATATTTTCCCACCAGAGACTCGTCTACTATGTAAAGGAGATTCATTCTTGATGCTTGCAGCTTTAACACCTTTGTTCTTAAAGAATCTGACTACACCACAGATCCTATCTGTGTAGATGATCCTATACCACTACATAGAGTAGTAAAAAGACAGAAGAACATCTATAAGTAACCTGAACATCCACAAGATCTACATATCTTAGGTGCCTCTATGAAATCACATCTCATGTGTCAAACCTTTCCACATTGAAACAAGTCAATGACCCATTTTCTAGACACTACATATAATTTATATGACGTATACTAATGAATCCCACCACTATAGTTTCCACCACAAGACTCATCCCACTTTATATTACTTTTAAAGGGACAACTCAATATACTAATGGGAGAAGGAGGATCTCCTATCAACCCTAACTTACCAACCAGTTTAATTTCATCCATTTTATATCTATCTAGATTAACATCACTAGTGGTAAAATTATATATAAAGACCCAAGAACAAATAACTAATTGAAGTCCCATCTAAAACCTTTGGGCCTTCATATCCTCATTCAATACTACATCAGATGAGAGTTGAGAAAAGTGATTAGCATACTATTCCACTATTCAATCACCTTAATGAAGGTCAATAAACTATATGGACTTAGAAAAAAACCATTGATTTTGGCTAGAATTACTCCATGAGAAGATCCCTAAAGTGTTTCTTCTCTAATACTTAATTCTTCTATACTATAAATATTTCATCCCATCATTTACTATAGGGCCTTAAAATGTGAAGACGAAACATAATACCTCAAAGAAATCTGGTATCTCCAAAAACTTAAATATTTTATCAATCTTTTTCGACCAATCCTATACCTCTTGAGGATAATTGATAACATGAAAATATAGTGGTTTCTAATAAACAAACTTCTTGGTACACACTCTACTATCATCCCTTGGAGGTTCTACTACTGGATCCTGAATAGGAACAGGTGCATCCACATGGTCTAGATCTTAGACCATACACACTATAACCTATACTTAGTCAACTAGAGGGTTCCCTTGTTGTGTTTCATCAAAAAATCCCTCATAAGGCCTATTAAAATGTTTTCTCCAGGGCATGGTACTACAAAACAACAATAGATAATAAGATAACATCTTTAAAGTGATTCAAGATCATCAAATCTATCAATTAGAATTCAACTGAGAAACAAAAAACTCATATCAATGTTTGGGAAAAGTCGAGGATTATATCAAGAAAATTCTTCAAAGAAAACCTTTTTCCAACAACCCTTGGTAGCTTAAGGATCATTATGATAGAAGATGGATTCGAACTCACTCTTAACCCACCATTTAATCCCCTAAAATCCTATATACTATCTTATAAGGAATTACAAACTGAATACCAATATCGAAGAAGAGGAGTGACCTTTTTTTATACCAATTTTTTCCAAACCATCCTGGGTAACCCACTTAAACGATACCCAAATCAGTTCTGATATAGCCTAAAGGAAATTATCAATCCCCACAGAATAGATACTAGCACCCGTGCATCAAAAAAATAATAAGGAGAAATTTTTCCATAAGAAAACCTCATCAAGAAAAATTATTGGATGTAAATATATAAGTAATCAGTATTCCAAACACTTCTATAGAGAAAATTACCATAATAAGAAATATACAAGTCCCCAAAAAGGTATGTCAACCAAAGTCTTCATGAAAACCATTAAATTAATCATCAAAAAATCCCATGTAACAAGTGGATCACATGATCCATTAACAACCACCAACTCCCAAGATCCCACTAATTAAGAACAAAAACTACCTCCATGTAGTTCCTTTCATTACCCTAAATCTGGAATAATAAAATCTATAAACACCCAAAAGAAATGGTAGGGTGTGAGAAAACAATTATAGTAGGATTCCACTAATCATTCCACAAGAATTTCCATGTTAAATAAACCAAATATTCTTAATTTTAAATAAAACATGGAATTGTAATATTTTTTCAATTCATAGTAGAACATTATTTTGAAAACATTTAAATAGATATAATAAAATAGGTATAAAATTTCATTCCTATAAACCTAGGCATATAAAATAATATTGGTCTAAATAGACATGGATATTTATTTCTATCGAAATAGGCTTGAATAAATGATTTCATAAAAAAATGGAATATAAACATCATTTCAATTATAGAACCGTAGTTATAATCCACGGGTGTTAGTAATATTGAGTTATTAGGTTTATCAGAATCTCACTGACTTATGGATTCTGGGATGAACACACTTCCCCTGACTCAATACTAGGAGGAATATGTGAGAATTTTAAAGAATAATCTCCTTTCCCTCATGACAGTTTAGTATCATTGTTATCATCATTCCATTTCTAGGTAATTATTTTTACCTAGAATGAATTCTACCTCCTAACAAACTAGGATCTCATGTGCTTCAAGGTAATAAATCATAAAAAGAGATGTCATTAATTTAAATCAATCTCAAATAATTTAAAATAGTCATTTCAATCATCTCAAAGATTAAGTCCCAAAACATTCCATTTCATTTTAAAAACCAATAATCAAATGGTTTTAATCAAAAATCGTTCCTTTAAAATCAAATAATTTCATTTAAAATCATAAATTTTTTTTATTCCCTTTCTTCTCAAAATTCATCATCAAAATCATGACTAAAATCATTAATTTCAAATCAAGATCATTTTCTATAAATCAACACCTTATTTTGAAATCCATTGTAAAAGAGTTTTCATCACACACACACATTGTTATAATTTAAAATAATTTATTAAGGGTATCAAATCGATCTTTGGAAATCATTTAGAAATCAAATTCAAAATAAACAAGCATCAAAGGTTTAAATTGATAGGAATTACCTTTCAAAACCACCTACTACAATCTGTGATAACTTCACCACACAATAAGGAATCCAAAATTATAGAAAGGGATATAATGATCAAGTTATAATACTAAAATTATAATAAATCATATCAATATATAAATCTAATATCTTCACAATAATCTAAAACCCTTTGAGAACAAGAAACATGATGGAACATAAGATTCTTCAATAGATATATGATACACTTACCAAGAGAGACTCAACATATCAAATAAAACTTACATTCATGAAGAAATAAGTATTAAAGGGAAAAATTATTATCTATAGAGTCTCTAAGGTGTTTAGGATAAAATTAGGTTTTAGGGGAGTGTATTAGAATTAAAATTGGTATTAAAAGAAGCAAATTTATGATACTTATCTTTCTATCCTTACCCCGATCAACACCATTGGATTTCCACTGGCTAAATGATGGAACTTGTAAGAATTACTAGGTGAATAGAATTCCCACTAGTTAGGTGGTGGGAAAGTATAATTCTTTTGCGACTAGCTGCTCCACCAGCTAGTCGGTGGAGTTTCTATGGGAACTCCTTGGTTCCATCTATCCATGGGATGGCCGGTATCCATCAACGACAGGCCAATGGGCCTCCTGTATCCATTATAGATACAATACCAAGTCCAATCCCAAGCCAAACTCATCGTAAATCTCTCTACCTCTAAAAAAAGAATAAAAAATCACCCTTGACCCTTATAATGACTTTAACAGAGGTAAAATAACTAATAAACAATGATATCAACTAGGGATCTACATGAAAATTAATAAGAACCAAAGTAAACAAAGGTTTGTACCAAACAGTTGGTGTCATTATGTTATGTGGTTAAGGATTGATCAACCCAATATCATACATACTCTATTATTTATATCTTTTATAGTATTTTACCCTTGAATAGTGTAATGATATCATTGAAAAGTAGTGGGGTATTAAAAAAAATTCACTTTTATTCACTTATAAAAGGGGAAACTTCCACCCCTTCATACCACACCCATTAATTTAAATCTATTCTTGAAAAAATTCCATTTTTATCCTTATATAATCCTATCTCAATTTCATAATCCTATAGTCTTAATTTTTTAGCAAAAACCCTTCATTTCTAAGGAGAATTTAAAGAGAAAGTTCAAAGTCCCAACGTGAGTATTACTTAATCCTTAACAGTTTATTCTTAATATTTATCTTCCAAACATATTATTAACATAGTGATATTATAACCTTATTATAATTATTATGCATATTTTTTATTATATTAATGTTACAACATTTATTTATTATTTTCCATCCACATAAAAAAACAAAAGAATGGTAACCGTGTGTTGTGCATACTATCACCTCCACAAAGTAATGTTTTTCATTTATCATCTTGATTTTGTTTCTTTATACAAAAAACTTAAAATATAAATCACCAAATTAAATAAATCCAAATAATATCATTATTATTCTATTATAATGATATTATACACTTCCATAACCAACTCACCCGTCTAGATATAACATGTTCATGTTTGGGTCAGTTTAACCACCTACTTCAATAATGTTACCAAAATATTTCACGGATGAAAATGGGAACATAAATACCAATTTTATCATAAGTTAATTAGAAATTAAATATATATTTTATATAATGGTTATATTAAATATTTAACTTATTATTAAAATATCATCTTTGATCATGAAAATTACCAAAATAAGTCGACACCAATTCAATTTTCATGCAAACATAAAAATAAACAATATAATAAATAAATAGAATATGATTATAAATGGTCCATATTAAATTAAATATTGAAGAATAATTTTATTAATAAGGTATATAATAACCTTAGTTTTATTATTTAAGAGTTTGAAACATGTAAAAAATGAATATAGAACTAGGTAAACGTTTTTCATATCAAATTACTTCCTTAGAGAAATATTTTTTATTATGCACCTAATTTCATTTATAATGTTTGTATACTACCTATTTGATATATAATATCATGAATTATATTTGAATCATAACATGATATTTCAAGTTCAATTAAAATCCTTCTCTTTCATGGGGTTTGATTAATATGTTACTCAAGTTGTAAGGGTTATTTGTCTCAAACATTAAACCCATGAGGCATGTTTATGTTATACACTATGTTTTTCATTTTTTGGTGTATTTAGTTTCCATGAACATATCTATATTATTTTTTTTTGTTCATGGGAAATAATAATCCAAATAATTTTTATTTTATCAAATGACATTTGAATCAATTGTCACCCCTATTGCAAGGATTTTTGGGAACACAATTTTCATTTATTGAGTTATAATGTTTCATATTTAACTTTTCATGGGTTCTTACACCATAATATTTTAATATATGGTATTTTATATTTCTATTTTTGAAAATTAAGTTTTAGTAAAAAACAAAGTTTTATTATGTGGGTTTTTAACTAAATTATTTTTAAAGTATTAAAAAGATTTATTTCCTTTTATTATCAAATGATTTACAATTTAATCTACATTTTCTATAGAAATATTTATGTCATTTTCAAGGATATATTATTGTAGGTTATTTTTAAAAGTAAAAAATTTCAAAATATTTCACTTCAAATTTTTAGAAGTTACCTTTTTAAAGTGACATGTATGATTGTATTTTATGTCCATGTTAAGAGTGTTTTCTAAAATATATTATATATATATATATATATATATATAATTTTTTGGATTGAACTTTTGGCATCAAACAATTCGATTCTTGATCCCTTATTGTGTTCATTTTTCGAATTATTATTTTACAAGGATGTTTTTTCATATTTTTAAGCATCCATATGAGTTTCCTTTTTAACACCATTTATATGTTATTTTAAAATCATCCAAATTATTTCTATGATTTTCTTATTCAATGGTGTTTTTTATCAAAGATATGATCCATCACTACCTCTGTCTTTCCTAATCATTCACTATAAATATGCATATTTTTCTTCCAATTCCATTAATTTATGAATACACTATTTTCAATTCCTTTGGTTGAAGGATGTTCACCTAGATTCCATATATCAATTTATTTGGGAAATTATTTACTTAATTGTACACCATTGATCATATGATTTTACTTTTAGGGACACTTATATAAAAATTTATTCCATTTTTTGATTTGGATACTATTGAAAATCTTTATATTTTTTATTCTGATATGGATGTTTATTGATTAATCAGGAAAGTTGACTGTGTTTAACCATACAATTTATTTATATGTATGGGTTATGATCACATTATCCATTTTTCTAACATTTGAAAAAAATATTAGTATTCTGTATGTTGTTATTCCAATATGGATGATTATTAGAAAAGATGATTATGAATTGTTTACACATTTTCTCATATGATGGATTCATTGGTATTAAAAAATTATGGGTGGGGCCCAATATCATATATCCCCTCAAATATCGGTAGGTTTCTTGGGACAATTTTTTTCGGCATTTAGTGTATGTCCACCCAATTTAAAAAGATGTATTGACTATGTTCTTGATAGAAAGAATGATGTCTTGGCTAAGTCCTTTATGTTAAGAATGATGTATTGACTAAGAAAACAATGTTAAGAATTATGTCTTTGTTGAGGCCTTGTTGGTAATATTAATATTCTAAAATTATGCAATCTATCACTACAAATTTAGTTATTGATATACATGTGATATAATTATCTTCATTACTATACAAGGATATATTATGCTCTCAATTTTAGTTGATTTTGGAATTATGATGATTAATTATTCCCTCTATAATATTTATACCTTGTTTATTCCATTATTTACTCAATTGTACGTTTTCCCTTACAGTGCTTTTGAGACCACCCCTTCTTATGTTTCCATTTTCCCAGGTTATAAAGAACATAATTACACATTATATAACTAGAAAAATATCTTGTGTGAGGGATTTGTGGGAGATGTTGAAGACTTATTATGGATTAATTAGTTTCTTATATAGTGGAAAAAATATTCCATTAGTTGATAAATACATTAGATTTTTTAGTTTATTATTTTCCTAATTCTGTATATCTATAAAACCTTAAAGGTCTTGGGAATGAATGTAATGAAACATTTGATTTATGTCATGTAATTATATGATATTTATGTCTGGTAATCTATAGTTGGTATCAAAGTGAGTATGTAAAATATTCATTTTAGGAACCCCAATCTGGGAGTGTGGGTATGAGGTATTACACTGAGGATAATCACTACTCTTATTCTTGAATCACACATTCCTAATGAAGATCACAAAAGAATATCCAAAGGGGTATTCAGTATTGGTTTTATTCACATACTGGACTAAATCACCCAATGACTGGGTGGGATCCTCCTATGAAACATAATACTCTAGTACTTTGAGTGGAAAAGGATATAGGAGAAAGTGTTCTTTGATGGGGAGAGTCATGATCGTGATACTAGATATGTCAAATGAGATTGTTATCATTATTATTTTGATTATAAAAATTATTCTAAAGTGATAACCCTAGGTCGTTTCCCAATGAATATTTTGATTATGAAATTGAAAAAGGAACCAAATTCAAGTGAAGGAATCATATTACAGAAAATTGGGGAGGGGGTTATGATTTTATGACAAGAGTTGAAACTATTTTACCAAAATGGATTATTATATGTTGAGAAATCATAATCAACCAAGTAAAGTGTGCATTTATGCTCAACCTCCATCACTCTCAAAGGATGTGGAATAGATCAAATATTCCTCAACTCGTACCAAGTTAAACCTAGAGAGACATGTGAGTTCATAATAGTATTCCTACAATGATTTAATAGTAAACACAATGTTATTCACTAATAATCATTGAGAATTGATTTATTTGTGACCAATATCATTATCCAAACTTATAAAGTCAACATGAGAAGTAATAAACATTTTGTCCAGGTTTGTTTCTAAAACTTATGTTCTCATACTAAAATATAAACTCTCATGAGTGTTATTATATGAATTTAATCAATTGATACAACCCACAAGAATACTCATAATAAATAAATGTTAGAGAAGAGACCAACCAACTCGAATCTTCACACAATTCATTTTATACATGAATGCATGAGGATTTCTGTTCCTTTTATTTTTATTTGAGAATACTAGTAACAAAAAATGAATAAAAAGAACAAAATGAAGAAAAATGATAAAAAATATAGATATTCTATCAATTTTTTAAATAGTACAAACATAGAGATCATGATTACATTGGGAGACACTATCTAGATTTATCACAATGAGGGTTTAGAATTACATGGTGAAAAATAATAATAAAATGTAAAAATAAAACATTAAAGATTATTTTTATCTTCCCTTGTATGTTCTTAGATTACTTCTATTTCCTTTTAAAGTTTCCAACCCCTTTAATGGAAGTTTAGGAACCTATTTATAAGCAAGATGCATGCTGTATTTTTCCTCCAACCATATCCTTATAATTTTAATCCATTTTTGACACCTTAGAAAACCAAATCATAAAATATGATCTAATATCAAGTTGTTAATGTATGTATTATATATTATTAAAAAAAATTATATCTATTAGACACATTTAAAAAATTAAGTCCACATTATTAAATAAAAATTTTCTAGAATGATGGGTTGTTTAGTTCCCTCTACTTTCACGCATTAACCAATAGCCTCAATGACTGAATGTTGCCATGATATTTTATATATATATGGAATTTCAAGTTATATTTTATTTTGAACTGAAATAAGTTAATTTTGAGTCATTTATACCATGTTATGACCCATTTACTAAATTTTGGTTAATTTTATATTCCCAAACATTTTACAATTTGTATGCTTCATTTATCCCCCATATGGTTGGATTAAAAACTTGGTTCAGTTGAATGAAATGAGTCCCAATAACCATGGAATCATAGAGAAGTAAATTTTCAAGTTATATTAGTTTATATAATGTTATATTTGTAATACAAAATGCCATTTTTCCATGGAAATATCAAAAATAGAAAAATTTCCTTATTTTTATGTATTTTTATATAATGAATGAAAAAATGGGTTGAATAAATAATAATCAAATGATGAGATAATAGAAATAAAAAAATTACAAAATAAATTTTAATTGGTAAAAATATAGGATAATTCATTACATGATCACACCCCCACACCTAAGCATTTACACTCTTGGGAAAAAATCAATTATCCATATCAAATCCATAAAAAAAGTAAAAAGATGAGATATTTTTCGAGATCATTACCAAAATAAAATTCATTATTTATAATACATGAAAGAAATTCCCTTTATTTTATTCTCTCACATTAAATTTTTTTTCACCTTTATAATCCATCCATGACTCAATCACAACCTATATCTAATTTAAATTTGTGTTACCCTTCACTCAAAAGAAGTTTAATATAAGATTTATGCTCGTACCTGAAAAAATGAAGATATCACTATAGGCTTCTCAAAACTCTAATTTCCCCACACCATGAAACGAAAATTTATTCTCAATCACAAGGTATTATTTAAGGTAATATTTTTTCTAAGGGTTGGTGGGTAAATGTATTTAAAAATTTAAGACCAAAACAAGGAGATTAAAACTCTTTGAATATAATACCTTAATATTTAAGTGAAATCCTAGAAAATATAATCACTTAGTTATCTATTGTAAGGTTTATCAAAACACTCTTTTTTTCTTGATATGGAACATGAGTTAAATAATAAATTAAATGAATGGATTTATCCTTATAATACTTTTTCTATTTTTCAATTTTTTTAAGGAAGATGATTGAAAAACTAATGTAATGAATGAATGGTTATCCATGACCATTTACTTTTCATAGGAACATGAGTCATAAAATAAATATAATGCATAATTCAATCTAATACCTTTTCTTTTAACTTTTTTATTTCAAAACAATAGGATGATGTAAATAAATTATAAACGATGAATGATGAATCATGTCCATTTACTTCTCTAATTCCCAGAATAGTGACACACACCTCACACGCCCACAAATGTGATGATTCCCAAATAACCCACATGAAAGAACCTCCCCCAACTTTCAAACATGAAACAATCATATAAATATATTAAGAGTGAAGGGAGGTAAGGAAAAATAGAATTGTAACGTGGCTTAAACCTACAAGGCATATCGTGTCTTCTAAGGGATAACGAAGGGTTTATGTAAAGTGTATTGATCAAGTTAAAAGTGTGGCTAGTCAAATAAGTAAAAAAATAATATTAAAAATATTTAATTAACTTCAAAGATTTAAAAGGGAAAAAATCCAAAGTTTTAGTTTGTATAAAAAATCTAAGTTCCTCTTAAGAAAGTGAGGTTATTAGGAAGAATATATTTAAAAGGGTTTACAATACCTCTCAAGAGTGGAAAGATATTTTGGGTTAGTGTTTCATTGATATGGATTTCAAAAATTGGTCAAACTAATAAAATGATTTGAAAATCAAATTCCAAGAAAAGCTTCTATATCAATAATCATTTAAAATATTTTTTTAAAAAAATTAAGTTAACTCTTCCAAAATCAATTCAAGAGTGAAAAATTATATTGAATATTCAATAAAGTTGAAAATAAAAAACAAATAAAATGAAAAAATTGGAAACACAATAATTATTTTTTTGTTTATATTTTTATCTAATTTATTTTATTTTCTTTCATTTTAAATTATTTTTTTGAAAGACTCAAATACTAACTACATTATGTGTCCCTCCCATACACCTAAAAATTATTAGTAATGAAAACAATTCATGTGGTTTGTGGGATTTGTGAATATGATGTGGATATGGGGTAGGGTGGGCCTAATTGTTTTACTACTTAATGTGTTATCCCATACGGGTTGAGCCTATGAAAATAATGGAAATGGTGGACAAGCTCATGTGGGTGCAGTATTGCTAGGGAGCTTAATTTAAAAAAATATTTAATTTTTTTTACAATATATATATATATATATTTAAATAATTTTATTTATTTACAATTTTTTTATTTCTCCCAAATTCACCAAGTTCCCCTTCCTCTATATAAACCTAGGTCGCTTCTCCCTTACCCATCAATTTTGATGACTTGTAGTTGAACTAGCCACCACCAGTTTTAACCTTCTCATCACATGCAAATCCATCACCCTAGCTAGCTCGAACCATTGTAATAAAAACTTCTTTAATCATAATTTATTTTATGTTACACAACAGTTCATTGACTATTTGACCTTTTAACCAAAGTTTTATCAAGACCGCACTTTTAAATTATTTTAAATAATACATTTATTTGTTCTTTAATTTTTTTCAAACCTGCAGGCTACCTGCAAGCCTATGTGGGGTGGGGAGGGTTTGATATTTTTTGTTCTCATAAAATGTGTATTTTTTATGGAAGACCCACATAGGCTCAAACCTATACAAGATGAGACCACCCTACAACACAATCCCTATTTAGAACATATAAAAATTATATTGTTCTCAATGTAAGAAATTTAAATAAATAAACAAGTAAATAAAGGTAAAAAAGAACAACCTACTATGTTTTTTCATAGGTCACATCATTTAACTGATGTTACTCCACCATATGCTTTAAAAAATCCTCATAAAAGTGTTTGAGATACTTTCCAATGATGGATAACCTTCATCCACTCCTCTTATGGAAAAATTGTATTGTACCAAAAAGATAAACATGAGTAACTATATATGGACCAAGCCATTAGAAATTCAGCTTAAGTGGGAGGATATTTATTTTGGAATTGTATATGAGGAAATTTTAACTAATATAGAACTCCCATTGGTGAATCATATCATCATGGATAGCCTTCATCTTCTCTCTATCGATATGAGAGTTGTTATATGTATCACATTTAATTTCTTCCAACTCATGAATCTATAATTTCGTATACTCACAAGCATCTAAGAGACTCATATTACATTATTTAACAACCCAATATGCATGATATTATTCCCCTAGTAGGAGTTGAAGGCCCTTTACAAATACAATCTTATAAGGTGAAATTCCAATGGGGGTTTTAAAAGATGTAAGATATTCCCAAAGTGCATCATCTAAACACAAAATTTAATCTTTCATGTTAGGTTGTACCATTTTCCAAATATTTTATTAAATTTATAATTTGAAATTTCATCTTTTCCATTAGTTTTGGGGTGATATGAAGTGGATAATTTATGAAAACCCCATACTTATTGAGAAAGGTTTTCATGTTGTGATTACAAAAATGAGAACCTTGATCGCTAATGCTAAACCTTATTAAACCAAACCTACTAAAAATTTGATATCTCATAAATTGAATAACCAATAAAGAGTCATTGGTACTATTTTGATTTTATTACACCCATTTAGAGACATTATAATTATCTAACATGATATATATGAATCCAAATGAATTCGAGAATGTCCCGATAAAGTCAATTCACCATGGATAAAATATCTCACAAAATAACATGGATTTTTGGGGGATTTCATTCCTCGTGGAGATATTCACCTTGAATTGAAATATTGAACATGACTTATAAAGACCATGGGACCCATAAAGCTAATTCCATATACATAAATATCTCACAAAATAACATGGATTTTTAGGGCATTTCATTCCTATTGGAGATATTCCCCATGAATTTACATCTTGTACATGACTTATAAAATTGACGGGATTCCTTAGACAATTTTTTCCAATAAAGTTTGGATTTAAGGACATTTTTCGTGGTATAATGAGATCTAAGATTTCCTCTATATGACAGGGTGTGGTAGAAGCTCAAAATAGATGTGAAGTCATGACCATGATATAAAACCTTGATATTTTATTATGAATTTACCTTTAAATAAATAATGTGTGTTTGATATCTTGTAATATAAAAACATTAAACAAAAATGAACCATAATATCTTTTATTAAGATAAAATATTATAATGCAAGATAAAAATTAATAAAATATAATAATTCAATACAAAACATTATTAAAAAAACCATAATAGGAATAAAATTACAAGTAAATAAAAGTACTATGAACATGAAATCCTTGTACTTTTGGTTTGTATTGAAGATCATACCTGCAATTATAACTATGTAAAGAAGGAAAAATATTATAAATATAGTATAAATTTTTATAATGAAGTAAATAAATAAGATTAATGATTCTAGATATGTATATAAGTCTATATATAATAATTAAATATAACTGTTATACATATGGTCATTAAGAATATGACCATTATATATATGGTCATTAAATATATGGTCATTTTATATAATGGTATCCAATAGATACAATTAAATTATGTAATTTTTAGAAACCAATTAAAAATAATATAATTCACAAATAACAAATAATTATAGAATGAAATAAAATATAATATTTAATTAATATATTTATTTATATTTATTTTTTATAAATCATCACCATCACCATCATCATCATTATAATTCCTTTTGTATGATGGTGAAATGGGTGTAAGTAAATCTAGGCAATCATGTGGGTGATCAAAAATTTAATTAATAGAAATTGAGGGATCCATCTTGTCTGGAAGATGATTCAAACTTGATCAAAATCTATGTAGGAGTTATGATGGTTTTACCAATTGCAACCCATAATTTAAATATGGGTTGTTTTGGGGTCACTGAGGAGAAAAATTATAAACCTCCTGGATTGACTAAAAATGATTTGATTTTTTGGACATAATTTTTTTCCAATTTTTTCATAATGAAGAAATTCAGTCATGAAACACATGATTTTTATTGGTATGATCATAAGATGGATTTATTGGATATGGTGAAATTTGGAGCATATTTATCCATCCTTTGTGTTTTTTCCTAGGTAGGATTATAATGTGAGGGAATACTACTCATGTCACTATGAATCAGGAAGAAATCAATGAAAGTTTTCACCTATGTGTATTTTTTATTATTGTGAGGAATATCCTACCTAAGGAGGACCCCCCTTATAAACTTAAAATTTTCATTTTTAGGATCTCTGAAATTTTTGGATTTAATGACTAGAAAATGAAAACCATTGGTAGGGATTATTTCCTTATTTTTTTTGCCATCAGATGACCTTAAGAGAAGGGAATTGAGCTTTTCCTTAATCTCCACAAATCTAGGTATACTAAGAATACAAGAGTGGGATAAGAATTTTGATCCATTTAATGTAAAAAAATAAATATTCCCAAGTTTTTATTTGCATTAATAGCTTTAATTGGTTTTATTTTAAAGTTCTGGGCATAATGGAAGTGCCTGGTGGGAAAATAACCATAGAGGTTTTTTTGTTTTGATGGATCATTGAAAAATTGTATAAGATGTAAATGTCATGACCAATGAATTTTTTCCATATAATATTGACATATAAAATCTCATAACCCAAAGATAAGATCTTTTCATGTTAAATTTATTATTAATTTAAATATGATCTAAATAAATGATACCTTCTCTTAGGATATTTCTTCAAAGGTGTTTTTGAGCAGCTGAAAAACCCTTTTCGAATCACTATCATTATGATGGTAGGATCCTAGCATAGAATCACTCTAGTAGTGATCCACATGTTCTCCTTTGATCTTTGAGAAACACCGATGGAACACCAGGTGATAGTGCCACAAATCTATCATCTTGAGTTATTAATATTGATCAATTATATATTCTTTGAGCTTGTTGAAATCTCTCTAGCACTTCTCATTCTTTAGAGGAAAAGAGAAGGAAGAATGAGGAGATAATTCTGTTGCATATAACAATTCTCAAATCTTGATTTAGCCCTAGAAAATATACAAAATCATCTATTTATAGAGATAGGGTTTAGGTTAAAATATAATTTAATTGAACACTGGCCCTTAAATTATATAATAATCATCATTAAACCCCATACAAAATAATAATAATAATAATAATAATAATAATAATAATATTTTATATAATTATCTAACTTACATAATGATAAATATTATTTTACCATCTTTCAAGTCAATATTCTTCACTGGATACAATCTTGGTCTATTCTAACTTAACATCATTTATTGAATACCCAAATAAATATTTAATTTATAAATAAATAATTTATCCACAAACCAAAAAATAAATAATTATTAACTATTCAGTAAACTTTTGTGATAAATAAAAAGTGAAAACAATTATTCCTTGGTCTTGAGAATTATATTCATTCCATTAATTAAATTAAAAAATAGTTTAATTAAGATCAATAAAAATACTTAGTGTGTCACACTCTAGGATTATTTCTCATTAAATTTGGTGGAATTGCCCAAAGTCTAAGATTACTCTCTAGAAATGGGTTGAGGAACCCAATAGAAATAAATTAATGTCACAATGTCGATAATCACATATGAATAATTATTATGTAATATAATCCCTTTGTCACAATATCTCATCAAATAGGTTTCACTTCATTTCATCAACCTACATGATCAATGTGTATTTCTTTGACTATCTAAAATAAACATTTAGTGACACCATGGACATATAATTTAAAGTGATAGTTTTATTCTAATCAAATAGATGAGATATCAACTTATGTAAATATGGAAGGAACAAATAATTCCGCAAACTATCCATTAATAACTTGTCATTCCTCACACATGCAATTTACCATACATCTCATGAACATATGGAATCACGATTTTAGGGAGTAAATCTAAGTGTTCAAGCCATGAAATTCATTGATGATAATCTTAAATTCTAAAGACCATTACACATGATCATAGATAGGAATATCCAATAATACAAAAAAAACATGTAGAATTCCTACTGGTGGGTTTATTCTCATAATCTCTCGTCTTGGAGATTATAAATTGAGAACTTTTGAGGAAGAATCCTCCTCCCCTTATGAGTACTCACACCTGATAGTCTACCGACTATTTTTCCTATCAAAGTACATTATTCGACCATATAATTATTCTAAATAATATTGTCAAGAAACTTTAAGGATTTCATATGAGTTGGGAACTATTATGACTTTATCAATTAAACAAATAACCTAGTAAATTACGACATCAAATTCATGTAGAAGAATGAACAATATATGACAATATGTTTTATTAATATTCAAATAGTTTAATATATATGTAATAAAAATAAAAATAGTTGGTTCTAGAGCACAAACTCCAATTGAATCCCACTTAGACTAGACCCACCGACCTACAGATTTTATCCTACTAGAACTCACATGATGATCGTGTTTATTACAAGTTAATGTTTTAGTCAAGGGGTCCCCCACATTTTCTTCCATGTATATTTTACTTACCAAAACTTCACTTCTCTAAGAAAAATCCCTCAAGATATGATACTTTTGAAATATGTGGTTCATCCACTGATGTGACCTTGGCTCTTTGGAAATAGCCATTGCTATAGTATTATCACAACATAGTGTGATAGAATATTTATTTATAGTTACCACGTTAATCTCTTGGATGAATTTTCTCATCCAAAATGCTTCTTTAGTAGCTTTAGCATCCATAATTTACTCAAACTCTACTATAAAATCTAAGACCATAACTTTATTTGAGCTCTTTTATCTAAAAAACCTCCATTCAGAGTGAAGATGTGTCCCTTACATGATTTCAAATCAACTTTCTTTATTTGGAAACTAGCATATGCATATCCTATAATTAATAGTTCCTCATATCCGCCATAGAATAGGCTCATATCTTTAGAATACCTTACATACTTGAGGATAGTCTTGACTGCCATATGATAGTGTTCACCTGGGCCAGCATAATATCTTCTTACCATACTCAAGGAATAGTTGAAATCTATCCTAGTACATAACATTGTATACATGTTTGACCCAATCGTAGATGTGTATGGAATCATTTACATCCTTTTCCTTTCCCCATGTAGAAAGATGAATTTCATGTGACATTGGGAATAATCCCCTCTTAATTTTTTTAATACCGAATCTCTTTAGTATCTTGTCAATATATGTACCTTGACTTAGGCCATGAAACATATTAGATATATCACAATGGATGTTGATCCCAAGAATATATAGTGACTCAACCAAGTTCTTCATGGATAATAATTTATTCAACCAAGATTTAACATGCAGTAAGTCTCGTATTTTTTTCCAATAAGTAAAGTGTCATCAACATATACTATTAAGAAAATGACCACACTCCCACTAAAAAAATTATAAGAACTATGATATCATTCATTATTTATGAATCAAAATTCCATTATGGATTCATCAAATTTAATACTCTATGAATTGGATGCTTTATTTAATCCATAAATGGTTATTTTCAACTTTTATACCTTATTGGAATCCCTTGGAATCACAAACCCTTCAGGATGTGTCGTATAGACATATTACTAAAGGTTCTTATTAAGGAAGAATATTTTGAAATATATTTAAAAAATATCATAGTCATGGAAATACACAGTGACTAGTATAATTATAATGGATTTTAGCATTGAAATTAGTGAAAAAGTTTCATTATAGTATATGCATTGACTCTATTTAAACCATTTTGCATACAATCGTTCCTTATAAGCACTTAATTTTCCATCCATGTATAATTTTTTTAAATACCCAATTAGAACCCATGGTATTTACATACACTAACGGATTTACCAAAATATAAACTTGGTTTTCACATATGGAATCCATTTCAGAAATCTTGTCTTCCAGTCACTTGGAAATATTGTTGTCATGCACTACTTACTTATAGGTTAGAGGGTCATTATTGTTAAATAATAATGATTTACCATCCTCAATGACTAAAAATTCATACCTTTCCATTTATTTAACCTCTCTTATACTCCTACACAGTACTTGTGTCTTTGGAACAACTTCTTCCAGGGGGATTTGTGGAATTTGTTCCTATAAAAACTCTTGTGTACCTTGAGCCTGAACCTCATTGAAGTACATATCACTCCTTTCCTCTATTTTATATATTTTACCCCTATCAATAAATATGGATGGTATTTACACTATTAACTTTTTTCCTGAAGGGTCGTATAGGTAATATCTTCTTATTTCCTTGGGAAATCCTATAAACATAAACTTTGCAGCTTGAGTTGTAATTTTTTACTTGAAGAGGCCTTAACAAATGCTTTAAAACCCAAAACATGTAAATTAAAAAACATGTGTTTTATTCCACACTAAAGTTCACATGGAATACCATTTTTCACATTAGTTAGTATTTGGTTTATTATATATACCTATTTATATAATGTACATCCATGAAAGGTTATTGGAAGACTCACATCAGTCATTATTGATCTCATCTTGTCTAACAAGTTGAATTTCCTCATTTAAATTACACAATTTAATTGAGGTGTATAAGGAAGAGTGATATGAAAAATAACCACAGACTCCCATAAATAATCAACTAGGTATTGACTAAGATATTCTACACCATGTTATGAGTGGATTTTCTTAATCTTTTTAATAATATGATTCTCAACTTAATTCTTGGGTTCCTAAAATACTTCAAAGAATAAAAATTATACCTCATCAAGTAAACATAACCATACCTACTAAAATCATCAATAAAAGTTATGAAGTATGATTACCCACCACTTAATTCAACTAGAAATGTCCCACAAACATCAATATGAACAAATTCAATAAGATCCTTGGCCACTTCAACTCTTACACAAAACAAGGATTTGATTATTTTTCCTTGTAAGAACACGACATACACCAAGTAGTTTTATTTCAAAGGAATCTAAATGTCCATTTTGATAAAATTTAGTCAAATTATTTTTGTTTACATTACTTAACTGGTGATTCCATAGTTATGTGTGGTATAATTCTTGTGATATAGTTTTTCTATTTATTTCCATTACTTGGTTTGTGTAATCCAACACATAAAGACTATTATTTAAGTATGAATTAATATAATAAATTCTATTTTTATAAAAAAAGAAAAATTTATTACCAAAATTGAAAATAAATCCATTTTTTATCATGTATGGATTCAAAAATAATTTTTTTGGTAACAGATTGAACATAAGAAAAATCTTTCAAAACCAATATCATTACCAGTAGCAACATTAGGTGGTAGTCCCCAATAGTCACAACAGTAAGTTTGGACCCATTATATGCTCATAGATATACCTTCCCCCAGTCCATATTTATGAATCTAATTAGTTCTTATATTTGAATACATGTGTGACCACCGCGAGATGTATCTAATACCCAGTTTATAGAAATATATAAATTTTACTCGATATTAAATGCACAATAATCTTCCCCTTATTTCTTTGTCTGGGAGTATTTTATCTTCCAGTGGACCTTCATTCCACATGTAAAATAGATAACATCATATTCCCTTGCTTTCCTCTTGACATTTCTCTTCTTATAAGGGAATTTTAAAGAATATTTGGACTTAGATCTCTTCACTTGGATTTTCATTTTATTCACCATAAGGATGGAAATATTTTTATGTCTATTTCCTTATTAACATAGAGAAGATGAGTTTATATACATAAGAGATACTTATCAATATTGTTCATGTTTAAATTTAAAAAAAAGGAGAATCCCTTATAGAGTGATGCAAGAATGAGATAAATGTGTAGTTATTTACTGATTTTAAACCCTATAACCTCCAGATGCTGAAGGTAGCCAATGAGTTTGACTATGTAAAGTCCAACTAGAATAACCTCTCTAATATTACTCTAAAATAACACTTTAGATATCTAAAACCATTCCTATATATCTCTCTCCTGATATAGGATGGAAGTATGATAAAGCATGCTAACATTTTCCATGTATTCATGAGACTTCATGAGTTCACTAGACATGTATGATAGAATTAAATACTAAACATTGACCATGTCACTCAAGTGTTTATTATAGAAAGATAACTCTTAATTACTTACATATTATGTAGGTAGATCAGGTAATGGGGATTCTAGAACATAAGATTACCATTATTGGTGAAACAAGACCAAAAAGTGTCTAAAACATTCCTTGAAGTTACTTCCTATAAGGATATAGTCTTTTTCAAATATTAATTACAAGTATAATTTGGATAATGAAATCCCATTATTCTAAAATCATAAAAGAGTATATTATTAGAAGTTTAATTGATTAAAATTTATATGTGACATAATAATATTAATTTTTTAAGTCTCCCACTATTTTATCAAGTCCCAATATCCCTCACCATTGAACTCAGAATGTCTACTTTCTAGGATATTATAGTGTAAAGGATCCATTTTCCCCTTCACATAACCCCAAAAAGGGTTGGTCAAACTAATTAAAGGTATGTAGACAGTAATTCATTTTATAATTATTATACTGCAACTCCTTGATCCATTGAGTGGATTCCCTAATCCTAAAATCTAAATTGGGATTTCCTCAACACTTTCCTCCAAGTTACACTATGTTTAGAAATGGATACTATTCTTGATGTAAAATGATTAAATCAACCCAAAACTTTCCTAATAACCCCTTATAAAAGTAAGTTTCCAAATAAGGGGTTTTCAAACAATTATTTATATTTTTTTAATTCCTAATCAAGTAATGGATGTCTTATTATGACTTAATATTAGTTTGAGGGATTTTATTTTATTATGCATAATTTTATTCTTATTTTGTGTTTACATGTCTTGTTAATATTAAGTTGATTTTACTTAAGTGATTCACCATGTTTTGATAAAATAGTTTCTCATAATCCATTTTTTTAAATCCCATCTTTCTATATTAATTCATTTATTTATGTGATCCCGGTCTTGAATCCATAGAATAAATAATTCATAAGACAGAAATAAATAATTAAATAAATGAACCAATCATGATCTTATCTAATAGTTAATTTGTTGAGTAGAAAATACATCAACTATAGACTAGGGAAAAAGCTCACCATGTCTATCTTGGATCAATTTACAAAATTCCACATGTCCACCCTTGTATCACCTAAGTTAGTATCATCTTGGTTCTATCTTGAAATACCTCCACACACCTTGGGATAATCATTTTATTACATATATTTATAACTCACATACAGGTGTGGGGAACCAAAGGATTTATTAAGCGGAATTAACTAAATAACCTTGTATATAGAGGTCCTACATAATAGTGGAGGGAGGGATGACTTGTAAGCCATTATATTTTATTTAATAATAAATAATTTCAAAACCATGAAATAAGTTAAATTAAATAAAACCCATGTATACACAGGTTGTGGTAAAGCTCAAAAATGATCATAAATTCATAGAATATGAAAAATCACACTTGTAAACATTAATTTATATATTTTATTTATTATTAAGATAAACACACTTGAATTAATTAATTAATTTCCTTTTATATTAATCACTATCTGAATTCTCTTGGGGATTCCCATTATTAATGCATTTATTGAAAATAAATGACATGAACAATAATTATAAATAATTACATTAATTTAATTGAAAATTTAATTGTTATTTAAAACCTTTATTAAAGTGTTAAAAACATATAGTGCCAATGAATGTAATAAGTTTTTAATGCTACAATTAATTATTTAATGAAATATAATTTTTTTCCTTTATTGAGAGACTACATAGTGCGTACTTATGAGCTATACATCATGTTCTTTGATTTCCATGTTCCTGGGATAAATGCTTGTGTATTTGGCATGTTCCTTAGCTAGAATCTAAAATGTATAATATCTAGATACATGTCATGTATCACTCTTAACATGTGTCCTCACAATACACTAAAAAACTCAACATGTTCTTATGATGAACAACCACATGAAATGTATGCCAGCTAGTCACCATGTGTCCTTCTAGACATGTGTTCTCATAACATGTTAAAAGACTCGACATGTATTTCTGATGTGGGAAATAATTAACTACACATCATGTACTCCAGGTACACGCCATGTTTTTAAATAATGTTATAGGGTTTTAGTCTCACACGAGATGCCACTATATATTTAACCACATAGTTTTTGTGAATTTTACCACTAAACTATGTAGACTACATGACATGTATGCCAACTACAAACCCTTTAATCCAAAAATCCATGTTTCATGTTGGAATGGTCTACATGTGGTGTGAAATAAATGAACCACCTGTAGTTACTTCTTGGAACTCCATGTATCCCATGACACACCCAAATATAGTGCACTAGGGTACATGGTGTGTACTCTAGCTATGTTCTATGTAACATAGTTTCTCCGGGTATAATCCTTCGTACTTTCCAATGAAATCTTTAGTCATTTTTAATCTTTTATTAGTCCTATAAGAAAATGAAGTTATGAATTATGATAATTATATTGTTGAAATAAATTTAATTAAAAACACATTGAATAATTAATATTCTTGAAATTAAAGATCTAACCACCATTGCGCATATAGATAAACAATCAGATAAATAAATATAAATTTAAAATGTGACTGCTCCAATAATAATTGAAGGTTCCAAGTATAATGGAAGTTTCTGTTGGGATAATAACCATAAATGTTTTTGTTAATTCAATGGATCATTCATAAATTGTAAAAGACATTAATTTCATGACCAATAATTTTTTTCCATCGAATATAGACCTAAAAAAACCTAGAACCCAGAGATAATATACTTTCATTTTAAATTTATAATTAATTTAAATACTATTGAAAGAAATGATAAGTCAACTTTGGATATTTCTTTGATGGTCTTATTAATCATCCAAAAAAACCATTTTTGTATTTTCATCTTTGTGCTGGTAAGATCCAAGTATAGAATCTCTATAGTGGTTATCCACACATGATCCTTTGATCTCTTAGAAACATCGATGGAATGTTGGGTGCTAGCATGAAAAATATATTGTCTTATATTTTTCATCTTGATCAATTCCAGTTCCTTCGAGCTAAATGAATCTCTCTAGTGATTCTATCTCTTGAGAGGAATATAGGAGAAATGGAGAGAGAAGTCTGCTATGTAGAATGATTCTCAAATATCAATTTAACTCTACACAATAGGCATAACCATCCATTTATAGAGTTAGAGTTTAGTTTAAAATATTATTTAATTGTGTACCAACCATTAAATAATATAATAATCCCCATAAAACACATGCCATATAATAATAATAATAATATTATTATTATTTTATTGCGTGATCTAATTTTCACAATGATAAATACTATTTTACCAGCTTACAAATTAATATTCATCATCGAACATGGTAGTGGTTCGCTCCAACTCTTTTGAATTTATTAAATATCTAAATAAATATTTTATTTATAAATAAATACTTTACCCAAAAAATAGTGAATAAATATTATTAAATATATTAAAAACATTTATGATCAATAAAACATGAATAAACTTATTCCCCAGTATTGAGAATAATATATATTTCATTAATTGAATTCAAATAAAATTTAATTGAGATCAATGGAAATACTTAATCTGTGGACCTATAGGATTCTTTCTTGTTGGAATTAGGCAGGATTTTCTTAATTTTAAGATTATTATCTAGCAATGGGTTAACACACCCAAGAGAAATAACTTAGTGTTGCAATGTTGATGACCATATACAAATTATTGCTAGGTAATATAATCTATTTGTTATAATATCTCATCAAGAATGTTTCACATCAATGTCATCAACCTATGTGATTGATATATCTTTCTTTGACTATCTGAAATAAACAAATTATTACACCATGGCCATCAAATTTAATGCATCAGTTATATTCCAATAAAGTGGACACGATATCAAATTCTATATAGATGGAAGGGATAAATATTTCATTGAATTATCCATTAATAACATGTCATTTGTGATTCACCCAAAATAACTTAATTCCCATGAATATATATCATCATAGTTTTAGTTAGTAAATCTAAGTGTGGGAGTCATGACATGTTTTAATGATAATCTTAAAGTTTAAGGATCATTACACACACTTGCATATAGGAAAATATGATGACACAAAAACATGCAGAATTCCTATTGGCAGGTCTATTATCATAATCTCTAGACTTGGAGACTACCAAGTGTGAACTTATTGATAATATAACTCATTTACTTATTAGTACTCACACTTTCCAGTTTATATACTACGTGAATAATCATAATACATTATTCTACCATAAAACTATATTTATCAATATTTTCATAGCACTTCAAGGTTCTCATCATAGTGAGGAACTGCTATGACCTTATCAGTTCTATAGATACTCTAGGACATTATTAAATCAAAGTCATGAAGAATAATGAAAAATATGAAACAAGATGCTTTATTAATATTCAAATAGTTGAGTATACATGTAATAAAAATACAAATAGTTGGTTCTAGAACACTATCTATAATAGTTTTGGCAGCCTCATATTTTATGGGATATTGTATCATCAATGGGAACTCTAATTAAACTAGATAGGGAGACTGAAAATTTATGATATAGTCACTTTTCATGGGTATAATTTTAGGTATACCTAACAAATACTCATGTTGAAAAAGTTATTTTTACAACAATGAATGATAAATTTAATCTTGATTCTCAATTTTAAATGATACCTAAATTTTAGTGATTGTAGAATTATTGGGTATTATCTATATAAATGTAGGAAAGAAATGTTTTTTAAATCATGTAACCTTAGGAGGGGAATGATGATGGTACATGTAGAAATAAATATTAGGGGAAGGATCATGTACATGACCCATTCACCTTTATATGGGTGTATAAAGAGGAAGTGATCAAGTAAATTTCCCAAAACCCCCATAAATATCACATACAAGAGGTTAATAACACCAATATAATCCTTTAAAATAGGGGGATTATATCAAAGAGACTAATGGGATGAAACCTGAACCTAAGATTTAGTTTTCTTCTAGATGTGATGAATAAGGAACTGAAGTTAGAGTTGGATCTGGGGAAAAGAAAATTCTAAACCAAGAATATAACACTATAGTGAAAGATACTCAAATGAATTTGGTACATGCTACACTTATGATCAGCACACCATCCAATAAAGAGGGCTTGGTAGATAACCCAACTCTTGAGAAAGAAGTTGATTCATTCACTTTTATTTCTTTTGACAAGAATTCACAATACCATTATGGATCAAAGTTAATGTGGATGGTGCTTCCCTTGCATAACCTATCCCATTAGGTTGTGGGGGTAGTTTTAGAACTGTTAGAGGCCTTAATAGGTGAATTTTCCAACAATTTTTTAGTACCTATATAATATTTAAGGCAGACCTCTGGGTAGTCATATGTGTTATTAGATATGCTATGTAATTTCTATAGAATAAACAGTGGATTGATTGTGACTCCCTATTTTTTTCAAAATCCTTATATATAAATCAAAATTGGTTCCTAAGAAAATATATAGGGATTGGATAGATTGTGTCAGGCACTAGGAGAAGATAAAATTTATGTTCACTCACATTTATAGGGAGGCTAACATGGTGGTTGATTCTCTATCTAAGAAAGTAGTCAATAAGTTATCCTTATCCTATTCATTTAAACATATTGATAAATTTTTAAATTGGAACCTCTTTAATTTAATGGGTTATATTTACACCTATAATTAACCTTCCCTTATTGTATATACCTTCCTTTTTATTAATAAATTTGATGAGAATAGGTCCTTAAACCCATATCCAAAACCTTCCCAGATTATTTTTCCTTTAAAAAATAAATGATTTCATAAATTTATAAGACTAAAAGAAATAAAATGATATTAATCGATTGATAAAATAAATTTTTCTATGATAAATAATTAATTTCAAGGTGATGTGATTAAAATCATTTAATGTTAAAAGGGGATATTTTTCATAGCTTTGTTTTTTAAGTGACTTGTATTTTTATCTTAAAAAATAAAATTGAACAAATTTAAATTATTATTGTAATAAAATGTTTAATTTATATAAAAATATACAAACCCTAATTTAATTAGTTATTTATTTGAAATAATATTAATAACACTTAAAATTTTAAAAGTAAATTTTATATAAAAATAGTTTTTACTATATATTTTTATGTTTTTATATGTTAAATTTATAATATTTTGAAATAAAATTAGATTAAATGGAGTCCAAAATTTTAACCAGAACTTCCAAATTATTAATAAGATCAATTTCATTTTTAGGAACAAAAATAAGTTACTGAGATAAAAATTGAGTTACCGTGATAAATGTAAAATGAGGTAAAAAGGGTTAAACTAAGTGGTAAAGACTTAAAATATCATAAAACCTTATCTCTAAATTTTATTTATGATTTTATTAATGAATAATATCCATTATGTTTCCACTTTTTACCCACTTTATTTTTAAATCGACAATATTTCACCTTAGAGAATGAGTATTTGTAGAAATTCCACTAAAAACTCACCTATTGAAGAACCCCACCTCTACTCCTTAAAAATTAAACCATTTGGTTATCTCTTGAATACCTACCAATTTTTTCTATCCTAAATCCTCCTTAGAATTTGTGTAGCTTATGTTTATAATAATGATCCCTAAATCCTTTATTCTAATGGAACTCATGTTGAGAAGGGGTGAATTCATCAATGTATCTAAGTTCTTCTCTAACTTTTTCAATTAAATTATCATATAAAATCTATATAAATCTTATCATATACTTTAATAATGTTATATTAATATAATTATACTTATTTGAAGATGATACTAATATTATATAACTCTAAAATCTTACTCATTCATTAGTATAACATGTTCTAATTTGGTCGGTTCAACCACCTACAAAAATGATACTATACCAACATAATTATTTTTATCATTAATAATTATAAATACATTAAAAATAGTAATATATGATATTATTGATTTATTTATTTTTTTGAATATTATCGTATAAGGTTGATAAAAAAATTAATGGTCATTATAAAGTAGGTTGTTGTTATCGGTAAATTACCCAAAACATGACTGTTATAGATTCTATTCTCCAAAACCAAACCCATAACTTCCATTGAATGAACATGTGACTGAATAAATCACTAGAACATAGTTATTACACTATCATAAATAATACAATAATGATGAACCTATGATCAAATAATGTGGATCAACATCTCCATTAAAAAACATGTACGAAACAATCAAAATTACTAACTTATGATGATGAAAAAAACAATAAATAACTAATATATGTGTAATAAATGATTATAATTTAAGAGTATAAAAATTAATATATACGAATAAGGTTCTTAAATAATTTATTAACATCATTATATTTATTAAAAATATGGTCAAATCACCTTCATGGAAATTGCGAGTAAAGGTAAGGGTTTGTTGTCTCACTTTTCCTTTCATTAAAATATATTTCATGTTCACCACCAATATTATTTCTTGGGTTTTATATACTACCCCATGCATGTATTTTATCATAATTTCTATGAAATTAAAGGTAATTACAAATTCCTCACTGATTTTTTCTTTCAAGGGCTTTGATTCTATTGTTACCAAATCCATAAAGGTTTTTTTCCCAATATCACTTTAAAATAAAGATTTTTTTTTATATTTAAAATTATAATGGGATAAATTTTACATTGTTTATCTTTAAAAGCCTATATATTTACTTCTTCTATGTTTATTTCTTGGTTCTACATATCTTTTGACCATTTCAACTTCATTTGGTTGACATTTTAACTGAAAACATGCGTGTAAGTGGAGTCGATATAATATCTTTTTTTTGTTATATATATTTCTCATTCATGTCCATATTCCTTATATTATTTTATGTATAAAATTATCTATACTTATATGATTTATTAATTTAATATTTTACTAAATTTTACTTTCTTTACTAGATTTTAGAAGAAATATTTTTAAACGTTTTCCACAAAGGTCATTTTCTATTGATATGGATTTCATTACAAAAGTGAGAAATAAATCTTTCTTTTTATAATATTCCACATGAATGAATTTTATCACCATATTCTTAAATTTTATTTATAAATATTCTTTCCATGTTTTCATGGTTTTCCAAAATAATTTTTATCTCCTTTTTTTTATTAATTATTTCCATTTAAAATAAAAGTTTTCAGAAATATAATGGGCATTTATTCTTACTTCTCAAAGTGTGTTTTAATGCTCTTAAAATGTGTTTTATTATATATATGGAAATATCCTTATATTTTTATTGTTTTTCACTGGGGAAATGATTGAATGTTACTATCCACATTCTTTATATAGATGTCTTATTATCATGTTTTTTTGGAAGTTTTCATGAAACCCATTTCTATATCACGAGTTATTTAAGGTATGATGAATTTATGGATGTTTTCATGTTCATATGACACACATATTTATGGTTTATTATTATGTAATAGGTGGGTATGTTATATTACTACAATGAATTAGGTTGATATTTTTATCTCATGAGATTAGGATAGGACACAGATGGTTAGCTGAAGTCCAAAAGGTTCTGGGGGCACGGGTGGTTATCCCATGTACAAAATGTTATGAGGCACATATAGTTATCCCATGAATAAAATGTTATGGAATCTGGGTGTTTATCCTAAGTCTGATAGGTTATAGTTCATGAGTGGTTATACCAATTCAAAAAGATTATGGGATGTGTTCAGTTAACCCAAACCCATTATGTTATGGGAGGTGGTTGGCCCGATTCATTATGATATGTATTTCTCGATGGTAAAGATTGAAATATGTTATTATTTCTATGATTATATTTGTTTCACATTCCTATGTTATGAAACATATCTATGTAATGTCTCAGTATTATGGATTGATGTTACCACACCCTGTGACTTATTTATTGGATTATAATAAAAGCCTCTTGTTATTAATCTTTTTTTATCTATATTTTATTGGGTATGATTTCATTATGTTTTGTTCATGTACCTTGATTATGTTTTCATACCCACATGTCCATCTTATGCTCACTTATTATCATCAATTGATATCTTGTATTTCCATCCATTATTGAGTATATAATCTTACTCATTATTATTATTCCATTTACAGATGATATAAATAAGAGTATTACATATAATATGTCTACAAGGGTATCATGTGTCAAGAATATTTTTTTGAGATGTTGATGAATGATTATAAAATAAGTTCGTTATTTATATAGTCTCTAAACACACTAAACCTATAAGTTATGGAGAATGTTTTATTATGATATTTAATTAACAATCATGTAAAATGATTTATTATGTATTTATGTTATTCTTGAGATATCTCATTTGGTATTAAAACAAGGTTTAGTTGTTTTTGATTATTATGTTTTGAAGAATAAGAGGACATAACCTAAAATTTCATAGATTTAAATGAAGGTGTCATAATTTAGGACACCTTAGGTTTTGTTTTCCCAATAACATGATTTCTTACTTAGATTATTATTCATTGATAATCACACTAGCCTTTTTTTGTTTTGGTCAATGGATGAAACTATGAGAAAATGAGTAAAAAATGAGTGAAATGGATAATGAAAGAAGTATCCCAATTTGAAAAAAAGTGGGATGGGTGATGGAGTAAAAAATCTCATGGTGATGATCTTCCCACTTTTTTAATCTATTAACAATGAAAAAAACCATGTTAAACTCCCAAAAATTCCAAGGAACAACTCTCCATTGAGTCCTTGATTCAGTAATGTTTACCCTCCTTTAGTGGATCTTCCAATACACTATTTTTTATGTTTATAAATTCATAGTATTTTTAATTATAAAAAACACTTCTTAAGTGTTTTAATAATTTTGTTGAGTGTATTTTAGTTATTTAATTTTAAAATTAGGTTATGGAGTTGATCCTGCATGAGGAAGGAACCACACAAAGTGAGGATGTCATTTACATCATCACACACCTATAGGAACCACCAAATACCTTGTAAAGGATATTTTATACCCAATGATAATGTAAATATCCACTATTCCAATAGAAGGACCCATGATTAACTAGTGAAAGGGAAATGACCAACTGATAGTTGTAGACAAAACTTTCAACCCTATCATAAGGTCACCATCTACCCGATGGATATTAGCAACTAGTTAGTGGAGGGTTTCTAGATCCCCTTGAGTTTAGATAGCACACTAGATACCTGATGATATCCAATGTCTATCCAATGCTGTCGAGATAGGTAGTTTAAGAGTGAATTTATTATGGTTAAAATTACATTGAATTCCTCTTTCATAACTTTATTGACCCAATATCGATTATAGAATATTCCCAAAAACCTTAGAGATTATAAATTGAACCCTTATAGAAATGGAACTATACATCAGATGTAATTCCCAATAAAAAATCTCTATGATCATCAATTTAATCCTGGTTATTCTTGAACTCTTAATTCCAATCAAAATTGTGTACTTTTTATAAATAATTCTCACTTCTTATACTTTATTATATACCTCTCCCAATGTTCTTTATTATTCTTTGAGAGGTTGAGAATAAGATTAAAATTAATTGTACCTAAAAAATTATTTCTCTTATTCATTTTTCAATTTTGGTGCTCACAACCATTAAAATTGAATGATTTAGGTTTCTTTTCAAAACTGTTAAAAGAAAATGGATTTATTTATCTTTAAGGTTTCTAGTTACAACCTTTAAAAGGCTAGGGTTGATTTTAATTCTTGTTTCTTGCTATAACCAATTGAAAATAATAATATTTTTTGTGTTTTGGTTAATATTAAATATAAAGACTAATACATTAAACCCTCAACAAATTGGGGAAGGAGGCATCGGGGATCATCAAATATCTTTATCCAAAATCATTTATTGAATCATGTTTCTTATTGTTTTTATGTTTTACTTGATTATTTTCTTAATTTCCAGTACAATTAAATTTTTTTTCTTTGATACGCTTATTATAAATTTTGTTAATTATTATATCATTATTTATCTTATATATTTAAATTATGATACACCTAATAATTTCATTTTCATTGTGATCAAACTTTTTATTTTTCAATAAACTTATTTATACGATTCTACTCTTAAATTTTTATATTTAATAAAAAAACTTACTATTTTATTAAATATTTTAGTTTTTTAAAAGGGGTTTTGTCTATAAGTATTATTTTTTAAAAGTTAATTCACCACCCTCTTTATATTTATCCCACTACAACTTATATTTGGTATTATAGGGATCATGAATTGAAAATAATTTATTCTTTATTGATTTTATCTCATTTTCAACTTATTAAAAGATTAATTAGTTTTCAAAATGTCTCATTATTTTTTTCAAGAAACATTCTTTTTTTAAATGGTATCTAATTATTATACCCCTGGTCCCCCCTAAGGTAAATATATGTGTTGTGGACCTTTTTTTATGGTTTTAACTATAGTTATTGGAAGTCTCATATGTAAAAATTTATTATAAGTATCGGTTATCCTATATAAAAAATTGTCATGCATGGCTATAATCTCACTAGTGAAACACCCAATGATATTTATGATTTTGAATTAGATGGTAAAGGTATAAATACTATACATTATAGTTTAAACTAAAATGAATTTAATCATATATCTAATTGAAAAAATTCTCTTGAAATCTATAAAATCTTAGAATTCACTCATAAAGGAACAAAATATTTTAAAGATTCTAGACTAGATATGAATATACAGACTTTAAAATATTTAGTACATATATTAACGAGTCTATTACTGATATTATGACATGATTTATTGATATTTTCAATGGTAGAAAATTTCTTGGTAACTATATTTAAATAGAGACAGTAGCCAATAAAATCCATCGGGTACAAGCAATTTGAAACCTAAAGTGATGGTAATCCAAGAAGCTAAATACATAAATAACATGTTGTTCAGGGAGATTATCAATTCTCTCATGACCTATGTGATAACTATGAAGAGTCAATATTATAAGGATGCTAAGAAATTCAATGAGGTTAAAAAGTAAATTTATTCCAAGTTTATCAATGATGAATCATTTAGAAGTGGCACCAAAATTTATGAATCTTGTCAAGAAGATGAAAAATTTCTTGAAAAAGAAAAGATCCAACTACCAAGCTATATAGATAATAAATAATATGATGTTATTTGCCTCAATTTTAAAAAGAAGTGTTATATCTAGGTGGATTTTCCGTTGAACTAGAAGAAGGATAGGTAAAAGAAACAAGGTAATAAAGATATTAAATATATAACTTTTAGTGCAGGCGATGACTCTCTTTCTTCATCCAAATCAATCGATGAATGTGTAAAGAAAATTATGGAAAATGTCAAGGTATGTGATTAATTCAATTAAATAAATTGTAATCATTACTATTTTTATTCTAATTATTCAATTGATTTTTTATATTATGAAGATATACTTTATTCTAGAGATCTACTTCATAATGGTTTTTGAAAACTTACTTCAAAATTTAAGGATCTTTAAAATAATTACAATTTAGTTGCTTTTGAAAAAGATAAAATTTTAAAAGAAAAAGATGTTTTGGTTTTAAAATTAAAATAACAACCAAACATTGAGAATTTGGAATCAAAAATTAAAGATCTTAAAAATAATATTTCTCAATTCACCCATATTAATCAATACCTAATTATGATTTTTGGTTCTCAACTTTTTATTAAAAGTAATTATAGAATTGGTTTTTTCAATACAATATATTATTTATAAAAATTCTAAAAAGATTACTTTTGAAAATGGATGTTCTAAAAATAAAATTATCAATTATTATAGGAAATTATGGAATCTTATTTATAAATAAAATTACAAGAATGATATATATGACAGACTAAAGAATGTTCATATCTCATCTCAAATTTATAATAGAATTTTTTTAATCAAGTTTGGATTCCAAATGATTTATTAGATAGCTTAAGTGATCCTAAAGTATGGGTACCAAATGAATTAGCCTCTTCATATTTTATAGGACAAGTGTATCAAGAACAAAAACTAAGAAGATACTTGAGATATGGATAGATTTTGTTCAAGAAAAATGTGTGACAATCCTTCTAAATTCAATCATCTTGACAGAGGACATGTTACACTTAGAGAAAATTTAAAATGTAAAATCACTAGTATTGGTATGATCAGTTTCTACAACTCTACTTTAATAAAACACATTTTATTTTTTAAGAACTCGATTCATAATTTAATAACTATTATTCAATTATGTGATAAAGTTTTTAGAATTAATTTTGAAAATGTTTTTAAGGTTTTTAATTCTAAAGGAAAACATTTATTTACCACATATCATTTTCAAAATGTTTATATTATAGATTTAAAATCTCTTTCAAGCCAAAATTTTAAGCATTTAAGTGCACAAGATAGAGACTCCTGGTTTTGGTATAAAATCCTTAGTCACTTTATCACACACACACACAAACTATTCAAGATCAATTGTAACTATATAATATGATATTTACAGATTTTGTATTTCAAAGATAACATTGTTTGTGAACCATTCCAACTTGGTAAGAAAAAGAACCTTCTTTTAAATCTAAAAATGAAGTTTCCTTCTGTAAAGCCTTAAAACATGTACAACTTGATCTTTTTGGACCGACTCAAGTTTTTATTATATGAGTAAAATCTTAAAACTTTTTAAATATGGATGATTATACTAGATATACATGGGTATATTTATTGGAGAATTAAAACGAGGCTTAAAAAGTCTTTATCAATTTTTACAAGAAATTTGAAAATGAAATGGGTTACAAGATATTGTCCCTTAAAAGTGACCATGGTGAAAATTTTGATAATAAGAAATTTGATTAAATTTTTACTTCTCAATGTTACCATATTTCCTTATCCACTCCTAGAACACCTTAAAAAAATGGGGTTTTCAAAAGATGAAATATGACCTTTCAAGAGTTTGATAAAATATTTTTAAATGAATTCAAAATCTATAAATTATTTTGGGCCATGAAATTCAATATTCTTTGCTATATGATTAACCATAATTTCATCATAAAAATCCTTAGAAAAAACCCCTTATTAAATTTGGAAAGGAAAACTTCCTAAATTTCTCTATTTTAAAGTTTTTGGGTGTAAATTTTTTATCCTTAACATGAAGGACAACC
This sequence comes from Viscum album, assembly GCA_963277665.1. Taxonomy (NCBI): domain Eukaryota; kingdom Viridiplantae; phylum Streptophyta; class Magnoliopsida; order Santalales; family Viscaceae; genus Viscum; species Viscum album. Next base: position 1,023,353,620 of record OY728157.1, read on the forward strand.
TAGAAAATTTTGATCTCAAGTCCAATGAAGGTGTATTTATTGAGTACTCTAACAAAATTAAAGCTCACTAAGAATTCAATAAAGAAAAAAACCTAGATGTGTCAATCTGCATCAAGTTTTATGATAATATACCTAAATCTTATCCTCAGAGTGATGATGGAATTGATCAAGATATTTTGACCTTACTTAAAACTCAAAATTCTAAAGAAATTGAAGGTGAAAAAGAACATCAACTAATAATTTACCCAAACCATGGATCAAGTAAAAATAACATCTCTTAGAGAATGTTATCGGTGAATTAAAATTTAGAAGTCATATTAGAAGGTTGGTCTTAAATGAGGTTGAACATCGAGCCTTTATCACTCACTTTGATCCAGAAACCCTAGATTTTTCTATTAATAATGAAAATTGTATACTTTTTATGTAAGATTAGTTGAACCTATTCCAAAGGAATAATGTTTGAACTCTCATGGAAATACCCAATGTTTGTCCCATTATTAGGACCAGATGGTTTTCTAAATAAGTTATATGAGAATGGTAATATCACTTGTAACATGGGTAGAATTGTTGCTAAAGACTTTAATCAATAATATGGTTTTTATTATGGTGAATAATTTTCACCCATTTCTCAGATAGAATCCATAAAAATATTATTTGTATTTTCTACTCACTTTAATTTTAACCATTGTCAAATAGATGTTAAAAGTGATTTTCTAAGTGGATTTATTTCTAATTTTTTTATTGAATAACGACATGTTTGTGAAGATCTTACTCATACAAATAATATTTTCAAGTTAACTAAATATATCTATAGTTTAAAATAATCCCCCCCTGGGCTTAGTATGATTGGTTAACCAAATGTATTTTATCAAATGATTTTAAATTTGGAAAATATGATTCCACTATTTTTCTAAAAACTTTTTAAAATGATTTATTAATTATTAAAATCGATATTGAGGATTTTATTTTTAGGTAAACTAAATAATATCTTTGTAATTAATTTTTTTAATGAATAAAGAGTTTGAAATGAGTTTTACGGGAGAGCTTAAATTCTTCCTTGGTTTTAAAATTTTTCAAAATATTGACGGAACTTTTATAAACCAAAGTAAATACATTAATTATCATTTTTTGGAATGGATCATTATAAATAAATAAGTACACCCATGAGTACTAATTTTAAACTTATGTAGGAAGAAATTGGTAAACTAATTGACAACAAGATTTATAGATGTATGATTAGAAACCTTCTTTACCTTACCACAACATGGATGAACATCATGTTAATTGTTTTCCTTTGTAAAAATTTTCCATCAAATTAAAAGGAATCTAATTTGAAATCTCTAAAAAGAAATTATATATATATTAAAAGAACTATAAATGTTTTATTATTTGAGCCAAATGATACTTATTTTAAAATTACTTGATTTTATGATTCTGATTTTGGAGGATGCTAACCAGATAGGAAAATTATTAGTGGGACTTTCCACCTACTACGAAAATCTCTCATCTCCTAAAGTATTAAGAACCAAAACTCTATTTATCTTTCAACATTTGAAGTGAAATATATATCCACTAGGAGATGTTTCAACAAAATAATTTGGATGAAACATAATATCTTAGATTGTGGTCTTACATATGATCCTGTCCCAATCATGTGTGACAATACTAGTGCAATTTGTATCTCTAAAAATCATATCCAACACCCTCTCACTAAGAAAATTGATTCGGGACACCACTTTATTAGAGATCACTTTGATCATTCTTGAATTTATTTTCACCAAACTTTTATTAATCAATTTCTTTACCCACTTAATCATGATCACTTAAAAATTACCAAAGGTGAGTTGGGTATTATTAGATTGTAAAAAAGTTCACTTAACTTTGGAAAGAACAAGTTTATACAAATTATTTCAATTAAATGTTTCAGAAATATCTCTAAAAATGTTTTCAAACATTCCATAATTTTAGTAATGTTAAGTGAGTGGAATATTCCAGAATTTTTTATTTGTCTAGATAAAAATAAGTGGATATGGTTTTAGAGTATATTCTCCTAGAGGTTATGACCTAAAAATCACTAGTTAAATTTTTAATCCAATATTTACCATGGGAACAAGCGGTGGTCCTTTACTACACACCTTTTCTAACACTCTTGATGAATATTATATGGATTATCAACACAACCTTTATAAACCATAATGATGGTTTGAAAATGTTTTCTTGATCTTAAAATATTTTATTATTTTATTTAATCTCTTGAATTGCAGTTGTCTAATGGATCCTCATATTTATAATTCATTAATTGTGGGGGATTTAATCTTTATAGTATGGAAATGTTTATAAATGAGAAAACCTTTTTTAAATATTAATATAATTTAAAAAATGGTTTTGAAAATTTTATTTCCATATTGATAATTATTTTAATTTAACTTTAAAAAATATTTTATACTTTAATATTTTTTTTTTCAAATATCAAACTTATTTGAAATTAGTTTTATTTTCAATTATTTTTGGAAAACTGAAATTTTTAAAATTAAAAATGTATTTTATGTTTAATTTTGTCTCTCTATGGATCATTAATGATAGAATTTTTTTAAATACTTATTTTTTTCTATTACTTTGATCCTTTTTATTTCTAATTTTTTTATGCAACCAGTTTACAAGTTATTTTTGATAACCAAAATGGAGAAGAAATTCCTAGTAAAAGTGAAAATTTCATTGAAAACGTAAGGTAAGTGAGACACTCTCTTTAATTTTTTTTTGTAATTACTTTATATAAAAATTGTTTTTATAACAATAGGGATAAATTTGTTATGTATTTATGGTTTTAAGGAAAGATTTTTACAAATTTGAAAAAGTTTTTTTTAAAGGGGGTATATTTATAAAAATATCTTATGTGGTTTTAAATTTTCAAAATTTTCAAAATGTTATGACATAAAAATGTTTTCGAAAAATATGTATTTTTTTATTTGAAAATGAATTTGGAATGTCTTGTTATAAATATTTTTTTAATATCATGTTATACTTGTATTTTTATAAAATTTAAGTGTTCTAGGATCATCAAAAAGGGGGAGATCATTGTGATTCTCACTTTTTAATATTTTTAATGATAAAAACTTTTTAAGTGTTATAATGATTTCATTGAGTGTATTTCAGTTAATAAAATTTTAGATTAAGTTATAGAGTTTTATGGAAATGGGGAAGGTATCAAACAAATTTAGGATGTCATTTATATCATCCCAAACCTAAAGGAACCACTGGATACTCAATGGAGTTTTTTAGATACCTGATGGTTACAGATAGATCCACCATGCCTTCATGAAGACTACTAACTACTTGGTAGAAGGTAATTGGCTAGCTGGTGGTTGTTAATAGAACCTAAATCTTTTCCATAAGGTCACTGGATACCTTGTGAATAGAAATGGCTAGTAGGTGGTGGTTTTTAGGACCCACTTGAGTCCAGGTAGCACACTGTCTACCTGTTGGTTTCCTGTGGATACACGGGTAATTGGTTTCTACCCAGTGACATAGAGATACAAAATATAAGGGATTATTTAGTATGGTAAAAATTTAATTTAATTACTATTCTAAAACTTCCTTAACCCTATATCAATTCTAGAAGATTCCCATAAACATTAGAGACTATAAAACAATACCTTGGAGACATGAAAACAAACTTCATATACAATTCTTAATGATAAATATCTACAATCATCAATTTAATCTTGGTTACGCTTAAACTTAATTCCAATAAAAATTATGAACTTTTTGTAAATTTTTATCACTTATTCCACTTCATTCTCTATGTAACATAGTATTCTTTATTATTCTTTAAGATATTGAGACTGAGATTCAAAGGAATTGTTCCTAAAAAGTATATCTTATATTCATTTTTTATTTTTGGTGCTCACAACTATTAAATTTTAGGGATTCAATTTTCCTTCCAAAACCACTAAAAAGAAAGGGGTTTATTTATATTTTAGGATTCTAGCTACAACTAATAAAAATACAGGTTTGATTGTAATTCTTATTTCTTTCTATAATTGGTTAAAAAGTCTGGGATTTTTGGTATCTTGGATACCATTAAAGGAAAAGATGAATACATTAAAACATCAAGTAATTGTGTTAGGATATGTAGGGGTGAATCAAAGATCTTTCTCTAAAATACTTTATCAAATCATGTTCCTTAATTATTTTATTCTTTACTCACTTATTTAATTAATTTTAATGGTGCTTAATAATTTTTTATTTGACACGATTATTAGAAATACACTTAATTATTATATAATTATTTCTCTTATATATTTAAATTTTGATATGCCTAATCATTTCATTTTCATTATGATCAAACGTTTTATTTTTCAATACACTTATTTATATGCTCACACACTTTTATTTTTATATTTAATCAAATTAAATTACTCTTTTATTAAATATTTTATCCTTTTTAAAGGGGTTTTGTCTTTAAGGATTATTTTTATATTTTTTTAAATAAAATTCACCCACCACTCTTTCCATTTATCTGACTTTGACTTGCACTAATTATCGAGTAATGGATCGATACAATAGAGAAGATATTCTAAATTATCCAGTGCTTGAAAAATGAAAATATTGTTTTATCTATTTATAATTTGGAAGGTGTAACTAAAAAATAGTAGACTCTCATCAATATTTCAAGATAATAAGAGGAAATTTACTCCATGGAATGGGATGAGTTTAAGAAGACATTTTTTAATAAGTATTTTGGTCGAACTCTTCACCAAGAAATAAAGAGGTAATACTTAAAGCTGAAATAAATGGAGGATGAGTCCATTACTACCTATAAAGAAAAATTCATGATACTTTCAAGTAATGATTCCAGTTTTATCATTAATCTTGAAATAAAGATTTACCACTTATTTAGTTGTTTAAAATCAAGTCTTTTAAAGGAATTAGTTATATGAGACATTGATAGCTATGAAGAAATTATTCCATGTTATCTCATGGTGGAAATGAAAACCATAGACTCCCATTATTCTCATGGTTTTGGAGACAAAAAGAGGAAAATAGAGACTCATATAAACTAAAATGATAAAACACATGGTTTAAATAGGATTTATATTCTTACTTTCTAAATATGTAGGAAGAAGCATGGGGGGTATTTTATCAAAGGAATGGGGAAATGCTTCAAGTATGGGAGATAAGGCAATCCACCACATGAATGTCGAAGGGATATAAAGAATTAAAATAATGATCAAACTAATGTTCCATCCACAGTATAATGATTAATTTTTAATGAGTATGGACATTACATTAACAAGTTCACTAAATGAATGGTTAATGATGAAATATATACAATCACAACTACTAAAGTGGGTAATGAAACTTAATTGTTGAAAGATAAACTTATCATCCACTATATAATTTCACATGTCTTATTTGGTTATTTATCTACCCACTCCATAATATCTTAGAAATTTTCTAATATCATTAAATCATCATTCTAATGGCTAGATATTGAATTATCAATGAAAACTCTTGGTGGTATGATGATGAATCCCAAGTATATAACTCCTCTATGATAGAATTATGCAGGAATGTACTTCCTTTAAAAATTATTACTCTTCATTTAGTGAATATTTATGTGATTTTAGGTATGGATTAGATCTCTCTACATATAGAACATATCAATTGTCAGGATAGTGAAGTCTCATTTCATATATTGAATCAAAATATGATCATCTATCTGTGCAAAGTTAACCAAGGAATACCTATGGAAATTAATTCCATTATATTGTTCGTAATACTCAATCATGATTGGTATTTATCTTAAATATTTAGGGAGAAAATAAATATTGAGGATATATTGATTGTGAATGAATATATTGATTCTTTTCATGAAGAGCTATCTGATCTTCCCCTAAATCACAAGGTTGAGTTTCCAATAGAGATTATACCTAGTGTTATACCTATATTAAATGATCCTTATATAATGGAATCAATTGAATTGGAGGAATTGAATAAGTAACTCTAATAGAACCCGGATAAGGTTTTTATACACCAAAGTGCTTCACTAGGGGGGAGGGGGGTGAACCAGTTCTCTTTATTAAAAATAAAGATGAATCAATTAATATCTCCATTGATTATCACAAACTTGAAAAAATCATGATCATGAAAAAATATCCTCTATCCTATATTGATGACGTGTTTGATTAGTTGTGAGGGGATCAATACTTCTCATATATTGAACTTATATATGGATATCATTAATTAATGGTGAAAAAGGGTGGATGCACTCAGTATAAAATTTCATAAAAGATATGAGCACTATGAATTCATACAAATCCCATTAGGATGTACAAATTAACTTGATTTATTCATATATTTGATGAATAGATACTTTAGAGATTACCTCAATCAAGTTGTGGTAGAATCTATAGATGAAATTATCATATATTCCAAGATAAAGTAAGAGAATAATGATTATTTGATAGTTTTTGAAAAGACCTTGAGAAAGGAGAAACTATATGCCAAATTTAAATGTGTGAATTTTGGATACAAGTATCATTCTTGGGTCATATAATCACAAGATATGGTACATTTTCAAAGGTGGTGGTGATTGAATAATGGCCCAAAAAACTATCATAACAGATATCCATAGCTTTATTGGGTTATTTGGATATTATCAATCATTTTAAAGAAATTTATCATGATTAAAAAATCTAATAACCAAGTTAATTTAGAAGAGAGTTAAGTTCCTTTGGATAAATGAATGTAAATAATATTTCAAGGAGATTAAGATAAGGTTAATTACTGCACATGTACTTACACTATACCACAATATATAAGGGGTTGTGATGTATAATGATGCATCAAATAATGGATTGACATAATCTAAAAAATGACATAGTGGTAGCATATGCCTCAACTCAATTAATGGTTCATAAGAAAAATTACCAAATGCATGATTTAGAGCCAACAATAATAATATTTTAATTAAAAATATATAGGCATTATCTCTATGGAGAAAAGTGTTAAATATATACTAATTAAAATATCTTAAAATATATATTCACACTGAAGTATTTTAACATTCTCGAAAGGATATGGTTGGAGGTGATCAAGGACTATTCTAGCACAATGCATTACCACCATTGGTAGGTGAATAAAGTGGATAATGCTCTGAGAAAGAAAGATCATGTTACCTTATCCATGATGAGGATTGAAAAGACTCAATACTAATGGATTTGAATTAATGGGCCTTGGAATCATAAGGAATAGGGATACATCCTATATTTCCCAAATTACTTCTCAACCATCCATTATTGTAAAGATTAATGAGGAATAAAAGGAGGGTATGGAGCCATAGAAGAAGGCAAGGAATATTCTAGAGTTTTTCTTTAACAATGATGGAATTAAAAGATCAGGGAAATGAATATGTGTTCCATTAATACCATAATTCAAGTAGGAGTTATTGGAAAATTTATATAGATCACGATTCCCTATCCATCTTAGAAGCACAAAGATGCCTGGAGATCTTATGAGTCATTTCTAATGGCATAACAGGAAGAGAAAGACTGTAGAGTGTATATCTTAATGAAAGTTTTTTCAAAATGTGAAGGTTAAATGTCAGAAGTCTGTGAGGAAAATTAAAAATTTACACATACTTGAGTGGAAATGGGAGAAAATCACTATGGATTTATTTATGTCTCCCAAAGACCTCTAAAGGTCATAATTCCATTTGAGTTTTAATTTACCATTTTACCAAGTCAGATCATTTTATTGTTATTCCATAATATTTATTGATCAATAAAGTTACCATGATATGCATAAATAAAGTGGTAAATATATATGGAGTACCACTCTCAAATTTATTGAGTTCAGTAGTTTATAACAATGTTTTGCAGAAGTCTTCAATAAGAATTGGATACAGAGTTGAGCTTCAACACTGCTTATCATCCTCAAATTGATGGTAAATATAAAAGTAACATTGATCAAGATGATATTTTAAATATTTTTTTTCACATTTATTTCAATTATTTAATCCACAAAAATCTATAATTTTATTTGAAATTACATCATTTTTATAATTTTTAAGAGTTTATGTCTAAATTGTAAAAATACCCTAATTCTGGAATTTTAATAGTTTTTATCTATTTGTTTTTTTGGCCATATTTTTTTTAACAATGATCCAATTTTAGAAATTGTTTTTTATGAACCCTTATATATTGGGGTTCAAATTCTTTAACCGGTACAAGTGTTGAATAGACCATTTGGATGCCCAAAAAAATCCCTAAATTTGGAAAATTATTTTTTAAATAAAATTGAAAGACCTTCATTAAATAAGAAATAACTTTGTATAAAAGTGTCCAATTGAGGTGATTATACCTATAATATAGATAGGACTTAAAGATAAATCTATAAATTTAATTCCAATTTTAAATTCACTCATTAAAGTAGTGTTGGAATGCACCAAAGTGGAGGAATCTGAAAAGTTACTTCATAAATAAAAAGTATTTTCCATATTTCAAGTATGAAATTCCCCCCTTGTGTCCAAAGAAGATAAAATTTAGTAGGGGGAAATATAAAACACATGTTAACAACTTTTATGAAGGAATAAAAAAATATTTGGCCCCAAAGAGATCTAAATTCGAGAAAAAATTTATGGATACAAAAACTAGAAAGAATATTTTCTACACATTTTTTACTATATAATTTCATCTTAACTTCAATTCAAAGGATGGTTGGATTGAAGAAGTGTGATATGATGGATAATATATGCCAGAGATGAGGAGTTTTATTGATTATAATCAGGTTATGAAGTTCTAAACTTCAAGTGGTTGTGGTAGAGGAGATATGAGGATTCTTCCCTTTTGAGTTTGGTATTTTATTGTATACTTATTAAGTTTTTCTGGAAACTGTTTTCAAAATTAAAGGAGGTCCCTTTTATTTATTGAATTTATTTTCTCCTATTTTGATCTATAATGTTTTTAAAATTATTAAAGTAAAGTGGTTATTGTCATTTTTTAAGTTTCTCTGGGTGAGGTTTCCCTATTGATCAGAGTGAGTTTAATCTATTTTGGTTGATTGGGGGTCTTTAGTTAATCAAATCACATTAATAAGAGGATAAAAACCCATATTTGAGGTCTAAATATGATTACTTGGCAATATAGGTGTTAAATTGGAGGTCTTTGACTGATTATTGATAAATATAATTTGATAATTCAATTAAACAAGGATAACGGGAGTGTCTGATGATCAAAACTTATCCACTACTGATATCACTAGTCTATATTTTTTTCTATCAGTCTTGCTTAAGATTTATAATCTATAACTTTGATTTCTAATTATAATAAAATTTAGTTTAGTTTAAATTAGTTTATTTTATTTGAAATCCCCACTTTTAATACTATAATTAACAAAAATAATTAATTAAGAAATAATTTGACAACTTTGAATACAACCTCCTCACAAGAAAACCCCATGGTTCCTACTGTGATGCATTTTAAAAGGAAAATTATTTATTTGGGTAACATGAATGAAAACCATATCATCAATTTGGTTCCTATTACAGGGAGGTTACTTAGGTTTTTATTGATTTTTCTTGAATTTATGGGATTTTAACCATTAATTGAGAGTAAAAAAATGAAAAAAATAGATTTTCAAAGTAACTAATCCTATTCTTGGATTTATTATCAACAATTTGAGGAGTATAGTTATATATAATTTTTAAAATATTAATTCTATAAAATTATTTCATGCTATAAGAAACTAATTTCATGGTCTAAAAAAATAATTTGGTGCTTTAATAAAATGTTGTTATGATTCAAGAAGTAAGAAAACAAGTTGAGATTCTTTCCACTACTTTAAAAGAATTTAAAAAATTAAAATATTAGAAATATATTTAAGAAATGAAAATATTGTCCCACCAACTTTTGATATTGAGAAATATTTTGTGGGTGAGTTGAAAAATGATTTTTAATCACCTTTTTCAAAATTAAATGAAGAAATTATTACCGATTCACCAATTGATGTGTCTTTAGAAAATCAAAAGTCATTGGAAAATTATTAGGATGAATTTTTTGAAAATGAAATTCTATGTGAAATGAATTATATTTAAATTGAAAATTTAGAGCATTTGTATCAAAATTTAGCTACAGAGGAAGAAAATCTCACTATCAAAAATTGGAATTTAGTAATTTTTCCAGTAAAAAATTCTAATTTAGTGACATTTTATGAAAAACCTCATTAATTTAGTGTTGTTTTGGGAAAAGAAGTCATTGAATTAGCAATGTTTCCTGAAAAACATTGCTAATTTAGTAATGTCATGTTAAAAAGTTTCTGATTTAGCAACTTTTACTGAAAAAACGTCAATAATTTAGCACCATTTCATGAAAACATATCTAATTTAGAGACATTTCATGAAAAAAAAATCACTAATTTAGCTATGTTTCCTAAAAAATATCAATAATCTAGCAATGTCTCATAATTTGTTTTTCTAATTTTGCTATGTTTCAAGAAAAATGTCACTAAATTGACGATGTTTCCTAAAAAACATCACAAAATTAGAGATGTTTCTCAAAAAATGTTGCTAAATGAGGGACATTTTTGGGAAATGTCACTAATATAGTGACATTTATAAGGAATGTTGCTAATTTTTCCACATTTTTAAGGAAACATCGCTAGATTGCAGACATTTTCAGGTAACATCACTAAATTAATGACGATTTTCAAGAAACGTTGCTATATATATATATATATATAAATTTATATAACTCATTTCCCCACATAAATGTAAATATATATTTAGATATATTTATATATTTATTAATATATATAAACACATACACATATATATGAACGTATATATAAATCAATATTTATATTTATATATATAAACACACACACACATATAAATATATATGTGTATGTGTGAAGATATATTTATATATAAAAAATCACATATATTTTAAATTTAGTCATGTTTTTAAGAAAACATGTATATTTTAGTGATGTTTTTACTAGCGTTTTAAAACATGGTTAATTATATATATATATATATAATTATATATATATACACACACACACACATATATATTTATATATAGACACACGCACACACATAATATATATATATATATATATATATATTAATATAAACATATGATATATATAAAATATAAACACACAAATATATATATATATATAATATAAAAATATATATAAACATAAAATATAAACATAATATATATATATATATACAAACATAAAATATAAAATATAAACACACACACATATTAATATATGTATATTAATATATAAAATTATATATAAATATAATATTAATTTTTTAAATACGGACACATATATAAACATATATAAGCACATACACATATATTTTGATATATATATATATATATATATATATATATTAATATATATAAACACACACAAAAATATATAAACACACACAAACACACACACAGATATATATATATAAACACACACACACACACATATATAAATATATATATATATATATACATATAGTTATATATAAAAACACATACAGATTTTAAATTTAGTCATGTTTAAAAGAAAATGTGTCTATTTTAGTGATATTTTTACTAGTGTTTTAAAACATGTCAAATTATATGTATACATAATTACACACACACACACACATATATATATTTACACACACACACACATAAACATATATGTATATATATAAACACACACACATACATAATCATATATATATATATAAACACACATATATATATATATAATGTATATAAAAATAAAATATAAACATAAAATATAAACACACACACACACACATATATAATATAAAATATAAACACACACACACACACACATATAAACTTAATATATATATATATGTGTATATATAAAATATAAAATATAAATATATAGATATATAAACACACACACACACACAGAGATAATATAGACACACATATATATAATATACATACATATGTAAAATATAAACACACACATATATATAATATAATATACAATATAAACATATATTTAAAATATAAACACAAAAAAAAACACACACACACATACACATAATATAATATAAACTTATATATATATATATATATACATAAAATATAAAATATAAACAGACATATATTAATATATTAATATTAATATATAAAATTACATATATATAATATATTAATTTTTTAAATACTAAAATATATTTATATATATATAAGTATAACATAATAAAATTTTTATATTAATAATTGACCTAGATGAGTTGGTCGGGTCTTTGGGTATATAACTCTTGAGGTTGTCAGTTCAAATTCTTATGGAGGTAGAATTATTCCTCAGGTGGGGGTGTATTGAAGCATGTAGAAATTCTTACAGAGGATCCTTTTCACCTTTATCTGAGCTTGGAGCGAGGGAGGGAGGCCTTAGAGCGTGCCATGTGGGTTGTAGGATGTGAAGAAATTCTTACGGAGGCTCCTTAGCACCTATGAACATGGAGAGAAGGAGAGAGTGTGGCTGTGGAGTGTGAACTGTGGGAGGGCTGGATTTGTTTATGGGAGCGTGAACCGAGGGAGTACAACAAGGGTTGGAGGATATGTTGGAGGGTGGGAGGAAGGTTGGGTGTGTAAAATATATATTATATATTTTTATTGTAATTTTTTTTAAAAAATGTAAAAAAATATAAATTTTAGGAAAAAAAATTAACAATGTTTTTAAAAACATTGGTAAATGACCTTTTATTTATCAACATTGTTTAGAAATATCGATAAATGGATTAAAAACATTTTTAAACCTCTCTAATGAAAAAAACTAATTAATTAGCATATTTTTTGTAGTGTCTTGAGCCCTTTATATTTGAAGAACATTTGGAGGAACCTCCACCACTGCCCAATTTCAATTCAACTGTTTCCACTCTTAAACAATGTTGGGGCCTAAGAAGCGACAATGACATGTCTCAAATTTTGATCCACTTTTTTTTGATTATCTTGATAATATATTGTCAATTACTTCTCCCCATGCAGATTTAGTGCCTACTGCTTTTGAGTGGACTAATTTTTTAGATGAAGAGGATGTGAGGGATGAGATTGAAGAAAGAATAGTGTCTGGTTGAATAGTACATTAGTACACATGACGATGGTGTACCAGGATATTTTTCAAAGAAGAGATCATTTTTGAAGCTGAACCCAAAGATTAACCACATCCTAACATGAAATTTCAATAACCATTGGAGGTTATTTGTGAGGATAAAGTCATGGGAAGTTTCTTTTATATTTTTTCCCTCTTACACTAATTTATTAGAATAGAAAATTCATGTAATGGAACTTAAATAAATATTATTTTGGAAGATTTTACAATATGTGTTAGAGGAAAAAGATTGGGGAAATTTTATTTTGGAGGTTCGTGAAGAAGAAACTATATCCACCTTCAGATTGGGGATTATCTATTGGAACTGCCTAACTAAGGGTAGTAAAATCCTAACACCCATTTTGGGGATTAAACCAAGGATATTTTTATTTCTATTTTATTTTATTAATGTTTAATTCATTTTAATAAAATTTTTATTCTTTTTTTTCATATAGGTTTCCAATTTACAGCTCTTAAGAGGCTAGCTTAAGGTTATTACTGCATAATAAAAACCAGGTTGCGTCTTTCCTTCCCACTTATTTATGTCATGTATTATGTTATTAATTTTCAACTCTGATAAAAAATATAAAAAATTAATAAATTTTATAAAATAAGTGTGTATGGAGGATCAAACTTGATAGATTAGTATTTTCTGTACTTTCTTTTAAAATTTTTTATTTCAGTTTTTTTTTCGAATTTTGGGTGTTTTTATTTTCAAATTTTATGCATTTTATTTGAAATTTTGTGAAACCTGTGAGCTTCAAATTAATTAACATTGTTAATTTAAAACTATATTCAATTAAAAGACCAAAATTAATTCATGGAACTAAACTTAATTTATTTCTGAAATGTGTTGTGTTCTAAACTCAAATTGGGGAAATTCGTGAAAAACCATTAACTTCTGAATTCCATGTCATGAATTCTAACCAAAGTTAAAAATAACTTTACCATGGTTTATCTAAACTATTTTTACATATACTTCTAAAAAATATCACTTGTTTAGTGAATGAATGAATTATTATTTTATCCATAACGTTCCATTTTTCGTTCAAAACCTTTAAGCATTAAGAAATTTGTGTTCAAAATGATTGAGGAAAATTTTTTGTTTTTGAAATCCCCTTTATCAAAAAATGAACCATATTTATTCAGCCAAACATATTTATTAAATCATTTTGTCAATTATTATCCATGTAATTCCTATTAGATATCCACATTACAGTCCATTTTCCCAATCCAACTCAGTCTTGAGTATATTGTATGATTTTGGTAAAGCTTAAGTGTGGGAGAGCCACCTTGTAGTGTGATACATCATTTGTTAATGATTTGGGATGAAAATAAAATTATGAAGATATGTTTTTTCTGTTGAAAAATTTATTCATTTATAATATTTTTCTTTCTTGATCTTATAATGAAAAGAAAGTTGTGAATTTCTAGAGCTTCCAAAGATAAAATATAGTTTTTCCTTTTTTTGAGCTTTTAAAAAATGAAATATGATATTTTTAGAAGAAATTATTGCACCACTGCTGATGAATTAGATAATTTGTGGGATTTACATGAAATAAATTTTGAAATAAATTTTTATCTAATTTTATTCTCTGAATAAATATAATAAGACCATGCTTTAGTGGAAAATGGAATCATGTGATCTTGCTTCCATAAAGAGACAAATAATCTCTTTCTGCCTTAAAATTTTTAACATTTTAAAACCCACCAACCTTAAAACCTTAGAAAAACCCTTTATATGTCCTCATTATGGATAAAATTATTTGACTCAATTTGGTGAACATTTATAAAATTTTTAAGCTTATGGAGACCCTTTAATTTATTTAAATGAGAAAAACTTTGTTCAAAATCAAAATCATGCATTGAGAGGAAAGATTGGTTTGGTAGGCATACTTATTCATAGAAGGATTGAAGAAATGGGAATGTAATGAATAATCATAATGGATAATTTTTAATTGAATCTGTTGAAGAGGTATGATAATTTGGGTTCCTTAATTTTGATCTTGTTATTTTCATTGACATATGTTTTGAATATTTATTGGAAATTTATTTTGAATGCTCACTAGTCCAGGAGACCAAGTGTTAAGTGTGAGTAAATTGATAGAGATAATATTTTGAATTATTTGTCACATGTACTTAAATTATTCTATCCCCACTAACATTTCATTCTATTTTAAATTACATAATTTTTATATTTTTGAGGAGTTATGAGATAAATTGTGAAAATGATCTAATTCTATAATTTTAACAGTTTTTTTATCACTTTGGTATTTTGTGTATAATTGTTTTTAATAATGATTCAATTTTAGAAATTACTTTTTTAGGAACCCTTAGTTTATGGGATTCAACTTCTTTAACTAGTCCAAGTGCTGAATCAACTATTTGGAGGCTCAACAAAATCCCTCAAGATGGAAAATCATTTTTTAGACAGAATTGACACACCTTCATTAAATAACACATAACTCAAACAATAGGTGTCTAGTTTAGGTTATTATACCTGTAAAATAGATATTACTTGAAGTATCTTCTCTCCATATTATTAAAAGTTTAAATTCACCCATTAAGGTAGTAATGGGATGTACCAAATTGGAGGAAACCAAAAAGTCACTTCACCATAAAACATTTTTTAGTATTTTCGGTATAACATTATCAACACATATTCAAGGGATCTTAAATTTAGTATTTGAATGGTAAATCATGTAAAAAAACATTTATGAAGGAACCTTTTCCAGATTTGGCCTGAAATAGGTCCAAATTAGGGTAAAATTATGGGATACAAAAATTGGACCGAAGATTTTTTACACCCTTTTTCATATATATTTTAATATTCAATTCATTTCAAAGGATGTTTGGATTAAAGAAGTGGGATGTGATGGAGAATATATTATGGAAATAGGATTTCCATTGATGATAATCAATCTATGAAGGTCTAAACTACAAGCAGTGGTGGCAACAAAGATCTGAGGATTCTTCCCTTTTGAGTTTGGTACTTCATTGTATTCTTATTATATATTTTTTGAAATAGTTTTAATGATTGAAGTATGTATCTTTTATTTCTTTAATTTAGTTTCTTCTATTTTTATGTATAATTATTTTAACTTATTAAAGTAAATTGGCTATTCAAATTGTTTAATTTTTTTCAGGAGAGGTCTCCCTATTGAGTATAGTGTGTTTAATTTGTTTTGGTTGCTCAGAGGTCTTCAGGTAACCAAATCAATTTCATAAGAGGATAAACATCCATATTTGAGGTATCAATATAGAATATAAGAAATATAGGTGTTCACTTATAGGTCTTTTAGTGATAATTGATAAATATAATTTGATAATTCAATTAAACAAGTATAAAGGTTGTGTCCATGAATCAAAATATATCCACCGCTGTTATCTCTACTATGTCTTTTTCTATCAGTCTTGATTCTGATTTCTAATATATAACTTTGATTTATAGTTGTGATATGATATAGTTTATTTTGATTTTTTTTTTCATTTTAAATCCCCAATTTTAAAACCATATTTAACGAAAAAAAACAAAGTGATAGCTTGACAACTTAGCTTCCAACCTCTTCATGAGACAACCCCATGGTCACCATTGTGTTTCATTTTAAAGGGGAAATTATTGAATGGGGTAATAGGATTGAAAATACTTTTGTCAAGCATTTAAACTCTAGGGGATATACTGAGATTGTATTTAATGTATTTCAATGTAGGTTAAGATTAAAACCATCCCTTGGTAGAGTTCACATATAAAAACAATTTCTATTCTAGAAATCAAATAGTACTATATGAGGCTTTATATAGGAAGTGGTGAAGAACTAAAATATTTTGGGATGTAGTTGGGGAGTTTAAACTAGTAGTAATATATATTTTTCAAGAATTGTTAGTGAACATTCAAACCATTAAGTGATGCATTATAACTACACAAAGTCGATAGAAGAGCTATGATGACACTATAAAAAATGCTAATTAGTGATGTTTTTTTACATTAGAGAGGTTTAAAAAAATTTCTAATTCATTTATTGATGTTTTTGAAAAACCAAGGTAAATGAGGTGTCACTAAATTAGTGATTTTTGTAAATGTAGTAAAATTATCATCATTTATAAAGGCCTATATTTAATGATACCTTATTTACCAACGTTTTTGCGAAAAATCAGTAAATAAACATCGCTAAATTAGTGATGTTTATAAATATATTTATTTAGTGAAAACTAATTTAACAATGTTTTTGAAAAGCATCAATAAATACACCTCATTTATCTATGTTTCTAATAAAACATAATTATTTTTTCCTTGAAATTTATAAATTTTTTACATTTTTTTACAATTAAAATATATAATATGTATTTTACACCGCCAACTTTCCTCCCACCCTCCCACCCATACTCCATCCCACGTTGCACTACCTCACTTCACACTCCCACACACGCGTCCTACCCTCCCATGGTACACACTCCACGACCACAATCCCTCCCTCTCTCCACACTTATATATATGCCAATGAGCCTCCACAAGAAATTCTCCACATCCTCGAACCCACGCGACACACTCCACGACCTCCCTCCCTCACTCCACGCTCCCACAAATGCACAAAGGAGCCTTTACCACAATTTCTACATGCTCCAACACACCCCACCCAAGGAATAATTATTCCTCCATAAGAATTTGAGTCAACAAACTCAAGGGTTTTATACTTAAATACCAGACCAACTCACTTATGCCAATTATTAATATAAAATTGTATTATGTTATATTTATATATATATAAATAGATTTTAGTTTTTAAAAAATTAATATTATATATATATTAATATACATTTATCAATATATATATATACACATGTTTATATTTTATATTTTATGTTTATATATATATTATATATATGTCTATATTTTATATGTTATATATATGTTTATATTTTATGTTTATATATATGTTTATATTATATATATGTTTATATTTTTAATATACATGTATATATATATAAATGTATATATATATATATGATTATATATATATAGATATGTTTATATATATATGTGTGTGTCTGTGTGTATAAATATATATGTGCATGTATATATCTATATAATTATAATCAAAATTATATATATATATATATATAATTAGCCACATTTTAAAACATTGGTAAAAATATAACTAAAATAGCTACGCTTTCTTAAAAACGTGACTAAATTTAAAATCTAAATGTTTTTTATATATAATTTTATGTATATATATTTATATATTGAAATATATATGAGTGTGTGTGTATATGTTTATATATACATACATATATATATATATATATGTATTTTTATATATATGTGTGTGTGTGTTTATATAATTATATATATATATATATATCAAAATATATGTGTCTATGTTAATATGTATGTGTCAGTATTTAAAAAATTACTATTATATATATATATAATTTTATATATTAATATATGTTTATATTTTATATTTTATATTTTATGTTTATATATATAAGTTTATATGATATAATATATATATGTTTATATTTTATTTTTATATATATGTTTATACTATATATATATATGTTTAAATTATATATATATTATATGTTTATATTTTATATATATCATATGTTTATATAATGGTATATATGTTTATATATATATAGATATGTGTGTGTGTGTGTGTAAATATATATGTGCATGTACACACATATATAATTATAATAAGAACTACATATATATAATTTACCATGTTTTAAATCACTAATAAAAATGTCACTAAAATATACATGTTTTCGTAAAAATGTGACTAAATTTAAAATATATACGTGTTTTTATATATAAATATGGGTATATATATATTTATATATATTTTTGTGTGTGTGTTTGTGTTTATATATATTAATATATTGTAATATATCTAAATATATAGTTTCATCGATGTAGGGAAATGTGCTATATAAATATATATATTTTAGCAACGTTTACTAAAAAACATTGTCAATTTAGTAATGTTTCATGAAAATAATCACCAATTTAGTGATGTTTCCCTAAAAAACATTGCAAAATTTGTGATATTTTTTGAAAACATCCTTCATTTAGTGATGGTTTTTAGGAAACATCTCCAATTTAGTGATGTTTTGTAAGAAACATCACTAATTTAGTGACACTTTTCATATAATGTCTCTAAATTAGTTATGTTTCTCATGAAAAATTATTAAATTAGTGACATTATTTTACAAAACATTTCTAAATTTTCAATGGATGGAGGAAACGTTGAAAAATTAGTGATGTTTTTCATGAAAGGTTTCTAAATTAGCGATGTTTTTGATGAAACATGGATAAATTAGAGATGGTATTAAGGAAACATTGCTAATTTAGTGATGTTTTTTATGAAACATCACTAAATTAGTAAGTTTTGTTATGAAATTTCATTAAATTAGATATTTTTTTGGAAACATCTCTAAATTAGTGATGTTTCATGAAAAAATTCACTAAATTTAAAAACGAGTAATGTTTTTATAAAATGTCGCAAAAAACATTGCTAATATATAATTTTTTTAGTGTGATAATCATTAGTGAGATTTTAGATTTAATGTTGGAAATCAAATATTTCTTTGAATATCACCATGGAAGAGGGTTATTATATTTGGGAAGTATGGAAATTCGAGCCTTAGATACATTGTTCCTTTTGAAATTTCTGATCAAGTGAGTAAAGTAGCTTATCATCTTACATTTCCACCAATCCTCTCCTAAGTTGATGATGTGTTCTAAGTATCAATTTTAGGGAAGTACATAATTACCCCTTCACATTTTCTAAACACAAATGTATTACTACTGAAACATGATCTCTCTTACAAGGAACAACTAGTATCAATCTTGGATTTTAGAGGAAAAGTATGGTGAAACGGTAACACTCACAGAGTTAAAGTTCTTTAGAGGAATTATAAGTTTGAGGAAACTATGTGGCAATAAAAATATATAATGAGTTAGAAGAACCCTCATTTTTTTGTCTGTGTAATGAAATTTTGAGGGAGAAATTATTTTAATGGGGTAGAAGGCAACACCCCAAGATCTTTCATTAAATAAATACTGGGTGCTCGATAGCCTGTAGTACATATAACCTAGAACTAAATGAACCACGATATATTTTATTGAGATAAAATATTTTAATTAAAGATAAACATTAATACATTATGATAATGATATATGAAACATAATTAATAAAACTACAAGTGGAATTGAATACAAAATAAATAAAAATACCATGAGCATGAAATCCTTGTCTTCATGTTTTTCATTAAAGATCTTAAATCTGATTATAACTATGAAAAGAAAAAAACAATTAAAAATATAATATTTTTTTATAATGAATTAAAAGAATAATATGAATTATTCAAGATATATTTTTATTTATATATATTGGAATGTAATATGACAATTATACATATGGTCATTAAAAAAATGACCATTGGACATATGGTCATTGGACATATGGCTGTTGGATATATGGTCGTTGTATATACTGGTATCTAATAGGTACATTGAATTCACACATTTTTTAGCAATAAAGTTAAAATAATATAATTCAAAAATAATAAATGATTTTTTAATGAAATAAAAAGATAATATTTATCAAAAATATTTTATTATTTTTATTTTTAAAAGAATGACTTGATAGTTTGATAAGATTAAAATAAAGATTCCAATAAAAATGGATTGATAAAATTGAATGTTTATAATATTAATAATTAATTTTATGTAGATGTAGTAAAAATAATTTAATGTTAGAAAGGGGATGTTTTTTTAAAAAAATTATGTAGTGTGTATTTTTGTCTTGATAAATTAAATTAGACACTTTTAATGGATTATTATAATAAAGTGTTTCATTTTATAAACAAATAAACTAACACTCATTTAATTAGTAATTAATATGAAATATGATTAATAAAAAATAATTTTTAAAATTTTATTTTTTGTAGAAAAACATTTTTTATATATTTTATATTTTTATTTAAAATTTGAATTTCTCATATTTAGATATTGAACTAGATTAAATGGAGTCCAAATTTTTTATCATCATATTGAAATATCATAAAAAATTATATATATATATATATATATATGGGGATTTATGACCCTTCACCATATTTTTTCAAATTTATATCCTCTTTAATTTTTAAATGACAACCTTACACCTTGGGGAATGAGTATTTGAGGAAATGTCACTCAAAAATCACCTATAAAAAACCCTTTATCCACCCATTACAAACCACTAAAAATATCTATAAATCACTTTAATACCAACCAATATTTCATATTATAAATTATTATTAGATATTGGGCGGCTTCTGGTTCCAATAAGGAGGCTTAAATCCTTTATTCCAAAGGAACTCGTGTCGAGAATGAGCGAATTCATCCAAGTATGTATCTAAGTTATTCTCAAACTTTTTCAGTTACAATCACATATCAACTCTTTATAAATAACATTATCCGCTATAATGATATTTTATTAACATCATTATTATTATATGAGAAGGTACCACTATTATATAACTCAAACCTCTTACTCATTCATTAGTATATCATGTTTTTGTTTGGGTTGGTTTAACTACATATACGAACAATTCTATACCATCATCATAATTTTATTCATGAATAAGTATCTAAATATTAATATTGGTAATATATAAAATGATTGATTAATTTATATCCTGAATATTATTCTAGAATGGTGACACAAAAATGAATTGTCATTAGAAAGTAACTGGTTATTATTGCAAAATTACTCGGAACATGCTTTCTGTGGATTCCATTCTTCAGAACCATACCCATAATTTAAATAAAATGAACATGGGAATTAATAAATACTTGGAACATAATTATTTTACTACTATTAAATAATATATGAATTATTAACTTATTATCAGATAATGAGGATCAAAATCATCATTATGAAACAATCAAAATTACTAACATCCTATTATAAAAATAAATTATAACTAACTATTATATGTGTAATGAATGATTATAATTAAAGACTATAAAAGGTAATATATATGAATTAGGTTCTAAAATAATTTATTAAGATAGTTATCTTTATTATATAGTAGGTTAAACCGTCTTTGTGGAAATCAGGAGTAAAGGTAAGGGTTTCTCAAATTAATTTTCCTTTCATTGAGATATATTTCATACTCACCACCTATATTATTTTATGTGTAGTATATAATACACCATAGCAGAGTTTTATCATAATTTTAATTAAATTAAATATTTTTACAAATTCAACACAGGTTTTGTCTTTTAATGGATTTGGATTAAAAAGTTTGCAAATTCCTAAGTGTATCTTTACAATATCACTTTGAAATCAGGATTGTTTATGTTTAAAATTACACTAAGAGAAATTGTATGTTCTTTATCTCTAAAATCCCATTTATTTTATTCTAATATATTTAAAATATGAGTTCACATTTTTTCTTACCATTTCACCATCACTTTTTTGATAATTCAATAAAAAAGATTCTTGTAAGTAGAACTGAAATTATCTCTATTTTTAGGTCGAGAATATTTATACTCCATGTACATAATAATTATATTTTTTTATGAATTCTATTATATCTACTTATATTATTTTTTAAGTTCATTTTTTATTAACCTTTATGGTATTTAATTTTTTTAAGGAATATTTCTAAACATTTTCCTCATAAGTTATCATCTATTAACTTGACTTTATTTAGAAAAGTGTGAGAATAATATTTCATTTTAACATCTTATACATGAATGATTATTCCATCATATTCTTTAATTTTATTCAAAAATATTTCCTTCCATTTTTTTCACAGGGTTTCAAATTAATTTATATTCAATTTTTCTTCTAAATAATTTTATTTTAAAACAAAAGTTATCCAAAATTTAAATGGCATTCCTTCTTTCTTCCAAAATTAATTTTAATGCCCCTAAAAAGTGTTTTCTCATCCATGTCAATATCCTTTAATGTTTCCTATGCTTCACTGAGGATATTATATAATGATATCATCAAATCTATTTCTCTACATGGATTGAAATCATGTTCTGTATAAGTTTTCTTAAAACATTTTTATTTATTTCTAGTTTATTAAAATAAGATGGATTTATGAATGTTTTCATGTTTATATGGCACAAATATGCATGGTTTATAATTATGTGATGGGTGGATCTATCGTAGAACTCATATTTTTTGGTTAAATATTTATATCTCAGGAGATTAGGATAGGTCATGGGTAGTTATCCCAAGTCTAAAAGGTTTTGGGGCATGGGTGGTTTGACCAAGTCCAAATGGTTATGGGGTGCAGGTGGTTATCCCATGTCTAAAGTTCCCAAATAAAGAAGTTTTATTTGTTTTAAATAATAATATGAGAATTAAATTCAGAGTGTATTGAAATGATAAAGGTTATATTATAATATATGGAAAAGGATGTTTGAGGTTGAATCTTGAAGAAATTTTTTGGATAGATTGAAGAAATTCAGGACAAAGAAACATGTTATATATAATGGTTGATGTGTTAATATTAAAAGATAAATACTAGTGATGATTAGGATATACTATATATAATAGTTCGAAATTATTTTTGGAGGAATCTATCCAAATGGAGGACTGGAATAATGGTATTGGATATCATTCTTGGTAAAGAAGCTATTAAATAACAACTTGATATGATTATGAATATATTTGGAAGTACTAGAGAAGATTTTGTTAAGTTTGGAGATAAATGAAGGTGGATTTTGGAGAGTATAGTTTTATTTGGAGAAGAATTGGAAAATTGACTAAGTTTAAGTTCCGTGTAACATTTAAGAGTTTCACATAAATGGATTCATGTAAGATAATTCATTACATAAATAGATTCACAATTGGGTCAGAATGTAATGGTTAGACATAAGGGGACCAAAAAATGGATATGTAAATTAATCCCAAACAAATTGATCCATGTAAGGGGATTTACATTAGCATCATATATCTAAGGGGATCATCATGAAAGGGGATCCACAATTGAGATTTGCATAAAGAGGTTGATGCTTCGAAGTTGAGAATGAATTATTTGATTAAATATAAATCAAATTATGCTTGAAATGATCTTCTAGGATTCAAATAAAATAATTAAATTTAAATGATTGTGATCCTATATGATATTAAATTAATACTATATAAGGGAGATAGGTGAATGAAAAAATATATGCCAATGTGGAATATTTTAAATCTATGGATTTCATGGAATAGATGAAGAGGGGAATTTCAATATCGCCTGAAGAAATAAATTCTAAAATGCATATAGATTAAAACAAAAAAATCAAAGAGGTTTATAGAGGATAAGAGAATAAAGTTATTAAAATACCACAAGATATTAAATTTATCTAATTATATAGAAGATATTGAATGTAAATATAATATATTATTTAAAAGTTTTAAATGATCAGATTTGAAATGATATTAAATGTATAGATCATCACATTGTAGCTGAGAATAAGTATGAAGGATGAAGAAGAATAAGTTACATGAGAAAATATTGAGAGATAACTTTAAAATACCAAGGGTGAGAATATTGAGAATCTGATAATTCACTGCATTAAAGAAGTGAGAAAAAGATGAGTTGAAGCTGAGAATCATTCAAGGAGGAAGAGACCTGTGTGCCTGAGTATTCAAAGTATTGTGGAGGAACTATATTACATGAAATTTTGAGAAAGATAAGAAAGATAGATGTAAATGTTAATAAAAATACCTATATATATATATACTTGAAGGTGTATACATGTAGAAATTTTGATCCAACCTATTTTTAGAGGTAGATCATTTTTACAATTAATGAAAAAACAAACTAGAGAATATATATATATTTATTTATATCACAAATGGTAGTGGGGAAGTATAAAGCTATAATACTCTTCTATTTGACTCAAGATATGGAACATAATGTGGATCTATTTTTATTAGACTAGAAAGGTTCATGGTTGTAACAAATTGTGTAGATAATGGAGAATCCATGATTGGGGAGACTATGAAATCATGACAAAGAGTAGACATTTATCCCAAACATTGTAAATTCATGTGTGTTATATTTTATTTATATTATTCTATATATGAGTTAAGATTTATAGATTATATTGAGCAGATTATAACCTGAATAGCCTCAAGAGGATGAATTTTAAAATCTGAATTCATAAAAGAAGACCGCTGATTCACCCCCTCTCATTGTTCATTTTGGCCTGAGACTTCAAAACTGTTATCATAGAAAATTGAGGTTTCATATGATTAGATCCAAGTTTTTCCTATTGGTTTTAATTAATATATATGAAGTATATATTTAGTAAAGTATTAAATATGAATCGGTTGGATAAAAGGGAAGATACTTCTGGTTTTACAAATATGTAGGTTCTAGCCGAGACTCAAAAAAACAAGAGAAAGGGAGAGGAAAAAAAGATGAAGAAGAGTCCCGAAGGAAAGGGAGAAACACAACTAGCTAAAGGTAATAATATTTATATAATTCTTGATAATTATATTGATTATGATTATTTTGATGAAACTAGTTCATGATGTCATGATTATATATCACTTAATAATATTTATTTTAAAATCAAATAGTATCTAAAGAAGATTCTCAAAGAAGTGGTCACATGTATATTTGATGTAAACATGGGAATTTATAATGAAAAATCATAGCTATAAGAAGAAATTAAATAAATCACTAAAAAAAGGTCATTAGAAACGGTTTAAACCACTACTTAATAGTATAACGATGGTTAATAAAATAACCACGTATTTCATGATCACTAGTCATTTAGAGGTGATTTTTTTAATTTTGTGGTAGTTTTCTAATGTGTTAGTTTTGGAGAATTTAGTGGTGGTTTCATGTTTATTTAGTGATGGTTATTTTATTTAAAAAAATATATTTTTGGAAATATAAATATAATGAAACTAATCGCTGCTGAATATATCAGTGGTGGTTGGTTTTAGTGGTAGTTAATTGTAACCACAACTAAAATGTATTCTATTTAATGTATTTAGTGGTGGTTACTAAAAACTGCTGCTAAATCGTTTTTTTCAATTATTTAATATAATACAATAAATATAAATAAACTAACATGTAATAAACAAAAACATAAATATATGATAACCCATAATATATACATCATACATCCATAGTCATCATAGCCTCAGTCTCATTAAACCCATACATCTATTATAAAATAACTCAATCATCTATATATCTATATATATAATATGTCCAAAAAAACCCATGCCCAATATATATCCATGTCACGACCTCCACTGCATCTGTGTGCCTCCACATCAACTCATCAACTGATACTGACCAGGTCATCTCATCAACTATAACAAAAAAGAAAACAAAAATTAAATCTAAAAATAATAAATTAGAATTATTGTAGAAAACTAGAATAATTTCATTTATCAAAATGATCAACCTTCTTCCTAATGTCAGCTTCTTCCACCTATAATGAAAACCAGAAAATTTAAGAAAAGAAATACGAAATAAAATTAACACAAAATATATTCAGAATATTGTACATAAAATTTGTTATTTTTTTTAATAAAATAGAAAAAATTTTAACATAAAAAAAATAATATATAATTAAAAACACTTTAAAAACATAAAATTACCTATTTAAGATAATATTGAACACATGAAACAGAAAAGGGATAAGTAAATATTCTAATTTATTTTTAAAGTGACGTGTAGTGTGCTTGAACATGAATTAATAATTTTTTTAAAATAATTTTATATAAAAACATTTATTATATTTCAAAAACAAATCATATGTGGTTTTCTAATTATTTCACATTAATATGAGGCCATTTTCTATGGTTTTGACCATTCAATTCATGCATTAGTGTTTTAAAACACTAAAAACACGTTTACATAAAATCTAGAAAAAACACTATTTGAAATGATGCGCCATCAGTTTTTACATTTCAAAATTCAATAAATGGTTGTTTTCCCCTAATTTCATGGAAATTTGACATCGTTTTCCTAGTTTGACCACCTAACCCTTGTTTTTAAATGCTTTTGTACCTTTAATAAGTTTTTACTGAGTAATTCTAACCACACCGCACATAAGATTGATGTGTTGTCTATACATACATATAAAAAACAACTCATAACTGGTTGTACCATGATTTAATATCAATATAAGGTCATTTTATATGGTTTTGACTGTCTACACAAGTTTAGTGTTTTAAAACACTAAAAATGCATTTATGACCATAACATGAAAACTGTAATTCAAAATGATGTTCCATAAGTTCCTAAATCTCACAATTAAATCTATGGTTGATGTAATTTTATTTTTGAGAAATATGACATTTTTTTCTAGGTTTTGACCCCCAACACTTGTTTTTAAAGGCTTTTGTACCATTAAGAAGTGCTTACCAAGTTATTCAGACCACATGACATGTCATATTGACATGTTGTCTATGTGCACACATCAAAATCAATTCAAAGGTGGTTGTACCAAGATTTCACATCAATATGAGGTCATTTTCATGATTTTGATCATTCCACGCATGTTTTAGTGTTTTAAAACACTAAAATTGCATTTATGACCATCTAGGGAAAATGGTAATTTGTAATGATTTGTGGTTGATTATTATACGTCATAAATGAATTAAAGATCATTATCCTAAATTATTAAAACAATCCAAATTCACTTTCTTGTTTTTGAGTAGGCCAGTTGTCCTTTTTACTAAAATTGATGTCAATTTTAAATAAAAAGACACACTTGGAGTTATACCGGTCACAATGTGCATCAGATTGATGTGAGGATGATTCATACACGTCACAATTGAATTATAGATCATTTTCCTAAAGTATCAAAACAATATGAACGATTTTCCTGTGTTTTGAGTATATCACTTAATTTTTTTTACTAAGATGTCATTTTAAACTAGAAATATACACTTTGACTCATACAAATCACATTTTGTATTGGTTTTATGTGAGATCGATTCATACAAGTTAAAAATGAATTATAAATTGATTTTATGAATTATTAAAAAAATATTAGAGTATTTTCTCAGTTTTTAGTGAGTGACATTTTTTGAACTAAAATGTCGACTTTAAACTGATAATGGCCACATTGAGTCATACCAAGCACATCATGTGTTAGATTAATGTGAGGTTGAGTACTACACATATAAATTAATTCTGGATCATTTTAATAAATTATTAA
The DNA here is from genome assembly GCA_963277665.1 of Viscum album. Classification (NCBI taxonomy): domain Eukaryota; kingdom Viridiplantae; phylum Streptophyta; class Magnoliopsida; order Santalales; family Viscaceae; genus Viscum; species Viscum album. The sequence continues at coordinate 1,023,381,950 of OY728157.1, forward strand.
GACAATAAGAATTAATTTTATTGGTTTTGAGTATGTCAGTTTTCCTTTTTACTAAAATGGATGTTGATTTTAAATAAAAAGATGCACTTGGATTCATACCGAGAACATCGTGTACCGGATTGAGGTGAGACTGATTACTACTTTCCAAAAATGACTTATATATTGTTTTTCTAAATTATCAAAACAATATGAATGTATTTTCTTAGTTTTGAGTAGGTCATTTTTCATTTTTAATATATTTATGTCAATTTTAAATAAAAATACACACTTGGAGTCATAATAGTCACAAGCTGCATCAGATTGAGGTGAATCTGATTCCTACACATCTCAAATTACTCATGGATAATTTTCCTAATGTATAAAAATAATCTAAATGTGTTTACTCTGTTTTTGATTACATGACTTTTTTTTACGAAAATGTTATTTTAAACTGTAAACACTCACTTTGACTCATACTGATCACATAATGTATCATTTTGATGTGAGAATAATTAATATACATAAAAAATGACTTATGCATTTATTTAATAAATTATCAAGAAAATCCGAGTGTGTTTTCTTAGTTTTCAGTGAGTGACACTTTTTAAACTAAAATATCAATTTTAAATATATAACAGACACATTATGTCATACAGGGAACATAGAGTATCAAATTTAGGTGAGGTTGGATCATACATATAAAAATTACTTATTTATCATCTTTATAAAGTATAAAAACAATATGAGTTTGTTTACTCTATTTTTCATAGGTTAGTTGTCCTTTTTACTAAAATGGATGTTAATTTTAAATAAAAAGATACACTTGGAGATATACTAGGAACATCATGTATCTTAATGATTTGTGTTTGATTCCAACATGTTAAAAATTAATTCTGGATTGTTTTCCTAAAGTATCAAAATAATATGAATGCATTTTATTGGTTTTGAGTAGTTCATTTTTCCTTTTTACTAAAATTGATGCCAATTTTAACTAAAAAGATGTACTTGAAGTCATCACGGTCACACCATGCATCAGATTGAGGTGAGGTTGATTCTTACATGTCTCAAATTACTTATATATCACTTTATTAAAGTATTAAAACAATATGAACATATTTTCTCGGTTTTGAGTACATCACTTGTCTTTTTTACTAAATTGTCATTTTAAATTGGAAACACACACTTTGACACATACAAATCACAACGTGTATCAGTTTGACGTGAGATATATTCCTAAATATAAAAAATAACTTATTAATTGATGTCTTGAATTATCAAGAAAGTACGAGCATGTTTTCTTAGTTTTCAACGGGTGCCACTTTTTGAACTAAAATGTCGATTTTAAACTGATTAAAGAGACATTAAATCATACTAGGCACATCGTGTGTCAGATTGAAGTGATTACAATTCCTAAACCACAAAAACGAATTATGGATCATGTTACTAAATTATAAAAATATTAAAAATGTTTTTTCTTAGTTTTGAGTAGGTCAGTTGTCCTTTTTACTATAATGGATATCAATTTTAAATAAAAAGACGCACTTAGAGTCATACTGGGCACACTGTTTATCAAATTGAGGAATGTTTGATTACTACATGTCACAAATGACTTGTGGATCATTTTAATAAAGTATATAAACAATTTAACTACATTTTATCATTTTTGAGTAGGTTATTTTTCCTTTTTACTAAAATTGATGTCAATTTTAAATAAAAAGATGCTCTTGGAGTCATAAAGGTCACACCATGAATCAAATTGAGGTGTGGATGATTCATATATATCTCAAATTACTTATATATATTTTTACAAAATTATCAAAACAATAATAATGAGTTTTATTAGTTTTTATTATGTCACTTTTTTTACTAAATTGTCATTTTAAATCATAAACACACACTTTGACTCATAAAAACACATCGTGTATCAGTTTGACATGAGTCTAATTCATAAATATTTTTTTTATGAATAAATTTCATAAATTATCAAGAAAATATAAGTGTGTTTTATTGGTTTTCAATGAGTGACACTTTTTGAACTAAATATCAATTTTAAACTGATAATTGACACTTTGAGTCATTCCGGGCACATCATGCATCAGATTGAGGTGAAAATACTTAATAAATGTCAAAAACGACTTATATATAGTTCTATTAAAGTATAAAAATAATAAAAATATGTTTTATCATTTTTGAGTATGCCGATTTTCTTATTTACTAAAATAATTGTCAATTTTAAATAAAAATAAGTACTTGGATCACACCATGTGTCGTACTGAGGTGAAGCTAATTCATACATATCCCAAAGTCTCAAAAACATTATAACTACCAATGTTACCATGATTTCCATTGCCTTTTTTGAACCTCCAACATTGCATATTGACACTATGTTTTTAGCTGAAAAACATTTCTCATTGTTGAATGGTAGAAGAGCATGTGAAGCGAATGTGCCCATTATATCATGAGAAGTCACCAAAATGGGAATATGAGCTTCCTCTAATCTTATAGATTTCAAAAATGAGAATGTTTTTTTAGCTAAGAACAACAACTAAATATACAGTGTTGGTATTTTGAAAAATAAAGAAAATTAAAATAGAAACCATGGTAACATTATTAGAAAGAATAATTTTATCTCTTTTATGCCTTGTTGGAGATAGTTGAAAGAATGATATGAATTCAAAAAATACATGTGAAAAATAATAAATAAGTATTAGATAAAAATGATAAGGAAATTAACTTACAAATAATAGATAAAATGATGAAATTATATGTCTTCCAAAATTGAGAGTTGGAAGATGAAGTGTCTTTCTTGGTAAAGATAAAATTATTTGTTCTTATATATTTCTTTTTTTATTTTTACTGTGGTAACATGTTTTTACCTATATAAACTAAGTTTTACTAATCATATAACATAACCCCTATAACTAAATTATTGCGTTTTAATCATTTAATTTTATGAATTTAATGTAATGAAATTTATAATCATGATAAAAGAGACATTTAAAATAAAATGTTTTAAATATTGGAAAACTATTTTATGTAGAAAAATGATATTTTTACTATTATTTTTTGTTAATATTATAATGCAATGATTACCAAAAAAATGTCTATTAATATAGTCATATATGTTTGGAAACATCATTATAGTGTCATTATTTTAAATAGATCAATATAATTTATTAGTTAAATGTTACAAAACATTAATAAAACTATTCATTGAAATTAATATTTTTATCATTATCACAAACATCAACATTAATCCTAGTAATTCTACATTTATTCCAAAAAAAGACACTATAATTATTACATAACATGATAATATTGATCTAAAATAAAATTTTCATTTTATGGATATAATTTCAGTAGGTGAAGAAAAATAATTTTTTAATTTAATCAACTAAATCAATATTTTGATTAAAACATTACATATGTTTGAAAAATTATATACAAGTTTTTTGGAAATACAACAGAGTATATTTTTTTAATTTATTATATATATATATTTATAATATAAAAAGGATTCAAAAAAATTTAATCCATTCTTCGATTATAGTAATGTAATGAAAGTATAAGTTTTATAAAAATAGAAAATTTTCACTATTTAGCTACAAAAAAATTATTTTTGATAATTATGAAAAATTATTAATAAGATAATATTTACAATGTAGTATAAAAAATATTTTTTATTTTATAAAATTAATATTAATAATCTTTATAATAAAAAAATTATATATATAATGAAATGTATTTTCGTAGGAAAATTAATATCACAAAAATATTCAACTCTATATATGCTCACAATATGTCATGAATACCCAAAATATTCAAATCTATATGTTTATCATGGATATAAATGATAAAATACCCGTCTCTACCACTATATAGGATTCACCCCAAAGAACACAATCTGTTCAGGATATATATTGTGTTTATGTTTCTAATTTTAATGCATCCATGGATTTTACCAAAGTAAATTTTTATTTCATTTCTCAGGAAATACCACTTTGAGGAAAAGCATAATACCTTACAAAACCAAAAAACACTACAGTAAGAGACAAACATAAAAAAACATACCTCGCTAGATATATTACCCAGATGGATCAGCTTAGTACTTCAATACTAAGTCTCTAATATCAGTCTTTAGGTGTGAGGAAATGAAAAACCTATAACTTGATTATAGTAATGCCTTTCAACTCTAGAATAATTATAATGAAATAATGATGAGTTATAATTGATACAAAAGGAGTAAATTATATTTTCCCTAAAATATTCTTAATTTATTAATACTATAGTTTTATAATCATCATTTTTCTCTATTATATGGATGCATATATCAAATGATATCCATACAATTAATCTTGGGGATGAATAACCTATAAGAGTGACAACTAAATCTATACCCATAACAACTTTAACCCCATAACCTATTATATATATAAATAAACTCTCTATGAGAGAGTTTTCTTGGAGAAACTATAAAAGGAAACAACTATAATTACCTATTCACTAACTAATATAGTGTAATCTAATAACATGTATACATAAAATCATAACTTTATAGAGAAATTAAAAGAAAATAACCCCCTTTAGGAATAATATATTGAGGGTGATTATGGGGAGGATGATGCAACCTTTATGGATCGGGGGGTTGCTTTGCCGCTGAGGAGTAGAACTGACTCGGGGAGAGGAAGTTAGGAGGGGGGAGGGATTCACATCACCATTAAGGGTGGAAAATGAGAGGGGGGGGGGGTCATGGGGTTGGGGTCAGTTCCAAGGATGGAGGTAGGTCATAGAGTTGGGGAGAACGAGGGTTGTCAATGAGGTGGTGGGGTTGGGGTCACTGTTGGGGAGGGGAGAGGAGGAGGTCTGAGGGGAGGGGGGGGGGCTTTGATTTTCCACTGAGGAGTGGAACCAAACCGGGGAGATGGAGTTAGAATGGGTGGGGGTTTCATCACCATTTAGGGTGGAAACTGAGAGGGGGGGGGGTCGCGGGGGTTGGTGTCACCACCGAGGAAGGAGGTAGGTCCGAGAGGTGGGGGGGAATAAGGGTTTTCAGTGATGTAGAGGGGTTGGAGTCACTGCAGGGGAGGGGAGAGGAGGAGGTCAGGGGAGGGGGGATATTGGTTGAGTTTGGGTCACATAGAGGGAGGGGGATCTGGAGGAATTATGTATTTTTATAACATTTTTTCGATGATTTCAATTGAACCACCACTAATTGTTAAAATAAAAAAAATACTAGGAATATGATTAAATCACTGCTATATTATATTTTTTTACCATATTTATTTAATGTTGATTACTAAAACATTGGCTAATAACCTTTTTCTAAGAAGTATTTTTTTGTAGTGAATATAGGGTGTACTGGGTAAGAAATTTAAAAAGTTCATTTCTCCTATAGACCTAGTGGGAGATAAATAAAAGTTGACATTACTTTGAAATAATGGATGCTCCCTAGTTGAGGAATAATTGAAAAATTATGTTTCTGAGAAGATTTTATTTGAAATTTTATTTGTGGAAGCATCTATGAACTATATTTTTTTTAAAACCACTATCAATATTAAAGATGATCAATTTTAGGTTAAATAAAAAAGAATAAAAGATCTTGATAATTCTTTAAAATAATCAAGAAATGTTCATAAAAATAAAATCAAGAATATGAAGGAGTATTGGGAAGATAGTATGAGATTAGTATAGGATGAAAATTATTTCCTCAACATGAAGTGCCATGAATTATAAGTCAAACTAAAAAACCTAGAGTTGGAACAATCTGGAACTTCTCTATCCATGAAGAAAAATAACCCCCAAAAAATATTTATTGAGATTTATGGAGTTTATTAATCTTATATTAGTGTCAAGAAGAGCTTTAGAACATCCTCATATAAATTTGCAACAATCTCCAAAATGAAGGTATCCTGTAACCCAAAAAACTGTCTTATATACAAGTACTATTTAAATTTATCATACAAGTTTAAAACAAAATTATATGAAAATATATATGGTAAAATATTCTTAAAAATCCATCACATTGACAAGGATAAAATTAAGAAAAATAAAGAATAGACCCCCCCCAAAATCTCAAAAAAAGGAAAATCTATCCAAAAATGACAAGGTACACAAGTAGATTTTTCTAGCCATATTACCTCAATAAGAAAATAAGGTGGTTCATTGGAAGCTATAAGTGTTGTCGGAATTTTGGGTATAAGTCCACCAAATGTTTTCATAATATTTAAAATTATAAATATATTTTAAGGACACAATAATGTGGGAGTAGAGCTAAAATAAAAATAGAACCACTATCCATGATTATATTAAAGAAAAATATTGAACCACCTTGTAATGTAATCAAGTGAAACAAAATAATAAAAACAGGGTAGGAACTCCCAAGAAGTATAAAAGGAAAGTAGGAAATTTTTAATTGAAAAATTAAAATTATTTTATTTTGGTAAGAAATGACACACCATGGATTACTATAAGTAGGCCATGTAAATAAGTAATAATAGAATAAATTTGAATTCAACATGAGAATCAATCAAACATAGGGATAAAATTATTGTTTTAATTATTAAAATTATAGAATAATAGGAGAAGGAGTTTCCTAAGAAAGTCAATGAAAAATTTATGAATAAACCATGTGGAAACTATAAAAAGTCTAGATATGTAAAAGAGTACCTAGTAGTTTGTCTAGAATAATTGAAAATGACTAAACAAATAAGGGAGATACAAGAAAGTGTTCAAATTAAATCAGTTTTTTCACATGAGGAATGGAAATTTGGGTTGATAATCAAGTCTCTTCCTTGCTACTCTCATTAAAAGAGAAAATCCTTTTCGTTTTAAATTCTATTTTGTGTATTTTGAACAAAATTTTAGGGAAATAAAGGAGGATAATGAGTTTTGTACATATTATACAATAATGGGACGATCCTTCATAGAGTTTATAAACTACCATGATAAAGAGGAAGAGTGGTAAAACCTTGAGGGAGATCTCACATTTGGAGAAAATGTTTTGTAGAGAATCTATAATTTCAATAAAACTTTAAAAAATTGTATTTTTATGGTTTATAATCACACTTAAAATACTTATTATTATTTATATAAAATATATTTATAAAGGGAGAGTGTCGGTTGATTGAAAATTTAAGGAAAAGGGGAGTTTTATGACATACGTGTGAGATATTTTGATGTACTTGTTGAGGTGTTTGGAGGTTACATATTTTTCATGTAAAATATATTATTAAGAATATCCTAGATTGAGTTTCGATAATTTTAGCACATTATGATTATGTTTATGAACAACACGGTTAAAATAACTCTTGTATTCTACATCGGGTTTTCCCAATTAGACTTAGAGTGGATCGACTAAAAGTGTTTTTGTTAAGTCAAATCACATGGTTCAATCCTTCCTTCAAAATTGTCCTAGTATATGGTTTTAATTAAAGGGAATAAAATAATATGTCTTGATGGAATTTTAAGAATATAGTTAAATGAGAAAACCCCCATAGTCCCTTTATATTTATTGTCAATAAGGGGGAGATGAATTTATTTGAATTTGGAGAAGATAAAAGGGGTATTGATACAAAAATCCAAATGGGTAGATTGAATTTCTTAAATAATGAAGTTGTATTAATTATTAATAAGGATATTAGAAGTAAATTCAGAGCATGTTCAAATGATAAAGGTACTTCCATGGTAAATGGAAATAGAAGTTTGAGGCTACATATTGAAGAAGTATTTTTTAAAAAATTTATGAAATTAAAGAAAAATAAACATGTTATATGTGATGATTGATTTGATGATCTTAAAAGATAAATACTAGTAATGATTAGAAAATTTCATATACAATAGTCTGGAATGAGTTTTGGAGGAATCTTTCCAAAGGTAGGATTGAATCATTGGCATTGGATTCCATGCTTGAGAATGTAGTTGTTAAAGAAAGAGTTGAAATGATTATGAGTTTATTTAATAGTTAAAGAGAATATTTTGAGAAGGATGAATGTGGATGATGTTGTATTATGGAGAATATGGTTTTATTTATCAAATAACTAGAAAATTGACTAGGTTCAGGATCCACCTAAGTATATTCCCATGTAAAAGTTTCACATAAAGGGATTCATGTAAGTGAATCCATCGCATAAAGATTTTTTCAATAGGTTCACCATGTAAAGGTTCTACATAAGGGGATACACAATTGGAGTGTCCATATAAAGGGATATGAAAAATATTTATCCACATATGGAGATTCACATGAGTATCTTTGATGTAAAAAGATCATCACACAAGGGTATCTACAACTAGGATTCATGTAAAGTCATTTATGTTTCAAAATCCAAATTGATTTTTTAGAAGAAACATAATTTAGAATATTATTGAACAAATGTTTATATATTCAAATACAGAATAAAATTTAAATTATTATGATCCCAGTCAAGATTAAACAAATACCAACCAAGGTATATTGGTGCATACGAACCTATATTCCAATATAGAATATTTTGAAGATTTGGATTTCATGGAAAAGATAAGGAGTGATATTTCAACATCACCTGAAGAAATAAATTCAAAAACACATGGAGATTAAAATTAAGAATAAATATATAGGATTTTTATATTATAATATCACATGGTTATTCAAATACCAAAAGGGATTAAATTTATTTGAGTCTGGAAGATATATTATATATAAATATAATATCCAATTTAAATGTTTTTAAATGAAATTTTTTTAGGAGAATTGAATATAACTATCATTACATAGTACTTGATAATAAATATGAATAATAGAGAATAACAATTTATATGAGGGAATATTGAGAGATATTTTCAAATAATAGGGGATAAAATATTGAGAACTTGATACTTCACTATATCAAATAAGAGAGAAAAAAGAAGATTCAAATTTGTAAATCATTCAAGGAGGAATAGACCTACATTAACAAGTACTAGAAGTGTTAGGTAGGAACTAGATAAAATAAAGATATTAGAAAGATAATAATATTAGATGTTAATGTTTTGAAGAATACCTAGATTTACAAAATTGATGGTATATACATGTAGAACTATTTTCTAGTATATTTTTGGAGGAATATAATTTTTACAAGTAGTGAAGAAGAAACCATGAGTAAAAATATATATTTATTAATTTTGATCATAAATTATAGTGGCTTATTGTCAAACTAAAATACTATCTTATGTGACTCAAGATCTAGAACAAAATGTGACTCTATGTTTATTGGACTGATAAGTATCCACTAGTGCAGATAGTAGAGAATCAATAATTAGGAAGACTAACTATTCGCATTAAGGAGTCAGATTTTTTCACAAACCTTGTGAATTGTTGTGTGTTGTACCTTATTTATATTCTTATGCATATCAGGTGAGATTTAGAGATTATATTGAGTGGATTATAACTTTAATTGATTCAAGGGGTTTAATTTACAAAGTGGAATTCTTAAAATAATACCACTGATTCACCCCCTCTCAGTGGTTATTTTGGTTTGGGGTTTTATATGTGGTATCAGAGAAAATAAAGGTTTAATATGATTAGATTAATGTTTTACATGTTAGTTTTAATTTTTCTACATAAATTTAATATTTTAAGAATCCTTTGAGATGCCTCAGTGTGTTAAAAAAGGTACTCTTATTGGTACACATTTGGAGGTTTCGTCCAATACTAAAAAATAAGACAAAGATAGAGGAAACAAAACTAAATAAGAATCCAAAATAAAAGGGAGAAACAACACTAAATAATGTTAATAAAAAGTGTAAAAGTATTTATAATTCTATTGATTATGATTTTTCTAATTAATCTAGTTTATACCATGATGAAAATTTATCACTTAGTGATCTTTATTTTTAAATCAAAGTCCATATGAAGAAAGTTTTCAAAGTGTTCACATGTATATTTGAGGTAATCAAGGAACTTATAATGAAAAATCATAGTTAGAATAATAAGATAAAGAAATAGAGTGTGAATTGAGTAAGAAATTAAAAAAAGTTAATTTCTCTCATAGACCTGGTAAAAGATAGAAAAATTATCTCTCTTTGAAATAAAATATGTTACCTTGCTAAAAAATTATTGAAAAGGTATGTTTGTGACAAAGTTATATCTAAAATTATATTCTTAGAAGTCATCCATGTGCTTAGAAATTGAAAAAAAATATCTAAAAATGTAAAATATCATCTATTGGAGGTTAGATAAAAAATAATAAAAGATATTGATAATTATTTATACGAATCAAGTAGAGTGCATGAAGAATAAATCAAGAATATGTTGGATGATTGAGAATATAGCCTAATATATATAAGTAAAAAGTGTGTTTGGTTTCATTTTTTATCAATATTTTAATATGTGTTTGAATAATTAAGTTATTTAAGGAGCTTAGGGAATATTGATAGAATATTTTTTGATAATCTTAGGGAAAAAACAATAAGTTAGATGATGCTGTGTTAATCTTCAAGCTACGAAACATCATAGAGGCTTTAATGATCCAAGTTGTGTTTGTAAAATATTTTCTAATGTGATTTTATAGAGATGTATAAAGACTGAGTTATGAATTTAAAGGATGATTTTTGTTAATATTGATCTATGAAGTTATTATGATCAGATTATGAATGATTAGATACAGAAAAGGTGTACAAAGTTAAAGGTACGAAGTAAACTAGGCTGAGGTTGACTGAACAAGTCAGTGAAATGAAGTTAAAAACTTACAAAGTTTGAATAAAAATATTCACATAAAAAATTTAAAGTTATAAATTTATGGAGATATTAATTAAAAAGATTTAGTTACAAAGTTCATATGTAGAATGATTGAAAAAAGGAAAGATATACAAGATAGAGGATAACTTTTCTATGCTATCGAATGCAAGCAAACCATTTAGAGCACTAGATGTAGAAATATATGAAGCTACATTTGATGTGGAAATATGAATTTGAGTAATTTATTAAGCAAATTGTCATGAATTTATACCATACAAGAAAAGTATTTGGATTTCTACTGTATAGAGAATTGTAAAGACATTAGATGGAGATTTGCGATGTCTTGAGACGAAGAAATAATAAGTTTCTCTATATAGAGAATGGATGTACAATGTTTTGGATAAATTTGAGTTGTACCATATAAAGAGTGATATGAATTATACCAGATAGTGAAATATAATGATCAATGAAGTACCATCAGACATAAAATAACTAAATAGAGAAATCTAAAGTTACATCAAACACATATGAATATGATTTCATCAGATAGAGAATTCAAAAGTCACCAGACAAAGATATGTTGAGTCCATTATACATAGGATTCCGAATAAAGTATAATTAGATGAATAATTTTTTTAGTCCATTATATAGAGAAAGATGAAGGTGTACCATACAAATCCCATTAGATAGAGGGGTTCTTACAACGAAACACTGAATAGAGCTATCTTATTGTTTGTACACTAGATGGAGGTTTGAGAGGTTTTACAACAAGTTTGTGAAATCATAAATAATTAATATTATGAGTTATTATTTCAAAGTTTGTTAATTTATATATGTTTTAAGGAAGTTTGAAAAAAAATTAATGCTAATATTTCAGGAAAATTCATGAAAGTTTCAGAAGGTTTGAGAGGCATCCAACAAAATTGAAATTAATGGGAAGATTTAAATTATAATTTTGGGGGCCCATTAGTTTTATTCTAGAATAATGATTATCTAAATGGGTGAAACTATAGTATAATTCATATATTTTTGTGTGTAAGGAGAAAAATTTCTATAGGTTTTGTGTTGTGAGTATCCCACCAAGGAATATCTTGGTTAAAGAAGAGGTTTGTTGAAATGAGTTTCATTATATGAAGAATGAGGTGTATTTGAATAAGTTTAATTATATTAATAAGAGTTAGAGTGTGAGTTTCTGATTGAGTTTCTACTTAGTTAAATAAGGATCACCATATGAATAAGGATCATCAGACCAAGTTTCATCAGACCAAATCTCCCTAGATCGATTTGCAATGGATAGATCATATCTGAAGGAGTTATAACAGAAAAGTATTTCTAAGGAATATTTACATAGAAAGTTTTTTAATGGTTAGTTTGAGTTTATCCAGGTTTTTCATTGATCATGAATATTTTTCAAAACCAGTATACTCTTAAGAGATTCATTAAATATCTTGAATAAGTTTTACACAAGTGATTGTGACCCAACTTACATTTAGAGAAAGATAATCTAAATAATAATATATTTCTATAGTGGATCAAAAAAGAAGAAGGAAGATATTTTAGCTTGGGTGTATAGATAGTTTCTAAAAACTCTCATGCTAGGAAATATAAACAGTTGAGAATAAATTTTATACAAGAAGGATTGTTTATGGGTATAAAAAATTGTGATAGAAGAGTTGATTGAGGGAGTATATAAATAAGGTTAGCTGGAGGAATTATTACTAGGGTGTAAAACCGGTTACTTCCTATGACTTTGTAATATCAGAAGAAGTTAGTAAAAGAATCCATTTTGGTGCAAATAAACTACATGGTGTGAAGCATTAATTTATACCAAACCTTGTAAAAATCATGTGATGATCTATCTCTTTATAATATTTCATAATAATTTAGGTTGATAGATATATTTGAGTGGATTGTAAATATAAAAAGTTTCATAGGTTGAATTCTAGGAAGAATTATTAAAATAAAGTGATCACTAATTTACCCCTCCCCCACTCAGTGATTCTACACTGATCTGGTAACTTCAATTAGCATCAGAGCATAGGTTCCATCTTAAAGACCCAACTATATAGAGAGGGTGAAGAATATAAATTTAGTGAATATAAAGAGTGTTCTCGTATAGTATGATAGGAAATATCATAGTTGGAAGAATATGATGTTACCCAATCTTCTATATCTTATCCTTGAATTTAGAAAAGCTAAAATTGTGGTATTTCATCCATTAATGAGGTTATTATAAAAACCGTTGATAATAAGAATATGGAAGTTAATGGAAAATCACAAAATTCACTTCTCATGTATCTCTTATAGAATGTTTATACAAAGATCATAGGGCTTCCAACTACTAAAGAAATGTGAGATAAGATAATAATTATCTATAAATGAGATCAACAAGTTAATATGGACAATTTATAAATTAGAATAAGTATATTTTAATAAATTAATATGGTTGATGAAGAAATTATTGATGAATAATTTACAAGAGTGAATGATATTACCAGAAATATCAGAGGTTTCAGTGTAAAGTTGGAAGATTATAATATCCTTAAGAAACTGATGAGAATCATTCTTGATAGATTTGATATGTAAAGACACGTAAAATTCAAGGGAAATTTTTTCTTAATTTTCTTTATAATTTTACAAGAGCGCGGTTTCAGACGGCACCTGATTCCGAGGTCCGGAGTGCCCGGAATTAATTTCCGAAGTTTGGCTCGGGTACGTTCAGTGAACGAACGAGCGGGAATTCCTAACTTTTGATCCGGTGCTCGGAATTGAAATCCGAGGGCACCGATGAACTCGCAGCGCCGATATTCGCTTAAAGAGACCTTTTCGGGAGTTGCGTTTGTTGCGAGTTGAAAGTTAGTTTTGGGGTTTTCAGTTGAGTTAAATAAAATTTGTGTAAGACAAATTTTATTTTAACTTATTAAAAACCTACCAAAGGAGGTTGGAAGTGGGACCCACACCCACTTAACCTCCCTTGGGAGGATTAAGTGTGGTGGGGCCCACACGAACCCCTAGACTTTTCAAGTTCCCTTAACCCCCCTCTTAATTGGCTTAAGTTACTCTTAATTAATTTTGGGGGTTAACTCTTTTGAATTTCAAACTTTTGAAATTCTTTTATGTTTTGTAATAATAAAATAAGATGTTATCTTATTTTATTATGGGTTGTTGGATTGTCCCCTTGAGAGCTTTTTGAGAGCTTCCTCTTCATCTTCAAGCTCTGACGAAGAACGAAGAACGCTCAAACTCCGACGAAGAACGACGCCTCTCTTCTTCGTCCTCGGTGTCAACAAGAGGAAACGCCGCTTCCTCTTCGGACCTTCTTCGTCGGCATACGAAGATTCGACAACGACTCTTCCTCCGCGACACCGATATTCCACGACTCCGTCAACGTGCGACTATCAAGGTAAGGGTTCTTGAGTTCGTTGTTTCCTTTTTATTTGACTTTCCTCAAGACTTGACGTAGAACGCTCAAGTTTCCGACGAAGAACGCCGCTCCGCTCTTCTTCGTCTTCGGTGTCAACGAGAGAGAACACCGCACCTTCCTCGGACAACCTTCGTCAGCGTACAAGGATTCGCCAACGACGTGCCTCTTCGGACGCGCCTCTTCGTCGTTGAATTTGACGAACGACGACCGCGTCGCCCGACCTCCGCGACGTTGTCTTCCGCGGAACGTAGAACGATCTTCGAACCTTATACCCGAGGTAGGGGATGTTGATTTAATATTTAATTATCTCATTCTTGCTCGTGGTTCGTATGACTAACGTGAGGATGTTGTTTATTTAAAGTTGCGTTATTAATTTAACGTGAGGGGGTCGGACCGTACGAACACGGCCGAACCCCCTCCAACGTTCTTGTTTGTTCTTGCGGGTGGAAGCAAGTGGCGTGGTGCCGTCGCACCACGCGGATGATCGTACAAATAATTTACGCGACATCGTCGCGCTACGTCAAGGAAAAATCTTCAAGAACGCGACGCCGTCGCGCCGCGTTGAAAAGAATCATGGCACGGCGAAAGGGGCGCGGTGCCGTCGCACCGCGCCGGACGACGAACACCGCGGCCGGTTCCGGGCCGCGGCGGGACGAGAAGACCGCGGCCGGTTCCGGGCCGCGGCGGGACGAGGAGACCGCGGCCGGTTCCGGGCCGCGGCGGAAGAGAAGACCGGCGGCCGGGCCGCCGGCGTCGGATGTCGAAGGCGGGACCGGAATTTCCAGTCCCGTTGGTAAAAACCGGTCGGCCAGCTGGCCGGCCGGATGGCATAAAACCGGGGGAATAAATCCCCCGGCCAGTTCAACAAAACCCCCCTCTTAATGAGGGGGGCGGTTCTTGAGGGAAGGGGGCAGCCGCCCCCTTGGTTCGGCGCCAGCAGGCCCCCCCACGTGAGGGGGGGGGGGGGTTTGAAAGAACCGGCGCGGCCTTGTGCCGCGCCACTTTGAAGAACCGCGGGGCTTAGCCCCCGCGTGCGCAGCCTCGCCGCGGCCCGCCGCCGCCGCGGCCCGCCGCCGCCTCCGCCGCGCCGCCTCCGCCGGCCGCCGCGCCGCCGCCGTCCGCCGCCGCCGGCCGCCGCGCCGCCCCAGGCGGGGGTCGGGCCGGGTCGGCCCGGACCCGGACCCCCCGTTTCGTACCAGATTTGGTTTTTAGCCCATAACTTGAGCCTCGGACCTCCGAATGACGAACCGTCTGCGGCAACGCGATCCTTGGATCGAGTCGGTCGTTTCTGTATATCTCACTCAAGGTTTCGGATTACTTTGAGTTCGGCCGGGTTGGTTCGTTCACGGAACCAACCGGGCCTTCGGAGCGGAAACACTCATATCTTGAGGCACGAACGTCCGATTGACGCGCCGTCAGTCGCGTTGCGTTCCTCTTAATGAGACGGATCTTTTGGCATACTCCGCCCGAGGTTTGGACGCAGGTGGAGTACGGTCGGGTTGGTTTTTCCTTAAAAACCAACCGGGCCCCGGAGACGAAAAAGCCAATAACTCACAGACCGGGCGTCCGATTGACGCGCCGTCTGTTTCGTTGACTTCCTCTTGATGAGACGGAACTTTTGACATACTCCGCCCGAGTTTTGGATACAGTCGGAGTATGGCCGGGTTGGATTGTACCCGAAATCCAACCGGGCCCCTGGAACGGAAAAGCTGATATCTTTCAGACAGGACGTCCGTTTGACGAACCGTCAGCGGCGTTGGTGTTTACGTTTAGTAACGGTCCCTATGAGTATACCCTATGGGAGTTCGGGGTACAGATGAGATACGGCCGGGATTGGTTCGCACTCGAAACCAACCGGGCCCCTGGGACGAAAAGGCTAATAACTCACAGATCGGGCGTCCGATCGACGTGTCGTCTGTTGCGTTGAGACCCCTGTGACGAAACGGACCTTTGAGATACTTGGAGTATCGACCTGTAGCTCGTGGAGCGGACCCTCCCAGTGACGAGCGTGCGATGTACGGAGACCATGTAGCTGGCTGAGACCTGACGACTGCTTGACCGACTCGACTTGGAGTGAGTCGACTAGCCCAGTGGACGGAGCACTACTTTCTGAGGTGCAGACCCATGGCGGACGGAGCACTACCTGTGTGACAGTGCAGACCCGCGGTGCTCGTCCGGAGAGTACCTCAGCAGGCTACTAGGGGGTGTGCACTACTGAGTTTGGGTGACATACCTCGGCGGGAAGCACTACTGTGTCTGGGTGGCTGACCCGCGGTACTCGACAGGAGGAGTACTTCAGCAGTCTTAGGTTAGTGAGCAGTACCTCGGAGTCGTGACAGGACCACTGCACACTCCAGAGACGGAGCTCTTCAGCAGTTACGGTTTCGATAATGAAAATCCTGGTTTGAGCTGAGACTTTTGACCTTGTGTTTACCTCATGATTGAGATGGGTCACTTGCTAACTTTGGTATATGTATGGGCATATACCCGGGTAGTGGTTATCCGTCGTTTTCACAATCCTTGTGTTTCCTCATGATTGAGATGGGTTACTTGATAACTTAGGTATATGTATGGGCATATACCTAAGTAGGGTTTATCTGTTGAGATCTTCTTGTGTTTATCCTTGTTGGTTTTAGTGAGACCTTGAGGGTCTCGGGGTCCCTACTGAGTATCGTTATACTCACCCCTGCACGGGCTATGCCCGCACCTCGTTGTGTTGGTTGCAGACGACAGACAGTGCTGACAGAAGCCGAAGGTTCAAGGACTGGACGGTACCTAGAGGTGGACTATACGACGAGGCGGTACCCGGAGGTGGACCACTGGGCGAGACATACTCGGAGCGGATGGCGGGACCCGAGGAGTAGAGGAGCTATCTGTACCCACCCTTCAGGTGGGATTTCCAGTGGACATCTCAGCGTAGCAGCTTTACTTTTCAGTCGCTGTTTTCCCTTTCGAGTTGTACTTTACAGTTGGGCTTGTATTTCCGGCCCCTTTTTACTTTTCAGCTCTTCTTTTTGTACTTAGTGTTTTACTTCCGCTTGTACTCTGTGGTGCTTGTTTTCTTTATAAAGGCAATGCCTTCCCAGTTATCGGGATTTTACGCCTTTGGTTCTAGTCGCCAGCCCCTGGCCTATGGAAGGCGGGCTTGGGGTAGTCACGGCACGGGCCCCGAGGACGGGTCGTGACAAATTGGTATCAAAGGAGTTCGGTTCTACCGCAGACTCTGATCTTTCTTTCTGTGAAGCAATAGTGTTAAGGGTACCGAGTGTGGTTTTCAGTTCAGGGAGTCCAGTGTTGGTGCGGGCGGCCGACGTATCCATACACCAGGACCCTGACAACTGATTTCCGACTTTGTGCACGAAAACACTGATTGCGTGTGTGTTTTCAAAAGTTTTTCCCCTTAAAACAGCTCAAACCAGGTCAGCTCACCAGGTATAATCGTTTGATCGTGTTACTTTGTTTCTTTCAGGATGTCTTTTCTCAGACGATCAGCTAGAGCCCGGAGGGATGAGCGTGCTGACAGTCTGTCGAGCGACGAGGCTTCGGTACAGGGCCCTCTTGCAGTTGAGGCACCAGCGGAGGCACCAGCGGTACTACCATACGTTGGGCCACCGATGCCACCAACCCCAGCAGTAGGCGATGCACGACGCTTGAGTGCGCTGCACGAGTTCCAGCGCCAGAGGCCACCCAGGTTCCGGGGAGAGACGGACCCGCAGGCGGCTGAGGTTTGGCTGGAGGCTGTGGTGAGAGTCTTCAGGCTAGTGGGGACGCCGGCAGACTTCATGGTGATCTTTGCTACCAGCCTCCTTCAGGCAGCAGCAGGTAGGTGGTGGAGCCACTTGTTTCAGTTTTGCGATGAGATGAACTTCGCATGGGAAGACTTCGAGACCTTCTTCAGGGTGGAGTTTGTGCCAGTATCTCTACACCCCGAGCGTGTACAGGAGATTCTGCCTTTGCCGCGTGTTTTTCGATCAGAAGCCGAGTCATCTGTGGGCAGTAGACAGATGATGCAGAGGTCCAGGAGGACCAGACCAGCAGTTGGGCGATCTCGGGTTTTAGGACCGGTGGTGCAGGGCACCCGAGGTGGGGTCAGAGCCAGGCGTGCCAGAAACGGACAATGTTACTCCTGTGGCGGAAAGGGTCACCTGGCACGTGACTGTCCGACTCCTCGATCCGCAGGCTTGGAGGGAGCCACCGAGGTTGAGGCAGCGACAAATGCTGGAGCTCTGGGAACAGGTGGACAGGGAAGGAACTAGTGGATACATATTTTGTACTTCTAGTTCCATGTTGATGTTGCTTTTGTGTAGCGTCTTGTAATATGAGCTGCAATAATAAAAGACGCAAACCTTTGTGATGTTTTCTTTCCTGTCCTCTTTTGTGATGTTACTAAGAGGTTCCAGTTGACTGTTGACTTGACCCTCACTTGTGAGACATCTACTGGAGGAGACCGGTTACCACACACTGATGCCGACAGTGTGACTCAACCCTTAGAGGCGAGAGTAATGGTTGGATATCTTAGTAGTAGCTTCGAGGCCTTACGACGTCATCCTTGGTATGGATTAGTATTATCCATGTTAGGATTGACTGTTTTAGGCAAAGAATGTGGTTCATCCAGGGGATGAGACCAGGTTTCTCTTATCGGCAAAGGAGAAATCTTGCAGCTCTTGTGGGACCAGAGATGGTCCGTGCCATGTCAGAAGAGGTCCATGTCATCCAGGAGCGGATGAGGACAGCACAGAGCCGGCAGAAGTCATACGCTGACAGGAGGCGGAGGCCACTAGAGTTCGAGGATGGTGACCTCGTCTTCTTGCGGGTCTCACCTCGACGTGGTATTCGGAGATTTGGCCGAGGCGACAAGTTATCTTCGCGCTTCATCGGACCCTTCCAAGTCCTCAGCAGGGTTGGCGAGGTGGCTTATCGCCAGGCTCTACCACCTCAGTTACACCGGGTGCACGACGTCTTCCACGTGTCTCAGCTGAGGAGATACGTGCACGACCCGACGCACATCTTTGACCATGAGGAGCTTCACGTTGACGATGGGGTGACTTTTACAGAGGTCCCGGTGGAGATAGAGGACCGACAGGAGCGGGTCCTACATGGGCGATCGATTCCTCTTGTGCGCAACAGATGGCGGCACGGGAATCTCCAGGAGAGCACATGGGAGCGGTAGGCTCAGATGCGTGCTCAGTACCCTCTTTTGTTTCCCTAGTTTTTGTTATAGCTTTACGGGGACGTAAAGTCCTGAGGTGGGAGTAATGTAAAGACCCGTAAAATTCAAGGGAAATTTTTTCTTAATTTTCTTTAGAATTTTACAAGAGCGCGGTTTCAGACGGCACCTGATTCCGAGGTCCGGAGTGCCCGGAATTAATTTCCGAAGTTTGGCTCGGGTACGTTCAGTGAACAAACGAGCGGGAATTCCTAACTTTTGATCCGGTGCTCGGAATTGAAATCCGAGGGCACCGATGAACTCGCAGCGCCGATATTCGCTTAAAGAGACCTTTTCGGGAGTTGCGTTTGTTGCGAGTTGAAAGTTAGTTTTGGGGTTTTCAGTTGAGTTAAATAAAATTTGTGTAAGACAAATTTTATTTTAACTTATTAAAAACCTACCAAAGGAGGTTGGAAGTGGGACCCACACCCACTTAACCTCCCTTGGTAGGATTAAGTGTGGTGGGGCCCACACGAACCCCTAGACTTTTCAAGTTCCCTTAACCCCCCTCTTAATTGGCTTAAGTTACTCTTAATTAATTTTGGGGGTTAACTCTTTTGAATTTCAAACTTTTGAAATTCTTTTATGTTTTGTAATAATAAAATAAGATGTTATCTTATTTTATTATGGGTTGTTGGATTGTCCCCTTGAGAGCTTTTTGAGAGCTTCCTCTTCATCTTCAAGCTCTGACGAAGAACGAAGAACGCTCAAACTCCGACGAAGAACGACGCCTCTCTTCTTCGTCCTCGGTGTCAACAAGAGGAAACGCCGCTTCCTCTTCGGACCTTCTTCGTCGGCATACGAAGATTCGACAACGACTCTTCCTCCGCGACACCGATATTCCACGACTCCATCAACGTGCGACTATCAAGGTAAGGGTTCTTGAGTTCGTTGTTTCCTTTTTATTTGACTTTCCTCAAGACTTGACGTAGAACGCTCAAGTTTCCGACGAAGAACGCCGCTCCGCTCTTCTTCGTCTTCGGTGTCAACGAGAGAGAACACTGCACCTTCCTCGGACAACCTTCGTCGGCGTACAAGGATTCTCCAACGACGTGCCTCTTCGGACGCGCCTCTTCGTCGTTGAATTTGACGAACGACGACCGCGTCGCCCGACCTCCGCGATGTCGTCTTCCGCGGAACGTAGAACGATCTTCGAACCTTATACCCGAGGTAGGGGATGTTGATTTAATATTTAATTATCTCATTCTTGCTCGTGGTTCGTATGACTAACGTGAGGATGTTGTTTATTTAAAGTTGCATTATTAATTTAACGTGAGGGGGTCGGACCGTACGAACACGGCCGAACCCCCTCCAACGTTCTTGTTTGTTCTTGCGGGTGGAAGCAAGTGGCGTGGTGCCGTCGCACCACGCGGATGATCGTACAAATAATTTACGCGGCACTGTCGCGCTACGTCAAGGAAAAATCTTCAAGAACGCGACGCCGTCGCGCCGCGTTGAAAAGAATCATGGCACGGCGAAAGGGGCGCAGTGCCGTCGCACCGCGCCGGACGACGAACACCGCGGCCGGTTCCGGGCCGCGGCGGGACGAGAAGACCGCGGCCGGTTCCGGGCCGCGGCGGGACGAGGAGACCGCGGCCGGTTCCGGGCCGCGGCGGAAGAGAAGACCGGCGGCCGGGCCGCCGACGTCGGATGTCGAAGGCGGGACCGGAATTTTTGGTCCCGTTGGTAAAAACCGGCCGGCCAGCTGGCCGGCCGGATGGCATAAAACCGGGGGAATAAATCCCCCGGCCAGTTCAACAAAACCCCCCTCTTAATGAGGGGGGCGGTTCTTGAGGGAAGGGGGCAGCCGCCCCCTTGGTTCGGCGCCAGCAGGCCCCCCCACGTGAGGGGGGGGGGGCGGTTTTGAAAGAACCGGCGCGGCCTTGTGCCGCGCCACTTTGAAGAACCGCGGGGCTTAGCCCCCGCGTGCGCAGCCTCGCCGCGGCCCGCCGCCGCCGCGGCCCGCCGCCGCCTCCGCCGCGCCGCCTCCGCGCGCCGCCGCGCGCCGCCGCCGGCCGCCGCGCCGCCCCAGGGGGGGGTCGGGCCGGGTCGGCCCGGACCCGGATCCCCCGTTTCGTACCAGATTTGGTTTTTAGCCCATAACTTGAGCCTCGGACCTCCGAATGACGAACCGTCTGCGGAAACGCGATCCTTGGATCGAGACGGTCGTTTCGGTATATCGCACTCAAGGTTTCGGATTACTTTGAGTTCGGCCGGGTTGGTTCGTTCACGGAACCAACCGGGCCTTCGGAGCGGAAACGCTCATATCTTGAGCCACGAACGTCCGATTGACGCGCCGTCAGTCGCGTTGCGTTCCTCTTAATGAGACGGATCTTTTGGCATACTCCGCCCGAGGTTTGGACGCAGGTGGAGTACGGTTGGGTTGGTTTTGCCTTAAAAACCAACCGGGCCCCAGAGACGAAAAAGCCAATAACTCACAGACCGGGCGTCCGATTGACGCGCCGTCTGTTTCGTTGACTTCCTCTTGATGAGACGGAACTTTTGACATACTCCGCCCGAGTTTTGGATACAGTCGGAGTATGGCCGGGTTGGATTGTACCCGAAATCCAACCGGGCCCCTGGAACGGAAAAGCTGATATCTTTCAGACAGGACGTCCGTTTGACGAACCGTCAGCGGCGTTGGTGTTTACGTTTAGTAACGGTCCCTATGAGTATACCCTATGGGAGTTCGGGGTACAGATGAGATACGGCCGGGATTGGTTCGCACTCGAAACCAACCGGGCCCCTGGGACGAAAAGGCTAATAACTCACAGACCGGGCGTCCGATCGACGTGCCGTCTGTTGCGTTGAGACCCCTGTGACGAAACGGACCTTTGAGATACTTGGAGTATCGACCTGTAGCTCGTGGAGCGGACCCTCCCAGTGACGAGCGTGCGATGTACGGAGACCGTGTAGCTGGCTGAGACCTGACGACTGCTTGACCGACTCGACTTGGAGTGAGTCGACTGGCCCAGTGGACGGAGCACTACTTTCTGAGGTGCAGACCCATGGCGGACGGAGCACTACCTGTGTGACAGTGCAGACCCGCGGTGCTCGTCCGGAGAGTACCTCAGCAGGCTACTAGGGGGTGTGCACTACTGAGTTTGGGTGACATACCTCGGCGGGAAGCACTACTGTGTCTGGGTGGCTGACCCGCGGTACTCGACAGGAGGAGTACTTCAGCAGTCTTAGGTTAGTGAGCAGTACCTCGGAGTCGTGACAGGACCACTGCACACTCCAGAGACGGAGCTCTTCAGCAGTTACGGTTTCGATAATGAAAATCCTGGTTTGAGCTGAGACTTTTGACCTTGTGTTTACCTCATGATTGAGATGGGTCACTTGCTAACTTTGGTATATGTATGGGCATATACCCGGGTAGTGGTTATCCGTCGTTTTCACAATCCTTGTGTTTCCTCATGATTGAGATGGGTTACTTGATAACTTAGGTATATGTATGGGCATATACCTAAGTAGGGTTTATCTGTTGAGATCTTCTTGTGTTTATCCTTGTTGGTTTTAGTGAGACCTTGAGGGTCTCGGGGTCCCTACTGAGTATCGTTATACTCACCCCTGCACGGGCTATGCCCGCACCTCGTTGTGTTGGTTGCAGACGACAGACAGTGCTGACAGAAGCCGAAGGTTCAAGGACTGGACGGTACCTGGAGGTGGACTATACGACGAGGCGGTACCCGGAGGTGGACCACTGGGCGGGACATACTCGGAGCGGATGGCGGGACCCGAGGAGCAAAGGAGCTATCTGTACCCACCCTTCAGGTGGGATTTCCAGTGGACATCTCAGCGTAGCAGCTTTACTTTTCAGTCGCTGTTTTCCCTTTCGAGTTGTACTTTACAGTTGGGCTTGTATTTCCGGCCCCTTTTTACTTTTCAGCTCTTCTTTTTGTACTTAGTGTTTTACTTCCGCTTGTACTCTGTGGTGCTTGTTTTCTTTATAAAGGCAATGCCTTCCCAGTTATCGGGATTTTACGCCTTTGGTGCTAGTCGCCAGCCCCTGGCCTATGGAAGGCGGGCTTGGGGTAGTCACGGCACGGGCCCCGAGGACGGGTCGTGACATGATAAGTAGTTATTATCTCTAGAAGATAATGAAGATATTTATTTGGTTGAACTTAAGAATATTCTCATAGTATGTGAAATGAGAAAAGACATATCCTTTAAGAAGAAGGCTAAGGAATAAATTACTTTCGATGCTATGTTTAAAAGGAAGTTCATAGATATAAAGTATAAGAATAATAAAGTGACCCAGATGATTATTAGGAATAATTATATTTCAAAAAAATAATTTCTATTCTTTCTAAGAGACAAAAAATAAAATTGTAAAGGAAAAGCAAAAATTTCTATTAAATTATAGATTTGTAATGATGGTGGTTATTTTGCAGTAAAATATCATAACAAGAAGTTTGTTGATTCTAAATCAAAATTAGAAGAAAATATGTCTTTTATAAAAAGTAGTATAAAAATAAGAAAAATATTCTTAACAACAAGAAGAATTTTTTTAAACACAATAGATAAGGATGATTATCCATCTATAAAATAATATTATTGTAATGTCAAATTCTTGGATAAAATTATAATAGGAAGTGCTTTATCAAATAGTGATAACGATAGAGAATATAGAACATAACTTGGGTGTGGAATCTGAAATAAAATTTGGAAGATTATCTTAATAAAAACACACAACTTAATAAGGAAATGAATATGTTGAATAAAAAAGTTAAGGAAATAGATTTTGAGAATGGTGAGAATATAAAAAAGGAGGTGAAACATTAATGAGATTAGATATCAGAAAATGAAAGTAGGCGAGCTTCAAAGAAGGTTGAAAAATCAAGAAAAAATATTAGTTGGATAATATAATCTTAACAAGTAAGAAACAACACTTATTAAGAAAATTAAGTAGAATAAGATGAAGTTGGATGAACTTGAGAAGATAGTAAATGATCTTAGGGAAATATTAGATGATAAATAAGAAGATCTATTTATGTCACAATAAATGTTAATTACATCATAATGTGAGTTAACAAAGGTTAGAGAAGACTTCACCAAAGAAATTGATGTTAAAGGTGAATCTTCTTAAGATGGTGAAATAAAAGTTCCACAAAACCATGTTGTTTCTATTCCAAAAAAATGTCAATGTACACTTTTTTCTTCTAAAAATTTAGGTTTAAAATGTAACATTGAATCAAATTAGATAGATAATATTTGTGAGAAATTATCTTTTAGTAATAAAGTGAGGAATTTGTCAAGAAAGTATCTCCTTGAACAAAGTCTCCTATGGTTTTTAAAATAAAAACAATAACAAACTTTGAAAAAACACTACTATCAAACTAAAAAATCAATATTAAAAGGTTATTACTAGTGTTGTAGAGAATTTTTGGCATAATTCATATTTTTACTAGTATAATATGTCTCTTCCTGGAAAGTGGAATGAATCATTGGGATGCTATAATTAGAAAAAAAGAAAAAACTTTTCAAGAAAATATGATGAGGAAGAAAATAAAGTTTAGAAGGTGAATAATTTTAAAGGATCAAGAGATTCAATTGATAATATTAATGTATTTGATCAAGGAAAAGAGTTTAATAAATTTTAGTATGGAAAATAGATAAATAAATTTGAGAAAGGTAATAAAATGTGATTAGTTTTTTGGATAGACTAAATGGACATGGACAGAAATATGGATGAATCAAAAAATTCTTCTAAAGAAAAGGTGAAGAAAATAGATTATAAATAACTGAAAAAGTTGATTACAAGTTATCAATAGATATTGATTTAATGATTTAGAATAAATTAAAGAGTTTTGATAAAGATGGGAATGACACTAAAAATTTTATGACTATCTTACTAACCAAATAGGAAATCATGAAAAGGGTACTTCAAATCCAAAAATATAAAGATGTATTTAAAATTAAAATGAATATGATAGATTAATCTAAATATTATATAGATAAGAATAAACCTATTACAAAATCTATGAAGGATGATCACATAGGAAAATACACATCCAATGCTAAGTCAAAGAATAATGAGAAAACTTTTATATTGGGAGAAGACTCTCGGTCTAATATTTATTTATATGGAACACTAAGGTTCATAATAATTCCCAATACACTTGATTATTTTTTACTAACTTGTATATATTTGAAGTAGAATAATTAAATAAGATGGATTGTGTTTTTAGTAGTTTTATTACAATAATATAAACCCATCATAGAAATATTACAATCACTATGATGAATAATGGAGTTCTACCTTTAAGTGAGAGTAAACTAGAAGCTTAG
The DNA here is from genome assembly GCA_963277665.1 of Viscum album. Taxonomy (NCBI): domain Eukaryota; kingdom Viridiplantae; phylum Streptophyta; class Magnoliopsida; order Santalales; family Viscaceae; genus Viscum; species Viscum album. Next base: position 1,023,407,540 of record OY728157.1, read on the forward strand.
GTATGAGTATCACACTTTTATTAAAGAAAAATTAATGATGTTAAGAATGTTGAGATATAGGGGGATTTGTGTTTATACACTTAAACTATTTTGATATGTTTATTGACATGGATGTAAGTTTTTATCTTAACAAACTTAATTAGATTTCCCTTGATATAATGATGCTGGTAGAATATTGAGGAAAGTATTACATGAAAGAGGTATTATGGAAAAAATTGATCACCATGATTATAAAATCTTGTTTTCTACATTGGTTTCAACCACACAGACTTAGAATTGTTTTTAAATTATATTTTTTAAGAGAATAATTTGATACTATTTTTCTCTCGAAGAAATTTTTAAAGATTCAACGAGGAAAGAAGATGAGTTATAATATTATACAAGTCACCCTTTTTATTTGATCATGAATAAGGGGGATAAAGAGAATATGGGGATGAAATAAAATATAACCATATTATGAGGATAAAAGTATTGATAAACATATTTATTTCAAATATTTTTGAATTATTATGAAAATATTGAAAAAAACAAAAAGGGGGAGATTATAAGTCTAAATTGTGGTTGGTTACATTTGTTGTTTATAAATCAATATGTGCATAAAAAATTAAGTTACTTAATGAACTTTTAGAAGATTGGGAGTAGATTTTTTTTAAGTTAAGGGAAACATTACTATGTCCGATGATGCTATGATAATCTTTAAGGTTCCAAACATCATGAATACTTTCATGATCCAAGATTGGATTGTAAAAATTTGTACAATGTTGTTAGATAGAGTTTTATGAAGTATGAGTTATAGAATTTATGAATTTAGAGTTATAAAGTTTAAAGATGTGACAATGATAAGATTTATCTCTAAAGTTATCATGTTTAGATGCATGATGATCAGATAGAGAAAATATATACAGATTTTATGGTATGAAGTACACCAAATTTAGGCTGACAAACTAAGTTTTCTTTATGAAGTTATAGAGTAAAAATGTTTTAATAGAAACTCTTGAATAAAAAATTTCAATTTATGAGTTTGAAGATTAAACTATAAAAAAATTGATTTACAAAGTTTAGATGTAGAATGACTGGACAAAGGAAAGACATACCATATAAAAGATAACTTTTTTATGATATCAGATAGAGGAAACTCATGTAGAGAACTAGATGAAGAAATATATGAAGCTGCATCTAAAGGAGAAATATGAATTTGGGGATGTAAAAAAAAATATCTTTGGAGTTATACTATAAGTAAAGGTAGATGGAGTTCTACCAGATAGAGACTTACAATGACATCATATGAAAATTTTCGATGTCATCAGATAGAAAAATAAAGAGTTTCACTAGATAGAGAAAAGATGTACAAAGTTTGAGATGAAGTTGAGTTGTACCTGACGAAGAGTAGAATGAAGTCTACTAGATGGTCAAATATGATGACCAATAAAGTACCTTCATTCATAAAATAAATAGATATAGAAATATGAAGCTGTTCGAGAGATAGATGAATGAAATGTTATTGAACAAATAATTCTGAATTCATTGGACAAAGATATGTTGAGCCTATCATATAGTTGTTTCATAACAAAGTGGAATGAGATTAATAAATTTTGTGAGTCCATTAGATAGATAAATATTAAGGTTTTCTAGAAAGAGTCCATCATACATGGGAGTTCTTATAAAGAAACATCATATAAATCTAGCTTACTATTTGTACAATAGACAGAGGTTTGAGAGATTTACAAAGAGTTTATAAAGTCTTCAAAATTGAAAATTATAATATATCCTTTAATTTTAGTTAATCTAGTTGAGTTTCAATGAAGTTTAAATAAATTTTTTAACATTTAGTTTTTTGGAAACTTCAAGAAAGTTATAGAAGGTCTTAGTGGAATCCAATGAAATTGAAATGAGTTGGAAAATTTGAATTAGAATTTTGGGAGCCTATGAATTATCTCTTTGAAGTTAAAATATTTAAAGGGGTGAAATTAAAATATGAGTCATAAATTTTTGGTGAAAAAGAAGTATAATAAGTGCTAATGGTTTTATGATAAGAGTATCCAACCAAAGAATAAATTAGTTAAAGGAGAGGTTTATTGGACTGAGTTTCATCGAACAATGAACGAGGCACATCAGACCGAGTATCATTAGACGAAGAAAAATTAGAGTGTGATTTTCTAACTAATTTTTTACTTAGTTAAATAAGGATCACCATAAAAACAAGTAGCGTCAGACTAAGTTTCATCGGACCAAGTTTCACTAGAGTGGGTTATAATAGATAAATCATACTAAACAAATTTCTAACAGATTGACTATTGATATGAAATATATAGCGACTCTACCTTTTATTACATTAATATTAAATCAATATGAATATAAACATAATGATAGTATAACACCATGAGGATCAAAATTTTTAGTGTCTTGGTAAAACTAGGACCATACATAACATTTACAACATCAAACATAAACATTTATTTAATTCACTCTTCTCCAGCTTCTTATTGCCCCTTGAAAACTCCTTAGTACACATAATATTCTAGGATATACATAAAAAGGGGGAGAGATAAAATCCTAGTAATAGGATAGATAATAAAAATATAGCATGGGGTGAGAATAATCCTAACATAGGAAAATGATCATTAATATAATTGGAAGCGATAATAAAAGACTTGAAATGTGGCAACACATAAAAATGAAACATCATGTCTTAGTGGTCATCTATCACACATAGTTGTGAACAATGATAGCATCATGTTCACACATAAATTAACTTCTACTCATGATATTAATCACTTTACCCAATTAATTTGAGTGATTTATAATTCTAGGCACACCCATCACATTTAAACATACATATTGTTCTATATAATTCCGGGTGCACCCGTCACATCATAATATTTACATTATCATGCATGGAAAATTAAAATATGTAAAACTTAAAATTAACATAACACATGTAAAGAAATGGGTTTCACATAAAAAATAATACATTAATAAACATTTTGTCCCCAAAATAAATAGGGAATATCATTCTTGACATAGAACCATTAACCATTAGTGAAGAGTGAAACAATATTCAAGAAGTAAAAAGGGTGTGTTTATTTGAAAGAAGATTTATTTTGGAAAACATTAGGTTTTTCATAAAATAAATTAGAGAACATTTAAATCCCAGAAAAGGTAAGAAAATTATGAATAAATTATTTTTAAGGAGATCCCATACCGAACATGGAGTGAAAGAGGGAGAACCCGAAGAAAGAAAGTTAGGTTTGATAATTTCCCCTTACCTTGTATATGAACGATTTATTCACCTTAAAGTCCTATATAACCACATTAGATTCATTAATTAAAATTTCCAGAACCTGTTTTACATGAATATGGTTAATTATGGTTTCATTAAGTTATTTTATGGGCCTCTGGATGAGTATTAGGGTTTAAAACCATTGTTTGGGAATGTCTATTTTTATGGTTTTCTTAAACGATTCACTTGTATTCGTAAACGGAAGTTCATGTAGAACATGTAGAAAAATCCATAACTTATATTAAAAGTTATTAATTATATTATAGTAGTTTAACTTATCTTATAATGAATTATGTTATATACCATGTGGATGAATCATTCGTTAAAATTTAATGATGATCGTTTGGGTTAATTCAGGCGGTTTTTCAACCACAATGAACTTGTTTTGTTTAATCATTTAGTAATGTGCACACAAGTTAGTTCCAGAACGTTAAATAGGATATAATAAATTTAAAATAATCTTTTTAAATGGTAAAAATGGTTTCATGACCATATCTGAAGGCGGTAAAAGAAAAATCAAACGTGTCGTTCTTGAAGGTGATAAATTAACACCTCACAAACAAACGTTTTCCTTTCTAAAATAAAAAGAAGATGATAAGGGGGTTGGATGATATATTATACCATTAGTATCATAAAATTCCATTATATTAGATATACTGGAGTTACCATACCATATTGATGAGGATATGTTGGGATAGATTAAGAAAATAACATGAAATAGAAAAGAAATTAAAGGAAAAGAAAGAGAAGGGAATTACCTCTTGAATCCTCCTCTTGAGATCCTCCTTAAGGAACCTAGGATTGGTCTTTGGATGAGTCAAGAAGATCTTAGACGTGGGGGATGGGCTAGGGAAGATGTTTGGGCAGATTTTAGAGAGGGATTGAGTCTCGAGAGGTGTGAGTAAATGAGGGTGTGAAGGGTGATATTTATAGTGGAGGGGAGAGGGGTTTTCTTAATATTTTAGTCATTAGTTTATTAATTTCCACCAAGATAAGAAACAGTGGTGATTACATGAACTATAATAGAAATTAGGTAATGTGAGTTATATATTTTGGTTCTTACATCACTTTTGATTTTAGTAATAGTGGGATTAAATTATAAGTATAAATACAATAAATTAAAGTATTTTACTATTCACAAAAAGTCATGTATTTCAGAAAAATACCAAAAATTCACCCTAAATATTTTTTCGATGTGTAGTATACAAAAATTAATTCCATTTTTCAAAAATAATTTTCTAAATATGATTAATTTAATTTTCAAATAAAATCATAATTTACTTAAAAAATACAGTTTTTAAAATTAAAACTAATTTTATAATGCTTTAAAAAATTACATAAGGTATTATAAAATTATCTTAAAACCATAAGACATATATTTTTTAATTTATGAATTCATTTTAGGAAAATAAATTTTCCTTTTAAATTAATTAATTAATTAAAATTAATTATTTATGACTTACAAAAATACCAATACTTTTAGTATGGTCAAATTATCACTTAATAAGATGCCTAAATTTTATTTAATCATTAATGGCTAAGGTTACTATTATTTTGTAAAGTTTACTATTAATAAGGTTCATATTAATATTCACAAGGGTAGGTTACTATTCATAAAGGTAGGTTACTATTCACTAAAAATTATGTTTGTCCTATCGGACTCCAAACATCTTACTGATCACAACCATGTTTGTCAGATTTTAGAAATTCAAAACCTAGAAGTGGAAAAATTATGTTTAATGGTCACATAGTATTTAGTATCATTTCATTTATTTTCCTAATGTTATTATACTTTAATGAATGATTATAATAAGGGATTTCCATTGATAAAACTTTTGGTCGTTAGAAAATATTTATAGACAATGTTTTGGAAATGTGAGTTTTTATTTATCCAGGTATTCATAGACCAAGAAGAAGTTTTGAGACAAAAATAATAATATGAGAGTTGTTAAATTTATTAAATAATTTTAAAACTAGTGAAATCAATACAACTTTCTTATGGAAAAAGAACATTTTAATACGAAAATCTTCTTACAGTGGATCAAAAAATAATAAGGAAGAGCTTGTAGTTGGGTTATAGAACTAGTTTCTAAAAAGGCTTGTAGCTGGTTTGTATAAATAGTGAGGAAGAAAGTGGATACAATAAAGATAGGTAAGGGGTATAACCATTCTCGGTAGAGTAGTTGATTTTTGGGGTGTAGAACCAGGGTTATCTTGAGGAATGATTACTATCGTGTAGAACTACTTGCTGCTTCTTCATTTATAATATTGAAATAAGTTAATAAAATAATCCATGTTGGGGAAAATAACCAACATATAAAAGAGTGGTTATTTATATCAAACCATGTAAATATCATGTGTTGAACTCTCTCTTTGCATTACTATATATTAAATGAGTTTTAAATCTATCCTTTAGTGGTCCATAACTCAAAAACGTTTTAGAGGCTTAATTCTAAAAATAATTCATAAAATAAAGTGGTCATTGATTCAACCATTCCCTTCTTAGTGATATTATACTGATTTGGAAACTTCAAGTTCAGTAGAGGATGTTAGAAATTCTCTCAGCATTAATTTCCTTGAATATTAAGTCAAACAAAAAGCTAGAGTTTCCAGAATATGGAGCTTATCAATCTATGAAGAAGAAAGATACTACCAAATAAGTATTTATTGATATTAATGAGTCTAATATAGCTATTTTTATTGGTAATAATAGCTTAAGATCATCTGTATCACCCCGCCCCTACCTCATTGGCATGAGGAGGCAGAGGGTCACTTGGCCTTAAGCGACATTCCCAAGGTGCCAAAGGCTGGAAATAAATACCGAGGGCTTCAAGGAACAGTGGGAAAAGATTTACCCTTATGGAGAAAATCCAACCCAACCAACCAACAACTAAAGATGCATGCACTTCCAAACCCAACCATGTGATCCTAACAAAACCATCACAAACCCCAAACCATTCCACTATACATGTCCATGAAACATCAGAGTACAAAGTGGAAACCAAACAAGAAAAAACCACGAGCCAGGACACCACCATATCTCCACACCAAGCTCCAAGATCCAAGTGCCACCACATACCCCAAGCATCACCACAAACCACTAACAATGAGATGCCTTACCTTTACTTGTGTCCCAGAAAACAACATCTGCAAAAGCACCAAATTTCCAAAGTAGGGGGTGAGTACTAATACTCAGTAGGATTTCCCCAACTGGCTTCCCTACACACACCACTTGGATAGAACCATTAGCACATTTATATAAAAAAATTTATATAAAATAATCACAAGTGCATCCATGACCATAAGCCAAACAGACCCTTACCAAGCCATCTCACCCAAACCAAGTAAACCCCGGGAAATCCAAACAATCAGGCCATGAGCCAAAAATGCCACACAAGGAAGCCTAATAAACCATTCCATGAAAGGAAGAAAATTAAACCATTCCACATTTACACAAAAATTTTCATCTATTCAAAGCAATACACAACAAATAAACCATAATGATGGGACTTCTCGCCCAACTCATTCACCCCATCTTCAGCTAGCAGGACTTCCCGCCCACTTCCTGAAAACCCAAAATGGTGGGACTTCCCGCCCATCCCATTCACATTTTTTCAATACCACATACATATCACAATCATACACCTGTTATGTCACACAAAATATACCATTCACTCAATCATGGTGTTAGTTTAATGGTCATACCTTTACAACCAACTCGTTTTCTTCATATTGTGGGACTTCACGCCCATCACTGGTGTGGGACTTCACGCCCATCACCATCCCATCCCTGGTGTGGGACTTCACACCCATCACCAAAATCCCCACAACATTTCAATCCATAATTACCAACATCATACAACCCAACAATTGCCAATACCAATTTAACCTATTATTTCGAACAAGATTCCAATGATAACATGTCAAGTTACCTCAATAAATCATGAATTTATTGAATACACCCTCAAACCATTTTCCATGTCAACCCACTCTTCAATAAAACAACTCTTTTATTGAAAACCATCTTTCAAATAACATTTTTTTATAATCAACCACCAAGGATTTCAAAATCAACATTTTAAAATCACATAATAACCCCTTTTTTAAACAATAACCCGTTTATTTCAAAAACCCCAAAATCATCACCGGATGAGTTTCCAACAAGTTTGGAACATCAATATCATAATTTATTTCAAGAAAAAAAATTAATTGTTACCAAAACCACTAGTTCTAACCAAGTGGAGTTGAGAGAGAAGCCACCCACCTTTATGGTTCAGAAGAAATCGATCCACAAGAAATCACACCTCAAAACCGGAGAATGCACCACCGAAACCTCTCTAGATCGCCTTACCTAACATCTACCAGCCTTAAAATTAACATCCAAGGCTGCCAAAATCCTATATATACACACAACAGGTGTAGATCTAGAAAACTGAGAGAGAGGGAGATGTAGATCTATAGGAAACCACAAAGAACCATGAGAGGAGACTTACCCGAGAAGAACCACCTTCAAATCACCTTGAAACCCCTTCGATTTGCTTCCAAAATGTGTGGGAGATCCCATAAAAACTTTGAGAGGAGAAAATATTGAGTGAGTATTGGGTGGGAGGAAGCTTGGATAGAAATGAGGCAAGCCCGAGTGAACCTGGGTTTTAAAACCCCACTTTGAAGTGGTCGCACGATTAGCCCGCACAGTTTGGCAAACCGTGTGCTAACCATGCGCATGATACTGCCTCGGGAGAAAGGGTCTATATGGTTTCCTCGCATAGTTTAACAAACTATGTGCAGGCCATGCGAAGCCTACTGCCTCCCCCTGCACAGTTTCCTCGAGAACCCACACAGTTTCCCCAACCGTGTTCAAACCGTGCTCCCTTAGAAAAGCCTCCAAACTTAATCAAAACCATTCCAAACTCTCCCAACCTATTCTCAACTCATCCCATGAACTTTAAACTCATAAATAAGCATAAATATGTCTACATACCTCAAATCAAGGATGATACATCATCCTTTTATCAACCGATAAAAAGATTCAAAAGGAAGATATCCCATAACTGAGAAATTATCTTATAACTGGTGCTAGTTCAATTTATTGTATCAATTTAAAACTAAATTAAAGGAAAATATAAATATTAAAATATATTTAAATAACTATCACATCATCAAGGATGAAATTAAGAAAAATATAGAAGGTAATCCACCCAAACAAATCTCAAAATAAGGGAAAATATATTCAAAAATATCTAGGTGAACAGAAGATTTTTATGAAAAAATTACCTCAATAAGAAGAAGAAAAAGTATCATTAGATACTTTATATGATTTTGAATGTTTGGGTATATGGATCCTGAATGTTTTTATAATATTTAAAATTATTAAGATATTAGAAATACGTAAGTAAAGGGGAGTAGATATGAAATAGAAATACTACCTACTATCAAAAATTATATTAAAGAAAAAGATGAAACCACCTTGGGATGTAAAGAAGTGAAACAAAATAAGAGAGATGAATAACTACAAAGAAGATTAAAAGAAAAGTAGGAAATTATTCCTTGAAATAAAGAAACCTCTTCTAATTTGGTAATAAAGGAAACACCATGGATCACTATAAATAGGCCATGAAAATAAATAATAATGAAAGGAAGATAAATTCAAGTAGGTAATAAATCCAAGATAGGGATAAAATGATTGGTTTAGTTTTTTAAAAACTAAAATAATAAGAAAAATAGTTTCCTAAGAAAGGTAACACAAAATTTGTGAAGAAATCATGTGGAAACTCAAAAATAATGAATATGTAAAGGAGTTCCCGGTAGTTTTGTTAGAAAAATTTAAAATGACTAAAAAATTGAGGATATACATGAAATTTTTGAAATTAAATAGGTTTTTTCACATGAGGAAAGGAAGTTTGGGTTGAGAATCAAGTCTCATCCTTACTTATCTCATTATAAGACAAAGGTTCCTCTCATTATTACCTCTTATTTTTTGTATTTTTATCTAATTTGAAATGAATTCAAGGATAATAATGAGTATTTCACACACTATATTACAAGGAGGTAACCATTCATAGAGTTTATAAACTACCATGATAAATTGAAAGAGTGAGAAACCCTTGAGGGGGAGCTTATATAAGTAGAAGATTCCAGGAAGAAAACATATAATTTCTATGTATTTTTAAAAAATTAGAGTGTGTGGGTTTCTAATCACACTTAAAAACCTAATTTTTATGTAAATAAAACATATTTATAAGGGAGGAGTGTTGTTTTATGAAAACATGAGAGAAATGGAGTTTTATGACATTCACATGAACTGTTTTGATGGGTTTGTTGAGTTATGTGCATGTTACATATTTTTTATGTTAAATATATTATTAAAAAAATAATAATATATTGAGTTTTGATAATTATATGACATTATGATTATGATTATGGACATCATTTAAAACCTTGTTTAAATCCCAATTGTTATCTATACTAGGTTATTCAAGTATACTTAGATCTGAAAAAATAAAAAGATATTTACTAAGGTAAATCATGTGGTGTCATCCTTCTCTCACATGTAGATTGATATATAGTCTTAATAGAAAATAATAAAAAAATATTTCTTGATGGCCTGTGAATAATATAGTGAAATAAGAATCCATAATCCATTTACATTTGTAGTCAATAAGTGGGAGATAAGTTTCTTTGACTTCAGAGAAGATGAAAATGGATACTGATCAAGAAATAAAAAGCGGGAGATTAATGTTACCAAATAAATATGGTTTTTTTTTCAAAAAGGCTTTGAAAAGTGATTTTAAAGTGTACTAAAATAATAAAGGTTCCCCCATGGTATATGGAAAAGGATGTTTACGACTATATCTTGAAGAAATATTTTAGACACATTCAAGAAATTTAAGATAAAGAAATATGTTATATTTAAATATTGATGTGTTGATACCCCAAGATAAGGAATAATGTTGATTTGGAGATACAAAATTGAATATTTTTGAATAAGTGTTATAGGAAGCTATCAAAACATAGGATTGAGTCATTGGCATTGGATGTCATTCTTGAGAGGGAATTTGTTACAAAAAGAGTTGAGATGATTGTGAATTGATTTTAAAGCACTAAATTATTTTGTGGAGGTTAGAGATGGTTGATGGTGGTTTACAGAGACTTTGGTTTGATTTAGAGAATAACTAGAAAATTGAATATTTCTAGGATCCGTGTAAAGATATTTCTAATTAATAGATTCATGTAAATGTATTCACATAAGAAAATCCATCACATAAAGGGATTCTTAATAGGGACACAACGTAAATGTTCAACGTAAGGGGATCCATAGCTAGAGTGACCATATAAAGTTATCTCAAATAGTGTGATTAACATAAGGGGATTCACATGAGCATAATCAATGTACATGGTTCATAATGGAAGAGGATCCACAATTTTGATTCATATAAATGGATTCATGCTTTAAATTTCAGAATGAATTTTATGAAGAAATATAAATCAGATTATTCTTGAAAAAATATTCATGGATTCAAAAATAAAAATAAAATTTAAATTATTGTGATCCTATCAGATATTGAGGAAGAATATACAAGGGATATAGGTGAATGAAAACTAACATGTGAAGGTGGAAGATATTAAACCTTCATATTTTCTGGAACAAATGTGGCATGATATTTCATTATCTTATAAATAAATAAATTTTGAATCATATATATATTCAATTGAAGAATAGTGATATGATAATTATAGAGGATATTATCATGTATTTATTCAAATATTTTAGGGAATTAAATTTATTCAGATCTACAGTATTATTATATATAAATATAATATTTTATTTAAATGTTTTTATATGATTTTTTAAAGATAATTAAATGTATTAATTATCACATGATACTTGAAAATAAATATAAAGAATGGAGGTGAAGAAGTTGTGTTAGTGAATATTGTTAGAGAACTTAAAAATAAATAGGGTGAGAATATTGAGAACATGATACATCACTATATCAAAGAAGAGAGAAAAAGATTAGTCAAATTTGAGAATCATTCAAGGAGGAAGAGACTTTAATTCCTAAGGATTTGATGTTTTGGGAAGGAACCAGACTATGTAAAGATCTGATAAAGATGAGTAAGAAAAATGTTCATGTTTTGAAGAAGACCAAAATGTAAAAAATTGAAGGTGTATATATACAGAACTATCGATCCATCTTGTTCATAGAGGAATATCATTTTTACAAGTGGTGAATAAGTAACCATGATCATACCAAGATCTTTCTTACTTGGGATCATAAATTTTAGTGGGACTCTATGAAGTTGTAAGACTCTCCCATGTAACTTGGGATCTGGAACATAGTGTGAATCTGCATTGATTAGACTGGTATGTTTTGTGGTTTTAACCACTTGTGTAGATAGTGTAGAATCCATTATTAGGGAAACTAACCAATCATGACATGGTTTAGGATTTTACACTGAACCTTGTAAATAGTTCTGTGTTGTTTGTTTTTTATTTTCTTATACATACTAGGTGAGATTAATATATTATATTGATTAGATTAAAACATTAATAGATTCAATATGTTGAATTTAAAAAAAGGAATTCACAAAATAAGGCCACTGATTCACCTTCCTATTGGTCATTTCATACTGGGACTTCACAAGTGATTTCATCCTAAATCACACAAAGTGTTTCCTCCCCCCAATACTTATTCCACACAATTTTTGACTCTAGTCATCACACACACAATTTTTCTTTTCTAGAGCATCCCACCCCATTCAGTATAAATCCATCATGACGTAGGGTTGACCTCATACTTATTAATTGGAGATAGTGATCTTCATCACACCCTAATATGGGCCATTTAAATTTCTAGAAACACACACCCCAGGCAGTGTAGGAGGTTAGTTAAGGCCATTTCATAGTTAAATTAGGGTCATGATACACTAGTCACAATAATCTACCCCTCAGTGCTTACCCTAATCAACTTAAACATGTTACTAGATCTGATATCACTTTATAGAGTATGTTTATCTAGTTATAATCATGAAACACATAATGTACAACCATAGACCGACTCTTATTCAATGAAATTTTCTACTTCAGAAATCACCCTTGTATATTTTTTCATTCCTAGAGAATACCACTCATTAAATAGATAATTCCTTATGAATTATGGATGATATCACCCTTATTATTAGGTTACCATGATCCTCACCACTCTAAAATGCTGAAATTGTGACATGGTAGTGGCACACACCCATGGAAGAACATATATCTGGTTAAGGAAATCTCACTGGATTAATTAAGTTCATATTAAACTATGTACAAAATATTGCAAATTGCTTTGGGAAACAGGCGATTATCCCACGTCCAAAATGTTATAGGGTGTGGGTGGTTAGCCCAAGTCACAAATATTATGGAATGTTAGTGGTTATTCTCAGCCCAATATGTTATGGGTAAGAAATTAGCCTAGTCCATTATAATATGAATGTCTTGGTGGTTAAACTTAACATATGTTATTATTTCTATTCTTATGTTTGTGAGAAAATATTCTATTATAAAATATACTAATTTAATGAATCATGATTATGAACTCATGTTTCCATACTCATGTAAATCATTCCTTATTTTATGCCAAAATTCTCATGTCATGATTCATATTTTCTAAAATATTTCTTATTAGATATTAATTTTTATGTCCTTTTGATGTTCCTTTATTATGTTCTCATACCCACATGTTCATATTATGATCACTTATAAACTTAGATTAATATATCTTATATTCACAACTTACTGAGCATATGAGCTCACCCATTCTTATGTTTACATTTCCCAAAGTTATGAAGAAGAGAATTACGTATGATATTTCTATAAGGGTATCATGTGTGAAGAATATTTTTGGTGGATGTTGAATAATAGTTGTAAAATTATGTATTATGAATGAATGTTATGATCAAGTTTTCTTAATTAGTATCAAATTAGGGTTTAGTTATTTTTTGGTATTAGGTTGTGAAGAATAAGTGGATAAAACCTAAAACAACCTATAATGAACCATAAGTGATGTAGGATGAACCAAAAATGTAATAGGTTGAAATAAAGGTGTCATATTTTTAGAAATATCTAGATTTGTTTTCCTTATCACTTTATTACTTACTATTATTATTATTTATTGATACCCACACAATCCTTTTGGTTTTATTTAGTGGAGAGATTTAGAAGGAACTGAGTAAACAATGAGTGTTATGAAAAATTCAATGACTTTTCTTATAAGAAAAAACCAGGATAGGTTTTGGAGTAAAAAATATCATGATGATGCTACCCTAGATTTCTCAAGTTATGAATAATAAAAAGAACCATGAAAAAATAATAGATATTCTAAGGAATGAAAAACTATCTATCAATTCCTTCATAAAATAACATCTATACTCCTTTAGTGGGTCTTCCAAGACACTAATTGTCAAGAAATGGATCAATATAATATAGAATATATATAAATTTTGTTTTAGCTATTTATCATTGGAAGGTGAAGTCGAACAATGGTGTAATCTCATCAATAACATGATTCAAAAGGAATAAATAGACTCCATTGAATGAGAGTAGCTTAATTATTTATTTTTCAATAAATATTTCCCTTGAACTATTTACACTGTACATGAGCTTCAACCTAGTTGGTGCGGTATCCTTAAGTGCATCCACAAGACCTAGGTTCAATACCAGGTAGAGGTATATTTCCGGGGGGTACTGTAGCAGTACTTTAGCAGGTTCTATACACTGTGCAGGTACTGTACCAGGCACTGTATGAATTAATGTAGCAGGTAATGTTCGGTACTGTAGCAGCTGGAACTATTCACCTTGGGCCACCAGTTTGGGCTTGGAGTCCTTAAGGCTTTCGGGCCACCCAGGCCTTTGGGCTAGTAGGGATTTCGAGCCATCTTTAAGGCCCTCATGCCACATCTAGGCCTTCAGGCCACATGCAGTTTCCCCAAACATACAAAAAAAAGGAGCAGCCCCAGAAGAGGATTTAGAGCAGGTGGACTCACTAGAGCAGAATCAAATGGATTGTCAGAATGAGAGGGTATGACTATGCCATCAGTACCAGCCTGTGCTTGCATGAGAAGCCTAGCCAGACGACCATGCAAATGTGGAGAGTTACTATCATGACGCAAATGCTGGGGAGGGGCAGTTCCTTGTAGATAGTCTAGTTGAATTCCCTAAGACCTTCAGGTCATGTAATCTCTTAAGCCTATGAGCCTTGTAATCTCTGAGCCTACATGCCTTATAAGGGTTCTCCATCATCCCTTGAAAGCGGGGTTATCAAAAATCAATAAAAAAATGAAGACCTTGAACTATTTACACTAAATGGAGAGTGAATCCCTTAGGATAAAATAAAAAGAGGATAAATCCATCAGTACTTATGAAGAAAACTTCATAAGACTTTCAAGGTATGCTTCTGGTTTTATCATTGACCTTGAAATAAAAAATTTCCATTTATTTATGGGATTAAAATAAATACTCTAAAATGAATTTTCTATAATGGAATTTGGTATCTAGGAAGAAATTATTTGATGTGTTCTCAAGGTGGAAATGTTAATTGGAGACTCCCCTTATTCACATGCTTTTGGGTACAATAAGTAGAATATATAGTCTCACGGAAACTCAAATGATAAAATCCATGAAGGAAAGAAGATTCATATTCCTACATATTGAAGATGTGGTAAGTGGAATGGGGGTAATTATCTTAAAAAAATGGAGAAATACTTTAATTGTGGGTGAGAATGCCATCAAGAACATGAAAATATAAGGGACATAAAAAATGATAATAATTACCAACCTAATGAACCACCCAAACTCTAATGATTTAGTTATAATGAATGTGGAAATTATGGTAACAAGTCTACCAAACCAATGGTTAATGACAAAAATTTATGTTAAAAACCTCTATATACAAGAGAGAAATTGAAATCATATATAATCACAACTACTAAATTGCGTCACCCCAATGAAGTTGTGAATTCTACACTCATCATGCACTCTATAACTATAAAAGTATTATTTTATTCTGAATCTACTCACTTTTTCATATCTAATCATATTTATAGGAGTATTAAATCACCACCCTAATGAAATATATTAAATTATCAATCAAAAATCAGATTTGTACAATTTTTTCTTACCAAGTCTATACCTCATCTTCCATAAAATTTTGTCAAAACGTGATTATTGAAAATCTTATTATTCTCCCATTAGTGGAATATGATGTGATTTTGGGAATGTATTGTATCTCTCTATATAGATAAAATATTAATTTTTAGGATATGGAAGTCCCATTTTGTATCCTAAATAAAAGTATGAGCATCTATCGGTAAGGCTGGCCACGAAACCCCTATGGAATTTACTTCAATTATGTGGATCTTAATACCCAATAATGTGGGGGAATTTTACTCAAATGGTTAGGGAGAAACTCAATATTGGGGATATGTCAATTTTTAATAAATACACTGATGTATTTTAAAAAGTGTTTCTCATTACTCCCCTAGAGCATGAGGTTGAATTTTCAATAGAACTCATACTTGATGCTATACCTACATCAAAGATTACTTAATGAATGACCCTATTTTAATTGAATTAATTGAATAAGAAACTCCAAGATAACCTAGATAAGTGTTTCATACACCCAAGTTCTTTACCAAGTGGTTCACAAGTTCTATTTATTAAGAAGAAAGATGGATCAATGCATCTCTACATTTATTATCATAAACTTTAACAAAATTATGGTGAAGAACAAGTATCCTCTACCCCATATTGATGGATTTCTCAATCATCTATAAGGGTTTGAATAATTCTCAAATATTATCCTTTTATCTAGATATTATGAATTATGAGTGAAAATAGAGGATGTACCCAATAGAACCATTCATATAAGATATATGAACTATGAATTCATAATTATGCTATTTAGAATTACAAATTCATTTAATATCTTTATGGATATGATGAATAGATTCATATAGATTATTTAAATCCAAATATATTAGTCTTTTATAGATGATATTCTCATATATTATTAGATAAAGGAAGATAGTGAAGATCATTTGTGGATTGTGTTGAATACCTTGAGAAAAAAGAAACCATATGAAAATTTAGAAGGTGTTAATTATGGATATATAAAGAATCATTCTTGGGCCATGTAATCATAAGTGAGGGTATATATATGGATCTTTAAATGGTTTATGTTATTTAATATTGGATCAAACTAACCATTTTAATGTAGATATCTAGTTTTCATGGGTTGGATGGAAATTATCAACACTTTGTGAGAAATTTCACATGGGTTTCAAATCGGCTAACCAAGATAACTCCGAAGAGAGTAAAGTTACTCTAAATAGATGAATGTGAATAAAATTTAATTTATATTAATAGATGGTTGGTCACTATAATGTCTCGGGTTTTTAACTAAATAAAAAATTCTGGGGGAATTTGAATTTTTTTACTGGATAGGCTACTTTTAAAACCGAGCTTCAAAACCTAATTCCGAGATTCAGAACACTACCATGTGTTTTTTAAATAAATTAAAAATAATTAAAATTAAAAATAAAAGTAAACTAAATTATTTAATAATAATAATGATAATAATAATATTATTATTATGATGATTATTATTATTAATATTGAAATTATTATTATTAGTATTCTTTTTTGGTTTTGAGAAAACCCCTCAAGGGTCTCCATTTAACCTTAAATGTGATGCACACACCCCTCTCCTCTTCTATACCCTAAAGAGCACTCAACCCCCTATCCTCTCTCAACACACAATAGTCCCCTCTCTTAGATCCCTCTTCATTTTTCATTTTCACTCGGATTCTTCTTGAACCCTATTTGATCTGGCAAGGAATGGTCTTATCCTCCTCCTCTCCTTTTTCAGCCATTTGTTTGTCTCCTCGTCACTTGGTGAGGTTTTGGTGAAACCATAGGGTTTAAGTTAACCCAATTTTCAGCTTCCTTCCATTATTAAGGTATGAAAATGATATCTCGGGTCATGTTCATGCATATTCCAACATCTGCCATCGAAGGCGAAGTAGATTGGGTCTTTTCAGTTCACTGCCACCATATGAGGTAAGGTTCTATTCATGTTTCTTGATTTTTAACCTTCTAATTTAGGGTTTTTAAGTGTTTTGAGTCCCATGTGTAATTTTTACCAGGATTTGATCGTCTTTGAAGGCACACAGACACAAACATACAAAGGTATGTATATATATTTATATATATATTCCTCCTATATATTACCTCATGGAGAGGGTAATATATACTTTGTATTAAAGGATATATATTTATATGATGGTTTACGTGTACAAGTGTGGAGAATTTATGAGTGGTCACCGATAAATCTATCAAGTGCTGAGTGTTCAGCTTGGTTCCTCTTTAAGGTAGGGTCCCATTCCATTCCCCTTTAATTTATAGAATGCATTAATTAATTTCTTACTACAATTTTATTAGATTTCAATTAATGTAGTGAAGTCTTTAGATTAATTTCTTATTAAATGTGAATTGAGTATGATTTCTTTAAAGAAGTGTCTAATGCGATAAATGATTTTTTTTGATGAGAAATGACATATTTTTATAATAAAACCCCTCGAAAGGAGGTGAAATGTCTTCAAGCTAAAAATTAGTGAGTATAATTTTATTCTTTCTTTACATATTTCCTTGGTTATCCTTTTATACCTTTTTGTTATGTTTGGTATATGGTATATTGAGACCTACACTTCATTGAAGTTATAAAATGGTTTGCCATTTTTTCATTGTAAATGTTCATGGAATCATCGTAACTAATTGGTACATATCTTAACTTGTCTTTTAAATGAACTGACCCTTTTTTCATGTCTGTTTCAATGAACCCAGGATAACCCATGGGTGTTTGGTCCACTTAGACATGGAATTACCCAAGTGGGTAATTGAATTGTTTATATGACTTGATGGATTAAATGGATTGTCAAAGGCATTGCCTATTTGATGTTAATGAATGAACCGAACCTACCTTTTATAAATGTTTAATAAAATAAATCACCTCCTAACTACTTATCCTATTATGTAAATTGAATATATGACTTTATGAATGGGATTTTACCAAGTAGGTAATTCCCAACTAATAGCAGTACCTTCTAAGTTCCCCCTTTTGAATAATATGAATTGAATTTTTGTGTTTTGTTAGAATAAGTGACAATCTTGAGTCATAATCCTTATTGAAGTGATTAATTGATGGAATGATTTTATATGAATTCCTTGAATTATTTTTTCCTTACTTGATATGCCTCAGTTGATACGATCCAATAGAGAACATGGGTCCCATATTAAGGACTCATGGATGGACTCATTGTGCTTATTTGTGTTACGACACGATGTGCCTGGGGAAATGGTTTGTCTTTCCAAGATAAAGATTCCCTAGTGATTTATCATAATCATGATTGATGCTAGTTCCCTAGGGGAGAGATCATTGATGGACCCATTATCTATATGGATCTGCCATTCTATGGGTGATACTTGGCCCCATATGTGAGATACCTAGGATAAACTTAGACTTTACTAAGCCTCGAGTGATACTGGGGACTCCTTATGAATCTTCTTGGATGGAATTAGGGGTATTGGTTTATATCAGATGTTCCCATTGTGATACTTGTGAATCTTTTTAGATATCCTTGGAAGGGAATGAGACTCCTCCAATGGATTGGTGGATTACTTGTTTAATTTTTTCTTTAAAATTTTATTTGACAACATATGATTAATTATAAATGCTTTTCCTTTTTAATACGGTTAAATTAATATGAGCTGATATAGAGCATGAGTTATATATTAAGGGCTCATGGATGGACTTGATGTGCCCAATGAGTTGCAACCTGATGCACTGGGGGTGATTCTTTGGCTTTCCAGGAAAGGGCTTCATGGGTGGTTTCTTATACTTATGAGTGATATCAGTTCCCTAGGGGAATAAACAAGGATGGAACCTTTGAAAAGATGGACATGCCATGCCTTGGGTGATACTCAATCTCCTATGTGAGATAATAGTGATAGACTCAGAGTTACCATGCCTCGAGTGATACTTGGGATTCTATATGGATTACCTTGGATGGACTTGATGGTATTGGATTATATTGTATATACCATAGTGATACTTGAGTTTTTTATTAGATCACCAGGGAAGATCTCAGACTCTACCAATGGTTTTGACATAATGATTGGATGATTTTTTTATATGTGTGATGAATTCTTTATTATTGCTATGGGTGTCCTATACACATGTGATGCTTTTATTTTCTTCATTAGCATACTTGTAAAATGAATTGACAATGTGACCTCCAAGATAAAGCACAAGCTTGGGGTATTCTTCTTATATTACCTTTCTTGGTTAATTTGTATTGGCATTGTATACAAATTATTCCTCACACTTATAATTTATTCATACTTTAATCTTAGGTCAATGTTGGTGACATGTAAGGGAAACATGGTTGTTATTTATTCAGATCTTTTTATTATGTATATATACCTACACACTGCTTAATTTATATTGCATTGTCTAGATTGGGATAGACACTGGTGGTGTCAGCCTTCTGAGATTTATGTCTTACAACCTACTTAGGACAACTTTTCACTAGGGTATCTGAGCATTCTAACATTCTTGAAGGTCTTTGGATTGAATTCATTCTATTGTATGCTTCTACAAGGGATTTAGGAGTACATGACTGAGATGAAGCTTGGGATGCTCGTGGAGATCATTCTAGGGAATTTTATTTTATTTTATTATTTCATTTATGTATTGTATTGTATCATATCCTCCTATATGTATTTTTCTTAATATTATGTATAATAATCTGGACATTTCTGTGTTCTTTGTATAAATTGGTGTTTTCCACTATTGTTTCAGTTATAATAATATTATTATGCTACTTTTTCATTTCCTTTATTAGTATTTCTGCTATTTTTTGTTGTTTTATTATTATTATACCATTTTCAAACCTTGATATATGATATAATAGTCTCCCAAAAGACACATTGTAGTCCCTCCCTGCTTGTCGAAAATTGTTGGTATTCGAGGAGATGCGCTTGAGGTCTTGTGACCCACCAGTCTGACTACCATCTTAGAGGTGAACCGGTTAGTACATTATAGTCAAATCACCTATATTCACACAACCATATAATAGAGAATATTTTATAGTATTTTGTGATGCATAAAATATGTTATTGAGATGTGTCCTCATGTAAAAATGTAATGGTGGTAGCATATGCCTCACCTCAATTAAATATTCAGAAGAAAAATAACATGATGCATGATTTGGAGCCAACATCTATAAAATTTTCATTAAAAATATAGAGGAATTATCACTAGGTGAAAAATCTGAAAAATATAGTATTCATAAGAGCTTAATGTATATATCACATATAAATGGTTGAATATAAACCAAAAATGATGGTTATAGTTGATCAAAGACTTTGAATCATAAATTCATTACCACCTTGAAAAATCAAACAAGGTGGTTGATGATTTAATAAAAAATGATCATGATATTTTATTCATGATGAGTATTAAAAGAGACCCAATAATCAAATATTTGCAAATTATTTACCTATAAATAATAAGGAATAGGGAGAAATCCTATCTTTCCCAAATTATTGCTCAACAATACAAATATGTGAAGATCTACGAGGCACAGAAGGTAGATATAGGGCTATAAAATAAGGTAAGTAATATCCCAGTGGTAAAATTTGATAATGATAGTAATATTAGATTTGATAAATGAATATATGTTCAATAAATATTATAATTAAATAAGGCACTCTCAGATGATGCATATAGCTCATTATTCGTTATCCATCCTGGATGTTTAAAGATGTATAGATATCTCAAGAATCATTTCCAATTGGACAACATAAAGAGGTGGATTTCAAAGTACATGTCACACACCAACTTCACCTCATCACATTAATTTATTTGATTATTGTTTTTTATTTTTCTATGTCTTATATCATGATTTTTGGGATTTTTTCAGGTTTTTTGGGTGAACTACATTTTTAGACTACCGAATATAGTTGGACACAATGTGGACTAGGGAGAGCATGTTGTAGCCCACCTGAGGAGTAGTTGACTATATTGAAGTAGTTTCCTCTATGTTGTGATGGTAATGACAAGGAAAGATAATAATGAGGCCCCTAGACTATGATATGGGGGGTCATTTCCTTCCATTGAGTCAAATTTTGGGAAGGGAGGTCACCCTTGCCATGGGGGTGAGGCTACACTATTGATCACACTTGGGAAGTTTCTTTGTGCCATGGAAGGAGAGGGCCATACCATATAGGTATTTATAGGGTTCCTTGGTTATCATGGCTTCAGTATCACAACACCACAATGCTCATGCTATACCATGGTCAGTTTTCATAAGGGGCACCATACTGTAGTGCATAGGGGCCACATCATGGACGTGTCATTTCCATTTTTTTAATAAATGAATTTTCACTACTTTAACCTTCTTTTATTTAATCCCATTTAGGGTCCTGTTTCTCTTATCACAAGATTCCCCCGACCCCCAAGTATGCTGTCCTTCAATCCTCTACTCCTCCTTATAAATTTCTTGTCTTTTCTTCAAGTTTAAGTCTGATTCTTCAAGGTTAGTCCATCTTAGTATATCCTCCTACATTTTTCTCCATTTTATTTTCTTTAATTAACCTAATGAGGTTAAGTTGGACAAGGTTTTATGATTACTTAAAATATAATTTTGGTTTATGAAATTTTTTAGGGTTCAATTTGGGTTTTAAGGGTTCCTAAAACAAGGTATTAGTGGTTTAACACCACATTTTATAAGATATGAAAGATTAAATTTAGGTTCCTTTATGCTTGAACCTTTAAATTTTTAACCATGATTTATTTATATTTTCTGAAACATGTTTTCAAAGTTTCAATATGTAGAAATATTAATATTTGTTAAAATAATTTTATTTTACTTTTATTTCATTAAACATGGAAGAGTTTCCCCCTTTCTTTTTAAATATTAAATCTCTCATGTAAATCCATACATTCTAAGTGTTCGTAAAAATACCTTTTTGGATATTTAATGATATTTTTTTATATTATGGAAGGTTTTTGGATCTTCAACTAAATTAAAGGGGTGAATTTTTTAATTTAGGGTGTTCTTGGACCTTTTATTAAAGGCTTCTATATAGACTTAAATTATGCAATCCCTTTAATGATGTTTATATATCTATTTTGAAAAATGTTATTTTAAACTTTATTTTTTAGATAATATTGAAATGAACTAGTTGGAACCTTTTAAAATGGTTTCAAAAGATGATACCTTTAGATCATGCTTCTTAGGGTAATGTGGAAATTTATAGAAGATGAACTATTATAAGATGTATGATTCTTTCCTTATAGAGGTAATTATATGTTTATTTTTTATCTATTCTTAAGGAAAATGGGTTGTTTATATAAAGGGTGTTCAAATGTGAGGCTGTGGTTATTGATTGATATGATTTTATTATCATTATTAATATAAAATGAACGATTGAATCATCATGCAAAACCTTGGTTAGCTAGGTGGAGAATCTAGGTAAACATGCCTCACAAGTTTAGTATAATGCTATGATTAGTGGCCTAGAGTTTATAATTTGTTCTACTTGTTGGAGTCAACCATCATTTAGGCTAGGTTGGGTAATATCGAGTGTTAGGGAAGGTTTTTTTATATGGTACCGATCTTTCTTTGTTGATATTATGTTGGATTTATCTTGGATTGTTTCTCAGGGCTTCTAGGTTCCCATGATTATTCTTGTGATTGTATTGTATATATTATTACCAATCACACTATGTTTTTTCCATTTGTTTTGAGTTATTATATACATATTTTTTCTTGAATCCCTTTTTATAAAAGAAAAGGGTTTCCGTTTACTTATCTTTCATGAGAAACTTTTTAAAGGAGGTTTTAACTAATTTTTTATCACATTAAAATAATTTCATTCCAAAAGTATAATGGTTGTTTTTTATTAAAAGAGATATCTTTTGGATAAAAATAAATGGTTTTTATTTAAAAGTGAGAAAAATAATACTTTCTTTAATAAAAATCTAAATAATTACTTTTTATATGTATTTAAAACTAGCATGAAATGGTTTACTTTATAAAGGACATGCATGGGGTTTGGGGAGGATACCTACTGAGTATATTTTTCCCATACATATTATATTAAAGTTTTATCTGGGTTCCAATTTGATGAGTGGATTTCTGTTTGGGTGATGGAGGAATGTAGATAATATAATTTTTTTGTGTATAGATATTGGTGGTTGTGGTTTTTTTCTTATTTTATTTATTTATTTTGGTATAATTGATGTATTGAACTTCTTCATCTTCTTATATTTTATAAAATATTATTCTATTCATGTATGACGTATTTTTTATGTTCATTGGCATAGTGTTTTATAATGTGGGATGTTTTTTATTCTTATGCCATGTTTTTTCTTGAATTTATTTTAAAATTTATTATTCTGTTACATGGAATTCCAATGTATCCAATGGTCATGCTAGATTTTTGGGTTGAATTCCTATGGTTATTGTTGATTTATTAGGAAAAAATGTTCCCATGAGAGTATAAATTGATTCTTAACACTAGTTTATAGCTTGGTGGGATCAATAATTACCCTTGGGCCATGTCATGGGTTGGCTCGAGGAACCAGATCAAGTGTAGACAAAGCTATTTTATAAAAAAATGGTATCAAACACCTGTTTTTATTTGGAGGAGTCATGGTAGATTTGAGAAAAGATTTTTGGGATACCATAGGTTGTTCTTGAGTAAGTTCCTGATAACCATATTTCATGATGAGAGTTGAGTTACTAGGGGAGTCTGGTGTGTGTGTGTGTGTGTTGTGGGAAAACAATCTTGGTTCTTGATTATTATCAAAATTTTATTCCTTCTTTGAGTAATTATATTTTCTAATGAGGATTTATTGGTTGTAATAGAAGTATAAGGAACTCAGGGGAGCATAGTTCTCATGCATGGACTATAAATCTAGGTGAAAATTATGTGTCTTGTCCTAGGAAAATTATAGTGGAATTTATGTCATTGGAATATAGTTTACCAGATTGTGCAGCTAGATCATGTGATGTTTTGAATATTTTTTTAGATTTTTGAAATTTTGAGTTCCTTGAGAATTTTGAGTTATTTTCATATCTTTTTTGATTATTTTAGTATGGATTGAGATGTTTATAATGGGTATTGATGTTAATTGGGTTTAAATTAAAATGGGAATATCTGAAATTGTTTTTTGAAAGAGGCATGGATTTTTAAAATTAATAAGTATTTTCAAAGTAGTTTAGGATTGGTGATGAAATTATTATTTTTTGTAAATATTTGATTAAGAGATTAAAAATGGAGTTTTATGAAATCTATAAGTGTTAGATAATGTTATTATTATTTTTTTATTTTGTGATTTATGTATTGAATTATAAATGATTTCAGGGTGTTTTGGATCCTAAAACATATTTTATTTGAGTTTTTCAGTTTCATTTTTTCAGAGTAAAACTCTATCAATTCCTATGTATTGTTATGATGGATCCATTGGTGGTTCTCTGTCAGTGTTCCATTTGTTTAATCAAGATATATCTAGGTCAACTATCCCATATACTCTAGTTATAAAGCTTAGTGATCTTTCACATCTACTTTAATATATGGATTTTATTCAGGAGTTCCAAAACATGAATCCTCCCTATTTTCTTAGACAACCTTATTCATAGGTAATATATGTATAGATGTGGAATATTGTGATGATTTTACTTCATCTTAAGATTCTTAAGTCTTTTAATCTCAAGTTTGATATCTTTATTCTTAAATATACAAGTTGGAAATGGTGTATTTTTTTTATTTAGATTAAACCAAAGAAGGATCATTCATGGGAATGGTTTAAAGCACTATTCATCTAGTAGTAATTTATCAAATCTATAAAGAAACTGAGGTTAATGGAATTATATTACTTTCAACAAGGTAATATATCAGTATTAAAATATTCTCATTATTTTATTGAGTTTGTTTTTATCCTCCCAACCCATCCTTGGATGGCTCCTTGAAGGCTTGGTATTTTGGAAGAGGTATTCACTCAGATCAATTAATGGAAGTATTGCATATTAGCCTTGACACTTATGAAGATATTGTAAAATATTATATTAGAATTGAGACTATTTGAGCTAGAGTGCTGAAATTAATTGATGTTTTTCCTATCCATGGGGGCGGTGGATGAAGTTCTAGTAAAGGGAATGGGGAGAAGATTAAATATAGATATGAGGGTACTAGTATCAAAATACCATCATGTTTCTTTAAATAATATCCCATTAGAAGTAAAATATTAGTGTTCCATTAGTATAAGATGACATAGAATATTAAGTCTTCATATTAGAAAAATCCTAAGACCTATCATGACTGTGTCTGTCTGGTTCATCTGTAAAGGTTCTTTATAAGAGTGGTTTATAAAAATGGCAGAGCTTGATCTAACCCTTGAGAAGATACTTAGGTTCAAACTGCTAGACCTACCATTGATGTAGTGACTATCTGAGGTTCTTCTTGATGTATATCTTTCCTTTTATCGAATATATTATTAATAGTGTTTTATGGTGGTGAATTATATATTTTTGGTGATTTTTTGTAGAAATATTCTACATTATGGATGAATTTTACCTTGGTGATGTAGGAATCTAGTGAAGGAGGATTATTTTATAAGTATTTTTTTCTTTAATTATCTATAATTTGAAGGGTTTTGGAGATGTTTTGGGAATTATAATTTTAGGTTAAGGATAATACTTAATTTGGTGGGGAGGCCACCATAACAGAACCTCCTGAAGGTTGACTATTTCCACCCAGTGGTACTTGTATATTTCTCCATCTTATAGATGAGCATGATGTTGATAATTGATATTTTTATTTGGTTTTACCCCAACCTAACCCACCTAGGGATGTGATGTTGATTTTACTTATCTATTGTTCTAGGGATGTATTTTTGGAAGTTGATAGAGTCTTTTCTATTTTTATTATTTAGTTGATTTTTGGTTCATATTAATCGTTGGTTTATAGAGATGGTGTTTCATGATACTGGACCTTTCCCATTTCTTTATTTTAGGTTGTCGTCTAGCTGGTCACAATATTTTACTATCCTCCTTCCAATGTCCTGAAGGCCTTTATTTTTTTATTGATTTTGATAATACACATTTCAAGGGGTGAAGAGGAACCCTTACAAGGCCTGTAGGCGTAAGTATATGCAGTCCTTAGAGGAATTAATTGCCCATAGGCTTCAAACATTACATACAACCCAGACTAACTACTTGGAAATGCTCCTCCCTAGAATCTTTATCATGAAATCAGCTCTCCACCTTCACATGGTTGTTCAGCTAGGCTTTCCCATGCATGCGCAGTCTTGTACTGATGGCAGGTTCCATACCCTCCTATTTTTGCAATCCGTTTAGCTTATGCTATGGTGAAAGCTCCTTACTCCTCCTCCTTCGGAAGTTAGTTCCTTTGTAGGTTTTCTGGTTTTCATCTGCACTAAAGGTGGCCCGAAGGCCTTGAGGTGGCCCGAAGGCCTTACTAACCTGATGACCTAGGTGGTCCAAAGGCTTTAAAGGACTCAAGGACGAAATCGGTTGTCCGAATATCCAAATGGGGGAATATTCCCGGCTGCTACAGTTCCAAACAGGGCCCGCTACAGTTCTTTCTACAATACTGCACAGTTCTTACTATAGTACTGCTACAGTACCTGCTACAATACTTCTACATTACTTCTACTGTATCCTTGGAAATTAGCCTCTGCCTGGATTTGATCCTGGGTCTCCTAGATGCACTTATGGATGAAGAGTTGGATATTTAGATGGTATTCTGATTTTTTATTGGTGTTTGGGTTGTTGATGTAAATTTATCTTGGTTTCTATTTCTTAGTTTCTTAGGTTTTTTCTTAATGAGGAAGTTCAATCTCATTCTATTGATTGATTGACCAATTTATTTTGGACTTTAAGGGGGTATAAAGTGTTATCGTGGGGATATTTTTCACACTTTGAACTCACACCCTCATATTATTCTATTTAATTTTTTATATAATTTTTATCTTTTAATAGGTTTTTGAGTCTTCCATGGTGAACAACAGTTTTAAGACTGCTAACTATAATAAGCCATACCATAACTCACCTAGGGAGAATTTGACCACACTTTAGTTGGTTCCACTTCTCCATAGTGGCCCTGGAATGAAAGGGACACAACAAAGTCCTAATACTACAACATAGAGGGGTTTTATATTCCAGTGAGTCAAATTTTGGGAAGGGAGGTCAACCACGCCATGGGAGAGAGGTTGCTCTGTGGAGTCTGGCTAGGTCTTCACTTTGCATCATGGAAGTATAGTTCCATGTTTTAGTAGTATATTTGAGGTTCCATAGTTTTCTAGGTGGGAGAGCACCATTCCACAACACTCTGGGTTACACAATGGTGGGTATCCATATGGGGCACCACAACATGGTGCATAGGGGTCACATCATAGAAGTGTCCTACCCAATTTTTTAAACATTTTTTATTATTCTACCTCTATTTTGTTTTAACCCATTTACGGATCTTCTTCTCCTCTCACTTGATTCCCCCGAGTCCTGGGCATGTTCCCCTCAACTCCTCTCATCCTCCTTGGTGATTTACCGGGTTTTCTTCAATTTTGAGTATGATTATTCAAGGAAAGTCCCTTATAGTCTTTTCTCCTCCCATTTTCTATATTTTCTCTTCTTTTATTTTCCTAGTGAGGTGAACGTGACCTTGGGATTATGTTTTCCTGGATTTTAATTAGATTTTTTATGATTTTTTGGTTTAGTTTTTCTTTTAAGGGTTCTTCATTCTTCATATTGGTGATTTGGAACCTCAATTTATAATGGAGGCAAGATTAAAGGTATGTTTCTCCATGATTGAACTTTTAAATTTAGAAGCATGATTTCTTACTCTATTCTCCATTATGTTTTCATATTTTAAAAGTTTATACTAAATATAAATATTAATATGTGTTGAAATAAGTTGCTTTTACCTTGACTTCGTTGAACATGAAAGAGTTATCCTCTTTATTATTGAATCTTTAATCCATTCTGGAAACACATGCACACCAAATGTTTGTATAAATTAACATTTGGATCTTTAAGGTAGGTTATTTATATTATAGAAGGTATTTTGGTTTTCAACTAAAATAAATGGTTTATTTAATCAATTTAGGATGTGATTGGACCTTTTTCTAAATAATTATATATAGAATTGAATTATGTAAGGTCTTTGATGATGATTATATATATATATATATATATTCAAATATGTTTTGTGTAACTTTATTTCTTAAAAAATATTGAAAATTCCTATTTAGTACTTTCTAAAATAGTTTTCAAAAGATGACACATAGGAGGCATTCCCATTGGTGTATTGTGTAAATGAATGGAAAATAAAATGTTATAATTGGTATGATGATTTCACCATAGAAGTAAGTATATGTTTATTATTTATACATTCTTGGTGAAGGGCTATTTATATAAAGGTTGTTCAGAAGTGAAGGTGAGTTTATTGATTGATATGATCATATTATCATTGTTATTATATAATAAGTTATTGACTCACCTCAATTTATATATCATGGTTAACCTTGGGAAGCTAGGTGGAAAATATATGAGAAATTGCTTCACTAGTTTAGTATCAAGATATGACTAGTGTCCATGAGTCCAGACTTAGGTCTACTTATGGGATTCAACCCCTAGTTAGGTGAGGTAGGGTAACACAAAGTGTTAGTGTGGGTTTTTCTGCATCTATTGGCGGTCTTTCTTTATTGATATTATGCTATATTTTTTCTAGATTATTTCTTAGGGCTCCTATGTTCCCATTATGATTCTTATGATTGTATTGTATCTATGTTTAACAATAATGCTACATTTATTCCCATTTTTTGAGATATGTTTCTAGGTTTTTAATTGACTAATTTTTTTATAAAATAAAAATGTTTTCCTTGACTTATCTTTTATGAGTATCTTTTTAAAAGAGGTTTTAATTTGTTTTATTACATTAAAATTATTTCTTTAGAAAAAGTTTAATGGTTGTTTTGTATTAGTTGAGGAAACTCTTGGATTGAAAGAAACAATTTTTCTTTTAAATGTAAGCATCACGATGCTTTCTTTAATAAAATTTTAAAGAATTTATTTTAATATGTTTTTTAATTTAGCATGAAATAATTTAATTTTTAAAGGATTTACAAGTTTGGGGACGATACCTATTGGGGATATTTTTCTCATTCCTATTATATTATAGTTTTATCAAGGTCATACTTTGATTCAACTTTTGATCCTTGGGTTATGATTCAGGTGATGGAGGTAGTAAGAAAAGATAGTTCATTTTCATATGGAGATTAGTAGTTGTGGTGTTGTTTTTATTTTATTTATTTATTTTTGGTATTGTTCATGTATGGCCTCTTTAGACTTATTATATTTTATTAGATATTGTTCTATTCTTAAATAATATATTTGTTATTATCATTTTATTATTATTTTATTATATGGGATGTTTATTCCTTATTATGACATGTTTGGTCTTGAATTTATTTTGAAATTGCTTATTATGTTTCATGGCCTTCCAATATATGGAATGGTTATTCTATATTTTTGGGTGGAACTCTTCTAGTTATTATCAAATTATCAGTCAAAACCATTACCATCAGAGTATAAATTGATGTATAACACTAGTTTCCAGCTTGTAAAGACCAAGAACGTCCCTATCTCCATGTCATGAGCTAGATTGGGGACCCAAATATAGGGTATCCCAGGATGGTTTGTGATAGTATATATCACGATTCTTGGTTTTCTAAAAAGTTAAGGTAGAACATCAAAATATGAAGGATATGATGTAACCATTGCCTATAACTGTATATAAATGGGAAAACATCACCATGAATTTCATTATAGGTCATTATAATATCTCTAAATGACACAATTTCATTTGGTTTGTCGTTTATTTCCTTATAAATTTACCTTATTTCATTTCTATTCAATAATATTTCTCAATCAATCAAATTTCCATGATATATATAATGAAAGTGGTATGGCTACATAGAGTACCACTATATATTACATCAGATTGATATATGATGTTTTCATTAATGTTTGGGATAAGTATTAAACCATTATTAGATATAGAGCTAAGCTTCAAAATAGATTATAATCCTTAGACTTGTGGTAAATATGAAAAGACCATTCAAAATTTAGAGGATTTGCTAATATATTTTTCAATGGATTTCAAAGGAGGTTAGAACAAACACCTTCCCTTGTTAGTGTTATCATATAACTAAATTTTCCATTCTATAATTAAAATGGAATTAAAGGAGGCTCTGTATAGTAATATGTTTAGAACTAAAATATGTTGGGATGAAGTTGGAGAGTGTAAGCTTCTGGGGCCAGATCTTATGCCTGAAATGTTATATAATATTCAAACCATTCAGTGACACATTAGAACTATAAAAATTTTATATAAGATCTATATTGATAATAATCAGTGAAATTTTTGAGTTTAAAGTTAAAGATACAATATTACTTTAAATATCACTATGAAAGAGGGTTATGAGACTTCAGAGGAAGTGGAAGTTGAGACCTAGATACATTTGACCTTTTGGAATCCTCAATAATGTAGGGACTATAGCATAGAATCTTACAATTCCACCTAACCTCTCCCAAGTGCATGTTTTGTTCCATGTATCACTTTTATGGAAGTACATACCTAACCCTTAATATGTATAGAACTTATAATTATTATAAATGGAACATGATATCTCTTGAGAGGAACAACTGGTCTTGCCCAAATTTACCCAGGATTTTAGGGTTAAGCGGTCGCTTGTAGTTTAGCTTGGGTTGTCAAATCCTCAGAGACCTAATAAGTAACCAATGAACACGTGTATTCTATGGACTATTTTTAGATATTAAGTTGCCAACATTTGGTTTATTTTAGATGTGTTTAAGTGAACACTAAAATTCTTAACTGAATTCAAATTATGAGAAGGGTGGATCCTAGGTTATTACAAGCGGTGTATTGGATGCATTATTTTTAAAAAAATATTTCAATTTCTTATATTTTAGATGGGTTCATTTAAGGAGATCAAACAAATCATCACTTACGGGTTTAATTCCTTCACACCCAAATAATAATCACCTATACACTTGAAGAATCAAAGTTTTGAGCACTTCTAGGTAAAGGTTCATATTATAACTTGAAGTGTGTGACCTTAAATTCAATAAGTATGAAGTGGTTATAAAATCATCAAATATAAATATCATTTAAAATAAGTGATTAGCCATAAATTGAGTGAGAAATAACATAAAATACATCCCATTTCTACTCCCTTGGATCAACCCATAAGTTGATTAGCCCTCCATTGATCCTATGGTTTCAATAGAATCGGGAAATAGACTCATGGGGGAGGAATTAGAGAAGTAAAAAAAAGCAATGAAATAATGATCACTCCACCGTTGAGTGATAATCTCACAAGGTTTGGTGTGAAAAAGTTAACACCTTGAGGCAACGATATCAAAGTGATAAGAAGAAGAATAATAAATGAGAATATGAAGAACTTTTATAAATAAGCTAATGCAATTCAAGAACTTACAATTGAAGGAATGTGGTTACAACATCAAATTGGCAGCATAACATTAAAATGAAACAAAGCTCAAAGATGATTAAATACTTAAACACCACTGATTTAAATAGATGTTTTTAGAGCCTTGGGTCGAGCCTCCAACATTACAAATCATCCCACTTGATTATGGTAAGCCTAGGGTGGCGGAAAGTAAGGGAGAGTGCAATTCTTTATCCTTGACTCGAAGTGGCAGCCAACTTACATCCCCCGAACAGATGCACCTATATGGACTTCTAGATGGCCGAATTATAGTGAACCATATAAGACAAAAGTTAAGGTACGAATTTCTCCTATATTTATGTAAAATGTTAGACCAAATTAATTTGTGGTTGCTGAGATATGATTAAATTGGTTGGCTATTTTTCTGGGACACAAAATTTAGCACAGAATTTAATCTCTAACTTGGGCTGCCTGAATAACCACAATGGAAGACAAATTAGTATGGGATCCTAAAGAATTATATGTTCCTCTATACATGTTATATCATACCACGAAATTTGGTCTTCAATGGGTCTGTATTATGGGCCTTAAATTCTCATCAGTGGGATAGTGTCCAATCTGCCTTCTCCACTGACTCAAGACCATAAGATCAAAAATAAAAATTTAATACTATTAAAATGTAATTAACATATGTATTTTTATTGTCTAATAACACCCCTCAAATTGATATTTGCTAGTCCCGATCAAAATATATCTCAACAATATGAAATTCGATTTCCCTTTTCAAAAAACAATTCAATACACAATGATCCCCAAAAACCCTTATACCAAACAATCATGAAACCCATGAAAATATTTTAATACAGGATAGTTTTATAAGAAGATCCCAATCCCAATCCCATTACTTTGTTCGAATTCATCACTATATTTCATCCAATATTAATTAAGAGTGATGATGTGTTGTGCATCGCAATAGACATAGGGGTTCATCTTTATTCAAGGGAGAAATGATGGAAGAGCTAGGTGGAATCAAATTTCAATATTAAGATGAGTATTAAATTTTTTATTGTATTTTTATTGTTTTTTTTTTATTTTTTTCAATTTCTCCATGGTAATTGAAATTTCGCTCAATGAGTCAACCCCCATAGCGAGACTTTGCCAATGACTCATAGGCTCAAAGATCTTAGGGAACTAAGTAAATCCCATATACTCAGGAATAATCTTGAGTTAACTTAGTCCAAAACAAAGTCAAATTTCCATAAATAGAGATAAAATTACTGATTCTGTGCCAGAAAACTATGGAGTGATGATCCCCGAGTGCCGAAAGCCAAGAATTATGTCATTTCATTGCTCTATGCACACATTTATTGTTTTTTTAATACTCATATTAAAACTAAAATGATCACCAAAACTATTCTATTTATTTGGGGGACCCTATGAACTCAAAATAATACCCCACTATCCAAAGGACGTGCGTTGTGATTGTTTTTTTATTTGGATGAAAATATAAACAATGAATATCACATTAGACAACCACACTTTCCAAAATCTATGCTCATGAAATATACATGGATTAAAATCAGAATCAGGGCATGATAAATTATTTGATATTCAGTTTTAAATTGTTCAATGTCTATTATCATGTTCAAGGTTAAAGAAATTTTTCCTTCCATTGAGGCACCTTGTTTTTCAAATCATTCATTTTTTTACACAAAATAATTTTTTTTATTTTATCTCCCCCCAAACATAAAATAACATTGTCCCCAATGTTTAAAGAAAAGAAAATTTATAAGGGGGTAGAGGTAGAGAATGGGAATTCAAAAAGAAAGTTTAAAACGAGGATCATAGAATGAAGTCACTTGGTGGTTGAAGTAAAAATTCTTGTTACCCCTTTTAATCCCTTGATCTCCATGTCACTCTGAGAGTTCCCTAGTGAAAAAAAACAAAACTATATATATATATAGATATATATATTTATTCATATAATAAAAAAAGTAAAATATAAGTATATATACAAAAATTATAGAATAATGAAGCACTATAAGCCGTAGGTAAGTGGTAAGCGCGTGCCCCTATCTCCCTTCGGTCCCGGGTTCGAGTCCATGTGGCTTCACCGGTTGTGATGGGGTTTTCCACATGACCTAGGATATGACCTTTTAATTTTATTATTATTTTTTTTTTATTTTAACCTACAAACACATAAAAAATAAAATGAACTGATGATACATTGTCTTCTTTTTAAATTTCTGGGTAAGGTATTACTCAAGGATCACACCACGCGACACAGATGAATATGGAACTCCCCTTTCATACCCATCCATACTCATAATAGAAGAACGAGTCAACTGTATATATATATATATATATATATATATATTATTTTTAAACATCAAAATGATTCATTAATCTTATTTAAAAGAAAGTTGATTAAAACAACAAAATGATTGGAAACTTGAAAACCATGTGTTGCCTCCCATACAACGCTTTGTTTAACATTGTAAGCTAGACTTGGACCCCTAATTGATTAATTATTTTCGTCATCTAAGGTAGGTTCACACAATTCTTCATCAAATTCATGTTTTGGGAATGATTCTATGAATGGTTTGACTCTATGACCATTAACTTTAAATGTTTGACCATTGGTGGGATCTTAAATTTCAACATCTCCATGGGGATACACCTTATGCACTATGTATGGACCTGACCATCTAGACATCAATTTCCCTGGGTGTAAGTGATGTTTAGAATTATACAAAAGAACAGGTTTTTTGGGTTTAATGTGTTTTGTTTTTAAGGTTTTGATATTTTTAGGCTTGTACTTTTTCTTTATTGATCCTTGAATTTTCATAAGTCTCCATCCTAAGTTCCTCAAGTTCATTGAGATCTAATTTCTTTTTTGTTCTAGCCAATGAGCGGTCATAATTCATTTTCTTAATTTCCCAAAAGCCTTATGTTAAATTTACACTGGAAAATGACATTCTTTTCCATAAACCAACTTATATATGGACATTTCTAAAATGGTTTTAAATGTAGTTCGATAGGACCAAAGAGCATCTAAGAGTTTGATTGACCAATATTTCCTAGATGGATTTACAAATTTCTCAAGAATTTGTTTGATTTCTTGGTTGGATAAATCATCTTGACCATTGGTCTGTGGGTGTTAATTAGTGGACACTTGGTGAGAGATTCCATACTTTTCCATGAGTGCTGAGAAGGAAATATTTTCAAAATGAGTTCCACGATCACTAATGATAGCCCTAGGAATTCCAAATCTATAGAGGATGTTTTCCTTGATAAATCTAATCACATTTTTATGATAATTGGATTTTGTAGGAATGACCTAAACCTATTTGGAGACATAATCAATATCTAAAAGGATGTACATATATCTCATAGAGTTTTTGAAGGGACCCATGAAATCGATTCCCCAACAGTCAAAGATTACAATTACTAAGATGGGAGTGAGTGGGATTTGATTACTTTTTGTGATGGACCCTACTTATTGACTCTTAAGACAAATTTGACAAAATGTGTAGAGTACCTTGAGAGGGTGGGCCATAAGATACCACACTGAAGAACCTTAGAAAAAGTTTTCTTAGAGTAAAAGTGACCTCCATATGCCTCACTATGACATAATTTAAGGATAGACTCTAGTTCAGATTCTGGGACACACCTCCTAATGACTTGGTCAGGGCAGAACTTATAGAGGTATGGATCATAAAACACATATTTAATAACATCATAAAGGAATTTACTTTGAGCTTCAGTCCCTAAGAATTTTCAAATGACTCTTGTAACTATGAAGTTGGCTATGTTGGCATACCAAGGGAAGTCACTCATAGAGTATAGGTGTTCATCAAGGAATGAATCAGACACAGAAAGGTGATTAGAGTGGTCTTGGAATTCCATCCTAGAGAGGTGATCAACTACATAATTTTCAAAACCCTTTTTTTCCTTGATTGTGAGGTCAAATTCTTGTAATATAAGGACCCAACTAATCAGTATATCCCTGACATCTTGTTTTTTTGAAGAGGTATTTCAGGGCTGAATGGTCAGTGGAGACAATGATGGGTGATCCTAATAGATAGGACCTGAATTTCTCTAAGGCAAAGACAAAAACAAGAAACTCTTTCTCAGTGGTGGTGTAGTTGATTTGTGCATCATTTAATGATTTTATTTCATAAGAAATGACTCATGGATTTGTTTCTCACACTGTTGTCCTAATACAACTCCTACAACGAAGTCACTTGCATCACCCATGAGATCAAAAGGAAGTTTACAATGAATATTTCATGATCGGTGGAGAGATAAGAGTTGACTTGAGTGTATAGAATGATTAATCACAAATTTCTTTCCATAAAAATGAAGCATCTTACACCAATAGAGCACAAAGTGGTCATGAAATAGAGCTTAAATTCCTAATGAACCTTCTATAGAAACCAGCATGTCCTAAGAAAGGCCTCACTTCCTTGATAGTTTTGGTTGATAGAAGGTGACGAATGATGTCAACCTTGGCTTTATCAACTTCAATCCCCCTACCCGAGACTAGATGGCCAAGAACTAGTCCTTGTTTAACCATGAAATGGAATTTTTCCTAGTTTAGGACTAGATTATTTTCTTCACATCTTGACAAGACTCTCTTCACATTCCTCATACATCCCTTAATTGTATTCCCAAACATAGAGAAGTCATCCATTTTGACCTGTAGAAAATCCCCTAACATGTATGAGAATATTCCCATCATGCACCACTAGAAGGTTCCAGGGGAATTTCATAACCCGAAAGGAATGCGTTTGAAAGCAAAGGTGCCGAATGGACATGTGAATGTAGTCTTCCATTGATCCTCTAGGGAGACCTCAATTTGATTATACCTCAAGTACCCATATAAGAAATAGTATAAGGCATGACTTGCCACTCTCTCAAGGACTTGGTCAATGAATGGTAAGGGAAAATGGCCCTTCATGGAGAGTTTAGCTTCCTATAGTCGATGTAGACTCTCTAGACACTACTCACCCCTTTTAGAAGAATCTCTCCATCCTTATTGGTTATCAGTGTGATTGTAGCCTTTTTGAGAACCACTTGGATTGGGATCACCCACTCACTCTTAGCTATGGTATTGATGATACCATATTTTAACAATTTCAGAAGTTGTTTTCTCACTACTTTCAAGAGATTAGGATTGAGTCTCTATTGAGGTTTATAACATGGCTTTGAATCAGATTCTAAAACAATCCTATGAGTCCCGATAAGTGGGCCAATCCTAGTAATATCAGATAGGGTCTAACCAATGCATTTCTTATGTTTCCTAAGGACATCTAGAAGCATCCTCTCATGATTGGCTTCAAGAGAAGAAGAAATTACAATATGATTTGTTTGATTGTCCCCTAGAAAGTCATAATTGAGTGTTTCGGGAAGTTCCTTTAATTCAAGATCAGGTTGGTTTAGAATTCAGAAGAGGATTGAGACCTTGGATCAAGATAAATTTTGTTTCCTAGAGTTTTAGATAGGATTGATTCCCAACATGTAGAAGTTTCAGCTACTAGATTGGCTTGATCAGATTTAGGGAAGGAAGTAGGAGTGGTCTTCATGAAAGTGGTTTCCAGAATGGTTTCACTGATCATTGGACCTAAGACTTCATCATAAGAATAATTTGAAAATGATTCAAGCCAAGGAGATAAAATTCCTTCACGCGAACAAACAAAATAAATCTTATCCTAACTTAAACATTATAGTATCTCACCTTTTTATCACATAAACTTTCATTACATTTTACAAAACCGAGGATCTTTAAGGTTTAGTGTCTTGGAAACCAGGAAATTAAAACATGAAAACATAAAACATTATTCTCAGATACTTGAAAGGCTTCTACTCATGTTCATCCTAGGTTCAATACTGCATCTCATAACCTGGGGACATACATCAAAAGAAAGGGTGAGCAGAAGGCCCAGTAAGGGAAACAAGGGAAACATTTAACATGTGAACTTGAGATACATCAATAAAGTCATGAAAAGAACTTTAAGGAATGAGAATAAAATCATGAGGCATATAAAAATAACATTTTTCATAACTTGAAGATGTGGCTAAAACATTTAATATTGACAATCATTTCGTTTCACCAAGGTCCATCCCCAAGGTGTCATTAAAAATTACCAAGGTTATTCACCAAGGTATCAGTCTAAAAGGTCATCTCTAGAGATTAAGTCTTTACCCAATGCATTGGAGCGCTATCTGGGCGCACCCTTGACATGTCTTTATTATCATGTGAGCCAAATATATCATCATCAATAATTTCATAAACAACCCATATAGCATAAAAGAAATGGGTTTCATTTCATAATCATAACGTTTTAAAAACTTCTTTAAAGACATGATCTTTGTGTCACTTTAAACCCACGGAAAGGGAAGGTGGGTTTCATGTATATAAATCCCAGAATTTAAAATAGAACATTTTGATATATATGTGAATACCCCTGTAGAAATAATATCTTTTAGTATTCTCTTAATAACATAAAATAATTTTGAGATAAAGAGGGAGGCATTTTGAGATGAAAATTCTGCAGCATAACAGCTATGTTACAAGGTTTTAGAAAAAATTGAAAAGAGAGGGGACATGGGTAACCCACTCATAAATGATACATAAAACAGTAGGGGGATAGAATATAAGGTATTTAAGAACATGGTAACGAAATTTGAACGATATACCATATGAAATGAAAAACATGGAAGTGAGACAAAAATAAGATTTCTCTTATGAAAATTCGGCAGCCTAACGACATTACATAAACTTCAACCAAAAATGAATTGATGAGATCAAATAGGGTCTCTCATCATATGAACATAAAAGATAAGTATGATAGATATAGAGATCATATCCCAACATAATAAAAAGGAACTTTCAAGACTTGACAAGGAATTAGAACTTTGAAAAGGGAGAAAGGTGCAAGGACCACTTAAAAATTCAGCAGCCTAACGACGCCACTTAAACTTCAAAGTGCTGAATTAAAGAGATCAAATGGGGTCTCTCATCATATGGTCATAAAAGATCAGTATGATAGATATAGAGATCATAACCCAACATAATAAAAAGGAACTTGAAATAATTTATATGAAAGTAGAACTTCAAAACGAGAAGGGTGAAGAAGCACTTAAAAATTCGGCAGCCTAACGACGCCACTTAAAACATCAAAATACTGAATTGAAGAGATCAAATGGGGTCTCGCATCATATGATCATAAAAGATCAGTATGATAAATTTAGAGATCATACCCCAACATAATAAAAAGGAATTTGAAAGAATTGACATGAAAGTCGAACTTCAAAACGAGAAGGGTGAAGAACCACTTAAAAATTCGGCAGCCTAACGGCGCCACTTAAAACTTCAAAATACTGAATTGAAGAGATCAAATAGGTTATCTCATCATATGATCATAAAAGATCAGTATGATAAATTTAGAGATCATACCCCAACATAATAAAAATGAACTTTAAATACTTTACATGAAAATAGATCTTGAAAAA
The DNA here is from genome assembly GCA_963277665.1 of Viscum album. NCBI lineage: Eukaryota > Viridiplantae > Streptophyta > Magnoliopsida > Santalales > Viscaceae > Viscum > Viscum album. The sequence goes on from OY728157.1 coordinate 1,023,446,954, forward strand.
TGAGAAGGGAGAAAGAATCTGTTACCAAAATTTCGGCAGCCTAACGGCGCCACTTAAAACTTCATAAAACGAAATAATGAGAGTAAGAGGGGATCTATCATTATGTGAACATGAAAAGTGCAGTAAGAGGAGTATAAAATAACACCCTTTAACATAAGAACATGGAGCATAAAAGAAATTACATAAAAGAGATTTCTTGAAAAGAAAGAGAGAGATCAGAACCCTTACCTTAAAACGTCACTCTTAAAACTCAAAGGTTGGTAACTTGAGGGCTTGGGGCACCTTGGGAGGACTCTTTGGGAGGTAATGAGACCATAAATTCGTTGGGGGAGAGTAGGGAGTCGAAATGGATGAGAGGATGGCTTGGTATTTATAGGGAAAGTGAGGGGACAAGGCACTAATGGCCAAGGGACACCTCAAAAGTGGGTTTCTCAAAACCATGTGCTCTCCCAAGATATTTCCCATGATGTTAGGCCACATGGGGCCCCCAATACAATAATGCATCACCTTTGGTCGGAAAACCCATAAAATATCTCATGACATCATCATGACACAGTTATGATGTCATTAAACATACCGAAACCCAAAAACTGTATTTTTACTATTCACTGAAAATTCAACTTTCTCAGAAAAATCCCAAAATTTCACCTTAACCAAATATCGATGCTCTGATTACAAAAATGAACTCCGTTTTATAAAAATAATTTTCTAAATATTTTTAATTTAATTTTTAAATAAATACACTATTCACCGAAAATTCATTTTTTTCAGAAAAAACCCCAAAAATTTCATTAACATAATATCGATGCTCTGAGTTCAAAAATGAAATCCATTTTATAAAAATAATTTTCTAAATATTTTTAATTAAATTTTTAATTAAAAAACACTATTCATCCGAAAAAACTAATACTTGAATAATAATATATGAAACCGTTATTTAACCATTTTATTGAATCATATTACTTAATCAAGGTGCCTAGATTATATTAATACTTTCTTTAAGTGAGATTACAAATCCATTTAGTCATATTACTAATCCTAAGCATAAAATCACTATTCATAATTTACTATTCATCAAAAATTAAGTTGATCTTATTAGACTCTAAATTTCATACTGAACATAATTGTAGAAGACCATTTTTTGAAAATCATTACACATTTTTAATTATTTAAGGTTTACATAAACATTTTTAAAATATCCTTTTTCTAAAATTCATAAAAAATATGCATACTATATTTATCCGGTCATTTGAAAATTTATAAACTTCATCATAAGAAGAAATCGAAATTTTTATTTAAAACAATGGATTACACAAGGTAGTTACGGTCTCCTTACATAGCCCCTTATCACACCAGCATAGGACCTAAGTGTAAGGTGTGCTAAGGTGAGAGAATTCGAGGGAGGCTCGACCAACATCGCATGAGTAGTAATTTCTATCAGTTTGAACTTCTCGTGAAGGTGATTCCATTTTAACTTCACACGATGAAGTTCGGCTTGGGTTTGGTCAAGAGCAAAGCCCAATGGTGCTACCTTCTTCCCAAGTTCTGTTAGATGGGCCTCGATTGGTCCAAGACTACTGGGTGAGGCCATCAAATCTTCTTTCTATATTAATTAACTAAGATTACTTGTATTTAGAGTCAAAAATCGAAACGTTTAGTTTCCAGTGGTCATATTGACCAATGGTCATATAACAGTCAAAACCCAACAGTCTCATTTTAATTATACTCATGTTATTAAATGAAAGAGTTTTGTTGAATATAAAAGAAAATAGAATAACACACAAAATTAGGAAACAAGATTTATTCAAAATTTCGGGTCGTTACAATCTTCCCCCCTTAAGAAATTGCGTCCTCGCAATTTTTTTAAAACTGGGTTTTGAAATTTCATTGAAAGTACCACATCGGAAAAGGAGTTAGTAAAACTATTACTTTAAAAGAATGAAAGGGAAGTACAGAGGTCACCCGAGTTAACCCACACTAGGATTCCATGTAGGAAAACATGGACATGGAAGAAAAGAATAGGGTCAATTTCTGAGGGAGAGTGATAGAGAACATGATTAGGAGAAAGTTAACCATAAGAAAATCCCAAACTTATGATGTGTGTAAACGGTCTTTGATTACCTAGTAGAAAACGTAAACCAACAAAGTTTTTTTTATGTTCCTTTTCATAATTTTGAGGAATTCATTTACTATATAGAACAAAAACATAAGAAAATATACCTACCTTCATGTATAGTTTCATCCTTTAATAATTTTCTACCCCAAACTAATCTTTTTTCCAAATGATGAGCATTCAAAAACACTTGGTCTCATCAAATCACAAGAATCATCTTTTTGAGAGTCACTTAATCCACAAAAGATTAACTATCAATTTCTTCTACCTTTAAACATTATCCCGAAAATAGAAAGGGTAAGATAAAACAACTCTTCAAAAAAGAAATAATCCCATCGGAAGTGAAACTACTTTTAAATCTTCAAAGATCCATGGTACTACCAAAAGTTCATCATAGACCATTCCATAAATAACTATTCTTAAAATTCTTCAAAATAAACCAAACTAAGATTGAAACCCAAATACAAAAAGAATTTGATAACATAGTCTTCCAAAATAAACTTCATTTTTCATCACCAAAACACATCAACCACTCCTAAAATCTTATAGAAAAATTAATTAACCTAAACATATTTTACCCAAGATAGTTTAATCATTTACATAAGTAACCTAAATTACTATAAGTCCACCTTAAATTCATCAATTCTTTAAAATATAAGTCAACCTTACTCCTCAATGAAAATACTATAGTAATCTATTTACCTTGATCATATAGGGTCCCCAAAATAGTGAACATCTTCCAAAATAATAATCATCTTTTAATCCCCTAATCATCTCTGTCATATTAATACGGCAATCGTCTCATTTCCTATCACATTGGTTGTTGGGACATGTTCTTCCATTTCCCGCCATTAACTACGAAAAAAAGTACAATTAAGGGCTTGAATACTTAGCCAATAATCATGAAAAGGAACTTAAATCATATAAGGATAACTTGTAGAAGAAAAGTATACCCTAACTTGTGATCCCCTAGGTTCCCATCTAGGTTATCCATGATCATATATTCTTATGTGAATGTTTATTTTATTTTATCTTTGTTCCTTTAACAATGGTTCATACTAAGCTTATGAATTTACCAAAGCATATCCCCCAGGAGTGTCGTAACCAAGAGTGCAGCAAGGCCCATTGTCGTGTACCAGTTCCTGTTCGAGTCTAGCTCAAAGCGGTGTTTTCGGGTTTTACCCCTATGTACATCTGTGCCAGAGCCACCTCTACCTGCTCGTATCCAGACAGGGATGTATTTTCTTGGCAACCCCTTACTCAATACTCACCAAAATACCAGGAAGACTTCCTATATTTAAACTTTTCTATAGGTTTCTTCCTAAAGTTTTCATATCCTAATTTCCACAAATAACTAAACCATCCTTTGATACCAACTATAGCATCTCGCCTTTTTATCACACAAACTTTCATTACATTTTTCAAAACTGAGGATCTTTAAGGTTTAGTGTCTTGGAAACCCGGAACTTAAAACATGAAAACATAAAACATTCTTCTTAAATACTTGAAAGGCTTCTCCTCATGTTCATCCTAGGTTCATTACTGCATCTCATAACCTAGGGACATACATCAAAAGAAAGGGTGACCAGAAGGCCCAGTAAGGGAAACAAGGGAAACATTTAATATGTGAACTTGAGATACATCAATAAAGTCATGAAAAGAACTTTAAGGAATGAGAATGAAATCATGAGGCATATAAAAATAACATTTTTCATAACTTTAAGGTGTGGATACAACATTTAATATTGAAAATCATTTCGTTTCACCAAGGTCCATCCCAAAGGTATCATTAAAAATTACCAAGGTTATTCACCAAGGTATCAGTCTAAAAGGTCATCTATAGAGATTAAGTATTTACCCAATGCATTGGAGCGCTATCTGGGAGAACCATTGACATGTCTTTATTATCATGTGAGCCACATATATCATCATCAATCATTTCATAAACAACCCATATAGCATAAAAGAAATGGGTTTCATTTCATAATCATAACGTTTTAAAAACTGCTTTAAAGACATGATCTTTGTGTCACTTTAAACCCACAGAAAGGGAAGGCGGGTTTCATGTATATAAATCCAAAAATTTAAAATAGAACATTTTGATATATATGTGAATACCCATGTAGAAATAAGATCTTTGAGTATTCACTTAATAACATAAAATAATTTTGAGATAAAGAGGGAGGCATTTTGAGACGAAAATTCTGCAGCATAACGGCTATGTTACAAGGTTTTAGAAAACATTGAAAAGAGAGGGGACATGGGTCAACCACTCATAAATGATCCATAAAACAGTAGGAGGACATAATATAAGGTATTTATGAACATGGTAATGAAATTTGAACGATATACCATATGAAATGAAAAACATGGAAGTGAGACAAAAATAAGATTTCTCTTATGAAAATTCGGCAGCCTAACGACATTACATAAACTTCAACCAAAAATGAATTGATGAGATCAAATAGGGTCTCTCATCATATGAACATAAAATATCAGTATGATAGATATAGAGATCATATCCCAACATAATAAAAAGGAACTTGCAAGACTTGACATGGAATTAGAACTTTGAAAAGAGAGAAAGATGCAAGGACCACTTAAAAATTCAGCAGCCTAACGACGCCACTTAAACTTCAAAGTACTGAATTGAAGAGATCAAATGGGGTATCTCATCATATGGTCATAAAAGATCAGTATGATAGATATATAGATCATACCCCAACATAATAAAAAGGAACTTGAAATAATTGACATGAAAGTAGAACTTCAAAACGAGAAGGGTGAAGAACCACTTAAAAATTCAGCAGCCTAACGGCACCACTTAAAACTTCAAAATACTGAATTGAAGAGATCAAATGGGGTCTCTCATAATATGATCATAAAAGATCAGTATGATAAATTTAGATATCATACCCCAACATAATAAAAAGGAACTTGAAAGAATTGACATGAAAGTAGAACTTCAAAACGAGAAGGGTGAAGAACCACTTAAAAATTCGGCAGCCTAACGACGCCACTTAAAACTTCAAAATACTGAATTGAAGAGATAAAATGGGGTCTCTCATCATATGATCATAAAAGATCAGTATGATAAATTTAGAGATCATACCCCAATATAATAAAAAGGAACTTGAAATACTTTACCTGAAAATAGATCTTGAAAAATGAGAAGGGAGAAAGAATCCGTTACAAAAATTTCGGCAGCCTAACGACGCCACTTAAAAATTCATAAAACAAAATAATGAGAGTAAGAGGGGATCTCTCATTATGTGAACATGAAAAGGGCAGTAAGAGGAGTATAAAATAACACCCTTTAACATAAGAACATGGAGCATAAAATAAATTGCATAAAAGAGATTTCTTGAAAAGAAAGAGAGAGATCAGATCCCTTATCTTAAAACGTAACTCTTAAAACTCAAAGGTTGCGACCTTGAGGGATTGGGGGCACCTTGGGAGGACTCCTTGGGAGGTAATGAGACCAGAAATTTGTTGGGGGAGAGTGGGGAGTCAAAATGGATGAGAGGATGTCTTGGTATTTATAGGGAAAGTGAGGGGACAAGGCATTAATGGCCAAGGGACACCTCAAAAGTGGGTTTCTCAAAACCATGTGCTCTCCCAAGATATTTCCCATGATGTTAGGACACATGGAGCCCCCAATACAATAATGCATCACCTTTTGTCGGACAACCTATAAAATATCTCATGACATCATCATGACACAGTTATGATGTCATTAAACATACCGAAACCCTAAAACTGTATTTTTACTATTCACTAAAAATTCAACTTTCTCAGAAAAATCCCAAAATTTCACCTTAACCAAATATCGATGTTCTGATTAAAAAAACGAACTCCATTTTATAAAAATAATTTTATAAATTTTTTTAATTTAATTTTTAAATAAATACACTATTCACCGAGAATTCATTTTTTTTTCAGAAAAAACCCCAAAAATTACCTTAACATAATATCGATGCTCTGAGTTCAAAAATGAAATCCATTTTATAAAAATAATTTTCTAAATATTTTCAATTAAATTTTTTAATTAAAAAACTCTATTCACCCAAAAAAACTAATACTTGAATAATAATATATGAAACCGTTATTTAACAATTTTATTGAATCACACTACTTAATCAAGGTGCCTATATTATATTAATACTTTATTTAAGTGAGATTACTAATCCATTTAGTCACATTACTAATCCTAAGAATAAAATCACTATTCATAATTTACTATTCATCAAAAATTAAGTTGATCTTATTAGACTCTAAATTTCATACTGAACATAATTGTAGAAGACCATTTTTTGAAAATCATTGCACATTTTTAATTATTTAAGGTTTACATAAACATTTTTAAAATATCATTTTTCTAAAATTCATAAAAAATATGCATACTATATTTATCCGGTCATTTAAAAATTCATAAATTTCATCATAAGAAGAAATCGAAATTTTTATTTAAAACAATGGATTACACAAGGTAGTTACGGTCTCCTTACATAGCCCCTTATCACACCAGCATAGTACCTAAGTGTAAGGTGTGCTAAGGTGAGAAAATTCGAGGGAGGCTCGGCCAACATCGCACGAGTAGTAATTTCTATCAGTTTGAACTTCTCGCGAAGACGATTCCATTCTAACTTCACACGATGAAGTTCGCCTTGGGTTTGGTCCAGAGCAAAGCCCAATGGTGCTACCTCCTTCCCAAGTTCTATTAGATGGGCTTCGATTGGTCCAAGACTACTGGGTGAGGCCATCAAATCTTCTTTCTATATTAATTAACTAAGATTACTTGTATTTAGAGTCAAAAATCGAAACATTTAGTTTCCAGCGGTCATATTGACCAATGGTCATATAACAGTCAAAACCCAACGGTCTCATTTTAATTATACTCATGTTATCAAATGAAAGAGTTTTGTTGAATATAAAAGAAAATACAATAACACACAAAATTAGGAAACAAGATTTATTCAAAATTTCGGGTCGTTACAAACATCCATCAAATACTCCTTGATGTTCTATGAATTCATTATCAATGCTTCCTATCATTTTTAATTCATTAATGTCCTCATCATCCCCTATTTGTGAGCTTGCATTATAGATATTCAAGTATAGACTCATTTTTCCAAAGGTGATGTTCATGTTTGACTTTTGAACTCAGATAACAAAGTTGATTGTTTTAAGGAAAGGGTGACCAAGGATGATTGGGGTTTGTTTCTTATTTCCTATGTTTGGATGGTTGTCAAGGACAATGAAATTAGTAGGGTAGATGAAGTTTTCCACCTTTACCAGAATGAATTTTAAAATCCCCTTTGGAACTCTAATGCTACAATCAATATGTTGAAGTGTGACAAATGTGGGTTAGAGATCCTCTAGGCCTAACTGTAAGTACACAACATAGGGTATGATATTGACACTAGCACCTAGGCCACACAAGGCCTTGACAAATTTTCTCTCTCCTAGTTTAACATTGATGTAAGGGGAAACCGAGTCTTTCAACTTAGGAGGAATGGTCCCTTGAATCGTGGTACTCACATTATCATCCAAAAGGACTTTTTCTTGTGAAAATTTTCTTTTAAAAGTGCACAAGTCCTTAAGATAATTTGAGTAGGCAGGTATGATTTGGATTTCATCGAGAAGGGGAATGTTCGACTTGACTTGTGAGAATATTTTCCTCAATGTTTCACTCAATTCAGTCTCGGTTTTCCCCCTCTTTCATTGAGAAAATGGTGTAGTTTGTGGGGTTGTTTATTGAAGAGTTGTTTCTTTGACAATGTTATCATGTTTTTCAGTTTGATCATTTGGTTCATTTGAATTTTCATCCAAGTTTGAATCTTCAGATGGGTTCTGAATTAGTTTTTTAGATTTCTCAATTGATTTCCCACTTCTTAAAATAGTCACAACCTTTAGTTGTTCATGAGTTTTTTGAGTACAAATTGACTCTCTCATTGATGTTGAGGATGGTACCACCTGAGTAGGCATGGGTGCCTTTCCAGTTTTTATGGTTTGAAGTTCCTGTTTTAGAGAAGATGTTGTACCCCAAACATTTTATGTTATGTTTCTCTATTCATCATTGAGTTACATTCTATTCATCACTGTGTTCCTTTGAAACAACACTAGGTTATTTATGAGATAGTTAAAAACTCTCCATTAAACAATAAATTTCTCACTTCTATGTTTTGAATTTCAAAAAATGGTCACCTAGAGTTGTGATTAGTAATTCTTTTGGAGTCTGATAGAACAAATTTGATTTTTGGTGAATAGTAACATACCCTTATGAATAGTAATATGAATTGTCATATGAGCCTTATTAATAGTAAATAATAATAATATTTTATTTTCTTAAGGAAATATGATAATGGGATATTAATTAATTTTTCAATGTCACATAAAACTAACTGCACTTCAAGATTGTTATTTTTCGAATTAACTATGAACTCATTTAAAAATTAAATTAATAATATTTAGAAAATTATTTCTTAAAAATGGATTTCACTTTTAAATTCTACACGTCGAAAAATAGTACGGTTGAATTTTTGGTATTTTTCTGAAATTCTTGAATTTTTGATGAATAGTGAAATACGGTAAAATACCGTATTTCCAATTTATCAGTAAAATACACTATTTATGACATCATAAATGATGCAAGGACACTTGGTTCAAACTCACATGCACTTATTATTATTAGGGGTCAAATGAAACCACACTATTTGGTTGTCTTGAGAGAAATAATAAAATAATGAATTTAATATTCAAATTATACCCCTCTCCTCCACTATAAACACCCCCCCCACCACCTCTTTTCTTCACTCCTCTAATCCTTGAAGCTCCTCAAAGTTCTGCCCAATAATCCTCCCAAGACACTTCCCCATATCCTAGAGCTTCTGGTCTCATCAAAAGACCAAAACCAAAGCCCTTAAGAAGGATCTCAAATGATAAGAGATCAAGAGGTAAACAACCTCTTTTATTTTCATTCTTTTCTTTCATTTTATGTTATTATCTTCCTTTCCCTTTGGATTGTGTTAAGATATTTCATTAAATATTCCCCCTTACTGTCCAAATTATGTATGAATGATGAGATATTCCATTCCTCTCATCAAACTATTTTTATGAATTTTTAAAAGACACGGTTAGGTTTCTGAATTTTCGTGAGAAATTTATCAAGTTTTCATTCATTTTAATATTCCTTTCTTTTCTTCTTCTTTACTCACCTAATATTAACCAAGAGGAATGTATTCTCCATAATTTTGTATTTTCTAGATGTTATAACGTTTATGGAAAATTGTTTATCACTATTCTTCTCCTCTCCCACTTATTTAAGGAATAAAACATTGTCCGTGATGTGTCGAATTACCGACATCGTGGACGATGTAATTTCAATTTCCATTAATTATTTCATGTCTGGTAATGAAACCAAATATATGGTTGTACCAGGTCATAATAGATGTGTTTTATCTTGATTAATGTTCTGGAAACTTTAAACATTCATAGTATGAAATAAAAATACAAAACAAGTTTATTTAGCACAAAACTGTCAAGCCAAATTCAAGTGTTTATCTTTAACTTATCGAATGAGTCATCATCATGGTATATAAATAGAATCATTATAAGATAATTTATGTCTCTTTAATTTCACTAATATTTTATATTAACAATTCTCGATGTTTAACCATATTTCAAACCAACTTCCATTCATGAATACAAGTAAACAAAGTATGAAACTGAGTAAGAAAATGCTTCCAAAACAATAAAATAAAATCTCTTAAATCCCTCAAAAAGGCCATTAAGGAACTAAATAAGGCTATACCATATAAATTAAATATAAAAGAGGTTATGTACTTATGAATTAATAATCCTAATTTGTTTATTCAGGTCTTTAAAAACAAGACAAGAACACCTTCAAGCACAAGGTAAGGGATCCTCTCTCTCACTTTTGTTCAAGATTGTCCCCTTTGTTGTGACTAACTTTGTATTGTACACCTAACAATACTTATGTGGTGTACCTACTGACCATTTGAGATCAATTTCCACTTGAAATTATATTTCTATTAAATATCCATAATCTCATGTCATGGATATGTTTATTTTCTAAACCGTATACCATTTCACATACGGTGTATATTTGGGATGTTATTGATGAATCTGTATTCTATACTCTATACGGATATTGAAAAGGCATATTTATCTTTTATTGAATCATTTTATAAAGAATGTTTTTGATGTAGAGATGTGTGGGGCCCGCTATATCCATTTGATGCATCGGTAGGTCTCATGAGACAAAACAGTTTGCCGACAAACCCTTCGAGTTTGTTTCCAAAAATCAAACAGGTTTCTACTCCCAGTAGTAAACTGTTTTTACGGTATTATGGTTTCATGTTCCAAATACATGAATTCCAATTAATAATAATTATCTTTATTCATTATCAGTTATTATTATTATCCATGAGGTTTTCACTATGAAAAAAATATATGGATGCAGTTTCATTCTCATTTTATTATTGGCATTATTTATTCATTTATTCACTATGCCATATTTATTATGTCAGATCGATTGTGATTCACTTATTATTGTACTCATGCTTCCGCTATTTTTAACCCTTACTGAGCATTTGAGCTCACCCCTTTCATTGTCTACCTTCGACAGGTGATGAAGAGAAGGTCTTCTTTTGAGTTCCTGTGGATGTAGTTTTTATTTATTTTTTGTTTTTTATTGTATTTTGTAACCTTTCCCAATGTAATTGGAGTTTCATCTATGTATATAGTTTCTTCAAGACTACTAAACTGATCATTACTTCGGTATTTTTATTCCTTTTAACCATTCCAATATCACAAGTAATGCACCGACTCCTGTCTAGAGGGGCCGGGGAGTTATAGTTAGTATCAAAGGAAGTTTAATAGGAAACATGGAAACTAGAGTAAGAAATATATAGTAGGGAACAAAGCCCTAAGGTAGAATTTGAGGATAAACTTACAAGAACGTACTGGTATTTTGGTAAGTAATAGATTATGTGGATCTTTCAAGCAATACATTCCTATCTGGATACGAGCAGGTAGAGGCGGCTCTGACACAGGTTTATCTACGGATAAAACCCGAAAACATCGCTTTGGGCTAGACTCGAACGGGAACTGGTACATGACAACAGTCCTTGCTGCACTCTTAGTTACGACACTCCCATGGGACATGCTTAGGGTAATTCATATTTTCTTTATAAGCCATTATGAAGGATTTTAATGTAAAATTTTTCTTAGAGGAACCATGTTTATAAGATTAGCTATGCATAGAATTTCAATCTATGTTGATGGATTTTCTATTTGAGATTCATAAACTAATCTAGTGTATCCTATTATTTGGAAATGACGTCTAATGGAAGAATGGGAATCAATACTCATGGGAAAGGTTGGGATCTCCCTACTGAGCAAGTCAACACAATCAATGTTGGAGCAGATCAGATCATGAACATACTGGGACAACTTACTCAAGTTGTAACAAATAACCATTCCACACTTGTGCTAGATCGTTTCATTAGGCAGAAGCCCCCTTCTTTCACTGGGACTACTAATCCAGTGGTAGCTGAGCAATGGATCAAGTCACTTGAAAAAATATTCATGGAATTAAGATGTAATGAAAATGAGAAGGTGGTGTTGGTAGTATATTGTCTCAAGGGTGATGTTGACCAATTGTGGTCCCTGATTTAGAACACCATGGAGGAAGAAGAAATAGAATATGTGGAGTGGAGGACTTTTAAGGAAATATTCTTTGAGAAATATTTCCCTCGTGAGCAACGAACTGAAATGAATCGGAAATTCCTTAGCTTGAACCAAAGGGAAGAAGACAGTGTTGCAGAGTATGACGATACTTTTACAAGGCTGGCTAGGTATAACATATATTACGTATGTGACTCGGCAGACAAGATTGATAATTTATTTTAAGGTTTTAAGACAAGTCTTCAGAGGGTACTGTCTTCTCAAACATTTTCATCATATGATGGAATTGTATCAAGTTCCATCAAAACAGAGAGGGAATTTTCTAGATCAAATATTTTCAAAGGAAACCAAGATAAGAAGAGGTACTCTGATAACAAAGAAAAATTAGAAGCACCGAAGAAGAGCAAGGGAGTGAATAATATTCCATTATGCGAGAACTGTGGAAAGAATCATCTCGGGAAATTCTTGAAAGGCATGGGAGTCGGCTATAACTGTGGAGAAAAGGGTCATCGATCAGATGAATGCAAGGGGAAGAAACAATTCAATGATGTTCAATGATACAATTGAACAGATATGGGACATTATTGAAATGAGTGTCCTAAACTCCAAGGAAAATTTACTCAGAAAAGGCCAAGAGATCAAGGGAGAGCTTATGCGATTACAAATATGGAGGTTGAAGTTCCTAATGATGTGGTGGCAGGTACTTTAATTGTTTCCTCAAACTTAGCCAATACTTTATTTGATTCTGGATCATCGCATTCATTTATATCCTCTCAGTTTTCCAAGAAAATTAGATATGTCCAACTTGATTTAAGAAAGGAGTTTTCAGTCAAAACTCCCATGGGATGTATCATTGCAACAAAGGCATATCGACTAGTCCCCCTCCAAACACCAAATCGTGATTTAGTTTCTAGCCTTATCATCATACCCATGACTAAATTTGATATAATTCTTAGTATGGATTGGCTATCAAATTATGATGTGAGGATTTATTGCAAGAAAAAGGAAGTTACAATTTTTGGAAATGGTGTATAATCCCTTGTCTTTAGGGCAGAAACTTCACCAATTGATTCTTATCTAGAACCACCCCCGGTAGCTCTATTGAATGCAATACTTGGAGAGGAAGATAAACCAATATCTATGGGAGAGGAAAGAAATTTTCAAATTGAATATGTGAAAATAGTGAAAGAGTACATTGATGTATTTCTAGAGGATTTACCTGAACATAATCTAGAGTGGGAAATTGAGTTTTCCATTGACTTAATTCCTGGTGCAAGACCTATATCAAAGACCCCATATAGAATGGCCATTGTGAAGCTCGTGGAGCTGAATAAACAACTAGAAGAATTGTGTGACAAAGGATTTATTCGACCAAGTGTTTCTCCATGGGGAGCCCCAGTCTTGTTTGTAAAGAAGAAAGATGGATTCATGAGGATATGCATTGATTACAGAGAAATCAATGATATTACAATAAATAATAAGTATCCTCTACCCTGGATTTATGATTTATTTGACCAACTTCATGTAGATCAATACTTTTCAAAGATTGACCTTCGATCTGAATATCGTCAATTGAGTGTGAGGAAGGAAGATATTCTGAAGACAACATTTCAAACCAGGTATGGGCATTACGAGTTTACAGTGATGCCTTTTCGACTGATGAATGCTCCATCTGTTTTCATGGATTTAATGAGTAGTGTTTTCAAGGAATATCTTGATAACTTTGTTGTGATATTCATCGATGATATCCTCATATACTCAAAAATCTATGAAGACCATAAGAGTCACTTGTGAGTTATTCTGGGAACTCTTAGAAGAAATCAATTATATGGGAAGTTTAGCAAGTGTGAATTCTGGCTTCAGTCAGTTTCTTTTCTTAGCCATATTGTCTCGAAGGATGGAATCCAAGTTTATCCTACTAAGACAAAGGAAATCCAAGATTTTCCCATGCCAACAAACATAATTGAGATATGTAGTTTTATTGTCTTAGCAGGTTATTATCGGCGTTTCGTGCAGAATGTTTCCCGACTGGCTAACCAGCTAACAAAGATCACATGAAAAGGGGTTAAATTTGTTTCGAAAAAAGATTGTGAAGAATGTTTCAAAGAACTAAAGAGAAGATTATTCAATGCTCTTATATTGACTCTACCATCGGGGAATGACGAGTTTGTTATTTATAGTGATGCTTCAAAAAAAGGATTTGGTTGCGTCCTTATGAAAAATGATAGGGTTATTGCTTATGCATCACGACAAATAAAAGTTCGCGAGAAAAACTATTCTACTCATGATCTCAAGTTAGCTGCTGTAATATTTTCTTTGAAGATATGGAGACATTATCTCTATGGGGAAAAATGTGAGATTTATACTGATCACAAGAGTTTGAAGTATATTTTCTAATAGAAAGAACTCAACATGAGGCAAAGGAGATGGATCAAACTACTCAAGGATTATGATTTCACAATACACTACCACCTGGGGAAGGCAATTAAGGTGGAAGATGCTTTGAGAAGAAAGGATCATGGAGTTTTGAACAAGATGAGAGTTGAAATGGATCCTATTTTCATGGATATAATAAAGATGGATATGGGAATAACCACGGAATGTGAAACATCAATTATTTTTCAAATGGTTGCCAAACCATATTTACTAGAAAGGATAAAAAGTTCTTAAGCTGATGATGAGGATTTTCAAAAGAATATTAAAGCTGTGAATGATGGGAGATTGAGTGAATTCGTATATGAAGATGGAATTTTGAAATTTGGAAGGAGGCTTTGTGTTCCTGATATACCTGATCTAAAAAGGGAATTGTTGGATGATTCTCATAGTTCAAATTTCTCTATACACCCTGGTAGCACTAATATGTATAGATATTTGAAGGAACATTTTTGGTGGGACAACATGAAGAGGGAGATTGCTGATTTTGTGCCAAGATGTATGGTTTGTCAACAAGTGAAAGATGGAAGGCAACGACCTAGAGGAGCATTTCAACCTCTTCCCATACCTGAGTGGAAATGGGATAATATCACGATGGACTTTTTCATGGGACTACCAAAGACTCCTAGAAGGAATGATGCAATATGGGTCATTGTTGATCGTCTTACCAAGGAAACACATTTTCTTGCTATAAGAGAAGATGTACCACATGAACGTCTAGAAAGAATATATATTAATGAAGTGGTGAGACTTCATGGAGTACCCCTATCGATTGTTTTTTATCATGATCGACGTTTTACATCATGATTCTGGAAAAGTCTTCAGAATTCCCTAGATACTGATCTTCGATTGAGCACTACCTACCACCCACAAACTGATGGACACACAGAATGAACTATTCAAACATTGGAAGACATGTTGAGGTCTTGTTCAATTTATTTTCAAGGTATGTGGGATCAGTATTTACCTCTCATAGAATTTTCCTACAAAAATAACTTCCATTCAAGTATTCAGATGGCACCCTATGAAGCATTGTATGGGAGGAGATGTCATACACCAACTTACTGGGATGATGTTGGAGAAAGAAAGCTCGTGGGACTAAAACTTGTTGGTGAAACAACAGAGAAGGTGAAGAATATCCAGAACCATATCAAAATAGCTCAAAGTAGGAAAAAGAGTTATGCAGATAACCGAAGGAAGGATTTGGAGTTTCAAGAAGGTGATCTTGTTTTCTTAAAGGTATCTCCATGGAAGGGTATTATACGTTTCGGTAAGAAGGGAAAGTTAAGTCCTAGGTACATCATACCTTTTGAAATTATGGACCGAATTGGATCCATAGCTTACCGTTTGGCAATGCCGCCAAGTCTCTCCAAGGTTCACAATGTGTTTCACATGTCAATGTTAATAAAGTACATGCCAGACCCAACACATGTACTCACTTATGAAGACGTAGAACTTGAGCTAGATCTATCTTATTGTGAAGAGCCTATCAAGATTCTTGATACTAGAGAACAAGTATTTAGAAATCGGACGAGTCGTCTGGTAAATGTTCTATGGAGGGACCATAATATGGAGGAAGCAACATAGGAGCCTGAGGATCTTATGTTAAAGACATACCCGAATCTTTTTAAGTAGTATTTTGTAAATTTCAAGGACGAAATTTTCAGAAGGAGGGAATAATGTAGTGCCCAAAACATTTTATGTTATGTTTCTCTATTCATCACTGAGTTACATTCTATTAATCACTCTGTTCCTTTGAAACAACACTAGGTTATTTAGGAGATAGTTAGAACCTCTCCATTAAATAATAAATTTCTCACTTCTATGTTTTGAATTTCGAAAAATGGTCACCTAGAGTTGTGATCAGTAAGTCATTTGGAGTCTGATAGAACAAACTTGATTTTTGGTAAATAGTAACATACCCTTATGAATAGTAATATGATTATTAATATGACCCTTATGAATAGTAAATAATAATATTATTTTATTTTCTTAAGTCAATATGATAATGAGATCTTAATTAAATTTTCAATGTCACATAAAACTAACTGCACTTCAAGATTGTTATTTTGCGAATTAACTATGACCTTATTTAAAAATTAAATTAATAATATTTAGAAAATTATTTATGAAAAATGGATTTCACTTTATAATTCTACATGTCGAAAAATGGTAGGGGTGAATTTTTGGGATTTTTCTGAAATTCTTGAATTTTTTATGAATAGTGAAATACGGTAAAATACCGTATATTCAATTTATCAGAAAAATACACTATTTATGACATCATAAGTGATGCAAGGACACTTGGTTATAACTCACATGCACTTATTACTATTAGGAGTCACATGAAACCTCACTATTTGGTTTTCTTGAGAGAAATAATAAAATAATGAATTTAATATTCAAATTATACCCCTCTCCTCCACTATAAAAAACCCCCACCACCACATATTCTCTTCACTCCTCTAAGCCTTGAAGCTCCTCAACGTTCTGCCCAATAATCCTCCCAAGTCTCTTCCCCATGTCCTAGTGCTATTGGTCTCACCAAAATAACAAAACCAAAGCCCTTAATAAGGATCTCAAGGAGAAGAGATCAAGAGGTAAACAACCTCTTTTATTTTCATTCTTTTCTTTCATTTTATGTTATTATCTTCCTTTCCCTTTGGCTTGTGTTAGGATATTTCATTAAATATTCCCCCTTACTATCCATATTATGTATGAATGATGAGATATTCCATTCCTCTCATCAAACTATTTTTATGAAATCTTAAGAGACGCCGTTAGGGTGCCGAATTTTCGTGAGAAATTTATCAAGTTTTCATTCATTTTAAGATTCCTTTATTTTCTTCTTCTTTACTAACCTCATCTTAACCAAGAGGCTTGTATGCTATAGAATCTTGTATTTTCTGTATTTTATAATGTTTATGGAAGATTCTTTATCGTTATTCTTCTCCTCTCCCACTTATTTAAGGAATAAAAACATTGTCCGTGATGTGTCGAATTATCGACATCGTGGACGATGTAATTTCAATTTCCATTAATTATTTCAAGTCTGGTCATGAAACCAAATATATGTTTGAACCAAGTAATAATAAATTTATTTTATCTTGATTAATGTTATGGAATCTTTAAACGTTCATAATATGGAATAAAAATACAAAACAAGTTTATTTAGCACAAAACTGCCAAACCAAATTCAAACATTTATCTTTAACTCATCGAATGAGTCATCATCATGGTATATAAATAGAATAATTATAAGATAATTTATTTGTATTTAATTTCAATAATAATTTATATTAATAATTCTGGATGTTTAACCATATTTCAAACCAACTTCCATTCATGAATACAAGTAAACAAAGCATGAAACCAAATAAGAAAATGCTTCCAAAACAATAAAATTGAATCTCTAAAATCCCTCAAAAAGAACATTAATGAACTAAATAAGGTTATACCATATCAATTAAATATAAAATAGGTTCTGTACTTATGAATTAGTAATCCTAATTTGTTTATTCAGGTCTTTAAAAACAAGACAAGAACACCTTCAAGCATAAGGTAAGAGATCCTCTCTCTCACTTTTGTTCAAGAATATCCCATTTGTTTTGACTAACTTTGTATTGTGCACCTAATAATAATTATGTGGTGTATCTACTTACCATTTGATATCAATTTACATTTGAAATTATATTTCTATTAAATATCCATAATCTCATGTCATGGATATGTTTATTGTCTAACCCGTATACCATTTCACATACGGTGTATATTTGGGATGTTATTGATGAATCTGTATTATATACTCTATAAGGATATTGAAAAGTAATATTTATATTGTATTGAATCATTTTATAAATAATTATTTGTATGTAGAGGTGTTTTGGGCCCACTACAGCCCCTTGATGTGTCAGTAGGTCTCATTAGACAAAACAGTTTGGCGACAAACCCTTCGAGTTTGTTTCAAAAAATCAGACGGGTTTCTACCCACAACAGTAAACCATTTTTATAGTATTATTGTTTAATGTGCCAGATACATGACTTCCAATTAATAAGAATTATCTTTATTCATTATCAGTTATTATTAGTATCCATGAGGTTTTCACTATGAAAAAAACTATGGATGTAGTTTCTTTCTCAGTTTATTATTGGCATTAGTTATTCATTTATTCACTATGCCATATTGATTATGTCAGATCGATTGTGATTCACTTATTATTGTACTCATGATTCTTCTATTTTTAACCCTTACTGAGCATTTGAGCTCACCCCTTTTATTGTCTACCTTCGACAGGTGATGAAGAGAAGGTCTTCTTTTGAGTTCATGTGGATGCAGTTTTTAGTTTTTTTTATTTTTTATTGTATTTTGTAACCTTTCCCAATGTAATTAGAGTTACATCTATGTATCTAGTTTCTTAAAGACTACTAAACTGATCGTTACTTCGGGATTTTCATTCCTTTTAACCATTCCAATATCACAAGGAATGCACCGACTCCTGTCTAGAGGGGCTGGGGTGTTACAGAAGAGACTTCTGAGTTCATCCTTTCCATTTTTTTTACACAATTGTTCTAGTAGGCCTTGTGGAATAGTTTTTGTTGGTGCTTGAGAAGATTGGTTTATCCCAGGGGGATATTTTGGAGGTTGGATGGTCTGTTGAAAATGGACTGGTGGTTGTTGATATTGGATAGGTTGGGTTTGGAACTGGTTATGGGTTTGGTAGTTCTGATGGGGGTAAGTATTTTGTCCATGTGGTTGGCTAGGTTGTTGGTTATCTTTCTAGCGGAAGCCTTGGTGGTCATTATACCTTGGGTTGAAGGTGTTTTGGTATTGAGGCTTTTGAAATTTCAAGGAATTTACTTTTTCTGGGTGTCCTCCTAAAAGAACATCCTTGATGGATGGAATGGTTGGATATTTGTCTGTCTTATGGTCATGTTTGTCACAAATTGTGCAAACATGGTCTACAGTTTGGATTTCATGGACTTTCCTAAGGTCTATCTCTTCAACCTTTATAGAGAGTGCTGATACTTTAGCCCTAAGGGTTTTCTATTCTCTAAGTGTATGAATTCTAGTAGTTATTTGTGGCTTTTCAGAATAAGGTGAAGTTCCCCATGTTTGGTTTTATTCAGTAAAGATTTCTAGATACTCATAAGCATCATTTGGGGCTTTGTTTTTAAAAGTTCCATTACACATCATGTCAATGAATTGTTTGTTCCCCAGACCCAATCCTTCATAGAAAATTCAAACTTGTTCTGGGATCAAAAATCCATGATGAGGTACCATGTCAAGTGTGTATTTGAACCTTTACTATGTTTCATAAAACGAATCTCCCTCTTTTTCAAAAAAAATTGGATTCTCTTTTAAAGTGCAATTATTTTATAGTGGGAATGTATTTTTTGTAGAATTCTCTTTGTAATTACTCCCATGAGTTGATGGATGATGGTCTCAAATTATTTAACCAATTTTTATCTCGATACATTATAGAAAAAGTAAATAGCCTCAACTTAGCTAATTTTAGTTGATGTGGGGGACACATGGTTTTAACAATGTCATTGAACTCCTTAACGTGAAGGTAGGGCATCTCAGAATCTATTCCATGGAATTTGGGAAGGTAGTTTAGGAAATGAGGTTTAAAGATGTAGTTGGATTCTACTAGGGAATTGTGTCTAATTCATGAGGGGGCATTGGTTCAGGCAGGTGTGAGGTATTCATTCATGTTTTGATCGATTTCATTACCCAAGTTTGGGGCTGCCTCATTTGGATTTCCATTTTGGTTCCCACTCAGTTTTATGAGTTGATTTATTTGAAGACCTTCCATTGAAATGGGGTCAATTTTTGACTCTGGAATATTTAGGAGATTAGGATCTAATGTAAAGTGTTCTCATGGTGTACTTGACTCTCTAACCCCAGAACTATCCACCCTAACTAGATGGTTTGATTGGTCATGAGTGTTGGCGGACATGCGCCAAAAGAAAAAAAACGATAAAGAGAAAAGATAAGATAATTTGAATGAGAATATAAAAAATGGGGGAGAATAGAATGGGTGTCTAATATGACTTACTTGGGTGCCCGGAAACGACACCAAAATTTGGTCTCACCCAAATTTATCCAAGATTTTAGGGTCAAGCTGTCGCTTGTAGTTTAGCTTGGGTTGTCAAATCCTTAGAGACATAATAAGTAACCTATGGGAATGTACATTATATGGAATGTGTTTAGATATTAATTGGAAAACATTGGGTTGATTTTATATTGGTTTAAGTGAACACTAAAAGTCTTAAGTGAATTCAAATTATGATAAGGTTTGATCCTAGGTTATTACAAGGGGTGGATTGGATGCATTCTTTTAAAAAAAATATATATTTCAATTTCTTATATATTATATGGGTTCATTTAAGGAGATCAAAAAAATCATCACTTACTGGTATAGTTCCTACACACCCTAATACTAATCACCTATACACTTTATGGATCAAAGTTTTGGGCACTCCAAGTTAAAGGTTCATATTAGCACTTGAAGTGTGTGACCTTAAATTCAATAAGGATGAAGAGGTTTTAAAATCATCAAATAAAAATCTCATTTAAAAGAAGTGATTTTCCATTAATGGAGTGAGAAATAACATCCAATATAGCCCCTTTCTACTCCATTGGATCAACCCATAAGTGGTTTATCCCTCCATTGACCCTATGTTTTCAATGGAAGCGGGAAGTAGACTCATGAGGGAGGAATTGAAGAAGTAAAAAAAATAATGAAATAACGATCACTCCACCGATGTGTGATAATATCACAAGGTTTGGTATGGAAAAGTACACACCTTGAGGAAAAAATATAAAAGTTATAAGGAGTAGAATATGAAGTGATAATATAAATAACTTTTATAAAGAAGCTAAGGTAATTCAAGAACTTACAATTGAAGGAATGCGATTACAACATCAAGTTGGTAGCATAACATTAAAATAAAACAAAGCTCAAAGATGATTAAATACTTCAACACAACTACCTTAAATAGTAATTTTGGGTTCCTTGGGTCGAGCCTCCAACAATAAAAAGCATCCCACTTGATTATTGTAGGCCTAGGGTGGTGGAAAGTAAGGGAGAGTGGACTTCTTTATCCCTGACTCGAAGCAGCATCCTGGTTGCATCCACCGAACAGACGTTCCTAGATGGCCTTATATATTTACAAATTAGAGTGGACCATATAATAATAAAGTGATGCTACAGATATTTACTAGCTCTCTATAAAATTTCAACCTAAATTAATTTTTTGTTTCTGAGATATGATTAAATTGGTGGGTTGTTTTTCTAGGCCACAGAATCTGGCTCAGAATTTTATCTCTAACTTGGGCCGCCTGAATAACCATAATGGAGACTGAATAAGTACTTGATCCTGAAGAATTATATGTTCCTATATATTTATTATATCATTACACTACAATTTGTCTTCAGTGGGTCTATATTGTGGGCCCCACATTCTTATTAGTGGGTTGTTGTCCAATCCACCTTCTCCAGAATTGTTTCCTTTCATCGCCAAATATCCCCATAATCCTTTATGAACCCTACATTGATCCTTGAATGAAAAAACGTTCATATTTAAGTGTATATCCATTTATAAAAATGTAAAATTAAAATATGGATAATTATATTCCTTACAATTAGATGAATCATTGGGCCTAAATTGGTGTACATTAGACATGAAGTGCACTAATGATGAGAATGGATGTTCAAAACTAAAATACTCTAACTCAGGCTCATAAGATAAAAAAATAACATTTAATACCATTAAAATGTAATTAACATATGTATTTTTATTTGATAATCAACAACTGGTAGAATTTTTGGATTTTATAGATAAAATACTATAAAAAAATAATACTCACTTGGTTAAATATCTATGGAGGAATCATAAGTTCGATGAAGATATATGGGAACCAGAAGATATAATGAGGAAAAAAAATTTCTCATTTGTTTTCATCCAAGTAATGAAATTTTACAAGTGTGCTTTTTTAAGGGGGTCTAATGTTACATCCTGATATTTTAGTATGTATTTCCCATTAAATAAATACTATGTGTTTGATAGCTTTTAATACATGTAACACTAAAATACAACAAACCATGATATATTTTTTTAGATAAAATATTACAATGAAAAATAAACATTAATAAATTATGATAATTCAATATAAAATATCATTAAGAAAACTATAGGATGAATAAAACCACAAATAAATAAAAATACCATAAAGATGAAATACTTGTTCTCATTATTTTTTATTAGAGATCATACATTCGATTAGAACTTTTTGAGGAAGGAAAATCATTATAAATATAATATACATTTTTTTAATGAAGTAAATGAATAGTATGAATGATTCTAGAGATGTATAAAAGGCTATATATTAGAATATAATATGATAATTATATATATGGTCGTTATAAATATGGTTATTTTATATATGGTCATTGTATATATTGTTATCTAATAAGTACATTGAATTTGTGAAATTGTTAGTAGAAAATTAAAAATAATATAATCCATTAATAATAAATAATTTTGGAATGAAATAAAAATATAATATTTAATTAAAATATTTTATTATTTTTATTCTTTACAGATTATTATTGTTATTATTTTTTAAAGAATAATTATTTTATGGATTTATAATATTAAAATAAATATTCTAATAATAATTTATAGATAAAATTGAATGGTTAGAGGATAAATAATTAATCTTAAATGAATTAAAATCATTTAATGTTAAAAAGGTGATATGTTTCAGAGAAATGTTTTTTAATTTATGTGCATTTTTATGTTAATAAATTAAATTAAAAACTTTTAAAGGATTTTTTAATAAAACTTTTCAATTTATAAACAAATATATTAACACCCATTTAATTAGTAATTGATACGATATAGGATTAAGAACAATTATTGTTTAGAAAACCATTTCTTCTATAATTTTTTTTCTATATATTATATATTTTCATTTAAAAGTTAAATTTATCATATATAGAAATTGAATTAGATTAAATGGAGGTTATATTTTTAATCATCTCATTGAAATTAGTTAATAAGTTTAATTTCATTTTTTGGCATAAAAATAAGTTAACAAGGTAAAATTGAGTTATCATGGTAAAGGTAAAATAAAGAAAAAGGGTTAAAATAAGTGGAAATGACTTAAAATATCATGAAACCTTATCTATAAATTTTTTGTATAAGAGTATTAATGAACTATATATCTTATTTTTTTTACTTTTTATCCACTTTACTTTTAAAATGGTGACCTTACCCTTTATTGAATGAGTATCTGTGGAAATGTCACTCAAAACTCACTTATAAAAGGACCCCTCCTATACCCCTTCGAAACCACAAAAACTATTCGGTTATGATTTTAATATTAATATCCTAAATACTTATCATATTTTATGTAGTTTTTTTGTCCAAGAAGGATACCCAAATTATTTATTATGAAGAAACCCTTGTCGAGGAGTGAATTCATCAAAGTATGTATCTAAGTTTTTCTATAAATTTTTAATTTAATATATCATATAAAATATTTATAAATTTCATTATTCACTTTAATGATGTTATTTTTACATAAATACTCTTCTTTTTAAAATGATAATACTATTATATAATTCTAAACTCTTACTCATTCATTAGTATAACATGTTCTTATTTGGGTCGGTTCAACCACTTACTTGAATGATGTTATGGAAACATAATTATTTTTTTCATTATTAAGTATTAATATATTAATAATGGTAATATATTATATCAAGGTGTAATTTATTTAATTAATATTATTTTATAAGGGTGGCATAAAAATTATTGATCATTATAAAGTAAGTTTCTATTATCGGTAAATTACTTGAAACATGGTCATCATTAATTCCACTATCACAAACCATACCCATAATTCCCATAAAATGAACATGAGAAATAATAAATACTTGGAACACAATTATTAAAATATCATGAATAATATATTAATGATGAAACTGTTATCAAATAATGAGTATCGTCATCACCATTACAAAACAAGTGAGAAATAATCAAAATTAATAACATTTGACGTTGAAAATAAACAATAACTCACTAATATATGTAAAATATATGACTATTATTTAATAGTATAAAATGTAATATATATATATGAACAATGTTATAAAATAAGTGATTAATATGGTTATCTTTATTATACACATGGTTATTGAGCCTTCATGAAAATCAAGAGTGACAATAAGTCTTTCTCATCTAAATTTCCTTCTATTGAGATATGTTACATAATAACTAACTATCATATCTCATGTAGTTTATATGATTCCCATGGATTAATTTTATCATAATTTTCTTTAAAATTCAAAATATTTACAAATTCGTCTCAATTTTTCTCTTTTAATGGATTTTGATTCAAAAGGTACCAAATCCATAAAGGTTACTTTACATCTCACTTTGATCTCAAGATTGTTTATATTTAAACTTATATTAGGAGAAGTTTTATGTTATTTATATCTAAAACCCCATTTATTTTCTTATAATTTGGTTATTTATGGGGTTTCCCTATCTTATTTCCACTTTAACTTACTTTGGTTGAAAATTAAACTGAAGAGATTCATGTAAGCAGTGTCAGCCTTATCTCTTCTTTTTTATTAAGAATATTTTTTCTACTTGTACATATTAACTATAGTATTTTATTGATGAAATTATAACTACTTATAATATTTATTAAATTCATATTATATTAAATTTTAATCCATTTAAAAAATTTCCAAAAGAATATTTTAATCATTTTTCGTATGGGGTATTTTCTATTGACTTGAATTTCTTTAGAAAAGTATCTAAAGAATAATTTTTTAATGTATTATTATTGAATTAATTTTAATATAATATTATTATATATTATTTACAATTATTCCTTTATAAGTTTTTATGGTTTTAAAAAGTAATTTATGTTGCCTTTTTTTCTAAATTACTTTCTTTTAAAATAAATCTATAAACAATTTTTGGGGAGTTTATTATTATTTCTAAAAGTAAATTTTAATGATATTAAAAAGTGTTTTTCCATGTATACCAATATCATTTAATGTTATACATGCTTAAATGGGGATATTTTATAATGATACCATCCGAATTTTTTATTTGTATGTATTTTGATCATTTCTTGTAGAAGTTTCCATGAAGCCCATTTATTTCTCAATGATTAATTAAGCTATAATGATTTTGTGAATGTTTTCATGTTAATGTGGAACCCATATATATTATTATAATTATACGATGGGCGTGTATGTTATATCCCACCAATTCATTGAATAAATATTTATATTTCTTGATATCAGAATATGAAATAGGTGGTTAGCCTAAGTCCAAAAGGTTATGTGTTGCATATGGCTAGCCCAAGTCCAAAAAAGTTATGGGGAGTGGTTGGTAAGCCTAAGTATTAAATGTTATGATATTCATGTGGTTAAAACAAGTACAAAATGTTATGGGGAATATGTAGTTATCTTAAGTCCACTACGTTATGGGAAAGTGGTTTTCCTAGTAAATTATGATGTGAATGTCTTAGTGGCTAACCTTGACATATGTTATGATTTCTATGCATATATTTGTGCCTCATTCTTATACTATTCAACATACCGATACCATCACTCATGATTATGGACTCATATTTACACACTCTTGTGACTAATTCATCATGTTATGAAAAAAGTATCATTTCATGAATCATGTTTTATGATTTATTTTTTATTAGGTATGATTTACTTATGTTATGTTTATGTACCTTGATTATGTTCTCATACCCACTTGTTCATATTATGATCATTTTGATCTTATACTAATATCTATTATGTTCACCCTTTACTTTGTATCTAAGCTCCCCATTTCTCATGTTTATATTTCCCTAGGTTACAAGGAAGAGTATTACGTATGATATATCTATAAGGGTGTCATGTGTGTAGAATATTTATGGGAAATATTGAATAATTGTTTCAGAAAAAGTTGATTATATATCTGGTATCCAAAGAAAATATACCTATAGGTTATAAGGTGTGTTTTATTGTGAGATGTAATGAATAATCATGTAAAATGATGTATCATGTACATATATTATGCTTGGGTCTTCTCAAAGTGACACATTGATGAACAAACCAGTCACCATAAATCCTCCACAGGTATGGGTCATCCTAAATTTACCATCATGACACATACTTAAGCCTATGGGATTGTACATTGATAAAATCATCAGGAAATCTATATAATAATAAAAAACCATAATATCCAAAAACCAAGGGTTAAGGTCTGCTACATCACAATGGTGTTCATCAGGGAAAAACTCTCCAATAGGGAGGGATGAGTCAACATGTTTTTCCAATGGTAGGGAAATTCTACTAATGTGTTCCATTTTAACATTTTATACTCCTCTCTAATAGAAAATATCTAGATAAAACTTTTATAAGAGGATAATCCACCATAAGAGGAGAGTATTAGAATTAATCTTCTTAAAGAGAAATTGATGGACAACATGATCAAAAAAATAACGACTTTTAACCCAAGTTGATATGAACAAAATTCGTCTAAGGATAATAAAATGTAAAAAATAAATTTTTTAGTGGTGGTGTTGTTTTTATGATTAGGGACTAGGGTACATGATTAATATGAAATGACATGGGTATCCCTTGAAAACCTTTGTGATAAAACTACTCCAACTATACAGTTAGAGTCATAACCCATGAGATTGAAGGGGATATCCCACCTTAGTTGTTAAATTAAAGTATGTGAGGTGATAATAATTTCAGTGAATTAAATGAATCCTTGAAATTTATATGAAAAATAAAAAAATAACCATGATAAGGGTAGTGTGATCTTACTAAAATATTTAATTAATCATCGATAAAAACCAATATGGTATAAGAAATAATAAACCTCAAGAACTCATTTTGGATATAGAAGGAAAGAAATTATTTCAATTTTTGATTTATCAAATTTAATTCCCTCAATTGAAATGACACACCTAAGTAGTATCTACCACTCTACCATAAAATGGAATTTATCATTATGTAATATGAAATATTTTTCAATTTAATGATATAGGAAAACACCTAGATGTTCCAAACACTCATCTAAGGAAGATCCATAAATTATGAAATCTTTATTGAAATTACCATGTAATAATAAATGTTTTTATAAATAAATACTCAACATACAATGTTAGAAAGTACCAGGAGCATTACACCATCCAAAATTCATTCTATTATATGAAAATTCATCCAATGGATAGGTAAATTATGTATTTTCTTGATTCTATAGTGATATATGGATTTAAGAATAATTATAATAGCCATCAAGGAAAAAATAATGCGACTCACCAGCCAATATTTCATAATATTTGGTTGATTAAGGGTAGAGAAAAGTGGTCTTTTCACATGGATTGATTTTGTTGATGATATTAAATGTAGACTCAGGAACCATTTGGCACATTTTTAAAAACCAATTCATTTCATTCATTTTAAAAAAAATAATTATTCTAGTTTTCTTAAGCATAATTTTAATTGGGATAGCCCATTTACTTTCATATATGAGATAGATGATCCCTAAAAATAATAATTTTCTTACCTCTATTTTTATCACTTTAATTAGGATTGGATTTAGTTAACATTGAGTTTTACTTATGGTGTTTGCATAAAATTCTAAAATTAGGTGGTGAATTAAAATAGATTGGATAGTCCTATGAATATTAGCAAATGTCCATCCTTGTAATGACACATCCCCCAGGGCTAATGTTGTGACTACCCCAAGATCACCTACCAAAGTCCTGGGGCTGGCAACTAGCACCGAAGGCATTATCCTGCAAGTGGGAGGCATTTTTAGAGTACCTAAACATACACACACACATACAATAACAACCCCATCCCACAATGATAAAAAGAAATACATGCATGCTACTAAGACAACCACAAAGAGTAAATAGTAAAAGCTAAAAGTAAAGGGGTCAGAATACAATCCCAAAAAAAGAAAATCTATAAACAAGAGGGTACAAAAGTCTCAAGAATCCCATATGTAGAAAATCCTACCTAAAGGGTAGGTGAAGAGTAGCTGCCTAAAGCCATAGGAGTATGCCTCACCTATCTGATCCGACTAGGAACCACCTGGTCCTGGACCACCAAGGTCTTTATCAAAATGTTGATCATTTTCACAATACACGACACATGTGGGAGAATACTGTGAAGGGGTGATTAAAAAAATACTCAGTAGAGATCCCAAACAACAAATAAAAGACCACATGGAAAATTACTTACGAAGTAGTGGACAAATCACATGGGTATAATCTACAATATAGAAAGAAAGAATTTTAGTTGTAATACTAAACATATTGTACTACTGAGATACTCATATCGAATGAGTCAATGAGGTCTGTTGGGCCACTGAGGTCCGCTCATCACTGAGGTATGTTGGGCTACTAAGGTTCGCTCGTCACTAAGGTTTGCTGGGCCACTGAGGTCTTCTCATCACTGAGGCCTGCTAGGCCACTGAGGTCTGCTCATCACTAAGGACTGCTAAGACATTTAGGTCTACTCTTTACTGAGTTTTTTTGATCCATTGAGGTCCTCTCATCACTGAGGTCTGTCAGGCCACTGAGGTCCTTTCTTCACTTCCTTCTCATCACATCCATCCTCAAGATTCCCGTTTATAGCATGATTGATTTAGGAAGTGTCTAATCCTCATGTGATTAGTTATATCTCAACTTACACGAAATTTCAATTAGTGTATAATAAAAGTACCACATCTTAGAGAGGATCCCAATGAAGCAAACAACTTGTAAATCAGATGTATGGTCTGAATGTTATGATTATTTTAGTGAAAAGGGGGCCTAGTCAGACTGACCCGACTCAATTTGGTCAACTCGACTTGACCCGGTCAGGTCTGAGCCACCCCAGTCCAGCCTGGCACAAGGGTCATGCACATTGGGCGTGTTGGACCCGTCCTATTGGGATAAGGGTCTAGCCCACTGGGCCGACTTGTGGCCCAATCCCCTTGCTCTGGCCCGACCCACGCTGGTGTACCAATTTATGTACAGCCGTGCCGCCCAGCAGCCCAGTTCCCCCTCGGGCCCGGCCAATGCTAGCAGGTTAGTTCAGTCCAGCCCGGAAGTGGTAGGTGCCATGTCTGCTCTGCGTCAGGATTCCGACTCAGCCGACCACCTCCCAACACGCAATCTGCTAACTATGTATCGTAGCCCTGTCATGGCCCACCCTAGCCGCGACCTACTACTGCAGCCCGCGACTCTACCGTAGGGCTCCTCTTCTACTGTAAGGATATACCAGTACATGGCACCTACCAAATGCTGCTGCCACTGCAACCCTCCTAGCTTCGTCCTTTTGTCTCCACTACGGCCCTCCTGGCCACGAATCTTTCTTCGCTACTGCCTTATTCCATGCCAATGGTTGTTCACCCAGTGCTGTCATCTCCCTTAGACTCATTCCCTAGTTGATTCACCACTGTGGTCCTGCTTGGACTGCGATTTCCATCACGTCACAAAAATTAGAAGAAAATTGTGGAGTAGAAGGACACAAATGGAACACACGAAGGATTAACCACAAAATTTGTTCATGTTTGTGTGATTTGTCCTTGTTATGTGTTTAACAAAGGATAAATAAAATGTGAATCTAACTTACCATAACTCCCCTCATGCAAAATCCCATTCCCGTATAGACAATTGAAATGTGGGTCTATTTTTTAGTTAATTGACCCGCATTCTTTAGTTATAAAGGAAGAACGGGGGAAATGTAAACACTTATAAATAAACCCCAACATATATTTGTGTTGATCCTTGATAAAGGGTTAATCTTGCATTCTTCATTCGTTAATCCTCCAACATGTGATCTGAATCTGTTCTTTGATCAGTCATCGTTCGTCATTCATCACCACTCTCCATTAACTAATGTATTTCTACCAAGGATTCAGAGAAAACTCCAGGATCCTCCCCTGATCCTGTATCTCTATTAATAAAATTAAGGGAGGAAACACGTTTTAGCATTTCTATTATGCTGAGTCGCCGCATCATTACACTATTTGATTTATGAAATGAAAAATTGTTTCTATTTCGCTTGAGTTGTAGCATCGTTATGCTGTTTCATTTATGAAATGAAATAGTTGTCTTGACATTGCATTGCTATAAAACATTTTTTTTGAATAAAATAAATTTTCTCAAGTTTATTTTATTTTTCTTTAAAATGCCCAAAAATTAACTTTTACCCTCAACTCACGCCGGATGAGTTTGGGCCCCACCTAAAGAAATCACACCCTCACGAGATCAACAGTACTCTCATATTTCCAATATGAGTTACCATTTATGATTCATAAGTATTTGAAAAATAAATTTATTTAATTTAATTTTTTTATTTACGGTTACATACCAAAAACTACTTTCCACAGTTTTCCCACACCGGCCAATGTTAGGCTCTACCAAAGGAAAGAACACCCTCTCGAACTCAATGGTGGTCTCCGATTTTCAATATGATTCACCATTTATGGTTTATAAGGATTTGAAGAATAAAATAATATAATTATTTTAATTATTTTATTTATGGTTGTTCCATTTTTGGGTTTTCACGCTGGAGGCCCATGACGACTAAAGTTAAGTTGCGCCTAGGGTAAACCAACCATTCTAAATGTAACAGTGCCCTTAAAGTTTTGATATGGGAAGCTGTTTAATATTTACTCCACTTTTTCAGGAAATCCAATCACGCGTGCAATTTAAAAACATAATATTTTTCAACAGACCATTATTGTCAAACCAGGTCCTAGTATCGCACACCATCTCAATGCTTGGTCTAAAAATTTTCCCTAAAATTTTATAAAAATAAAACTGGGAAAACTTGAGTCCTTACATTCTCCCCACCTTAATGCTTTACGTTCCTAAAAGCCAAACCACAGGATTCCCAAACAGATGAGGGTATGAGCATGAACCTGAGCCTCCCACTCCAACGTGCTCTCCTGAATATTACTATACTACCACCAAATATGCACTAGAGTAATTGATTTCCCATAGAGGGTCCTCTCCTATCGATCCTATATCTCTACCAAAAACCCCAAAAGGTCACCCCATTGTCAACGTCCAACTTTCCCTAGTCAATGATGTGTGATGATTCATGTACGTATCTCGTCAACTGTGATACATAGAAGGCGTTGTTCACCCGATATAACTATAATGGTAGAGACAAGAGGCACACCACCTTTCCCACTCTAAAAATATTCAAAAAAAGTCCGATGACCCTCAGAGATAACTTTCCACCCCAGCCAAATCTCCATATCCCACATCGAGGAGAGACCCCAAGAAATACGTGGTCTCCCTCCTCAAACTCCAAGGGTCTCCATAGCCTACCAACATATGACTTATGATAGTTTTGTGTTGTCTTTATCCGCTCCTAGATGACCCGAAATTTCTCTATAGTAGCCCGCACCAACTCCAAGCCCATGAGAACTAACCCTCTGGGGTAAGTTTAGCAAAGTGGAAACCTACAGGGTCGCCCGTACAAGGCCTCGAACGATGCTATACCGATGGTGGAGTGGTAGCTGTTATTGTATGAAAACTTCACCAGAGGTAGTTGATCCTCCCAACTGCGACCAAAATAGGGGATGTAAGATAGTAGCATATCCTCTAGGATCAGAATAGTGCACTCCATTTTTCCATCTATCTGTGGGTGGAAAGCTGTTCTCAAGAGCAGTTGTGTCCCAAACGCCTCCTATAATCCCTTTCACAATCATTATTCAATGTGTACACCTCAATATGAGACTATCATTGATTAGACTCCATGGAGTCAAACTATCTCCTACATGTTGAGGCGTCCCAAGCTTTATTTGGGAATCTGTTCCTTAAAAGATAAAAAGTGATAGACATGGTGAGTTGGTCAATGATCACTTGGTTGGTACTGTGTCCCCTGGACGTACGTGATAATCCCATCACTAAGCCCATCGATATCCTTACTCACTCTTTTATTGGAACCCCAAGGAAGAAAAGAGAAACCCCTTCCATGCACAGGGGCTCCACACGGTGTGTTAGAAAACATCAAAGTAGATTAAACAAATGCTCAACATTTATATCAACTGGTAAGACTAGTTTTAACCTGTTCCGTCATCCCCAGTGTCTGCCTTGACACCCACATGAATATCCCAATGCATCTCATCACTCTATGAGTCCACTTCTAATACTATGAATCCTCTGAAAGGAATGATGTGATCCCCACCTTTTGAATATCCATCAGGGGTATTCCCTATGGGCAACTGAGCACTTAAAGACTCACAGTCATTATCATCGAGTTATGC
This sequence comes from Viscum album, assembly GCA_963277665.1. NCBI lineage: Eukaryota > Viridiplantae > Streptophyta > Magnoliopsida > Santalales > Viscaceae > Viscum > Viscum album. The sequence continues at coordinate 1,023,479,529 of OY728157.1, forward strand.
CTTCCTAACTCACTTTAAGAGTGGATGGGTAAGAACCACCTATTTTAGGTAAGATGTATCATCTCTATCCATGAAGGATAACTATAACGTGGAAAATTTATCCATAACCTCATTCAAAAACTATGAACTAGATCTCTTGCTGAAAGTATCCACTACCACGTTTCCCTTACCAGGAGTATATACTACTTCAAAGTCATAGTCCTGTAGGAACTCAAGCTATCGTCTCTGTCTGAAGTCAAAATTCTTATGAGAGAATATATACTTGAGACTCTTGTGGTTAGATTAGATGATAAACTGGTCACCCATAAGGTAGTGTTGCCACATCTTCAATGTGAAGACTACCACTGCCAACTCAGGATTATGGGTCACATAGTTCTACTCATGTAGTCTCAACTAACACGACCCATAGGCAATTTTTGTTTTTATTTGCATCAAGACACAACCAAGTCTGGTCCCTGATGCATCATATAATAATATTTACTAGACTCCCTCCTCTGGAAACTCAAGATCAGGATGCTCATCAAACTCTTCCTTAATTGGTACAAATCCTTCAGGCACCTTTCCATCCCTACAAAAGGTTTTCCCTTTCAAATGAATGATGTGTTCATCGACCCTTTTTAGTGGATTCTCATAATCAATGGAAACTTGGTTAAAGTAATATAAATCCAAGCATAACCTCAAACATTGGATCTTACTAATCCCTTCCTCTATAATTCCTCCACCTACACCCTCAGCTCCCAAATCTCTACGAAACCCATCAGATATATTAATGCTGATATCAGTGCCATTCAGGGTGTATAACAATGCATAAGTCCATGCCCCTATGGGGAGGTAAACCTATAGACATCTTCTTGGAATGACGTTCTTGTACTCTTACACAACTATGGTGAACTGAAAACTCAAAACATCCACTGCCACAAGGGTAAGTCTGGCCGACTCAAGAGTGATCGGCTACACCCCCCTATGCTTGAGTTTATCACATGCTGCTTGGTTTTCCATTTTCTATGACCAAAGAAAACCCCATTCCAATGTTGCGGAAATACCACATCCTTTTTCCTCAAAAATCCAATCTGAGCATGAACTGTGGATGACCAATACATACCCAAACTAACATCGTAAGACCTCGACACTGCCACCAAGTACTTCCAACCGAAACGATTGCCTCAAGGTTAAGATCACACCATCATAATAATTGTGATTATCGAGTCTCCTGCCATAGGTAAATGTATACATAAGGTTAAATTCAATGTTTTAAATAGAAACTATTGTTATTGAACAATATTTATAACAAGAAGTAATGATTAGAACCTATGTATATGAATATGATATCTAAGAGTAGACATAGACCGTACCTTAAATCATTCTTTGAGCCCTTGGGTCATATTCCTTGACCGCATGAAACCACTCCCTTCCCCTGTCCTCCAGTTCCCTGAGCCTAGTGTGGAACACATTGGGTGGTGGTTGTAACATGTCTAAATGTATACCACCTCATGCTGCCATTCTAGCTCCTCCACCATGTCTTCTTCCCTACAGATTCATCTTTTCCTGTCACTATATCTACCCCGGTGGTCCATACATCATTTAACTGTCATTATGACAGACTGTAAAATCTCTAGAGAGATGTACCCTATTGTTTTTTTTGAAAATAATTACCTTTTCCTAGGCTGAATGGACTTACCCTATGAGTCCTGAGCTATAGATACCCTATCTTATGACCTCTTCTCAAAACATCTCACATGTCCAAGCCTATGAGATTGACATCAGCTTCCTACTTTCCCACTGCTAACATTCACTAGTTGTATTTTCTTAGCCAAAGTACCTTCAACCACAAAGGTTCTATCTAACACCCTAGCATAAGTAGAAATGCATAGAGGAATAGTACTAGCTTAGATGTCCCTAAACACACCTATCTCAGAGGTCCGATCCTAGAAGTACTAGTCCTATTATATTCATCGAGTACCTGGAAAGGTCGGTATACCATGATGAATACTCATCTACCATCATATCATCTTACCAAAGATGTAAAAGCTCTTTAGAACACATTAACCTTATATTTTATGTAGAGATCCCCTTCTATGAGATAGGTTCTCAAGATCTGTCCATGAAAAAGTCACCTCATCATAAGATCAGGTAATCTAAACCCCAAAATCACCCTACTAAGCCACATAGAAGGCTCATTTCCAGGACCTCCATCTAATCTAATGGGGTCTTGAATAGGAAGAAAAATTGGTCACCACCTCAAGACAGTCCTTAGCCGCATGTGAGTCGAGTTTTCCTTGGAACATGAGGGGTATCTATTACTGAAACTCGTGAAGTGAATTATGCCCGATCATCTCATCCACTGGAATTATGAGTACCATGTGCTACTCCACAGCTGGTGGTATAGTTGGTACATGACCCAATGGTTCTGTCTCTGGTTCGAACCCCTATACCCATCTCGGCACCCTATAGACTATCCTTGTGAACATGTTGTGGAATCCTGGATGGATATCTATGTGAAAGAATCTTAAAAAAAAACAAGATGTACCCCAATCAATAGAGTATACCTGGTGAGATGACTCAAGAAGGACATGGAAAACTCAACCCATTCCTATACAATTCTTGTACCATCATTTTTCTCCCTGAAACTGGTGTTTTCATGTACCGAGTCAAAAAGAAGAATTCAGGGTCCTAGTGTATGGATATATAGACCGCCACACCAACACTGGATTTCCTGACCTAAAAGATGAACTCAAAAAACATAACACTATTTCCCCAAAATAAACTCATAGACACTAGGTTCTTAAGGTATAACGTACCTCCTCTAATAACAATTTTTCATAAACCATCCCCCAAGGCCCGTTCTGTGACTACCCCAAGCATGCCACTCAAAGGTTAAGGGTTGGTGACTAGCACTGAAGGCATTATCCTTCAAGTGGGAGGCATATTTCGAGTACTTATACACACGCACACTCACAACCCCAACCCACAATGATGAAAATGAATAAATACATTCTACTAAGACCACCAATAAGAGTAAATAGTACAAGATAAAAGTAAAGGGTCCAGGATACAAGCCCAAAAAAAGACAAGATATAAATAGAATGGTACGAAAGTCTCTGGAATACCATCCATAGAAAACCCTACCAGAAGGTTAGGCGAAGAGTAGCTGCCTAAAGCTGTAGGAGTAAGCCTCACCCATATGATCTCACTGGGCACCACCTGGTCCTAGAACACCAAGGTCTCTATCAAAACATGATTTTATACACAAGACAAGACACATTTTTGTGAATCCCATGTAGAGGTGAGTAACACAATACTTAGTAAGGACCCAAAACCACAAATAAAGGACCAAAAATAAAGGACCACAAAGAAAAGTACACACTAAGTAGTCGACATATCACACATGTATAATCTAAAGTATAGAAAGCAAGAGTATTAGTTGTAATGATGAACATCTTGTACTACTGAGGGACTCATCCCAGATGAGTCACTAAGGTCTACTGGGCCACTAAGTTCTACTCATCACTGAGGGTTGTAGGGCCACTAAGGTCTACTCATCATTAAGGCTTGTTGGGACACTGAGGTGCACTTGTCACTGAGGCCTTCTAGGACACTGAGTTCTGCTCATCACTAAGGCCTTATAGGCTATTAAGGACCAATCTTAACTGAGGCCTTTTAGGCCATTAAGGTCTGATTATCACTGAGGCCTATAGGGCCACAGAGGTCCACTCATCACTATGGTCTGCCAGGCCACTAAGGTCCACTAATCACTTTCTTATCATTACAACTAACCATAGGATTCCTTATCATAGCATGATTAATTCTGGGATAGTCTAATCCTAATTTCATTAGTCATATCTCAACTTCCACAAAAGTACACTTAGTGTATACCAAAAGTATTGTCTCGTCGTGAGGGTCTCAACGCAGCAAATGGATCATCAATCAAACGCATGATCTGAATGTTTTGAGTCTTTTAGTAAAAATGGTCTGGTCGGGTCTGGGCCTGGTCCGACCCAGCTAGACCAAACCACCTCGGTTTGGCCAACACGACCTGGCCTGGCTCAAGGGACATGACCAATGATCCTAAGGGCTTGTCCGCCCGACTGGTTTCTATCTAACTGGGCTGCCTAGTGGCCTTTTTCCCCTTCTGGACTGGCCCATAATGGGGGCCCGGTTTGGTCTATCCTGGACGTAATAGGTTCCAAGTATGCTTCGCGTCACGTGGCTAACTCGACTGACCACCTCCCCACACACAGTCCACTAACTGCATGTCGTCTCCCTGCCGTGGCCTGAGGCACTGCCGTGAGCATCCTTTGAAATCGCGACACACTTCCAGCACGTGCTGCCTCTCGTACGTGGCCACCATTTCATGCTACTAGAGGCCCTGGTCCACCACCCAAGGTGTTTGTCATGGGTTCCACCATTTTCAGCCTTCAAGTTAGTTTCCCTTTCCACCATTGTGATTCTCTTGGCCGCGACCTTCCATTACCACCACGACCCACCTGGCCGCAACTCTCCCTCCACCACCACCGGCTTCCATACCGTCGGTCATTCAACTAGAGCCTCCGTCTCCCTTGGCCTCATTTACGGGTTGGTCCACCGCTACGGTCCTACATGGACCGTGATTTACACCACATCACGATGAATGGAAGAAAAGGGTGGAGTAGAAGGATGTATAGGGAACACAAGAAGGATGGACCTCGACCTTTGTTCGTATTGGTGTGATTCGTTCTTTTTAGGATTTTATCGAAGGATAAATAAAATGTGAATCCAACATCCCACAACTCCCCTCATGAAAAATCCCATTCCCACATAGAATATCCAATTGTGGGTTAATTTTTTAGTGAATTAACCCACTTTCTTCGTTTATAATGGAAGAATGGGGGAAAGGTAAACACTTATAAATAAACCGATACCTGGGTTTGGATCGATCACTGATGAAGGGTGAATATTGCTTTAATCATTTGTCAATCCACCGTTGTCTGATCTGAATCCGTTCGTTGATTATTCAACATTCTTCATTTTTCACCACTCATCATTTCCACATGAATTTCCTCCAAGGAATCTGAGAAAACACCAAGATCCTCCCCTAACCATTTATCTCTATTAATTAACTTAATAGAAGAAACACATTTCAGAATTTCTGTTACGTTGAGTCGCCACATTGTTACACTATTTGATTTATGAAATGAAACAATGTTTCTATTAGTCTTGAGTTGCCATATCGGTATGCTGTTTCATTTATGAAATGAAACAGCTGGCTCGACGTTGCGTTGCAGAAAAACATTTTTTGAATAAAAAACTTTCTTATGATTATTTTATTTTTCTTTAAAATTCCCAAAAATTAACTTTTACCCTCAACCCACACCAGTCAAGGTTAACCCCTGCCTAAAGAAAACAGATCCTCACGAGGTCAACGATACTCTCAGATTTCTAATCCGAGTTACCGTTTATGAGTTATAAGGATTTGAAAAATAAAATAATTTTATTTAATAATTTTATTTACGGTCAAGTCCAAAAAACTACTTTCCATAGTTAGCTCGTGCCGGCCAACGTTAGGCTCTGCCTAAAGAAAGCACGCCCTCATGAGCTCAATACGGGACTCAAATTTTTAATCGAAGTCACCGTTTGTGGGTTATAAGGGTTTGAAAAATTAAATAAATTTTTTTTGTTTAATTATTTTAATTATGGTTATGCCATTTTTGGGTTTTCTCGCTGGAGGCATGCACCGAATAATGTTAAGATGCACCTAGGATAAAACTGTCATCCTGAACACAAAAGTGCCTATGGATTTCTGATCTAGGAACCTATTTAAGAGTTATTCCACTTTTTCCAGAAAACCACTCACACGTGCTATTTAAAAACTTAACTTTTTTTTAATGGAATATTCTAGGAACACCGAGCCTTGGTATTTCATTCTGTCTCAATTATTGGTCTCAGAATTTTTCTAGAAATCTTTTAAAAATAGAACAGTGAAAATTCATGTCATTACAATCCTATCACCTTTTTACACTATCTTAAAAGGTAAAATAGTTTTAATTTCTAATATAGAGTAAGTTTATTGGAAATAATGTTGGAATTTTGTTTCAATACCCTTAAGATATGTATATTTTAATATAGTGGGAAGTGGTTTTAATTCCAAAACTAGTGGTTTTTTAAAAAAATGATGAAATTTTTGGGGAGTGAGGTCAATAAAACAATCTTTCTGCACATGTTTATTCTATTTAAAAAGATAATGAATGGAAATTAGATTTTTTGAATCATCGATGGTCATGGATGCCTTAAAATGAACAATAATCAATTAAAATTAAAAAAATCACACTTTTTCAAATCTACACAACACATAGAACATGAATTATAGGCCAAATAATCAAATAATGGAGTAGAGGAAGAATCAAAATGTGGTTCGATGAAATAATGTTGTGTATGTGTGTTCTTGTGGATTACTTCCATTATATAGATAATAATACTATAGTGATACTAAACTAGGGGTTTCATTTCAAAAAGAATGTTAAAACTTAACTTTTTTACCATGAACTCCATAGACAGTGTTCTATTGTGCTAATGATTGTCTTCGTTGTTTTAAGAAAAGTCCTTTTAAGTTTGATAGTATCATGTTCTTGGGTTCTGGTATCTTCTATCTCAATAACATAGAATTATACAGGGAAGATTGTATTTTTCACTCACATGAGGACATCTTCAATCACTCTAGTTGGGTATGCTGTGTTTTAGATGGAAAGTTTCACTATATTTCTTATTGGTTGAATCTCTACAATCTGCAAAGAAGTATACACAGAGTGAGGTATCACATTAATTAAAGTACCCAAATCAAGATTTTCATTATAAAATAAGGTATCCCCTATGATTCATTATGTAATAAAATTTTCCAGTTCCTTTCATTTGGTTGGAATCACTGGTTGTATAAAGTTTAGGAAGTTCTTCCAATGGTTAACTATCTCATTACCCTTCAGTCACCGCCCGTGGGTACAATTCTTTTTAAGGAATTTTTCATAGTGAGGAATTTTTTTAACTATGTAGAATCCCCAATTTCTAATGAATATATAATTTTTATGATTTTTACTTAAATAAAACATGTAAAGGTTAAATTTAATGCACTATTTTTGTTTTTAATGATATTTACCAAAAATTTATATACATATTTATTACCTAATTTGTTTCCTTTAAATAATTTTAAGTATTATGTAATTTTATTAAAAAAGTTTTATTAAAAAAATTATTTTACTCATGATTTATTTTACACATATAGTTTAATTTTATAACTATGTTACTTTTATGAATAGTTTTATTCATAATTAATTAATTCATTATAATCTAGTGGTTAACAAATTATGATACATGTTTTCATACCAACAAAATTGTAACATATAACCATTAAAAACAATATCATATAACATTTTATATGAAACTTTTTTTAAATGATTAAATATCATTTTTGCACTAAAATAATATTTTACCATGAATTTTTAATTTACATTATAGTTTATTTATTTTCTAAATGGTTGTTATCATGTTTTTTGTAAATGCTTTATTAATCTAAAATTTTCCTTTTAGAATATGAAGTAACATTTTTTATAATAAAATAAAATTATGAAATATTTATTATTTATTTTTTGAAAATTTCATTGTGAATATATATAATTATTTATTATCATAAAGTTTTTATGATGTTTTGATAATATTATTTTTTTTAAAAGTAAAATGGTCATTGATATAGTATTATAACCATATTATATAAATATCATTGTACTAAAACTATTTTCTCGATTATATATTTAAAAGCTAAATTCCACTTTATTAGAAGAGTAATTTCATAGAATATAAATTTTTTATATGTAAAAAATTAATTATCAACTATATAACAACTAATATATAATAAAGGACCTAAAATTAACCTATCATATCAAAGGGAATGATTTTTATTCTAAAAAAATTATATTTTAATGTGATATATTTTTTTATTTAAAAGTAACATTTATAAAATTTAAAATTTTAATCTGATAAAAATAACTTCATTTTTGGAATCAAATGATAAAAATTATCCTAAGGGAATTTTTTGGGTATTTTTATGAAAATGTATAATTTTCAGTGAAGAATAAAATTCAGTAAAATACGATAACTTGCATTATAAGTTAAATATGTGATTAATTACCCATGGGGTGATTTAAGAAACCATGATCCCATCCTCACATGCACTAATTAATTTATATAGTCATAATAATTATCACTATTTGTTTTCTTGAGAAAAAATAATAAACTAATGTATATTATATTAAAAACATGCATCTCCTCCCCTTATAAATACCACCCACCTCCACCCATTTATCTTCACTTTTGAAACACCTTACCTTGTAAAAGATACTCCAAAATCTATCTTGTAATACCCCCAAATGATAAAGGGTTAAATGGCTAAATGATATGACTCATGTCAACAAGGTGCACCTTCCTTTTCGGGAGGCTGTATGATTAGAACTCCACCGTTAAGCATGCTTGGCCTGAAGTAGTGATCAGGATGGGTGACCTTCTGGGAAGTTTCTCAGGGTGTGTGTGAGTGAGAACAAAGCACACAAGAAAGGACATGTGTTGGCCTGTGGGGACTACCATTAGTCAGATGACCCGTTCAGGCATGTGGGTGGGCCCCAGGGTGGGGACCACATGTCTGTGGGGCAACTAGTGGTACCTGGTGGGCCAGGACCCAACGACCATGTTAAGGCGGGGTGTTTGTACTGTCACTGGGGCCCAGTTGTTACATTTGGTATTAGAGGAGGAACCCATCCTTAAGTGCGGTGCACTGCTTGGGTTAAGATGTAGGGCCCACAATAGGGATGTTGTGCTCTAAAGTGGGGGTGATTGTAACACCCCCAAATGATAAATGGTTAAATGACTAAATGATATGACTCATGTCAACAAGCTTCACCTTCCTTTTTGGAAGCTTGTATGATTAGAACTCCATAGTTAATCAGACTTGTCTTGGAGTAGTGATCGGGATGGGTGACCATCAGGAAAGTTTCTCAGGGTGTGTGTGAGTGAGGACAAAGCACACTGGAAAGGACATGTTTTGGCCTGTGGGGACTACCATTAGTTAGATGACCCGTTCAGGCATATGGGTGGGCCCCAGGGTGGAGACCACATGTCTGTGGGGCAACTGGTGGTACCTGGTGGGCCAGGACCCGACGACCATGTTAAGGTGGGGTGTTTGTGCTGTCACTAGGGCCTAGTTGTTACATTTGGTATTAGAGGAGGAACCCCATCATAAGTACGGTGCACTACCTGGGTTGAGATGTAGGTCCCACAACGCGAACGTTGTGCTCTAAATGGGGGTGATTATAACGCGAACGTTGTGCTCTAAATGTAGGGCCCACAATAGGGATGTTGTGCTCTAAAGTGGGGGTGATTGTAACACCCCCAAATGATAAATGGTTAAATGAATACATGATATGAATCATGTCAACAAGGTTCACCTTCCTTTTTGGAAGCCTGTATGATTAGAACTCCATAGTTAATCAGACTTGTCCTGGAGTAGTGATCGGGATGGGTGACCTTCAGGAAAGTTTCTCAGGGTGTGTGTGAGTGAGGACAAAGCACACTTGAAAGGACATGTTTTTCCCTGTGGGGACTACCATTAGTTAGATGACCCGTTCAGGCATATGGGTGGGCCCCAGGGTGGAGACCACATGTCTGTGGGGCAACTGGTGGTACCTGGTGGGCCAGGACCCGACGACCATGTTAAGGTGGGGTGTTTGTGCTGTCACTAGGGCCTAGTTGTTACATTTGGTATTAGAGGAGGAACCCCATCATAAGTACAGTGCACTACCTGGGTTGAGATGTAGGTCCCACAACGCGAACGTTGTGCTCTAAATGGGGGTGATTATAACACCCCCAAATGATAAAGGGTTAAATGGATAAATGATATGACTCATGTCAACAAGGTGCACATTCCTTTTCGAGAGCCTGTATGATTAGAACTCCACAGTTATAAATGCTTGGCCTGGAGTAGTGATCAGGATGGGTGACCTTCTGGGAAGTTTATCAGGGTGTGTGTGGGTGAGGACAAAGCAGACTGAAAAGGATATGTGTTGGCATGTGGGGACTATCATGGGGACCACATGTCTGTGGGGAAACTGGTGGTACCTGGTGGGCTAGGACCTGACGACCATGTTAAGGCAGGGTGTATGTGCTGTCACTGGGGCCCAATTGTTAAATGTTTACTAAAACGTACCTGTGTAACCAAAGACTTCTGAAGCCCCTGCCAGAACCGAGCATACGATTCAGGTGCTTGAAGATATGATCCAAGCTTACATTCTAGACTTTTGAGGTTCTTGGGAGAAGCATATACCTCTTGTGGAGTTTTCCTACAATAATAGTTTTCAAGAAACTATTCAGATGGCACCTTATGAGCCTCTGTACAGTAGGCCATGCTGATCACCCTTATGTTGGATGGAGGTAGGAGAGGCAGCTTTGCTGGGACCACGTCTTGTTCAGGAGACCTCAGAGCAGATAGAGTTGATTTAGAATAGGATGGATACAACACAGTCTGGGGTGTCTTTGCTGTTACTAGGGCCTAGTTGTTACATTTGGTATTAGAGGAGGAACCTAGCCTTAAGTGTGGTGCACTGCCTGGGTTGAGATGTAGGGCCCACAACGGGTACGTTGTGCTCTAGGGGGTGGGGGGGGGGGTGATTGTAACACCCCCAAATGATTAAGGGTTAAATGGATAAATGATACGACTCATGTCAACAAGGTGCACCTTATTTTTCGGAAGCATGTATAATTAGAACTCCATAATTAAGCATGCTTGGCCTTGATCAGGATGGGTGACCTTCTGGGAAGTTTCTTAGGGTGTGTGTGAGTGAGGACAAAGCAGACACTAGAAAGGACATGTGTTGGCCTGTGATGAATATAGAAAGTGCAATACTTATCATCATGTCCCTTGGTGTTATAGAAACTACATAATTTAGACCTGTTGAGTTCATGGACCAAGTGACCAAAAACCATGCAATCTAAATATAACGTCATTTTTATTTCATAATAAATTTTCAACTTAAAACTATCATCCCTTGTAGTAAGAACCACTGCCTCAACCATAGTAGTAGCCATGTCTACTTCATCCAGAACATAGGAAAAGTTCTCAAATCGTGGATTATCTGCTTACCTATCAATCCTGATGGGGTTTCTAACAGAGAAACCAATATCCCATAGGATCTTGGGTTGCCAATAGATCCAATGGAGCCTATAAATTTGGATTCATATCTGTGTTTGAGTGTTCCTTGCATCAAAAAGATAGAAATTACAATCCCATTCCTAAATCCTATGAATTTCAGGATTCAAAGATATGGAACTGAATATCCAAGAAAGCCTCTTTAGCTCATCAGAAGGGAAGAATATGTGAAAGTATCCCCTTCCCATGGAAGTCATGTGCCAGTCCCCAAAACCCCATATCTCCAAAATCCTGTTCACCATATTGAAAAACCGCCAATCCCTCTCACCCTTCGGAGTCAAAACCCTCATGGTAATCAAGTACCTATAGAGCTTGATCCACTCCTCGATATTTTCCTTGCTGGTAGAAACATGCATAACATGACCTTTGCGGATGATTCTTCCCAGAGTAGGAAGACCAAAATCATAGAAATCCGCATTCTTCACCGATTTAACAACTTCAACGAAATTATTCTTCAAAACAGATGGTTCCATGGGTGTCCCATAAGAACCTTTGAGATATTTATTGGAAGCAAAATGATCAAAAATATCCTTGTGACCCACATAATCAACCTGAGAAGAGTCGAGCCTTACACTGGATTTCACATCAGTAGCCCTGACCTGCGCGTGTTAATCCTTCTAACTCAAGTTTCCCACTTTGTCCACCATCAATTCAAACTCATATATTTTCTTTAGTTTCACCCATATTTTTAGGTGATGATACCTCCAAGGTTAAATGCATAAAGGATGGTTTGAGGTATATCATACAAGTTTAGGTGATTTTTTTTTCAAAAATATTTTATAAAGGTATTTAAAAAGACCACATTAATAAGAGAAACATGGAGGGGGAGTAATGTACCAAATTAGTTTGGTTATTTTTCTATATTCAAGATTGAATCCTTTGGTGATGATAAATGATGATATTAGAATTCTCTCTATAGTGTATATAGTTAGGGAAGCTAGAGTCAAGATTTATCTCTTCCCTCATGAGGTATGACTTCTCTCAAGTGTTACTAGTATATAAGGGTTGGGAATATCCAATCATAGTGTTATTGATCACTAATAGAGTACTATTTTTATAGGAATATTGGAATTTTGTAGTTTTTTCATTAGATTTGTTTTCATTTAGGAAAATTATGAGGAGATATAAAGCATTTGGAATCTAAATCTTGGTTAGGGGAATCAACTAGAAGTATTAGTTAGGGTTATTCCTATCGATAAGAGAATAGAGGTGGCAGGCTAGGGGTTGGGGTAGAGGAGGCACAAAAGTGGTGTTCCTTGGGGTAGTTAAATTATAAAAGGATAGGTTCTAGGCTTAGGATTAGGGAATATTTTTTTCATTGAGTAGAACCTACTTGACAATGGAAATGGGTACTTTATAGTGAAAGATATAATTATATTAGAGTTCACTTTGCAATAAATTCTTTTTAATTTTAGTGCTATATATATTTTCATTTCCAAACAATTACACTAGGAATTGTGGTTTCCAATCGACTGTCTAATAAAACTTTGGGGAGATGGTCTGAGGGAATTAATAAATTACTTTTTTGTTTCATGGTATTGAGTGAGTATGCACATTCATGTTATTTTATAGTGATTTATATGGATAAATCTGATGTGATCATTTGTATAGATCAGTTGAATCGTTATAGAGTGTTCATCAATTAATACCACTGATGAGTGTCATTCACTTACCTAGTAGGATATAGTTATACCTTTATCAAGGTGTTGTATTACAAGTAGGCCATTTAGGGTCTGAACATCGGTAGCTGAACCTAGTTTGTGATTGTTGATTTAAGGGAAGAATAGGGGAGGATATAAATAGTTTTTCCTCATTTGGTGGATCTGCATCAAGATATTTTTATTGAGGACTTATTGGGGTTTCTACCTAATATGGAGTTCGAGTTTTTAAATGATTCAATTCTTGGTATAGTAACCATATCTATCCCACTGTATAGGTTATAACTTACAAGTTGAGAGATTTAAAGGTAATGTTAGAGGATCTGGAGATGAAGGTATTTGTTCACCCAATAACTTTTCCTTAGGATGATCCTATTTTGGTCACCAATAATATAAATGATAGTTTTATCTTATGTATAGATTATTGGAGTTTGAATGAGGAGATGATCAAGAACTAGTATCCTCTTCCTCGCAATGATGATCTATTAAATTATTTGAGGGGATATAAGTGGTTATCTAGTATTTATTTTAGGTCTAGGTATAATAAAAATGTTAGAGAGAGTGTATGAAATTATATATACTACTTTTAGGTTTAGGTTTGGTCTATATGAGTTTATCATAATATTTTTTAGTTTTTGGAATAGACTAAAAGTATTCATGACCTTGATGAATAGGGTTTTACCTCTATATATTGACTCTTTCATGGCTGTATCCGTTGATGATATCTTTCTATATTCCTAAACTTGATAGTATTATAGTCAACATTTGGATATTATATAGAGTATTTTCATATCACTTCATCTTTTTTTCAAACTCTCAAAAGTTTCACTTTTGGATCTGGGCGATGTGCTTCATAGGGAATGTAATATAAGATTCAAGAATATCAATAGACCATGAGGAGTCCAATGTTGTAGTTTCATATCAGAATCCAAATAATGTATTAAATATTTTTAGCTTACTCTGATTAACAAGATAATATAAAAGATTTATTTGAGACTTATCCTAATTGGAAGCATCAATGATATCCGTGACAAAGATGTGGCTGAAATTTGAGTCTTTTAAACCTTTTTGAGATCCTTATAGGAGATAAAGTGTAAGTTGATGACCAAACCAATCATGAACTTATTTTAGTAGAGTGGGGAGTATAAATTATAATCTTGTGCATTGGGAGTTAGGTTATGAGAAGCATTAACACATGATGGGAGGGTAGTCACTTATGGGTCTAGGTAGTCAAGGATGCATTATTGGAACTAAAAAATGCAAGATTTGGAATTGGAAGTAGTTTATGTTGTGATAATTAATTGGTTCCACTATCTATAAAGTGAATATTTTATGGTTTACACTAACCACTAGATCTTGAAGTATATAATTTCACAACATTACCTAAAACTTCAACAGATAATTTGGGTCAAGTGCTTCTAGTTATTTGACTTTGAGATGATATATGCCCATAAGAATAGAAATTATATGGTATAGGAACTCATTAATAATAATTATGACCAGGTTTAATGAGGGTCCAATAGTGATTAGAAATTGATAAACCTCTTCCCTGAGCTACATCTTGATGTATAAGAGTATCAGAGCAGAACTACACTCACATACCAAAGAATACACTCATAAATTATTACCAAGGTGAAGGATACTCATCTATAATAATAATATTGTGTCGTGATAAGGGATAACATATATGGATGGTAGTCATCACTAGATTGGACTCAAAATGAAGATAGAGTCCTATATGTCCATGGTAGGGTTGTGGTTTTGACTAGCTTAGTGGTGGGGTTGATGTGGGAATCACATGCCTTGAGATTGTAAATATCCTGAGGTTTCGCCATGTCATATCTTGGAAGATCGGAAGGTGAAATCTCAAAACCTACCTCGAATATGCCTAAGGCTAATGACCAGCACTATGGTATCCACCCAAAATTTTTGGAGACATTACATCTAGATATTACATGTCACCTGTTATCATGAAACATCATCTATAATAATATAACCAAGAAATAAATCTTGAAATCTAACACATGAATATATAATAAATATATCCACAATAAAATATATAATAATTAAATAAATCACCAGATTTAAATGATTCATCCGGAAGAAATGTAATTATGTGAATTGATGAATCAAATATAGTCATCATACTAAAAAAGATGAAAGTATCTTAAGAAAATCAAGTAGTAGCCAATAATTAGAATTAATCATGCCTAGAAAAAGTGGCAAAGTTCCACCTTAACACCCCTTGGATAAATTATAATCACTTAACCAAATGAAATGAGAGCTAGTCATGGGGGGATTCTAAAAAATTAAAGAAAATAGGATAACCAAATTATTTTCATAAGGGTTAGTGGAAAACTCAAATACCTCCTACATTCACCATGAACTATAAATAAAGGGTTAAGAAGAAATAAGTTAATAAATAGAGAAACAATAAAATTCAAGGGGGAAGGGTGGTGATCGCTTTGGATCGACCACATATATGGTCCATCTGACTATCCTTGGAGAAGTTCACATATGTTCCAAAATGAAATAAAAAAAGGTAGAAAGAAAATAAAATCAACAAAATTCATTAATATCCTCCCAAAAATCACTCAGTTAGACTTGTATAATCCTTACAAAAATTTAGATGGTTTCCACAAAATGAAATGGATCAGATGATGAGGAAATCTATAGAGAACCTCATGGATCCTCTCATCATTGCTACCTTGGCCTAAAATATCCATACACCCATTTTTCTTCCACCCATGATCCTAAATATTCATTTTATTCCCATAAATTATACATATATGAGAAAATTCAGAATTATATTATGACTTATCCTCTTTATTACTATAAGATCTATGTGTATGTATGAGTAATCTCATGGAAGAGAATGAACTCCTTGATAATTTTTGAATACTTCATGTTTTCTAGTGATGTGGAGATCATATATGCTAGTAATATAAAGATAATGTGCATAATATATTCTATATATAAGACCTTAATTATTAATAGAAATATCTTTTATCAAGGATAAAAAAATTAGTTGTTTTGAGTGCTTATAAAATTCAGGCACTTTTATCAATGCTAAAAAACCACTGATAAATGCCTCCTTTATCATTGTTAAAATAATCACTAATAAATGAGGTCTTTATCGGTGTTTATTCCAGTGATGATAAATTACTCATTTATCAGTGCATTTTTTTTAAAATTATTGATAAATTTTATCAGTGTAATGTTTATCATTGATAAAAAAATAGACTTTATTAGCACTACAACTAGTGATGATAAAGGTTGATACCATCTCCATAGATTGTTACCATCTATATAAACATAACTCTTTAATCCTATAAAAACATACCGAATTTAAATTATAGTAAAAATATAATATTAAACATAAAAGAAAATTTAAATTTACACTTCACCATCATTTCAATACAAATATTATATTAAATAATTTCATTAAAATATAATTTAATTGATGTAAAAATCACTAACAAGAAAAAATAATTATATCCAAAAAACTCTCATGGCAGGACTTCTCTAATTATCAAGACAACCTCATAAAAAATAAGTGTGTGCCTTTAATAAGAACAATTCGTATTTTAATAATAGTATATAGAAAAAAATATATTATTGAAATTTTATATAGTCCGTACTAAATTTAAATTATAATGATATGTGTCTATATCCTGCAAGTAAAAAATGAATAATCAATTATTATTATAAAACGTTTTTACAATCACTGCATGTTTGATTAGTTTTAACTATCAGACACACGTTGTGAGCTAAAATGCTACTTTTATAATGAAAATAATCACTTTGAGTCATACCGGTCACACCGTGTACTAGATTGATGTGAAGTTGATTAATACTTATTAAAACTGAATTGTGGATCATTTTTATAAATTTTTAAGATAATTAGAGTTCATTTTATTAGTTTTGAGTATGTGACATGTGTTTTGAACTAAAATGTCACTTTCAAATGAAATCAAGTAGTTTTAGTCATACAAGAAACACCATGTGTCATATTGATATGTAGATAATTCATACACATTATAAATTAATTATCGACTGTTATCCTAAAATATCAAGACAATATGAGTGAATTTACTCTATTTTGAGTATGTGACACACATTTTGAACTAAAATTCCATGTTTAAATGAGAAGATGCACTTTTGGTCATACCAGTCAAACTATGTATCAGATTGACTATAATTTTTTTCCTACAAAAAATGAATCAAAGAAAGTGTTCCTAATGTATCAAGTCAATTTGAGAACAGTTTCTTGATTTTGAGTATGTGATGCCATTTTTAGAATAAAATATCAATTAAATTGTAAAATTACACTTTAAACCAATATGAGCACACCATGTTCTAGATTGATGTGTGGTTAATTCCTATATATAATAAATGGATAACAGATAATTTTACTAATGTACAAATAAAATCTAAGCATGTATTCTTTGTTTTGACTTTGTGATGTGTGTTGTGAGGTAAAATCTTTCTTTTATACTTAAAACATGCACTTTGAGTCATACTGGCCACACTGTATTTTGGATTGATGTGGGGTTAGATCATACACATCACAGATGAATAAATGATCATTTTCTATAAGTATTAATATAATAAAATCATTTTTTATCAATTTTGAGTATTTAACATGTGTTTTGAACTTAAATACCACTTTTAAATGAAAACCCATGCCTTTAGTCATAATTTTCACATTGTTTGTTAGATTGATTTAAAGTTAATTCATGTATGTTATAAATGAATCATATATATTTTACCTTAAGTATCAAAAAATTAGAGATAATTTTCTTAGTTTTGAGTGGGCGACATGTTTTTGAACTAAAATCTCACTTTTAAATAAAAAAATGAACATTTATTTATTCCAACTACATCGTGTATCATATTAATATGAGTTTAATTCCCACATATCTGAAATGAATCATAGATATTTTTATTAACTTATTAATAAAATATAAATATTTTTTTCTTGGAATTGAGTATGTGATATTTATTTTTGACTAAAATGTCACTTTTAAACTAAAAACATGCACTTTTAGTTAATCTAGCCACAAGTTGTGTTAGATTGACAAGAGGTTAATTCCTATATGTTAAAAAATAATCATGGATAATTTTACAAAATTAAAAAGACAATCCAAATGTTTTTTCTCAGTTTTGAGTATGAGATGCACATTTTGAAATAAAATGTCACTTTTAAATAAAAACACACACTTTTAGTCAATCTAACCATACCATGTGACAAATTGATATACTATTAATTCTTTCACATCACAGATTAATCAAGGACCATTTTAATAAATTATTAAGACAATAAAAGAAAATTTTCTTCATTGTTACTATGTGACACACATTTTGACCTAAAATGTTGCTTTTATACTGAAAACGCACACTTTGTGTCATACTTACCACACCATGTGTCAAATTGATGTGAAGTTAATTCCTATGTGTCAAAAATAAATTATTCATTAGTTTACTAAAATATAAATAAAATATGAGTATTTTTTCTTGTTTGAGTATGGGACATGCATTTGAGATTAAAATGACACTTTAACTAAAAACACATATTTAAACCAATATGGTCACACTATGTGTCAGATTGACATAAGGTTTCTACACATTAAAAATAAATCACATATATTTTCTCAAAGTATAATGAAAATATAAGCATGTTTAATCATTTTTGAGTATGTGACATGAATTTTGAACTAAAATGTCACTTTTAAATAAAAATAGTCACTTTCAATCATACTAGTCACATCATGTTTCAGATTGACTTGAGGTAACCTCATACACATCAAAAAATTATTATTAATCATTTTATTAAAATATTAAGATACTTAGATGATTATTTATAAGTTTTAATTATTCGAAAAATTTCTTGAAATAAAATATCACTTTTATATGAGAACACCCACATTCAGACATACCAGTCCCATCATGTGTTAGATTGATATCAATTTAATTCATATACATCAAAAATTAATCATGAAAAATTTAAATTAAGTATCGAGATAATATAGGCATGTTTTTTTGAGTATGCGACATACATTTTGAACTAAAATTTCACTTTAAATTGAAAACATACACTTTCAGTCAATCAGGACACATCATGTGTTGATTTGATGTGAGATTAATTAAAATATGTCAAAAAAATAATGGAACATTTTCATAAATATCATGACAATCAAAACATATTTTCTTGGTTTTCAGTATGTGGTGCATGTTTTTGGATTAAAATAAAAATAAATTAAGTCATACTAGCCACATCGTGGGATAAACCGATGTATAGTTAGTTATCACACATTAAAAACGAATCATATATTTTTATCATAAATTATCAAGATAATATAATCATGTTTTCTTAGTTTTGAGTATGTGATATGTATTTTGGACTAATATATCCCTTTTAAACTAAAAACATGCACTTCTAGTCAATCTAGATTCATTTTTTGTTTAATTAATGTGAGGTTAATTTATATACATCAAATAAGAATTATGGGTCATTTTCCTAAATTATTAAGACATTAAGAGCTTTTTTTCATGAATTTGAGTATGTGACATGTGTTTTGGATTCAAATGTCACTTTAAAATGAAGACATGCACGTTTTGTCAATCCTAACACATTGTGTGAAAAATTAACATGCAGTTAATTCCAAAATTTCATAAATTAATCATAAATAATTTTCCTAAATTATATGGATATTATAAACACATTTTATAGGTTTTGAGTATGTGATGTATTTTTTTTAACTAAAATGTCACTTTAAATGAAAATAATAACTTTCAGTTATACCTACCAAATTGTGGGTCAGACTGAGTTAATTTTAATTAATATAAATAAAAAATTATTTTTAAATATTTTTACTAAATTATCAGGAAAAGAATAGTGTTGTATCTCATTTTTTGGGTATTTGACACATGTTTTGGATTAAAACGACTCTTTTAAATTGAAAACATGCAATTTTTTCAATTTGGGAAACTGTGTGTTTAATGGATATGAGGTGAACTATTACACATTATAAATGGATCATGGGTAGTTATACTAAAGTATCAAGATATTTAGAGTGTTTTTTCTCTATTTTGAGTATGTGACATGTGTTTTAGACTAAAATTACAGTTTTATACTAAAAACAATCACTTTGAGACATTTTAGTCACAACGTGTGTTAGATTGACTCGTGGTTAATTCATACACATCAAAAAGAAATAATATAACATTTTTATAAAATATCAATACATTATAATCATGTTTTAATAGTTTTGAGAATGTGACACATGTTCTAAAATAAAATGTCACTTTTAAAATAAAACTATGCACTTTCGGTCAAACCGGACACTCTGCACCTCAAACTGACATGAGGTTAATTCTCAAAGATCAAAAATGATTTATTGATATTTTTTTATAAATTATAAATTATTATAAATATAAAAAAAACTTTTTAAATAACCTGGTATCCCAATATCATATCTATAACAGAATTGTACAATCCTTTTTCAAAAATAACACTCCATATATTCTTTCTTATTCCTACTAAGAAGGAAACTTATTGGTTATAAATTCACTCTATAATTTCATATTATAAAATGATAAGAAAATAAACTAAATAAAAATTATATAAACCAGATCCTCATGATCTTTGAATAATAAAAAATTTACATACATTATAGGAAATCATCTCTTCATGATGTCTACAATCATTCTAAAACCATATAATCCTTCTAATAATTTATAAAAAAATTCTTCATTAAAACATGGACTAGAAACTGTCATGATAGTATTAGAGAAATATGTATAAAAATTTATTAATAAATATTTTAAATGAAATTTTAATTACCTTAAAAAATATATCTTTAGGGATGTTAGTTTGTTGATGGAATATAATATATTTCATAAATTTGCAAATGTAATAACCACAATCATTATCATTAATTTTTTTTGGGCTTTAGAATAACATTGAAAAAAATAATTAATCTATTTTGATATTTGTTTTGACAGTGAAATATTATTATATATACCCTAAAATGTATGTAGTTTTAGAAATCCATAGGCTTCTTATGCACATTGGTCATCCTCATACCATGATTTGGATTATAATTAAACACCTTAGTATCATAAAAAAAATCTTATTAAACCATTATATAAAATGTATAATTCGATGTTTATTTATAAATTTCTTAATGTAATGTATTATAAATCCATAATGGACATCTTGTGTCATCATGTTTTTGGTTATTCAAGCTTTGGATCTATAAAGAAAATCATCAGATTGTCAAAATTAGTCAGAATGGGAACTTGGTGCATCCTCAAAGAAACAAAAAATAATAAGCAAAGAAAAAACATGAAAATAAATTTTATGTGATTATATAATAGAGTTTCATCACAAAATTATAGTTATTAAGACTGATATGTGTTCTATTATTTTATTTTTAAATGTTACGGCTAATAGATGTGATTTTTTAAAATTTATTCTTCTTCAATAAAAAATTATTCTATAGAAGTGACATGAGGACTAATAAACAAAAAATTTCCCTCACAGGGTTTTCCCATTACATAATAGTGATATATAATCTAATATAATATATGATTATTCTAACTATAATTAATATTGTAGATAATTTTTTGGAAAAAATATATTATGAAAATGTACATTATGTATGCATTCACAACTAAGGCTCCCAACTATTCATGAATTTGAATTTCATGTACACTCTCAAGATCAATCATATATATAATGGACACCCCATAAATTTGTTCTTCAAATTCAATATAGGTCGTATTTTTATATTTTAATGGTGTATCTACATGAACTTCTAATGTTATTAAATGGGGTAGTGGAATGTGTAGGGTAAATGTAATCTCAAAAGGTCCTTTTGATTTATTAGTTGAACCTTTACATTATCATTATTCAAACATTTGTTTCCCTTTTTGTTTCTCTATTTTTAATAACATACCTTAGTTTAGAATTTTTTTCATTAATTTTTAAGGGATTTTCATATAAAATAAAATTTAAATTGCATACCTCATTATTGTCATATATCTTTATAAGATTAAATGACCATGATATGAAAATTTCAATAGAAATTTTGATAGTCTGAATATCAAAATCATCAAGGGGAATAAGTATCTCGATGATCATTTTATGATCAATTGGAATTCCGACTATCATGTGATATTTTGGAAGTTTTTTATTATATTGAATATCTCCATGGATATTTTAAATTGTACCCCTCACAATAATGTGATGGGTTAGTGCTGATATTTACCAAACCATCATGTGTACTATAGTAACATGATAACTGAGCCAACCCTAACATTTCTTGAAGGGCGTTTCCGATCCCCATGGGTTGGTGACTAGCACCTGACATCATACAAGATGAAAGTGGGAACGATTTTCCACTAAAAATGTGGAAGTAAAAGAGACAATACATTATGGATATCAAAATAAATTCTACTATGAGTAATGTACCAGAAGTAAAATATGAAAACATCCCAAAGTACTATAACAAAAGCACCAAAATAGGAAAAATTCCCAATCCCTAATGGACGCAACTCACCAAGTCCACGAATCAACATCTAGAACCACCTTCAAATGGTGGTTTACCCCTACTCAAACCTAAAATAAGATAATCTACAAACAATCTATGGAACAAGTAGGGTGTGATACAAATCCAATTAATATTTCACCCAAAGGTACCATAACTTAATGCAACTATCTAATTAACCAAGAAAGTGATTTCAATTTAAAATAGACAAGTTTTTTATTTCAAGAACATATTTTACAAATCACACTTTACAACTCAAATGATGGAAATACTTTATCAAATCACGATTCACATTTAAATTAATGGAAATAATTTTCAAACAAATATTTACATTTCAATTAATATAATAATTCTAAAAAAATGGAACCTTTCACAAATAGATTAAATAATTTTTTTATATAAAATAGTTTGTATAAATATAAAGGCATATAAAATAGTTTACAACAATGGTATATATTCATTTTAAATACAAAAAATTAAGAAACATGGTCATATTCCTAATTAGGTACTATAGTTTCAGGATATAGGGACTTGACACTATGAAACGACTAATATATACATATGTCCCTTTGGGCCTAAGGCCAAAGAGGACTCATCACCATCGCCTAAGGGATGCGATGTGCTAACATGATTTTTTAGAATGTTGTAAGTTATAAAGTGTTGTCCAAATAACACACTAAATACCTAAGAACCACATGTACTCTAGTATAAAACAAAGATGGAAAATTTATTTTTAGACTACTTAAAATTCAATTAAATCCCATCCTCTATATAAAATATGCCAATATTTTCCTTTAAAAACCATAACAGGTTTTTAATCAAAAACATGTCTTGTCCAAGATAAAACTACTGGGTTTCTATCAAAACCATTCTAAAGAAATTTTCAAAAATCAGGATTTGAAATCCATTCACCAATAAATTTCACAATACAATTTCACAATTAAATTCAATAATTTAATTTTTAATAAATTCCATAAATTTCATAACAAACCCCAAAATCATTGGAATTGTGGTTTGCACAATTTTCCATCAAAACCATTTACACAACTAAATTCAACAATTTAATTTAAATAATTTTCATCAAATATAGAATTTAAATTAAATAATTTAAATTCCAAAAATTTCTTTAAATGCACATGAATTCAATGGAATTGGAGTTTTCTAATTTCATGCCAAAACCTATTTTTTCGAAAACCCCCATATAAATGGAATTGGTTTCTTATGACAAAACAATTAAAATCCATTAATAAAAACTAATAAATTTCATTTAATTCAATCAATTGAAATTAAAGAAAGAGAATTAGGGTTAATATAAATTGGGCATCATAATGGAACCACCTACCTCAGAATCCAATAGATCTTGGAATGTCAAACCCCAATCAGGATTTGTTCACAAAGAACAGTAATCATAGAAAAAATGAGGTATGTATCAAACCTAGGTTTATAAACCCAAAATAGTGGGTATTAGATCCACAAATTAACCCATGGATCCATATAACCCTAGATAGAATAAGAGAGATCGTGAGAGAATGATATCAGGATAAGGAAACTAACTACGAGAAGATTGAAGGGAGGTCCTCAAGATTCATATCACTTCTAGGAGGGGTCTAAGGGTCTAATAACTTTTCTTGGGACCTACAAGGAAGGTATAAATCAGTTTGGGTTAAAGGAGATCTATTGAGTACCTAAATGGAGGGTTTTCTAAATTTTAATAAAAAATTGTATCATTTTAAATCTCATCTACACAATTTCTTTGGAACAGGTTCATGGTTTAGACAAACCATGTGCAATACATGCACCTATTATAAATGTTCCACACAGTTTCTATAGTGGGGGAACATGGTTAGGGAAAAAAATAAAAAATCCATGTGAAGCCCACTATCCAATTTGCACAATTTGTATTTATAGGGTGTATTGTTTTGGAAATTGTGTGCGACATGAGCTCTAACCATGCACTAGCACATAAATTTACAAAAACATTAAAATTTCACTCAATTCAACCCCAAATGAAACCCAACCAAAAAATTCAAATACAGGGGTTTTAGGAATACTTGAAAATAATAACAGGATGTTACAGCCTCCCTACCACATAAACATTTTGTCCCCATTAAGCCTATGAAGAAGATTCCATATCAAAAAGATGAGGCCACTGCTCTCTCAACATTGCATCCCTCTCTCACGTCTCATGACTATAAAAACCTTGATACCATAGCATACAAACCAAAGGTTTCATCCTTCCATAAAGTACCTTAGTTTTATAATCAACTATCCTGATTGGTTGTTCGGTCATGGATAAATTAGGTTCAACATCAAAATCACTTGAGATGAGAAGATGAAAGAGATTAGATAGATAATTTTGGAAATGAGATACATGGAAAACATAATGTATGAATGTCAGCTACAGCGAAAGTGCTAAATGATATAAAACTTTCATTGCCTTCTCAACATCTTCAAAAGTTCCCACAAAATGAGGAGAAAGTTTATCTTTCCTCCCAAGTCCTCGATGGCCCAACCGAGGTGAAACTTTCAATAATACCTTTTCACCAACTGAGAATTCCAAAGGTTTATAGTGAATATATGCATAAGAATTATACTAGATATATGTTTTCAACATTCTATAAAAAATCAAATGAATATTTTCTATTATATCTTGGACTAGGCTCTGTCTAACCAATGAACTTTCACCAATCTCCAACCAACACCACAAATATTTTCAAGGCTGACAATACAAGGTCTCAAAAAAACCAGTTTGATTGCAAACTAGTTACTACTGTTATATTAAAACTCAACCATCCCCAAGTGATTATCCAAAACTACACCAAAGTTGATAAAAAAAGTGTGGAAAATATTTTCAATAATATATATATCCCTTTCTGTCTAGCCATCTAAATGTGGATGGTATGTCATACTCAAATGGACGTGAGATTGTAGTGCCTCTTGAATGCCTCTCCATAAGTGATAAGTGAATTGAGGATCCCTATCAGAAAATATAGCATAAGGAACTCCATGAAAATGAATAAGATCTTTCACTGAGAGATTTTCCAAATCCTCAACTATGGTTGTATCATAAAAGGGTATAAACGGTGCCAACTTAGTTAGCATGTCGGGCACAACCCATATCACATTCTTCTCTCTCTGTGTTTGTGGAAACCCAACCACAAAGTTCATTGGGATCTCAACCCACCTCAATGTAGGGACCATAAGTGGTTGAAGCAAACCCAAAGGTTTCTGCTTCTTTTCCTTCACCTGTTGAAACATATAACAATGAGAAAAAAACATAGCAATTCCTCATCTCTTACGTGGCCACAAGAACTACCATCGTACATCATAGAATATCTTCTTGTTCTTAGGTGCACAGACCACTGGGAACTATATAAATCACCTATCATAGATTTTATTACCAAAGACGGTACCACAAAATGGTTCTAAAAGCATAGAATTTCCTCTTTGGGGAAAGAACAACCAAGCACAGTATCCCCACCATTAAGAGATTCTCTAATGCTACAGAACTCATCATCAAGATGATATTTTTAAATAATCGATTCAAGAAGAGAATGCATCAACTAAACCCTAGAAAAGGAAACCTCGACCTTTGTTTCCTAGGCTCCAATGTGAAACTGTGCAAAGAGATCGATCAAGTTCCACTCTTCTATTGATTCTTTCAGTATCCGGGTCAGATGTTTCCTATTTAAATCATCAGCAACAACATTCCCTTTCCCTAGGGTATAAGCGATTTCAAAATCAAAATAATGTAGGTATTCCATATAATTCTTCTAGTGGAGATTCAAATACTCTTTAGAGAATATATAACTCAAGATCTTGTGGTCATAAAACATGGTAAACCTTTCTCCATAAAGGTAATGACACCAATAGTAAAGTGTGTGCATCACAACTGCAAGTTCAAGGTCATGGGTTTTGTAATTATTCTTATGTGGCCTAAGATGAAGAGATCCATAATAAATTTTTTTATCACCTTTCATAATAACATAGTTGAATCCTAAACCCAATACATCATAAAATACCACATAGACATGTCTGGTCTCTAGAAGAGTGAACACGTACAAAATAGTAAAAATACATTTTAGATCAAAAAAGAACTTTGGAATTTCTCATTATAAGAAAACCTTACTCCCTTTTGAGTTAGTGTAGACATTAGAGAATCCAACTTTAAGAAGCCTTTTATAAACTAGTGATAATATCCAAATAATCCCAAGAAGCTTTGATTCTCAAAAATATTTCATTGTTTCTCACAAGTCATAACAGCCTTCAACATCTTAGGATCAACTGATATTCCTTGTTTTGACACCATGTGTCCCAATAATATCCTTTCATAGATCATAAAATCACATTTTGAAATCTTGGCATAAAGTTAGTGACTTCTCTTCAAACTCAAAAGTATTCTCATATAATTCACATGATCCTCCTTAGACTTAGAGTAAATAAGGATTTTATCCACAAAGACAACCATGAAAGTATCTAGATACTAGTGTAAAATACTATTCATTAAAGATATTAATATTGAAGGATCATTTGTTATTGTTGGATCGAATATGTAGATATGTATGTCTATTAGATGGAACAATACATGAGGGGGGGGGGGTGAATTGTAGGTTTAAAAACCTTTGAGTTTTAGAAACTTGAGAGATTAGTTTAAATGATCTTAAACTAATACAAATACAAACACCCACAATTGTACTGAATATAAAAGGTATGATGTAATGTAATACTAATTTAATGTAAAAAAATTGAATTCAAGATGAACACAATAATCAGAGTAATATAAAGACGAATGACTCTACCTTAAAGCATATAGAATCAATCAATATAGTATGTAATAGAATGGATGTAATTGAAACAATTACAAATGTATACGAGATAGAAAAGGAAACAAAAACAATTTCCTTTCTAATACAATTAGCCGCGGAAATGTAAAATAATTACAATTCTTTTAACCCAAAGAGAAGGGTTATCCTTTCACCTAGGATAAAAGGTCTGTCTCACCAACACCTTGGTGGGCCCTCGATACGATGATCGGACTGTCTGTCTACCTATCCCTGGCAGCCCTCGATACGATGATCAGAACGTCTGTCTGCCTATCCTCGGCAGCCCTCGATACGATGATCAGAACGTCTGTATACCTATCCCCGACAACCCTCAATTTTGTAGGTAATCGACACCTCTGTCTTTCAATCACTTGAAATCCCTCGATACGATGATCGGACGCACAGAGCAGATGAGAGAAGTCACAATGTCTCTCTCTTGAACTTGATAAGAGTAGAGTGTCACAGTTGTTCCAAAAGTCTCTCTTTCAGCTTCAAATGACCTCTTATTTATAGGCCTCGGGTTCCAATGGTCATGTTGCCTCCAACGGTCATATTTCTCTGAAAAACTCGGAGGGACTTGGACACCTGGAATCATAACGGTCATATTGAAACAGAAAGAATGACATCATTTTGATTAGTTTGTAACTAACTCAACGACATCGTATTAGTTAAAACAAGATATATGTAGATGATAAGCAATAATACGATTCATATGAAACAAGTGTTTTTGACTAAGTAATAAAACAAGTAATGAAAGTATGAATAGCAGAGTCAGTACGATACATTTGACAGAGTCAGTACGATACGATTGACAGAGTCAGTATGATACGATTGACAGAGTCTGTACGATACGATTGACAGAGTCAGTACAATACGATTGACAGATTCAGTACGATACGATTGACAGAGTCAGTACGATACGATTAAAAAGACATTTGTGATTTCCAAAACAAAATATAGAATTCAAAAGAGAACTTTTGACTTAACAATCTCCCCCTTTTTGGAAAGAACAACACATAAAGTAAATATAACAAGAAATACTTATCTCCCCCTAAGTTATTGGAAACTCTTATGAATAAGAATTTGAATACAACTAACTCCCCCTTAGGTGTATACTTTCCTAAGGATTGTATTCATAGATTTTCCTTGGTTTCGAAGTATTTGATTAAACCAATATCCCTTTGTAAAACATTCTCCCCCTTTATAAAACATTATACCCCTTTGTGGTTTACAAAACGAATGGGGTTACTTTGAGTTGCCTGAAAAGGTTAGAGAGAAGAATTGCAGGACAAAAGAAAAGAATCATAAAAGTTATTACAAAACACAGACAAGTTCCAATGAAAAACAAATACAACAGTAATTCATTTTCTCTTTCCTTTTCCTTCTTTATGAGCTCATGAAGAACAACTTTCATATTCTTGATTTCTTTCTTGTCTTCACAAATTTATTCACCCTGAGTTCTGAGAAGCTCTTATTGGTCCGCAAAAATCTGATCTTGATTCTTGATAGTCTCCTCCTGGAATCTGATTACTTCCTCAAGGGTATCAATTCTGTCTTGCAGATTCTGGTTATATTTGGATAACACAGAATTTCTTTTCTTCAACAAAACCATTTCATCCTTGAAAGATGAAACCTTCGAGAATTCAGATTGAAAACCATTCATTCTCTCTTGCAATTCTTTCTCTGAAGGAATATCAGCTCCATGAGTTATCTGATTCAGACTTTCAACAGTTTCTTTGTCAAGCTTATTAAAGGCAATAGAAAGATCATTTGACAACCTCCTTATATCTTCAATTGCTATCTCATGACCATTCACTGAGCTTTCTGTTTTATATGACCACTTGGTTATCCTGTTGCAGGCTTTCTTATGAGCAGCAGAGGTTTCAGAAAGAACTTTCAAATCAGCTTCAACCGACAAAACTTTCTTTCTCAGCTCCCTTACCGAACCAAACTTATTTTTTCTGATTATCAGTAATGAAATCAATTTTCCCTTCCAGCCTGGGAAAATAAGGAATAGTCTTTTCAACCCTTCTCAAAACATGGAAAATATAATCACTCTTCTTGAGAGATATTGTATGTTCTAAATTAGTATCCTCATCGTACGAAGGCAATTCATTCGATCTGCTTGAGTCAACAACTGGCTGTTTTCCTTTTTCTTTTTCTTTCTCTTTTCTTTCTTCTTATCCTTTGTCACTGAGGAAAATAAATTTTTCAGTATGAGAAGATTGAGCACCTTGCTTTTCTTGAGGTGGTGTTTTATCCGGAGTTTTAGAAGTTTCACAAAGTGCTTGATCGACATGAGGGGTTTGTTGAACACCTTCACTCTACTTTTGAACTGATTTCTCCCTACTCTTCTTTGAACTTTGAAGAAATTTTAAAATAAAATATTCTTCCTCCTCTTCCACTTGTTATATCTCTTCCATCATTTGTTTTCCTTTTTCTTTCTCAGGAAGGCTCTGTACAATAGGTTCTTGATACACTTCTTCCCTCAGTTGAGCACTAGCATCCTCAACCATTTTCAAGACTTTAGAGACATCAAAGTCTTGAGCCTTTCTTTTCAAAATAGTTTTCTTTTTCTTTTCAGCCTTAAGGGTATCCTCAACCATTATCTTTATGCAAAATCCTCAGTTGGGTCAAGACCAAACTTTGGATCACCTTCCTCTCTCTGTTCCTTATCCTTTATCCACTTGGCTACAACTTCCTTACTGTACTTAGGCTTCTTCTTCAGCTTTGAGCTGGTTTGAGGATCAGACTTCCGAGGAACAATAAGAGAAGGAATGCCTTTGGCTGGCATAGGTGCCGATTGATTTTGAGCCGATTCAGCTTCTACATCTCTTATAAAAAGTTTTGAATTTGGATCAAAACAAACATTCAACTTTTTCATCGTACTCTTACTAATCCAAGATGGATTCAGATCTATCGGGTTTCCTTTCAAAGGAATTTTTCAAAACTTCATGCTCTCAAGAATAAACTTTGTAAGGATGGATAGATACATAATCATTTGATACTTAATCCCTCTTGTCTTGACATTATTAATGGTTTCAAAAACATACCCCATGAGATTTACTTTTCTCATATTTACAAGATAGTCAAGCATAAAAATATCAGAAACTTTCAGAGTTTCTCTCTCCCCTTTTCTTGGAATAAGAAAACATTTCATCTACAAAGTCACAAACCGATTGTCCGAAGAAAGATGAGCCACTTTTCTCTTCTCTTCATTTATAACAAACAAAGACTTTTCAACACTTTCTATATTAAATGTACCAAATTCCTCTAGTAGTTTATGTGATTGATAGAAGGAATCCCATTCTATTGGGACATTTAGAAAATGAGCCTCTTGTTTCACAGACATAGAAAACTTTCTATCGTAGACAACAAAAATGATAGTCATGTCTTTGTCAAAAGATACAGTTTTGTAGAACTGACTGACTTCATCAAAGAGAACCGGATCTTGAGAAATAGGTATTTCAACACATAAATGCTCCCATCCTTGAAACATAATGATTCTTCTGATTGTGGAATCATACGAATCAAAAAAGTCCCGAGAAACTAACCTTTCTCTGAAAAAGTCTTTCTCTGTAAAAGTCTTTGAAGACATTTTGGCGGGAGTGTTAGCAGAGGATTGAGACATAAAGGTGCTACCGATGAAAGATCGTACGATGATTTAAAACTAGTGGAGCAGAGATTCGCCTCAAAACCTGAAAAACCGATGTGGGTTTGGGGAGGGGGGGGGCTATTTATAGATGATACAGGGGTGACCGTTGATCTTCTACGGTCAAGATTAGAGGGGAAAAAATCAATGGTTAGGATAAAAACGAAATAAAAGAAATTAAAAAAATGGAAAGTACCTGCCGGAGAACATAATGTAGTTGTTGGTTTTAGTAGAGCTAAAAATAATACACAACCGTATGAAATAAAAAAAATACCAATCGTCATACCGATAGAAAACAAAGTCATTACCATTAACTGAGAAGCTGATGTAAAACAATCTCATTACCATTAACTGACAAGCCGATGGAAAACAATCTCTTTACCATGAACTGACAAGCCAATGGAAAACAATATCGTTACCATGAACTGACAAGCCGATGGAAAACAATCTTGTTACCATGAACTGAAAAGCCAATGAAAAAAAATCATTACCATCATCAGTCAGTATGATGGAAAAGAAAATTATTACCATCATCAGTCGATACGATGGAAAAGAAAATCATTACCATCATCGGTCGATATGATGGAAAAGAAATTCATTACCATCATTGGTCGATACGATGGAAAAGAAATTCATTACCATCATCGGTCGATATGATGGAAAAGAAATTCATTACCATCATCGGTCGATACGGTGGAAAAGAAATTCATTACCATCATCGGTCGATACGATGGAAAAGAAATTCATTACCATCATCGGTCGATACGATGAAGTAAATAATACAATAAAACTGTCAATACGATAAAAAAATAGATATATATTACGATAAACCTGTCAATACGATAAATAGAAAAACAAAAACACATACCAGGAGAGTAAATAATTAAATATCATAAGATAAAAAGAAACATAGTAAAAAAAACATACTAAGAAATGTCCTCCCCCTTTCAAAGAGAGTTATTTAATGTTAGGAGAATTGTAAAACATGAAGTAGATATGAATGATTATTTTAATGTAATCATTCCTAGCTTTTGTTTTATAAATTCAAACCTATCAGAAGGTAATGGTTTTGTAAATATGTCAGCAAGTTGTTCTTGCATTCCGATAAATTGTAGAATAATATCTCCTTTTGTGTGTGATCCCTAAGAAAGTGATGCCTAACATCTATGTGTTTTGCACGAGAGTGGTGTGATGGGTTCTTAATAAGAGCTATGGCACTAGTATTATCACAAAGAATTTGAGTTTTGGAGAAACTCAATCCATAGTCAGTGAGTGTGTGTTGCATCCACAATACTTGAGCACAGAAACTTCCAACTGCTACATATTCAGCTTTAGCAGTGGATAGTGCTACTGAGTATTGTTTCTTGCAGGACCAAGAAACCATGGAATCTCCTAAGAAATGACATGTTCCAGATGTACTTTTTTTATCCATTCTACAACCACCAAAGTCAGCATCTGAAAAAAAATTTAAAACAAAATCATTCCCAGAAGAGTAAAAAAGACCTAAATCCATAGTGCCTTTTAAATACCACAAGATTCTTTTTACGACTTTTAAATGAGACTCTTTTGGATTAGATTGGTATCTCGCACATAAGCATACAGAAAACATTAAGTCGAGTCGACTAGCTTTCAAGTATAGCAACTTCCTATCATACCTCTAAAGATTTTTTGATCTACTGGTTTCCCAGTTTCATCAAGATCAAGTGTATTCGAGGTACCAATTGGAGTGATAATACTTTTAGTTTTGTCATATCCATACTTTTTGAGTAAGTCTTTAATATACTTATGTTGAGATATATATGTTCCTTCTGATTTTCGAGAAATTTTAAAACCTAAAAAGAATGTTAACTCACCCATCATACTCATTTCAAACTCAGATTTCATTAAATTTTCAAAAGAATCAGTTAAAGAATTCTGAGTTGATCTAAATATGATTTCATCAACATATATTTGAACAATCAAAACATTTTTGTTTTCCATTTTTATAAAGAGGGTTGGATCTGGTGTACCTTTTGTATAATTGTTTTGTAAAAGAAATCCTGTAAGTCTATCATACCATGCTCTAGGGACTTGTTTAAGACCATATAGAGCTTTGGTAAGTTTAAAAACATGATCAGGATGTTTTGGGTCTAGAAAACCAGGAGTTTGTTCGACAAAAACTTCTTCTTGAACAAAACCATTTAGAAAAGCACATTTTACATCCATTTGAAATATTTTGAAATTAAAGTATGCTGAAAAGGCTAATAGAATACGAATAGATTCAAGTCTAGCTACAGGAGCATATGTTTCTTCATAGTCTATTCCTTCTTGTTGATTATAGCCCTTAGCAACAAGTCTTTCTTTATTTCTTACAATGATTCCATTTTCATCACATTTGTTTCTGAAAACCCATTTTACACCAATTATAGTTGTTTCTTTAGGTCTATCAACTAAAGTCCAAACTTGATTCGTTTCAAATTCATTTAGTTCATCTTGCATTGCTTTGATCCAATATTCATCACCTAAGGCCTCACTTGGACTTTTAGGTTCAAATTAGGAAAGAAAAGCAAGATGTTCTATTTCATTTCTTAAGGAATTTCTGGTCCTTACAAGTTGGTTAACATCACCAATGATGTTACCACTGGGATGATTCCTAAGAAACAATTGATTTGGGTTTTTTAAAACATGTTCATCAACATATGGTAGAAATTATTCTGTGGTAAATGTATCATGAATACTTTCCTGAACATTTTCCTCATCAGAATGATCTTATACTAACGGTTGATAAAAATTTTTAGAAAACACATCCGAGGATGTAGGCTTGGGTTGGTTGAAAAAAAAGGACCAGTTTCATGGAATTTTACATGTACTGTTTCCTCAACAGTACAAGTGTTTTTATTGAAAACTCTATAAGCCTTAGAAGTTGTAGAATAGCCTAGAAAGATTCCTTCATCATATTTTGGTGAAAATTTGTGTAGATTCTCTTTTGTATTCAGAATGAATACTTTTCATCCAAAAACTTTGAAGTATGAAACTTTAGGTTTTCGGCCAGTCCATAACTCATAAGGGGTTTTATTAAGAAATGGTCTAGTTAAAACACGATTTATAGTATAATAGGCAGTACTAACAGCTTCGGCCCAAAAGTGCTTAGCAATTGAGTATTCACTCAACATGGTTCGAGTCATTTCCTGAAGAATACGATTTCTTATTTCAACAACACCATTTTGCTGAGGAGTTCTTGGAGCTGAGAAAATGTGAGTAATACCTTTCTTACTACAAAAAGTTTCAAAATCTGAATTTTGAAATTCACCACCATGATCACTATGAATAGTTATTAATGGTAGGCTTTTCTCATTTTTAACTTGGGCTCTAAAATTTTTGAAATAGGAGAGGGCTTCAGATTTCTTTGTGAGAAAGTAGACCCATGTAAATCTAGTAAAGTCATCAACTAAAACAAATACATAGTATTTGCCTCCAATGCTTCCAGTTTGTGTGGGACCAAAAAGATCCATATGCACTAGCTATAATGCATTATAAGTTGAAACTTAATTAATTGATTTAAAGCTAGTTTTATTTTGCGTGCCAAATTGACAAGGATCAAAGACTTTTGAAGAATCATATCTAAGGTCCGGTAGCCCCTTCATAAGTCTTTTCTTTGAGACTTTACTAAGGTTTATCAGATTACAGTGTCCTAGTCTTCTATGCCATAGCCATGATTGGTCGTCTATTGCACTTAAGCAGGGTAAGTTTTGGCTCCTATGGTCTTCTAAGTTAATAGTGTAAACATTCTCTTGCCTATGGGCAGATAGAATGAACTCATCCTTGGAATTGTGAACTAGACACTTATCATTTCTAAAATTCACAAAGTAACCTTCATCACATAATTGACTTATGCTGATAAGATTGTGCCTAAGAACTTTAACAAACAAAACATTTGAGATAAGAACTTTTCCAAGAAAAATGATATTACCTATACTAACAATCTTTCCTTGAGAATTATCTCCGAAGGTAACTTTTCCACCTTTTGTTTTGATAACCTTTTCAAAGAGATATTTGTTTCTGGTCATGTTTCAAGAACAACCACTATCCATGTACCAAATATTCTTATTGGTACACTTCTCATTTTCCTGAAAAAGAAACAATTAGTTTTTCAGAATCCAAACTTGTTTGGATCAAGAAGGGTTAGATAAAAGAATTTTAGGAATCCACATTTGTTTTGAAAAATGAGCTTTATGAAATCCTAAAGATTGAGTTCTGTTAAGAGAAAAATCTCTTCTCCAGTGTCCACCACATTGACACTTAGAACAGAAAGTGGTTTTCTTTGGAACAAAATAGTTATTACTAAAAATAGGTTTGGAATAAGTATAACCAAGACCAGAACAATTTCTCAAAGGTCTAATTTGAGAATACATCTTGTCAAAGTTTTCCTTTCCATGAGTAAAGTTTGACAAACGTTTTTTCAAGGAAAAAATTTCTGACTTTAGTTTTAAAACCAAATTCTTATTTTCCAAAACATTTGAATTTGAACTAGAGTTAGGCTCTAAAATATTTTTCTTTGAAATTATAGTTTCAAGATCCTTAGAAAGTTTATCCTTATTAGATTTAGCTTTCTCAAGGGTTTTTAAAATACTTTCAAAGTCAGTAGTTTTCACATCAAGATCTTTAGAAAGATCTGATACTTCTTTAGTCAAGATTGAAATTCTAGAATTTGCTTTCTCAAGCTTCTTCTTGAGTTTAGAATTTTCATTTTCAAGTAATTTAGCAAATCTAGATACTTCTTCAAAAGTAGGTAATGTATCATCTTCTGATGATGAAGATTCATCATTTGAAGATTCATAATATCTATTTTCAGTATAATTTTCATTCAAAGAGACATTTGTAATAGCTTTAGCATTGTTTACCTTAGCCATGAGACAATGATCTTCAATTGGTAATCTAGCTATTAGTCCAATATTCCTCTATCCTGAGGACTCATATTCTGAAGAATCATTTGAAGAATCACTACCACTTGCACTCCAGGTATCATTTTCCTTCAATACTTTCTTTGTCTTATAAAAATTTTTCTTGTTTCTTTGAGAGTGTTTCTCCTTTCTGTCTTTTCTCTTCAGTAAAGGAAAATCAGGCCTTATATGTCCTGCTTTCTTGCATTCATAACAAGTTACCTCTGAACCTTTCTTATCCTTCCTATCTTTCTTTTTGAATCTATCTTGGAAGTCTTTCTTTCCCACAATCTTGTTCATCCTTCAAGCAAGATTGGCTAACTCATTATCCGAAAGATCACAATCACTTGAATCAGATATAACTTTCTTGTTATTGGATCTTGTAAGCCTTTTAGGTGTTTTAGCCTTAGATGCAAAGGCTACACTTCCATTCCCATTCTTCTTCTTGTTGAAATCAACACCTCTCTTCATTCTTGTCTCATGCTGTAGAAGAGTTCCAAAGAGTTCATCTAGAGAAATCTGGGAGACTTTCCTATTTTCATCGATAGCTGTCCTTTTTGAATCTCATTCATTTGGCATTATATCTATAATTTTATCAACTAGAGCTTCATCATCAAGTCCTTTTTCTCCCATATATTGTAAGATTTTTACAATTGTCATAAACCTTTGTTTCACTTTACATACTGGTTCTCCATAAGGAAAAACAAATCCATGATACTCTGCTCGAAGCATTTCTCTTCTTGTTTCTATAACCTTGGATGTACCAAAATGAGTGACTTCCAATTTTTTCCAAATACAGTTGGCTGCTTCACATGAAGATATTTGACTGTATATATTCCTGGTCATAGAGCATAATAAAGTATTGTTTACATTGTAATTCAGTTGATATTCTTGCTTCTCTTGGTTAGTAAAAGTACTGACTTCTTTGTCAAGAATTTTGTAACCTCCAGTAAACATAATAAAATTGTCTACGCCAGTTTTGATCACAAAAGTCTTCATACGATCTCTACAATACTCATAATCATTTCCATCAAAGATAGGTGGTCTAGAAAGATTCATATTGTCTATTGACCCAATATTCATTCCTGCCATCTAAAAACAATATCTTTTCCACTCCACACGTTAGTGTAGTAAGTAGTTTTAAAAAAAATATGAAAGAAACAAAACAAGTAATACAAATCAGTGGAAAACCACCTATGATACCAATTGTTGGATCGAATATGTAGATATGTATGTCTATTAGATGGAACAATACAAGAGGGGGGGGGGTGAATTGTAGGTTTATAAACCTTTGAGTTTTAGAAACTTGAGAGATTAGTTTAAATGATCTTACACTAATACAAATACAAACACCCATAATTGTATTGAATATAAAAGGTATGA
Organism: Viscum album; assembly: GCA_963277665.1. Taxonomy (NCBI): domain Eukaryota; kingdom Viridiplantae; phylum Streptophyta; class Magnoliopsida; order Santalales; family Viscaceae; genus Viscum; species Viscum album. The sequence continues at coordinate 1,023,516,736 of OY728157.1, forward strand.
TGTAATGTAATACTAATGAAATGTAAAACAATTGTATTCAAGATGAACACAATAATCAGAGTAATATAAAGATGAATGACTCTACCTTAAAGCGTATAGAATCAATCAATACAATATTTAATAGAATGGATGTAATTGAAACAATTACAAATGTATAAGAGATAGAAAAGAAAACAAAAACAATTTCCTTTCTAATACAATTAGCAGCAGAAATGTAAAAGAATTAAAATTCTTTTAACCCAAAGAGAAGGGTTATCCTTTCACCTAGGATAAAAGGTCTGTCTCACCAACACCTTGGTGATCCCTCGATACGATGATCGGACTGTCTGTCTGTCTATCCCTGGAATCCCTCGATATGATGATCGGAACGTCTTTCTGCCTATCCCCGGTAGCCCCCGATACGATGATCGGAACGTCTGTCTACCTATCCCTGGCAGCCCTCGATTTTGTAGGTAATCAGCACCTCTGTCTTTCAATCACTTGAAAGACCTCAATACGATGATCGGACGCACAAAGAAGATGAGAGAAGGAACCATGTCTCTCTCTAGAACTTGATAGAAGTAGAGTGTCACAGTTGTTCCAAAAGTCTCTCTTTCAGCTTCAAATGACCTCCTATTTATAGGCCTCGGGTTCCAATGGTCATGTTGCCTCCAACGGTCATATTTCTCCGAAAAACTCAGAGGGACTTGGACACCTGGCATCATAACGGTCATATTGAAATATAAATCATGACATCGTTTTTATTAGTTTGTAACTAACTCAATGACATTGTATTAGTTAAAACAAGATATATGTCGATGATAAGCAATAGTACTATTCATATGAAACAAGGGTTTTTGACTATGTACTAAAAAGAGTAATGAAATTATGAATAGAATATTCAGTATGATACATTTGACAGAGTCAGTACGATACGATTGATAGAGTCAGTACGATATGATTGACAGAATTAGTACGATACGATTGACAGAGTCAGTACGATACGATTGACAGAGTCAGTACGATACGATGGACAGAGTCAGTACGATACGATTAAAAAGACATTTGTGATTTCCAAAATAAAATATAGAAGTCAAAATAGAACTTTTTACTTAACAGTTATACCAAATGGAATGATAAGTAAATCATAATGATCATACCTACTTCGAAATTGAATTTTCTGAATGTTATATTCTTTTATCCCCAACTGATGGTAACCAGATCAAAGGTACGTATTTGAGAAACACTTCACCCCTTTTAACTGATCAAACATATCATTAATCCATGTAAATAGATACTTGTTATTTATTGTAACTTGATCAAGCTTTTGGTAATCAATGTAAAGGTTAAGTAAACCATCATCTTTCTTAGTAAAGAGAACTAGCATCACCCAAGGTGACACACTTGAACGTATGAAACCTTTCTCTAAAATATCAACCAATTAGGACTTAAACTCTTTAATTTTAGATGGTTACATGTGGTAAGAAGGTATATAAACTTGTTGAGTTCTTGACACTTAGTCAATATAAAACCCAACCTCCATTGGGGAAAATAAGAGAAGTTCAAGGGAAACACATCAGGAAACTCGATGACGACTAGAGGGATATCAGCACTTAAAGATTATCACTCCATATCAATGTAAAACAATGATATTAATTTTCCTAAATTTGGATAATAAGGTCTAGATTTTTTTGACCTTGGTTCCCATTCTCCTTTAAAGACATAAAACACACCATTGGGTGTATTGAAGTTGGCCCGTCATAGTTAACAACCAATCTGGGCTATATTAGCAATGAGAAAATCCTTCCCAAAAATGATGTCAAGAGTTTTTATGTAGAGAACTAGGAAATTCCAATCAAGCTCAACATCTGTTAGAGATAAAACACAAGTGTGACTACAGAGACCCTAATCTCTCATCATATAAAGGGGTTTAGTAATATCCTTTGCACAAGATAAAATCTTTGTAGGAAGATTATGAAGATTAAAAACTTTAGTTGAAATAATAAATGAGATGCATCAGTATCAAATGAAGTATTCAATAATGATGAATCTATAGTAATGGTACCTCTCACAGTCACTGGACTCATATCCGTTTCCTCTGGAGACTCATCCTCTAAGTGATGAAGCTTCATTCTGGATTCATGTGGATGGAACCCTTCTTCACATGAAACATCTGATTGTGCTACATTTCTAGAAGGTGTTGATGATACCATGACACTATTAATAGTGGAATAAACAAAGGAGAACCTCTACAAGTGACTGAGCATCTGTAGGAGCCACAATTCTATGGTGCCCTAGTGAAAAAATTGTTTCAATATCTCAACTTTACACACTTGTAACAAACGAAAGGACCCCTTCCAGGAATTATAGAAGGTTTAGAAAAATATATATATCGAGAACCACTAGGAGATTCATCATGATTTTTATTTCCCTTAGAGGAATTATTACTTTCACTGGGAGAGAAAGAAACTCCCGATAACACTGACTTTTTAGCTAGGTCCATCTCGACCATCAGCGCTCTATCCATTATATATGCATAAGAACGTAGTTTGAGCAAGAAAATATGAGAATGAATATTCTATAAAAGTCCCAACCTGAACCTTATATCATTAATCTTATCATTTGATGCTATCTTAGGTGTGAAATGCACAAGATCTACAAAACAGTTTGCATACTCTATCACTAACCTATCAGTCTTCACATGTTTGAAAAACTCTGTAGAATTGGTCATAAGAATCAACTCTAGATAAAAATGGTCAGTGAAAAGATCCTTGAAGTCTTTCCACTATGATCCCTCATTCTTCTTCTCCATTACCATCATATCTCGCCATATCCTACTCAGTCCTTCCAACAAAAAGGTGGAACATTTCACTTTGATTTCATTATGTGTGACCAATAATAAAAAAAACACTCCATTCCTTTCAGCCATTCCTCATCCTCTTGAGGATAATTTGAGCCTTTTAACTGTTATTGTTTTTTGAAAAGGAATTATTGATAACAAATATTTAAAACCTCCCTCTAAGGCTCCATAACTTGATCCTAAATGAGAGATATAGGTAGTGCATATCCCAAAGCATGGATAGTGTGAAAAATCACCTTAACTATATTCGAGTCCCCAAGAGGATTCACTCACTGATTTACTATAGCAGTTTCCTTTTGGATCCTATTCACATGTCTTCTCAGAGGAATTATGATACACAACATCACTAGATAACAAGGAATACATTAGATTAACACTCAAATAAAGCAACAAGGTAATTATTCCCAACAAATAGACAAAAAAGATTTGGATTTCAACCAATAAAAATAAAAATATGGAAAATACTAGACCCAAGTCCTAATATGTCTTTCCCTATCCATCCCAAGAAAATAAAGTTTCACTACAGTGAGTGTTTTCTAGGAACTAAATTGTAATGACCTCCCAATTCTTGACAAGATTTGACAAATGCATACTCACATCAAGACAAAAAGATCAACTTGGAGCTCTTATACCACTTTCTCATGAACCATCCAGGGTACCCTGGTAACTCGACAACCAAGCTTGCCCTGACATAGCCCGAAGGGAGTTCCTAATCCCCACATATGGGTAACTAACACCTGGAATCATACAAGATGAAAATGTAAACGATTTTACACAAACAATAAAAAATTAAAAAGAGAGAAGACAATTTGAATATCAAAAGAAACTACACTCAGAGTAATGTACCAGAAGTCAAACAAGAAAACATCCCAAATTACTACATCAAAAGTACCAAAACAACAAAACTTCCCAATCCCAAAAAGATGCAACTCGCCTAGTCCACATATAAATAGTTAGAACCACCTCCAAATGGAACTTTACCCTGCTCAAACCTAGAAGGAGATAATCTGAAAACACCTGAAAGAAAAAATTTGGATGTGATCCAAATCCTAATAGGATTTCACCCAAGGATTCCATAAAAATATGCCAATATAAAATTAACCAAGAAATTTCATTCAATTTAAAACTAACAAGTTTGTCATTTCAAGAACATATTTTACAAATCATTCTTTACAATTAAAATGACTGAAATACTTTAGCAAACCATGCTTCATATTTCAATTTATAAAAATAATTTTCAAAAAAATATTTACATTTCCATTGATGGAATATTTCTAAAACAATTTCACTTTTCAAAAATGGATTAAATAAACACTTTTATATAAAATAGTTTATATAAATCAGAAGACATGTAAAACAATTTAAAATAATGGAATATATTTATTTTAAAGACAAAAAAGCGACCAACATGGTTATATTCCTAATTAGGTATGATAGTTTCAGGCTATAGGGACCTCACACTATGAAACAACAAATATTTACATTCATCCCTTTCAGCCTAAGGCCAAATACGACTCATCAGCATTTCCTAAGGCATGTGATGTGCTGATATGATGTTTTAAAACATTGTAAGTTATAAAGTGTTTCCCAAATAACACACTAACTACCTAAGTACTGCATGTTCTCTAGTAAAAAACAATGGTGGGAAATTTATTTTAAGATATCTTAAAATAAAATTAAATCTCATTCTCTTTTTCAAATATGCCAATTCTTTCAATTAAAAACCATAATGCATTTTTTTAAAAACATGCCTTTTCCTGGATAAAACCACTAGGTTTCTATCAAAACCATTTTAAATCCATTTTTACAAATAGGGATTTGAAACCAATTCACCAATCAATTTCACAATCCAAATTCAAAATTAAATTCAACAATTTAATTTTCACCAAATTCCATTAATTTCATAACAAACCCACAATTCACAATAATTAGGGTTTTCATAACTCTCCATAAAAACCGTTTATATAAATAAATTCAACAATTTAATTGAAACAATTTGCATCACAAAAAAAATTTAAATTAAACAATTTTAAATTCCACAAATTCCCATAAACGCACCCCAATTCAATGGAATTTGGGGTTTTTCAATTTCAACACAAAACACATTTCTTTCTAAAAATCCCAATTCAATGGAATTGGGTTTTTACAAAAAACTAAAATCCATATAATCAAAACCCAGAAATTTTATTTAATTCAAGAAAATGAAATTAAATAAAACAGTTTAGGGTTAATATAAATTGGTCATCACAACGGAACCACATACCTTGGAATTGAACAGATCTTGAAATGTCAAACCCTAATCGTTATTTTTTCATAAAAAATGATGATCATGGAAATGAAGAGACAAGGATCAAAACTAGTTTTATAAACCCAAAAAATGGGTATTAGATCCACAAATTAACCTAGGGATCCACAAAACCCTAGAGAGAAGAAGATAGATCCTGGGAGAATGAGATTGGGATGAGGAAACTAAGAAATAGAATATTAAAGTATGTTTCTCAATCTTCAGATCACTACTAGGAGTGGTACGAGGGGCCAAGAACTCTTTTTAGGAGATCCAATGAAGGTATAAATCAGTTTGGGTCAAAGGAGGTCCATCTAGGACCTAAATGCGGTGTTTGGGAAATTTTAATAAAAAACCATATCACTTAAAATCTTGTCTGTACCATTTCCTAGGAACAGGCACACAATTTAAAAAAACCATGCACAAGATGTGAGACTATTATAAATGGGCCACACTGTAACAACCCGAACGTCTCAATAATTTTTGTTTCCAAATTTTGTGTGTAATTTTATTTTATACTCAAAAAAACTACTTCATTTAATAAAATGAGTATAACTAAAATGATACCATTGGGTTTCGACTGTTATATGACCATTGGTCAATATGACCGTTGGAAACTAAATGTTATAATTATTTTCTATAAATACAAATGATATTGGTTAATACAGAAAGAAGATTCGATGGCCCCATCTAGTAGTCTCGGGCCGATCGAAGCCCATCTGATGGAACTCAGAAAGGAGGAAGCACCTTTGGGATTTTCTCTGTACCAAACCCAAGCTAAAATTCATCGTTTGAAGCTGGAACGGAATCACCTTCACGAGAAGTTCAAGCTGATAGAAATCACTACTCGAGCAATGTTGGCCAAGCCGCTCGAAGATTCTATCACCCTAGAACACGTTACTCTTAGGTCCTATGCTGGTGTTATAAGGGGATATGTAACGAGACCGTAACTTCCTTGTGTAATCCATTGATTTAAATAATAATTGTGATTTCTTCATATGGTGAAGTTTGTGAATTTTCAAATGTCTGGATTAATATAGTATACATATTATTGATGAATTTTAGAAAAATTATATTTTAAAAATATTTATGTAAACTTTAAATAATTAATAATGTGTAATGATTTTCAAAAAATGGTCTTCTACAGTTATGTTCAGTAATAAATTTAGAGTCTAATAAGATCAACTTAATTTTTGATGAATAGTAAATTATGAATAGTGATTTTACACTTATGATTAGTAATGTGATCAAATGTATTGAGTAACCTCACTTAAGAAAGTATTAATATAATTTAGGCACCTTGACTAAGTAATGTGATTTAATAAAATAGGTAAATAACTGTTTTAGAAATTATTGGTTAAGTATTAGTTTTTTTTGGGTGAGTAGTGTTTTTATTTAAAAATTAAATTAAAAATATTTAGAAAATTATTTTCATAAAATTGAGTTCATTTTTGAAATCAGAGCATTGATATTTGGTTAAGGTGAATTTTTGGGATTTTTTTGAAACAATTGAATTTTTAGTGAATAGTGTTTTATTTAAAATTTAAATTAAAAATATTTAGAAAGTTATTTTAATAAAATGGAGTTCATTTTTTAATTCAGATCATTGATATTAGGTTAAGTTTATTTTTGTGGATTTTTCAGAAAAAGATGAATTTCGGTGAATAGTGAAAATACAGTGTTTAGTTTCAGGTGTTTAATGACATCATTAAGGATGTAATAATTATGTAATATTTCTGGTCGACTTATGAATAGTAATACAAGGTATGAGGTGTCCCAAGTGGACAATACCATGGGAAAATACTATTGGAAAGGCCATGGTTTTTCCAATACCACGGATGAGGTGTCCATTGGCCATTAATGACTTGTCCCCTCACTTCTATAAATACCAAGCCATTCCCTCATTAATTTCATTTCCAAATCCTTTCCAACGAATTTATGGTCTCTTTACCTGCCAAGGAGTCCTCCCAAGATTCCCTCAAGCCTCCCAAGATCCCAACCTTCAGGATTTCGAAGTTACTCTTCAAGGTAAGGGATCCTTTCACCCTCCTCTTTTAAGCCATGACTTCCTTTATGTTGTGTCTTCTAGTTTCCCTATGTTTTTGTTGAGGGTATGTTCATATATGTTATAATTACTGTACATTTCATGTCTAATTGTTGAGAGACCCTTTTTTCTCTCATCAATTTGTTTTCTGAATTTTTATGTGACGCTGTTAGGCTGCCGGATTTTTCGTAAAAGGAATCACGTCTTCTCTTTTCTTTCATGTTTCCTTTTCATGTGGCATGTCATTAAAATTTCCATACCATGTTCTTATCTCCATGTTATTCTGTTTTTATACTATATTATAAGTTATTTATGGGTGGGTTACTCTTGTATCCTCTCTTTTCAATGTTTTCTAAAACCATGTTATATAGTCGTTATGCTGTAGAAATTTCACCTCAAATTTTCTATCTCTTTCTCTCAAGAAATTATCTTGGTTTATTTATGTGAATACCCATAACTATTTCGTTTCTATGGGTGTTCATAAATATATAAATATGGTATATTTTATTCTGTAATTGATATACATATAACCCTCACTCCATTTCCATGGGTTATAAATGACATAATGATCTTATTTTTAAGCTCTTTTTAAACGTCATGATTTTGACACGAAACCCATTTCTTTGATTCTATTTGGGTTATTTATGAAATTTTTTATTATGATCTATGTGGATCAAATGAAATTAAAGACATATTAAGGGTGCACCCTGATAGCACTTCAATTCATTGGGTAAATAATTAATCTCTAAAGATGACAAGTTTTACGATACCTTGGTGAATAACCTTGGTAAATATTATGACACCATGGGTATGGACCTAGGTGATATGTTCATGAATGTATAAATTAAATGTTGTAGCCACATATTCAAGTTATGTTCCAGGTTCTTTTATTTATGATATGCCTATTCTTCCATTGCTCATGTCTTTATGTTTTTTATTCCAGTTCTTATTGATATCACAAGTACATTGATTCCCTTGTTTACCCTTACCGGGCCTTCTGCTCACCATTTCCTTTGATGTCTATCTCTAGGATATGATATGAAGTAAATGTACATAGGATAAACCTATGATGAAGCCTTACAAGTGGTTTAGAAGAATTTTTTATGTTGTTTTCATGTATTATGTTCCCGATTTCCAAGACACTAGACTTTAAATATCCTCTATATGTAAAATGAAATGAAAAGTTATGTATTAAAAAGGCATGATTCTATACACATAGTTTCTCTAAAGGGGTGCATGGTTAGAGAAACCATTCACATCCATGCGATTACCAATTTCCAATTTCCACAATTTTTCTTTAGAGGGTGCCCAGTTTTGGAAATCATGTGCCACCCATGCACCAACCATGCACTAGCCGAGAAATTTCAAAAAACATAAACATTTTACCTGATTCAACACCAAATGAAACCCAAACAAGAAAATTAAAATAGAGGGGTTTTATAAATATTTGGAAATAGTAAAAAGATTTTACATGATAGATATAAATCACAATCAATTTCACCCTTTATAATTTTAGTAGAATAAAGGAACTGGTAGTTATTTGATTCACATTGAGCATAAAATATTGTTACAAAATTCATTACCTCAGGAAATTCATAAATTTGATGAGAATATAGATCCATAAATCTAGGGGGTTGTGACTCTTAATTTATTGGTTTATAATTTGTTTTTTCTTATTAATGAACCCTTTAATGTAACTGGTCTATCAAACTAAACTGCCAACTAACTTTCTCTCTTAGAATATTAATTTATTCCTGTGTATCTTTCATTATTTCATTTTCATCCCCTTGTGACTTTTATTTATCAAAATATGATCTAGTTAAAACTACAAAATGTTCACCTTTAATTAATTCATATTGTTGTAACCGCTTCAAAGAAACTGAAAGTATTCATTCATTGGGTATACCTAATGATGATTATTGAGTCTAAAATTTATAAAAAATATAAGAAAATAAGTACTTATTTCTATGTAATATTGTTATAAAGTATAATAAATTTACATTATGTCATTTATACACATGATTATAATACTTTCTATGTGTTTTCATCTACTATTCCCACTTTTTATTTACACAATCCTACTTCCATAACACATGATGCAGATTATGTTTTTATTTCATGTCACAGAAAATTTTTACTATATATTTCAAATACGTGCCATTTTTTCAAGTGAAGTGTACCCCAACTTTTCTATTTGGTAGGGGTATATTGGTTTCGATGCACACTACTTATTTTCAATAGTCCTTTGTTGTTTTATAAATTAAAAACTCTGAAAAATAGTGATTAATACACGTAATGCCAAATAAAATATTACCAATTAAAATGTAACTTAAATTATTTCTTCTAATGACATCCAATAAAAGCATCCCATGTTTCTTGGTTTATCATATGTGTGTGTATAACTAATGGTTGGGGTTTAATTTCCACTCAATATCCTTATGAAGATACTTCATAATAAATATCTAAATAGCTATATGTGCCTTTCCAACAACCATTAATATTAATTTCACCTGATAATCATCTAATATAAATGTACTTTGAAAGGGATAATTAAGAATAAATTAAAATTTTATTTTATTTACTTTTTAGTAAAATATAGAAGTTATATCATAATGTAACCCTAACATTTTATCAAATTATTGTCTTTAATATAGAAAAAATATTTTGACATATATCTATATTAATCGACATTAGAATTTGAGTAGTGACCCCAATTTAACTAATGAATCTAGAATTTTTTTGGGTCAATATGTTATCCATGTTCGTTGAATCCAACCTACAATTTTAGACCTGTTCTTATTACCATAATTTTTTTTAAGATTGTATCACTATGTTAGCGCTATATTATTAGAACCATATATTTTTTACCTTTTAACATTTCCTCTATTTATATTATGTAAATATAGTAGTGAACACATAATATTATAAGAAAACACATTATATATTAAAAAAATGCACTGGATCATTTAACTCTCTTTTGTTTCTTAAAGGATAAAGGGATTTGTACCCTATATTGAGTATAAAAATCCCCTCCATGTGTCCCCCTCTAGAATACATTACATTTTCTACATTGGGATCATTGTGATATGATACCTATATCCCAATAAAAGGTTAAAACTAAATTGAATTTTCATTTGACCATGTAGTCTTTTAGTCAATAAAAAAAGAATAATTTTCATTTTTGGAATTGAAAACTTATAATACATATACTGCCTGTGATGTAATTATTAAAGGTCCATCCCTATAACTTTCCTTACTAAATTCACTTTCATGAATCTAAATTCATTGATTTTATTAAAATCATGTTATTAACCCATTTACATTAAAAATTTAGAACTTGCAATATTATATAATATAACTCTCATATTTGTTCCATGATGCTAAAGTATGACATATTCATGTAAATTGGACTTCTATAATTGGTACTAGATACAACAATAACTTCCTCTATAAGAGTAACTCCACTATTTTTCATCATACTAAATTCATCATGTTCTTTTATATATAACATATAACTATTAATTACATAACCATTTTAATAAAATACATATAAACTTGGTCTTATTACTATCCATCAAATTCATTTATAAATTGAATTCATATTTTTAGATATATCCATAAAAATATGGTATTGAAACCATCCTATAAATTATTTCTTATGTGTATTTTATCTCTAGATTTAAAACCTTTATAGATTTAAATGGATATGATTTACTTTGTGGGTTTCAATATATGATGAAAAATATAAACTATTATATAAAATTAACGGTGAGTATACTCCCTATCTGTAATGGTAATTGTGAAAATATATCTTCCAAAAATTCCAAAACCCAAAAGATGTATATTGTGTTGAGATTTTGGGAGACCAATGTTATCCACATCAGAATATTAATTAGTATATAATTCAATGTATTCGTAAAAATATATTTCTATACAATAAAACCTTCCAGTTGACTTTTATTTTTTATGTCCTCTTTCTAAATATTCACATACCATTCATTGGGATATATCTATTTGTAATATACATGACCATATAAGTGGATCTATTTAACCAAGTAAACCATAAAGTGAACCATTATATCAAATAATGGCAGTGTGAAGAACTGATATAATTCACTGAATGTGAAAGAAATTTATTTTTCCATACATGGAGTCTTTACTAAGTATATAAATTTACTAAATATTGTATTAAAAAAGAAGAAAAATCTTGTTAATGTGACTGGAAGATAAATTTTTATTGAATGGGGACAAAAAATCATAAAGAAGTGAAGGTGACCTTAAGTGGTGGAGATCTAGAGAATTATCATCCAACCCCACTTTACAATGATGTGGTAAGTATCCTAAAGAAAAAAGAAACAATTAGAGGAGTGGTTTCATTTCCTTTAACAATAAAAGTTTATGTTCCCTTTCTACCCTTACACTAGATATGTTGGATCATTATATTCTAGTTAAGAATGATTTTTCATTGTCGAATAGTATACATAATAGGCCAATGGACAAGACATGAACCTTTTAAAATTGATTACTTTGGCTGAGTCATCTACCACCGAGGGAAAAATTCCCTCATTTTTACATATTGTAAGACCACTCAAAAATGTTTGGGATTTAGCTTGTAGTGAACTGCATTCTCAATAATAAGAACTATATACCAGAATTATTGAGTGATTATTGTTACAAACTATGACTCCATCACATGATATTCCATATGAGAAGGTGTTATGACACCCCAGACATAACCATTCCTTAATTAAACGACTTATAGTAAATATTTCATTAAATACATTCCCAAGACCTTTTAGGTTTATAGAATTAGAGAATTTGGACAAAACAGTAACTAATAAAGCCCATGTTTTTCTCAACTAATGTATATTCTTTTCAACAACATAGGGAACTAACTAATCCATAATAAGTCATAACATCACCCATAAATTATCCACATTCTATTTTCTTTTAGAAATATCATGTGTAATACTTCTCTTCATAGCTTTGGAAAATAGAAACATAAGAAGGGTGATCTAAAACACTCAGTAAGGGAAAGTGCATACCAGAAGCAATCAAAGAATAAAAAATGTAGGAATAATATGGTAAGAAATAAATTATAATTAAATAATTTAATAAAACTGATCGCATGAGATTAAACAAATCCATGGTAATAATATAAATAAACAGATGGAATATTGACATGGCATTATTTTATTACATTTTTTCACATCCGTTTTGTGTATTTATTGAAGTTTAAATGTATAAAATAAGCTGATAATGAAAAATTATGGAATTATGTGTAATTTTATTTTAAAGATGTAATTAATTTAAGATTATTTAATTTTTTTGGTTTTGTTGTTTAAGTGATGAATTTCTATTGGGATTAATTTTCTACATTTGAATGAAAAAAATTATTAAATTTGATTAATTAGTGTATTTATTGAAAATACTTCTTGAATTAATTATTAAATTATTCTATGTTTTTATTATAAACTGTATTTCCATGGAATTCATTCTTTAATTTTATGATCATGAAATATTCTTTAAATTTTAAATTTCATGTTTATTGCGTTGATCGTGCCTGAAAAATTGGGAAAAGGTATGGGGAAACTTTAAGTGAAAATTGATCGAGTGCACAAAGAAGCTTCAAAAAATGCATCTACATCTAAGATACATTGCATGATGTTTGAGAGTGACCGAATGTTAAAAAAAATATAAAATACAAGAAGCAACGTCTTCAATAAAGAAATTATAAGTTGCAACATGTTGGAAAATCTGTAACTGAAAGAGAATAAAACTTCAAAAATCAATCAACTATAATGCCTCAGTTCTATATAGGTTCTCAGAATTTGGTGGAAACTTGAATTTTTAAAATATTGGATATGATAATATCTAAACCGGGAATTATATTGGAATTAAAATGGTTGTAACCCATCATAATACCCAATTTGGACCTAGAATGAAGCTATATTGGGAGTTTAGAGGTCTGATCAGTGTCTTGGGGGTTTAGGTCTTGAAGTTCAGGTTATTGTATAGGTAACCCAGGGTGACGGTTGGTTTATGGTTAGTTCTAATGGTGCACCCAAACTATTTGGACTAAAATATATAGGTTCAAATTTTGATAAAACTATGCAGTAGGTCCAAGAAAACCTTATGGATGTCTGCAACAAATTATAGACATATAGAACTATATGTGCACTATCTATGAAACTATGCACCATAACTATGTAAGGTGACTAGACTTATAATGTGAGGGAATCATGTTAGGCACATGGTTTTTCAAACCATGCAAGTAAAGCATGATCCCTTTAAAAATTATGGAAAATTATATTTTTTCCTCCCTTCTTAAAAGGGTTTTAACCCCTTGTCTTCTCCATTTAGCCAGTGGTCGTGAACACACCTCCTCCCTTCTCCCTCTTTTATATTCCATGGTGGATTTCCATTATATTGTACCCAAATTCACTTTTGTCTACGATGTTGGAAGTCCCTCAGTATTTATAATATTACTCTGTCCTCATTACCTATTTTATTATTATTTTTAAATATCATTTATTACCTATGAGATAAATGGACTATTTTTAGTGTGTTTATATGGTTCTTCAATATCTTTCATTTTTTATCAAACGTGGATCTAATACCAGATGAGTAGGATCCTATGAGGCTACATTATCTAGTACCATCAATTTAGCCCATATTGTTGTTTTTTTTGAGTATGTGATTGGTGCATTCAATCCAACTTTGTTGTGATTTTATATTCTTTAAATTAAATTGTATCAGAGTCAATACCTATCCAAAAGTGTAGAGAAACTGTTTGGGTTTTAGGTTTGTGGTCCTCAATGTGTTTGTTGTGTTTGGGGGGGGGAGTAGATTGTGACACACCATGAAAAGTAAGACTTAAAAAGTTTAATTTTACTACCAATGTCAATGAGTTATCCCTTTATTTTTGAGATACCACCTAATTAGATCTCCAAAGTTAATCAAGACTTGTCTTAGAGTAGTGTTAACAAGGGTGAACTCCTGGGAAGCTTCTTAGAGTGTGTGTGAGTGAGGATAAAAAACATTGAAATAATATGTGATTTCCTATGTGTATAGTCATTAGTCTGATAAGGGACTCTGAGGGGTAAAACATGTGGTGTGTTGGGAAAATAATCAATGTATTACAGGAGACTTCTCTGGTATGATGGACAGGTTCTTGTCTTGGGGAGGTTGGGTAATAAACAATGGAATCAAATATTTTATTTTCTTTTCATTTGTCTTAATATTTGGGCAGGGTAGATAGGATTCTAAGATGTTATCAAAACTTGTTAATTAGCTCATTCTTGGGTTTCAGTATCCCCATGAATAGAGGAAACACTGGTAACTAGAGGTGGGGATTACTATTCTTTCTTTTCAATTTTACCATTTGTTGATTTCCACCTTTAGAGGTTCACTTGGGTGTGATTCAATTGGTTTATGGGGTTTTAAATCTTGGACCAATATGGAAAAAGAGGGAGTGTGCATTCACGCATCTTGTTAAGCACATTGGATTGACATATCATTTGTATGCTACCTGTGATCAATAATTTATTGGGATTCTCATATGTTTTTATTTTGGTTATGGTCTATATCTTATCTCTAATATTCATTTATATCTATCTATGGTTTTAATATTTGAGAGGTATTGGTATTTAAAGTTTCCACAGCCATTTATATGGTTTATATATAAGTGTATGGTGAAATTCTACTTGAAAAACTACTCAGGTGACATCTAGTTATTATGAAATTATTATTGAGTTATAAAGTGATATTTTTGGTTAAATAAATTGTTAGTAAGAAACTTATAAACCCTTTTCCTCTATAACTTGTGGATGGAATTATATTTATCCAAAACATGGAATGTCAAATTGATTAAAGTCGATAATTTTAAAATATTATGTTTTGAAGTGTTTTAAAATATGAATCATTAGGTTTTAAACTGTGAAGTTTTATTAAGGAGAAATGAAAATTGATATAACTAGTAGGGAAATTAGTGGTGAATGTCCCTTTTATACTGATGACCTAAGTTAACAAATGGGTAGTTGGGTTATATAGATTTCCATAGTTTCGAGAACCTTGGTTATAGGTTCTAAGAACTTAATGGGGGTTTGGGTGTTTTATATAGCGGGGTAATTCCTTCTATCCCTATTATTGGATTTTAATCTTAGAGTGGTGAGGTGTCACCTTAGGCCATTGTTTTTTATGACTCTTTTGGTTTGTGACCCATGTGGTTGTATTGGAACTTAGAGTGGGTTCCTTTGTTCATAGTTCCATGTAGTGGGTTTGGGACCTAGAGTAAGTGTTTTCGTAGGCATGTTTGATGTTATCTATTTTGGAGCATGATGCCTATTTAAATGTTTATGTGTGTGGAATAAATAAAAGTGTGGTGTTATTGATAATTTTGTTAGGATTCATTATTACATAGTTTCATTCTAAGGGAAGCACCTTGAGTATAGGTGTTTGGGTTTTAATGCTAGTTTCAAAGGGTTGAATCGTTTATATGTATGGCCTTTCTATTCTAAATTTATTTCAATACAGTAATCAGTGTTATAACTGGGTATATGGGGAATGGTTTATTAGATCATAAGTAGGTTCTTCTAATTTTGGGATGAACCATGGGGTAATGGGTGGTTTTTTGGATAGAATTGGCTTAATAGAAATGTTATGATTGTTGTATGCAAGCATCAGGGATGCCTCTATCTCAATCAAATTGATGAGATAAGAGGCATGGTCAAATGATTTAGTGGAAATCTATCCTAGTTATAGTAATTTTTGACTAATGTGATCCTGATTTAGATTCACTATATTCCTAAAATGGATCACGTGACCTAAGGTTTTGATGAGATCAAGGTTTAAAGTGTGTTCTAGATGTGCATGGTTCTATTTGGGTAATGTAGTCAGGTGGCTCAGGAGTAAGAACAAATTGTTTTTCAGTGAGATATGATGATGATAATTAGATAATAATGATGCCTATTAATATTTGGATCGGAAATATAGGATTCATTTGGTCCTAATATGGATCGTTCGAGGCTTATAAAATATCGAGCGGTGTGGTGAAAATAATTCTTCCATGATCTTTAACTCACATCTATTTGGAAGTCATTCATGGGGTTGTAGAGGGTCTTTGTTGATGAGTCCCCCTAAGAGTTAGGAAACTCATATTTTTTGTGATGTTTGTGGGTAGATAGGCTTGGGGACTTTGGTTGGGTCTTGGGATGTCCCTGCTGTGGGATGTGACACCATGGATAAATCAAAGTGTGGTTCCCTAGATGCTCGAGTTTGACCTAGACGGAGGTGTCATGTGTCATGGATACATAGAGCATGTATTGAAAGAGTGGAATTCATTATTTTAGCTAAAAAATTATAGTTTATGCTTTAGGAGTGGTGTAATTAAAGTTTTATGTTAGGGTGTGCACCATCTCCCATCATAGACGAAGATCCTCATTATGGATTAGATATCAGTGAAAGTCACATGTGTTTTTCTAAGAATCCCAGAGCAAGTGGTAGTTTATGTTTTGGTTTGGTTTCTTGGGTTAGATCATGAATACCACATCCATATTTTCATTCTATAATGAATGTATCATGTGTCATAGTGATTGGAAGTTCCTTGAGATAAACAGGGATGAGATACTCCAATGTCGGGGAGTGATGTATTATTCATAGGCACATGACCCTCATGCTGGAAGAGCTGTGGGTGTGTAGAACTAACCATGGAACGATCATGGTAGTATCAAGATATTGGTAGATAGAAGATGAGGTGCATAATTAGATTCTTATAGGTATTCAAAATAGGTAAATTTTGATGTGGTGGTGTAGTGAGACCAAGCATTCAACTCTAGACTTGAAGTGGTCTTAAGTGATCTGATCATGTTTGGATTATAGGTGCATTATTTTGTATAGCAGTGCACGATGACAGTTTTGGGTTTTTGAGGATATAAATAAAGAATCTTGTCAGGTGTCAGGTATGGACTCAGGTGATCATGGTATGCCTCCTAGTGTAAATTAATCATTATTGAGTCGGTTGGTGACATTTCAATAGTTGGAGTTGAGTATTTTCGAGACGATTCATTCGAGCATGACTCAACTTATGTTTATGGTTGGAATTGGATGTGGAGAGTTTGAAAACATGTCAAGTGAATCATTGGAATATGAGAGTGTTGTTTAAATAATTAATTTTGATGGTGGGGGAACCAAAGCATAAAAATTAGTGGTTGTGAGATGAATCATATGGTAAGGAGCACCATTGTTTTTTCAAGTTCTTGGGAAATGACACACTCATTTTTCATGCACATTTTTAAACATAATTTAAGGTCCATTGAATGTTTTTCAAATGAAAATACCTATGTATTTAATTGTTTTATAAAAAATATGGAATTTATAAATAACAAATTGAAATTGATTTATATTAATAAAGAATGTTCAATTTTGAAGATTTATTTTATTTATAAAATTGATCAATATTTTATTAAGTGTTCTGAATTTTCTAATGGGTTTTAGGTGTAAAAAAATAGGACCAAGATGGTTATCCATAAACCAACCAAGTACCAATTCACCTAGCTATCCCTTAAGAGGTCCAGCCAACCATGGTTTCCCTATGTTATGGTTATCTTGAGATGGTAGGAAGTATGAGCCCATAAGGATCCTTTGGGGAGTGAGAGTTGGGCGTCATCCCACATGGGTCATGTGGTGCGGTGAAACCTGATCTATGTGTGTGCATGTGAATTTAAGATCCTAACCTGATGCAGGCTTCTAAGCCCAGTTCATCACTGATTTTATTATATGTAATCATGGTACCCATTTTCTATTTTGATGTGGGGAAGTTTTCATCATTTATTTTTCTTCATATCTAAAACAATGTCTTCATACTCCACTTCCACATATCTCATCCTCGAATACACCCTTAATTTCTCACTACCTTCATCCATGACGTCGGCCACTGCTATTTCTCATTGGAAACTACTATCTCCACCACTAAAAATCTCTTAGGTGGATCCGATCACCAATTCCAAGGGAGATTATCACCATGAATCTCCTATTATTCAACAAACTACCACCATGAAGTATATATTGACCCATCCAAACACTGTGAAGGCTAAATGGGGTTTGATGATGCTTTACACCATGGTGTATTCTCTTCCATGCACCCAAATATTATTTCTTCCATGATTCATCATTTCTAAACCACTATCAAAGCATTAACAAGCATCAAATCCCATGAACATGAGAAGCCATGTTGGACTTGGTCCATGCTTCAAATCGGGAAAACCCAATGTTTATGGAGGTTTAAAAGCTTGAATATTTTAAATATCATCTTATCTTAAGTTGAATTAAATGAAGATAAAGGCATTGAACTAATCATAAATTAATTTAGGAAATATTTTATGAGGAGGTTGAGGCACTCCATCGGCCTATAAAAGAGGGGAATGCTACCCATCCAAAAAAGTCGACACCCAGTGAAGTTGGACACTGAGGGAGTCTCAAATGAGGGTGCATGCTAATGTGTTCTTCTATATCATTTACCTTCATTTTATTCTTAATTTTATTAGTTTTATAATTATTATAATTTTAATTAAATTTCTTAAAAAAATAACCCATGCATTTATTTCTTCTATACAAGTGTTTCATCCATCTTATTCCTCCCCTTATTATTCTTATTCTTCTTCTTATTCTCCTTCTTATTTTTTTTATTTTAATTTCTTCATTATGTCCATAATATTTTTTTTCTTTTATCATTTTTTTATTTTGTTATTTTATTTTTCTCTATAACTCTCTTCTATTTTCTCTCATTATTATTATTTTTATTATTTTGTATCTTCTTCTCTTTTATCCACCATTGCGATCTATTACCCTTTATAATGAAGGGTTGACCTGAGGCTTGGCCTGGTAAAGGTTATATGTTCTTTAATTATTTCTTAAGGTTTATTTTATGTTTATGGTTGATGCGAGTGACATGAATGGGTGTGGCCATTTTCCACCATGAAATACAATTCTAGTATACATCTATTATATTATTTTTATCTTTTCCATCCATTCCATTGATCATAAGCTCTTCATATAGTAGAGTTTTTTCAATCAATGGATGAAATTATATATGATGGATCTGAGTCCAAGAAAATGTCACTCTTGATTGAGGTGTTCCATCAACCTTGATTATAGGGGGATGTTTAATTTATATTTCTTAGGCATTCGATATTTCACACCTTCTAAATAAATGAATAGTGATTAAAGTGTGATATTTAATAACTAATTTATCAAATTGAATTTAAAAATATAAATAATAATTATTATAGATCTCAAAACCAAACCTAGGAATACGTTTTTTCTTATAATTTCATTCTTTTTAGCATTGTACAGTAATTTATAATTAAATTTTAATTTTTTAGAAATAATAAAAACCCAAAATTACAATTTATTTTATTTAATAATAAAAAATGGTGTTTAGGTGAATTTTATTTGGTATTTATACAATTATGATGCTCATCAAGTGAGATTACCCTTGTTAGCTATTGTTATTCACTAGGAAACAATTAAATATTTTCTTTTTCCACACCCCATGACAGGAGTGCATTAAAACTTGCTTCATTACCGAAGATCTAATAATTGTTTTCCATCATTTAATATTTTTACATTGTAGATAATATTTCATTTTTCTCTTTAAAAATCATAAAAAATGATTTTACATGATTTTTTCAGACAATTATATCTTTAATTCATAGAGAAATTACTCAATGGTGTAATACCAAGAGAGAATGTTTTATGGTGCTAAGGAGGCCCTACAACAAAGGTCTAGAAACATCACTTACATGCCCAAGAATATTATTAATGATAAAGAGACTATATTTTCACTTCAATAGTAAATTTACAAGGCTAATGAAGTACAAAATGATTATAAAATATTGAAGGCGTTGAGGGAAGAACCACTGGAGCTTCCCAATTTTGATAAAGATATCCAAAAATATGAGGCCCAGATCAAGGACCATCATCAGCCCAAAAATTTTATGAACCAGTTCCCAGATGAATATGATGAGCTAGATTATATCAATGATGAGTAAGACTTTCCTACCGATCTATGTGTGGGATATCAACAAGATTTGGATGACTTTTAGAATGAGTATGAGGTGAAAATGATTTATTTTCTCATTAAAAAATAGAATATCTAACACTATTTTATATATATCTATTCATGAAAGATTAAAAATCCACCCAGGTGGGGGAATTTGAAGAAAAGATAGAGGATCCAAATACCTACATCTATCTAGTGTGACTCACTTTCAAGATTCCTTTTGCACTAAAAATAGATTAATCCAAAACCCAAAAAGGGAGTTAATATTAATTTGAACTCTTTATTTTCTAATTTTATTCAATATTACATGAGTGTCATTCATAAAAACTTTTAATTTTTATATTTTTCCAATATATGTTATTCGTTAAAGGAAGATGAAGAAATAACACTATCACATACTGAGGAACATATGGAGCTCCATGATTTTGATGAACATGAATTTGAGGAAGCCTATAAAGAAGTACAAGTGGTTGATCCTAAGGAAACCAAGATTGAGGATTATTATTTTAAAATTAAGAATTTTTATTTTGATTATAAATATTTAAATTTTATTCAAATAAAATTACCTACTCACTTTCCCTTTAAATATTCAATTCATGTAACCCACAAGGTGGAAGAACTAGAAAAGAAAGAGGAGGTTCCACAAGTAGAATCCAAGAAGTATGATGATACATACATTATCTTAACCCCTCCATGAAAGCTATAATTAATTTTGAAGTTGGGATGGGGGGTTGGTATACTCTATCCATGTATTATTCTTCACCAACAAAGAAAAGGCAGAAGTTAGGAAAAGGCACATATGGTTGTTCAAGTCTAAGAAGATCCACCCACTATCAGATTATGGAAAATAGCTGGTACTTATCTTCTAGAGGCATTAAAAATAGAGGGGCCTTTGGGGGATTAAACCAAGGATTATACCTTTAATCTCTATTAAAGAATTACAATTTCATTATAAGGACTAGTTTATATGCAGCCCACTCCCTCTGTCATTTTTTTATGATTAAATGACATGGTCCTTGAGTTTTAATGATAGATTACATTTTTTAGGTCTATTATGGAACAATTAATCCCCCAAACTATAGAATAATGAGGCTAAATACTTAATGATAAAAGGGAGTTAAATTTTAATTTTTATCTTCTAAACTCCCAACATATTTTTCTAAAAACCATTTTTGATTGTTAAACCAAAATTTCCATGCCCATTCATTGTATTTATGATTTACATGACTTATATAAGAGATATGAGTTTCTTAAGAACCCTGTGATTCCATGTTTTAGATTTTATTTATAATGATATTAAATGAGTAAGCTATAGAATTTAATTATTAGTGTGAATCATAGATATTAAAATAAGGATTCATGATTTGAGAGGAATTAGTTGATTCAGGTAAATGAAATTTCCTTATTATTTTTCATGCTTTGAATTTATGAAATTTATATGAATTGATGTTTTCATTATTTTTTATTTTATGAGTGATTTTAAAATATCATATGTTCCATTATTAATAGGATCTCTAGTTGAAATATTTCTTATTTTATCTTGAGTATATTTTAGGAGTGATCTTGGGACATGACACCTGATAAAACTTGCATTGAAACCTATCAAAGATATTATTGTGAAAAAACACATTTAAAATTATTGATTCATATTTTTATTATCCCTTATCCTTAAAACCACCTTTTAAATTAATCCTTTATTAAACCATAGAGACCATATATGACCTTATTATGAATGATCCATTTTCATGCCATTTTTATCCATTCATTCCCTACTCTTAGAATTTTCATTTTATTTTAATGTTTAAGTGTGGGTTAAGAGAATATAGATTGAAAGGGATGAAATTCACTGTAAGAAAAAATATTGTGGGTTCTAATTTTAGTGTTATGAAATGTTTACATTAAACTTTTATTATTTTACTTTCTTGAAAAAATAAAAAAAAATAAATATATATATACAATTGGGTTGTGAATTAGAAGAAAACAATATCCATTACTATATCAATGATTTTTAACATATATGGTTAAGTGGTGGGTGTGAGATTCATTCTAAGAATAACTTTTTAAAAGGTAAAAAACTATAAATTTTTTTTTTTAAAAAAGGGGTATAATAGTAGAGAAAAATTCAATAAAAAGCACATCATTAAGTATGATTTCATTAGTCATGGCCTTAATTTGATCTTGGGAAGTGAGAATTTTTATTTTTAAATGGATAATTTTATTGATCTTTTACTTTATATATCATTCCTAATACTTTAGAGATTAACCTCCCATTTGATCTTTACTTTTTAAACATAAATTCCTAATAACCTTTAGGATTAGAGTTATTATAACTTTAATTGAAAATTCATCATCATATGATGTGATTTTTTTCTTTATAAAGTAGATAAATTAGTTCCTTTACAACTCTATGTATACGGATCATGTTCTCATAATATGAGCATAAATCTACTTGAATTTGTATCATGAGTGATGAGAGAAAAGATATACAAGAGAGGTAAATCTTTATTTTTCATATTTAATAATAATAAATTAAGGATATTCAATGGATGAAAGAAGAAGTTACATCATTTTTCAATGGAAAAAAGTTAAAAAACTTGAGTTTATTGTTTCTTTAAAATTTGAGAAATTAAATTAGTATTTTATTTGAATTTTTACAAGATTGATTTAACATTGATAATAATTTTATTTAATTACTTTGAATTTTAAATATTGGTAACATTGATAACCTCTTTCATTAATTGTGGATATTTTATGATTAAGGATAAGCATAGTTTAAGTGTGGGGATATTTTACAAAATCATATTTCATGCACATTTTAAACATAATTTAAAGGTCATTGAATGTTTTCATTGAAAATACCCTTGTATTTTTATTTTTTATTAAAAAGTGGTAATTTATAAATAAATAATTAAAATTGATTTATATGAATAAATAATGATAAATTTTAAAGATTGAATTTATTTATGAAATTTTGATTGATATTTTATTAAGTGTTTTGAATTTTCAAATGTTTTTCATGTGTAAAAAGAAATACAACCAAACAGGCTAGACCTCAAGAAACTAGGTACTAAATCACATAGCCATCCATTAAGAGGTTCAGCTAACCATGGTTTCCCTATGGGAAGGTAAACTTGAGCTAGTAGAAAGTATGATCCTATGAGGAGCATGTGGGCAATGATAGTTGGGGATAAGACTACACGGTCTGCATGGTGTAGTGAAACCCGGTCTATGTGTGTGAATATGAATTTGGGATCCCAATCTAGTGTAGGATTCTCAACAAAGTTCATCATAGATTTTCTTTTATGAAAGTGTGGAACCCCTGCTATCTTTCGATGTGGGATGGCTTCCCTCAATTACTATTCATCATAACTAAAATGGCATCATCCCACTCCACTTCTGCATGCCTCATCTTCATACTCACCCTCATCCACCTACACCTATTCTTCATGATGTTGGACACCATTACTGCTCACAAAATACCACCATATTTTCCACTTGAAAGATCAAAGGTTTATCAGATCACCACCACCAAGGTAGATTTCCTCTAGGGATCCCCTCTAGATCCTTGGGTGACCACTATAAAGGATATATTGACCCATCAGGCCACTATGAAGGCCAGATGGGGGTTGGGGATGTCTTTTTCTATGTTTAAGGATCCTCCACACACCCAAGGATCACTTCTTCCATGCTTCATCATTTTCAGACCACTATCGAAGAATCACAATGCACCAA
This sequence comes from Viscum album, assembly GCA_963277665.1. Taxonomy (NCBI): domain Eukaryota; kingdom Viridiplantae; phylum Streptophyta; class Magnoliopsida; order Santalales; family Viscaceae; genus Viscum; species Viscum album. The sequence continues at coordinate 1,023,540,695 of OY728157.1, forward strand.
ATCCAATGCATCTGAGAATCCATGATTGACTTGGTCTATGATGAAAATTGGGAAACCCAATGTTTATAGTGGTTAAAAGGCTCAAATATTTTAAATATACACTTATCTAAAGTTGAATGAAGTGAAGATAGAGTCTATTACCTGATCTTAAATAAAGATAGGAAAGATTTCAAGGGGAGTTCGAGGCATTCCCTCATCCTATAAAATGTTAGGATTGCTTCCCATACAAAAAAGTCAACACCCACTGAAGTTGGACATTGAGGAAGGTGGGGATGAGGTTTTCATACTATTGTGTTCTTCTTTATCATTTTATTTATTTTTATTCTTATTTTTCTTATTTTTATAAATATTGTAATTTTAATTTTTTTTCATAAATAAAATAACCCATTCATTTTTTCTCACCTTTTATACAAGTGTTTTATCCATATTCTTCCTCCTCTTCCTCATCCTCCTCCTCCTACTCATCCACCTCTTATTATTATAATTATTTTTTTATGTTAATTTCTTCATTATGTATATATTATATTATTTTCATTACTCATTTTATTTTATTTTATTTTATTTCTCTCTCTCTCTCCTTTTTTCTATCTCTTCATTATAATTATTATTATTTTTCTTCTCTTATTCACTTCTATCCACCATTGTGATCTCTTACCCTCAATAGCGAGGGGCTAACCCAAGGATTGTCTTAGAGGAGGTTGAGTTTTATTGAATTCTTTCTTAAAGTTAATTTTATGTTTGTGGTTGATGTAAGTGACACACATGAGTGTGGTGATTGGCTACCATGACATTAAACCCAAGTCTACTTATATTGTTTAATTTTTATCTTTTACCTCCCTTACATTGATCATAAGATCTTCACATATTGGATTTTATCTTATTAAGGAATGAAAAACATACAATGTATCTAGGTCCTAAAAGATGTCACACTCTCGATTGAGGTGTTACATCAACCTTGACTATAGGAGGAGGTGGAATTTATATTACTTAGGCATTAATAATTTCAAAACTTCCAGATAATGGAATAATGATTCGAATGTGAGATTTCATAACTAAATTTTCAAACTATATTTAAACATAAAAATATAAATAATGATAGAGTAAAAAACCAAACCTAGGACTAAATTATTTCTTTCTAATTTCATTTAGTTTATAATTTCATGGTAATTTATAATTAAATATTTTTATAAAATAAAAAAAATATCATTGATTTCATAGAATAATAACAAAAACAATAAAATAGTCTTTAAGTGAATTTGAATTGGTTTATGGAAAACATTGAATCTCCTCAATTGAGATGAACTTGGTTATCTACTGTGGTGCACTAGGAAACAATTTGAAGTTATATTTTTCCATGCCCCATGATAGGAATGTGTTAGACAACAACACTATCATTGTTTTTTGATATATGTAATTGAGTAAAATCCATCTTTGTGTTTTGGTTTTAGTGATAAGATTTTGCTCAAGTTTTGGATTTTTGAGCACCATAAGTTTGAAGTTGTGCCTTGGATGTGAATTGGGCATTTGGAAATAGTATAATGATGTTTGGATTTAAATGGGTAAACAAAATAGGTTAGAAATGTGATTGGGTAAAAATTAAGAATTATCAAGGATGAGAAGTGTTATGGTATGGAGTTTGTATGGCCTTGATTCCATATTGGTGCATGGAATTTGAGAATAATCTAGAATTTTTGAAATAGTGGGTGGAAAGTTTTTGAATTGGGTTTTAAAATTGAATTTTAAGGGTTGTAACCCCTAAGAGGAAAAAACTGGGACCTGTAATAAAGTTCTCTAGGGGTTCAGAGGTATAAAGATTGTCCTGGGGGTTCAGACATGGAGTTCAGGTTTTTGGAGAGGTAGCCTAGGGTTCATGGTTAGCTCATGGTTAGTTCTAACCATGAACTCCAACCATGGGGCATAAAATACATAGACACACAATTAGATAAAAAAATGTGATGGTTCAAAGTGAACAATGTAGATATATGATGTAAATTGTAGACATGTAGCATGATTGGCACACATACTATGAAACCATGCTCCATAACTATATGAGGTGGTTGGCCATATATAGTAGGGGAATCACAATTAGCATATAGATTTTCAAACCATGCCACTAAATTTTTTTCCCTTTAAAAATGGTGAAAATTACATTTTACCACTCCCTTATTAAAAGGGATTTAACCCCTTTTATTTCCCATGTTCCCAGTAGTCATGCACATTCTACCTCATACCTCCCTCTCCTATCTTCTATGGTAAAAATACACTATCTAATGTTTGAATCAACTTTCATCTATGGAATTATAAGGCCATTTGTATTTCTAAGAGTATTGTATCCTCCTTTATTGTTTACTTTTTTCATATAAATATGTTACATCATTTATAGTTTAATGGTGAAAATATACTATCTAATGTTTGAATCAACTTTTATCTATGGAATTAGAAGGCCATTTGTACTTATAAGAGTATTTCAGCCTCATTTATTGTTTTTTTCATATAAATATGTTACATAATTTATAGTTTAAATGTATTATTTTCATATTGTTTTTCTAGTTCTCCAATATCTTCTATTTCTAATCGACCCAAGAGCTGATACCAAATGATTAGGATCCCATGAGACCAAGGTATGCAGTCCCTTCAAGTTATCATATATACTATCTCATTTTATGAGAGTGTGTGTGGTATGGTATAGTTATCTTCTTCATGATTTTATCTTCTTTAAATTAAATAGTATCAGATTTAACACTCGGCCAGTAATGTAAATTAATAGCCTAAATTTATGGTTTGGGGTCTGCAATGAGGGTGTTATACTTTAAAAGGGGATATTGTGAAACCCCAAGAAAAGTAAGACTTAAATTTTTATAAATATTGATGCCCATTTTCAATAAGGTGAACCTTTATTTTTGAGAACCTACCAGATTAGAACTCCATGGTTAATCCAGGCTTTTCTTGGAGTAGTGTCGGGATGGGTGACCTCTTGGAAAGTTTCTCAGGGTGTGTTTGAGTGAGGATTAAAAACACTAAAAGAACATGGATTGGCCTATGAAGATAGTAATTAATATAATAAGTGACCCTAGCGGTAATAACATATGGTGTGTTGGGAAAGTAATCAAGGTATTACAGGAGACCCATAGGGTCAGATGACCAGGTTCAAGGAATGGGGAATTCAAATCATAACATTGACTATAAGTCAAAATTGGAAAAGGAAAGTTATCATGCATCCCTTAAAAATCATCCAAATTCCCACTAAATCTACTACATATGAAAAAACTAACCCTTCATCAAAAATCAATCAACTTAGAGAATAACAAGCTACCACAAGCATCCCATATCACAGTAAATACAGTGAATTCATCAATTCATTCACTATGGCCCATGACAAGAATTGAAGGTTGAGAATGACTAATTTATTTAATTAATATGATATTTCCATGCCTTGATCTGCAAGTTGAAGCCTGTTTAACCAAATATATTCACCAAGGATGATGAACCAAGTATATGGAAGATGAAGCCTATCCAATTGGGGTTGATCTTAAGGTTCATAAATTGGAAGTTGACATGTTTTTATGTTATATATCCATGGGAGATAGATTCAAACCATACATGAGACAAGACAATGAAGATGTGTTTGAGATTGACTATTTTTGGTGTTATGGATAAGTATGAAGATGAGGAAGAATTAAGGTACAATGCATGAATCACAAAAACCAATCCCTACCAAAATTTTAACTCAACTAGCACAAGCCAAATACAGTGACTCCTCTATGACCAATGATAGTAACATTGATCAATCAAGCCCTGATCGAGACCAAAGATACTTGAGAAGACGTTTTAGGATGACGCATGGATGAGAGATATAAAAAAGGTGAGAAATTCATAGTCATCAAACTAGATTTATGGGATAAACTAAAATAAAGAAACCTAACCATATGTTTTCTTAGTACAACCATGCTCGGCCTAACAAAAACAACTGACTATCGTGGTTTCAATGAAGAGGATCACATTAACTTTATAGATCGATGCCTCCAAGGATTTTATGATGAAATAAACATGATGTAGACTCTCCATGAATGAATTTGGGTCCTTTTCATTGATGTTATCTGTAACTAAAGAGTGGTCAAGACACTACTATGTTGATGAAGTTACTTTGGTGAGTAAAGATATTTACTCACTAGTATTTTTTTCTGATTATATGTCAATATGATGACAATGAGGGGGGATTAACCTCTATAATGATGTTTCTTTGATTTTTTTTAAATATTCTCACATTGTAATTGAAGTTAGGACTTAATGAAATTATCATATTGAGCTACCTGTAATAACCAGCCTGTGTCGATTTGGGATGATGAGCTCATGCTGGTTGTGGAAATGGAATTTTACTTGGTAAATTGAATATTAATTACTAGATGTTAAGGGTGAGTTTTGATACCATTTCCCACCCCTGTTATGGATTCAATAATAAAAGTTTTTTCTAGTACTACATTAATGTTTCAAGGTGCTTGCGTGAAGGTAAAGTCCACTCACAGTTGAATATGTTAGGGTAATTTTGTAATGATGGAGTTGTAGATATATGTGAAAGAAATAAATACTTGTTAAATAGGCCACATAAATATATTTGGGTCACATTATAAAAGTCTAAGTAAATTTATTTATCCTAGAAAAATTGATTAAGGTATGGCTCCCTAATTGAAAATTGAAAATTAAGGGTGAGGAAGATGAGCTTGGGGATGAGATGATGGAATCTTATAGAGTTTGTTAGAAATGATTTTGAACTATGGATTCACCTATGTTGGTCATGTGGAGTTAAATAATGATGTGTGCAGAAGATATAATTATATTTTTAGGTATTGGATGGTGTCACCTATGAGGGAGATGGTTTATAGTGAATATGCCATGTGGGATCCATGGTGATATTCTAGGAGTTGTGACTATTATTTAGAACCTATAAATTTATGCACAACATGACTATATTTTTGGGAGAGAAAAAAGAGAACAAGGAGGGGAAGAGATAAATAAATAGGGGAATTTGGAGTGCGATCAAAGTAAATGGGAGAGATATGAGTAGAGAAATCTTGGGGATATACCTTGGAGCATAATGAGTAAGAATTAAATCTTCTTGATAAAAAACATCTTTATTATTTATCACTTATTGTTTAATTGTTTAATGGATTATTCTAGAATGAAATTTGTGAATATTGATATTATAGATATGATCATCTAAATTATCTATAGAAAATAGGATTGTACTTATGGTTGTTATTACTTTATTCATGCAAGTTTTACTGCTTTTTCATTATCAATGATTTCCTATTGAACTTATTTTCCAAAACAGTATGATCCAATAAAAATTGGCCTCTATAAAATTTAATTCAAAGTTTTATTTCAACATTGAGATAAATATAGAGACAAAATCACTAATTTCAATGAAAATTTTAACTTAGTGAAAAATAAGTCATCATTTTATGATCAAGTCAGTTCTGTAGTTGAATAACTATAGGATTTTCTAATTCATGATTTGATCTTTCGACAAAATTAGTTAGCCTCATTAGAATCAATACAATGTTCCTAATAGAAATCCATGTATTATGGAAAAAATATATTAAACAAGTTAATCATATTTCCCTATTCATCATATATTATTCCAGTTGTTTTTTTATCTTTGGTTCTTTTATCGTATTTCCTTCTTACATCCATATTGTCTCATCATCACTACCATTTACATCATCATTTTTTCATATTTTTATTGATTTTTTTCTATTGGTCTCTCAAACACATATTGTGAGTCATTACCTATGGATATACCCCTACTCACAACTAATCTAGTCTTGAGTAGGGTTATAAATAATTAATATGACCATATACTACTCAATGAACTAGGTTTATGCATTGTCATATTTTGGTGTCATTTCCAGGGAAGGAACATGTGACCAAGTTGATAATAATATATAAAAAATTTTAAAATACAAAAAATAAAAAAAATCATATAAAATTTTTATAAAAACTATTAAAAAATCAAAAAAATGTTGAAATTGATAGTGGATGCAAACTAGATCATCATATAAAAAACTAGATCCTTTCATACTAGAAATTAAAATAAATCTTAGGGATTTAAAAAGTAACAAAAATAAAATTAAAATGGAAGATAATAGAGAGGATAAAAATTTGAATAAGAACAAATCTGGAAATATAAATCCACCACAACCTTGGAATGAGTTAATTAATAGAGTCTTTCTTAGGGTGTTTCAAGTGACTACAATGTTAAACAACCCATAATTCATTAGTAAAACCCCTTGGGATCACAACTAAAATATTAAAAAAATCTTATCTTTCCATTTTTTCATCATATAATGGACTGCTTAGTGGATAATATTTGGGATTCATTAGGGACTTCTATTATATTTTTCAATAGCTTCCTCTTAGAAGTTTGAGTAAGGAGGAGTTAAAACTGAAAGTGTTTCCTTTTTCTATTAAAAGTGAATGATAAAACATGGTTCCCACAAATGGATGAAGAGATATTTGAATGATGGGAATAATTTTACAATTCATTTTTCAAGAATTGTTTTTCCAGAGGAGGGACCATAGAAATAAAATGAAAACATAATTGAATTATTACATGATGTGGGTGATCTGTTTCACAAAGCATGGGGATATTATATTGGTTACTTAGACAGTTCCAGAAACACTAGTGCATAAAAAATTTATCATAGAAACATTGTACAATAGTCTCACAACATATCATTAAAAACTGGTTGACCAGTGTTCTGTATGATATTTCTCATATAAAACTACTGAGGAACTAAAACAAACTTTTAACACACTTGTAAAAAATTCACAACATAAATGCTCAACAATAAGGATTATTGTTAGAGAGTAAACTAATCTAGTTCAATAATATGGGTCCCATTAAATGTTATTTTAAAAATAAAATTTAAAAACCACTCTTTAGGAGAAATTTGACCAATGTGGCATGTTTGGGAATTCGTAATATTATAGTCCAAATTTTGAAATACCCACCCAATCACCTGAAAATAAAAATTTCATAGGTTATGGGCCTAGTATTCAACCTAAGTACGAAATATTATCAAACACATACGAGTAGGGATATAAGAACCATATGAACCTTTCCTAGAGAGAATAGGGAATTATTATACTTAATGCTCACCCTATATTTCAAAAACAACCTAGGGAACAATTCTATCCCCAACCCAAGGACGGATATTCAAATTCAAAAGGTAGTTCATAGGGGTTTTTTAATAAAATATTATGTAGAATGGATTCATAGTATGAAAATTTTGAATCCAAAATTGACAAATAAAAATCACAATATGATTCTAATAAGGTTGAGTATAATGATAGATTATATAATATGGAACATCAAATTAGGTAACTGGATTGGGGGATGAATGATAGAGAAAAGGGTAAATTGAAAATCACCACTTAAACTGATACTAGTGATAATATGATGGTTTTCATGATGAAAAGTGGCATTAAACACACCCATAAGTTTAAACATATCCAAAACCAGCTCATAATGAAAATTTCGATGAAAATGAAACACCAGATCTAGAAAACTAAGAATCTTGAAATATATCCAACCCCACCAAAACTCAATTAAAACCTACTATAATTTGTAATAATAATAAGGTAAAAGAGTTAATAAACAAATATAATAAATGTAAATAGAATCTTGAGGATTAAATTTTAGGCATTCCAACAATTGTAAATATTTTTTCCCCAATAATTTACTTTCCCAAAAGAATTAATAATAATAATCATGAAACAAAACTTCTCAGTTTTCTTAATATTTTTAAGAAACTTGAAATTAGAATTAAATTCATAAAGTGTTTAATTCAATTTCCATATTATTTCAAATCACTGAAGAAATTTTGTTCAAACAAGATTACTTTGTAAGAATTTCCAAATTGCAATCTCACCAAGGAGTGTCATATTGTCGTGTAAAATATTATACCTCCCAATCTCCAAGAACCAAGAATATTTATCATCCTATGTTACGTAGGAAATAGTGGATTTTATAATTCTCTTTATCATATTGGTTTTAGAATCAAATTTCTTCTTTAATATCCATTTTAATAGTTTAGGTTAGGATAACTATATCCCACCATAGTTAACCATTGTCAAGCTGACCGTTCTCTTACCCACCCCATTGGGGGTGGGGGTGACCTGCTAGTTGGGGTTGGGAAGATATTTATTCCCACTGAATTTCTGATTCTGTATATAGATTTTGATATGAATGTGTTAATAGTTTTGTGTTGACTATTTTTTATCACTGGGGTGTTTTCATTGATGTTTATAAAGGAAATTTGATTCTATTCTTAGGGAGAATCATGATGAATTAAACATTTGAAAAATCTAAAGTAACTCACAATTGGAGAAAAGTAATCTAGAGTTGAGATGATGTAGGTTGAGGTCTCAATTTATTATTAATAATATTTTGATAACCCTTGATTGAAAAAACCCCTCTAGAATCTGAAATTGAATTTTCAAATCATTGTAAGGATTTTAAAGATAATAATCTGGATAGTTTTCCAAAAATAAACTGAAAAATTATCCATGATATTAAGAGTTTCTTGGATGATTATTTATCTATTACTAAGATTATGGGATTTTTTAGATACCTAAAAGATGTCTTAATTGATTAAAACACGGGGGAGGGTCCTTTTGATAAGGGTGAGGTAGAACTCCAGGAATAATTAAATCATTTTGGTGAGGACATTATTCTTGAACCTATTATGGACTCTCAAAGTAATTTTCTGCCCAAATTAAACCAAATTGAAAAAAATCCAATTCAGGTTTTCATATTCAAATATTTTCTAGTTTTAACACTCACTTTAAGACACACGTTAAAGTTCTTGGGTCAACTCAGCCCAAGAGTCTACCTTCTAATGATAAATCACCATAAATAGAGCTCAAACCCCTTCCACATCATCTAAAATATTCATTTTTGGAGAGAACTCTTAATTACATGAAATTAAATCGTTTTTCTGATGGAATTCAAGAAGAAATTTTCTGGATGTATTGAGGAAGTTTAAATATATCATTGTTTGGTTGATGCACATATTTTTCATGTAAATTTTTTAAAATTTTGATAAATTATTTCAATGATTTTATTCATTTTTCCCATATAATTAATTGAATTAATAAAATTTTGGTAATTTACATTTAAATTTAATTCATTTAGAGAAAATGAATTAAAAAATATAAATTTTAATTTTATAGAATTATGTTTGAAATTTTGTTAAGTGTTTGATAAATTTTTAGTTAAAAATGAGCCAACACCTTGGCCATACCCCAACCCATTAAAAAAGTCATAGAGCTAGCCCAAGGGGGCAGTCGACCAAGCTAGATGGGAGGGCCATCTCAGGTGTATTGGGAGGAGGAATTGTCACACATTTCATGTTTGGGAAGGTTTATGTACAAACATAAGAGCACACTGGCACATAGTGTTATTCCATGCAGTGGTAGGTGGAAAGCCTCTCTAGTTTGGATATGCAAAAGAGGTCGTATGAGTCCACCAGATCAATTATAACTCAATTTATAAGTCTAGGACACTCAATATATTATAAAGGATCATGGTACCCAACCAATTTTTTTATGTGGGATGGATTCTTCCACATGATTGTTTATTTTAACAAAAACAAAGCTCCTTCACTCACTGTTCATTTACCCCCACTTAAATATTCCCTCAATGTTGTTGTTTCTACCTTCCACCCCCAATATTACTAGAAAAATATTGCATCTAAATGGATAACATCATGTTTGTCATATTTAGAGCCTAATCTGAAGCAAAAAATTCCACACTTGAGGCTGGCAACCACCATGCATGACATTTGGAGCCTGGGATGACCACCATGAAGATGAAGAAAATGGAAAAGACCACTATAATAATAGGATATTGATCTAGACACTATAAAGGGTTGATAAAATTGATGAATTCAAACATGTTTCTACAGAATTTCCTACAATGAAACATTATAGGGTTTTCATGGAGGAACACAGGAGAGTGTTAATCCACTAGAGAATTTATACCCACTATGTCATAGGCTTCACCATTATGTCATAGTGATCCTGGAGCCCGGCCCAAGGGATGAGGTCATACTGTGGGCTAATATGAAACAACTTGGACCCCTTTAGACTGAGTTTAAGGAAGGAGTTACATAATAGGGGTTTTCACAATTCCCTATAGGTTCCAATTGTGGTAGTATCAAGGATTTGATGAAGTTATGAAGACTGCATCATGGGTTCTCTACTGTACCATAGCCATGGTAAAAAAATAAACATATAGAGGAGGTTGTACCTTGTATCCTTGATATTCCATAGAGGTACCAAAAATGGAAATGGTGAGTTTTTAAGGAAGAATAATTTGTAGACATGGGGTATATATCCACTCCATAGACATGAAAAGGCATGTACAAGGGAAAACTCAAGTGATGATGGTTTTTATATAAGGTTTATCTCTATGCTGCAGAAGTTTTTTCCCTGAAATTTTAAATATTACATATCCTTATGATATCAATATGATATACCCCAAGTATTGGAGAAAACTTAATGAAGTGTATTCATAGGGGCCTCATATAGACATAAGGAGTCAAAACACTCCTAATGACAAGGATGACCCACTGACCAATCTAAATTGAGATACAAACATATATGAAAAAAATGAAAGGAATAAGAGATATAAGAATAATGGTAAAGTCAAAGAAGATATGGGATATTCATCCCTCTATAAAGTGGAATGGAAAGCAATTTTACGTAGGATAGAAGACCAAAAAAGATATAACGTCAATAGAGGTAAGAGGTGGAGAAGGCTTGGCTAGAGGATCAACTAGCCACTACTCTAGATTTCTGCTTTTACTCTATTTTTATTTTAATATTCTTTAAACCCCTCATTACTAAATTATTTTTTATCAAATGTATGGTTGTAAACATTAAGTTATTGGTGAAGGGTAGGTGATCTATTTTTGATTCTTGAGTTGAAGATATTAATTTGAAAACATTAATCTATTTTTCTTTGTTAAAAGGCCTTCAATTATTGATTTTAAAATTTAATTTGAATGTGATTTTGTTTTTGATTGATTCTAATTATTTATTATTTTCCTGATTAATAAATTTATTCTCTTTATAATTGGTTTTGTATCATATAAATTGATTAGTCTAGAGTCAAGTGGAGATTGTTTAGTGATTACTAAACATGTGAATAAGTGGCAGTGATAAAAATTGGTCAGTTGTGAATAACAATACCTAATTGGGTATTTCCTATGTAAATAAAGGGTTATTCATTATGTATTTCTCACAGATGATGGAGAGTTTTCTAAATTAAAGAAATTGGTAATATTATTTTCACTTCTATAAAACATGATAAAGGATGAAGAAGGAAAGCAATTGTTAAACCTATAATTAAATCAATTAACAAGGGAAATAGATTTATTTTGAAAATAGTATGATAGAATTAAAAATGGGAATAAAATCCTAACTTGATCATTTATCTCTCACTTTGATTTATTAAGTATTATTTCAGTGTTCTCTTTTCCTTGAGTTTTTATCTTATTATTTTATTTATTGTATAGTGACACTAGATTAGAGCACTACTCTTTGGTGACAAACTAGGTAACCAATAACACTACATTCCCTAGGAAATGAATTTTATTTTTACACAACCTTTTATAGGTTTATGACATTGGTCCATAGCTGAAATCAAAGGTATAATTCCTTCTAAATGCATGCAAAAATCCCTATGGAGACTGACCAAAAACCCAAAGTAGAGGTACAGAGAACGTTGATTCACAATATGAAATAATTGGTTAAGGGAGAAGTGATTAGATTTATCAATGTTGGTATTATATATCACATTTCAAACCTCTCATGGTTGAGTCTTATTTTGAAGGCCCCTAAGAAGAAAGGAGTCATCATTGTTACAAATGATAAGAATAAACAAGTTCAAGTTAAGATATTAAAAAATGAAGAGTCTGCATTGATTATAAGAAACTTAAAGGTGCCACTAGGAAATACCAATTCCCAATTCCATTTTTTGGATCAGATACTTGAGATGTTAGTTAGTAACGAGTACTTTTACTTTTTAATTTATATTCTATTTACAACTAGATTTCTGTAGCTTCTAAGGATTAAGATAATACCACATTCACTTTTTCATTTAGGAAATTTTCTTACCAATGAATTCCCATTGTATTGTGTGGTTACCCGACTAATTTTCATATATGCATGATGGATATCTTCTCTGATCGGATTGAGAGGATAATTGAGGGTTTTAAGGATGTTTTATCTATACTTTGAAGTAATTTTGAAAACATACAACAGAATTTAAAAACTATTTTGGAGAGATATTAGGAACAAATATGGTTTTAAATTGGAAAAACATTTAATTCATGGTCACTAAGAAATTTTTTTAGGTCATAAGTTTTATTATATAGGTAATGAAGTTGAAAACTATATGTTTAAAGTGACCTATAAGTTACCACCACATGATAATGTCAATATAATTATAATCATTTTAGGTTATACTAGATTCTATAGGCAATTCATCAAGTAATTTTATAAAATAACTACGCCCTTGTATTCAATGCTTGTTAAGGATATGTCCTGTTTGTTTAATGATAAATGATTATATTCATTTAACCAACTTAAATAGAAAATTACAGCCTCCCCCATTATCACTTCACATGATGGGAAATTTTCTTTAGAGGTTATGTATGATGCTAGTGATGTTGTTGTAGGTTCCATTTAAGGCAAAGAAAGGATAAGAGGTTGTATGTGATTTATTATGATAGTTATATATCTGATGATTCATAGAAAAATTCCTATACCACTGAAAAGTATTTGGTTATGGTTATGTTTTCCCTTAACAATTTTAGGCAATATTTGATTGGTTTTAAGGTTATCACTTTCATTGATCATCCTGCACTCAAATACCTACGAAATAAGAAAGACTCTAAACTAAGGATATAGTTCATTTTCTTATTTTTGGAGTCATACCTAATTATTTTTCATATAATCATATCAATAAATATGTATTTGAGTTGAACTGTTACTTTTGGTATGATCCTTTACTTTTTAAGATTTAAGTTGATGGGTTTCTAAGAAGATACGTGGTTGAAGAGGATATGCTTTCCATTCTTTAGATATATCATTATTCACTATTGGGAGGACACAATAGGGGTGAAATGACATCCCAAAATGTCTTACAATATGATTTATACTAGACCACTATTTTCAAGGATGTGGGAAGACTTGTTGTAGGTTGTGACAATTGTCCAAAGTTGGTAATTTGTTTAAGAAACATGAGTTACCACAAAGAAAATTAAAGGTTTAAATTTTTATTGTCTAGGTATTGGACTTTATGGTATAATTTTCATCATCTTTTATTATTGACTATATTCTGGTAGTGGTGGATTATGTGTCTAAATGGGTTGAGGTGGTGGACCTCCCAAATAACATTGTTTTCAGGTTGATCAATAATTATATCAATTCATTCTTCAGAGTTCTTAAGGCATCCATCCTAGATAATGGAACTCATTTAAAGAAATATAAGTTAATGTATTTAATGTAAAAATATGGGTATTCGCATAGAACTGTAACCAAATATCATCCACAGTTCAATATTCAAGATGAGATTTCTAACAGATCTCAAAAAAATTCTGGAAAAGACAATATTTAGATCTAGGAAAGACTGGTCAGTTAATTTGTATAAGGATTTGTGGGATTAAAAAACTACTTATGAAATACTTATAGGGATTTATTATTATATTATACAATTTATAAATACATGTCATCTACTTTTGGAACTACATCACAAATCCTTTTAGGAATTTAAATCCCTAAACTATGATATTTAGTTTGTCGGAGAGATAATTTTGCAGGAGTTAAGTGAGTTGGAAGAAATTAGGAGGGAATCTTGTGGGATTTCCCAAATTAAAAAATATAGAACAAAATACTTTAACGATTTAATCATTAATAATAAGGAATTATAATTTTTACAAAGTTTCTTTCTGTTTAATTCGAGGATAAATCTTTTTTCAAGGAAACTCAAAGCCAAGTGGTCTAGACCCTTAACCATCTTGAGAGTGATTATAAATGGAGATGTTGAGTTTGTTAGAGAGGTGAATAAACTATTTCTATTTAATTTTATGAGAATAAAACAATATTTTGAGGGGTAGATGAAGGTCTTGTCTACCAACCCCTTGTTTGAAAGCTAATCTTACAATGAGTCCAATTAAGGACTCAAAATTAAATGTTTCATGGGAAGTAAATCATGGTTATTATTCTTGTTTATTTTATTTTAATTTATTTTATTTAATAAAAATAAATCTTACTACTATTATATTGGTCTTGGAAGTCATTTTAAATCTTATTTTAGGTGATCACCATGGTTGTACAAATCTCTTGAATGTTTAAGTCTTTAATTGACCATGGCAGAAGACCCCCAAAGAAATTTAAAGTGTTATTCAAGACTAAAGGATGATACATCATGGATAATCTAGATTAAGACTCCCAAATTCAAATTTTTCTTTCAATCACTTAATATTTATTCTACCTCATGCTAATATTGATTTTTTAAAAAAAATTAGATTTTAGAACATGATAACTGGCATAATTTTTCAGAGATAGAAGGGATGACACATTTGACTAAATTCATATGAATGAAGCTTCTAAATATTGGATAGTGTGTTCTAATTATTTTATTCATTTTTTTCAATTTGGTTGTGAATTATGTTTTGGGGTATCCTGCTATTTGTTCTAAACTCGATTAAATAAATCAATTTTTCTTGTGAGGGGAGTTCAGCTGCTACATTCTTGGGAGTTGAAAATCATTTTTTAACCAAATTTCAAACCTTGTTACACCCATCATTCCTCAAAGTCACATGTTACTATTGTTTATAATTTTAATCATGATATATCTTGAGACAAATTGTAAATTATTGGGTTTTTTGTTAAAATAAAATGCATGAAATTTTGTAAGTATGTTCTGGATATTATGGTTAATGAGGAAACATTAAGTAAATATTCTTATACCCCTTCAAATATACTTTGAATTAATGAATTTTAAATCTAAATTAAACTATAATTACTTAAATTTTTGCTCACACATAAGTATTATAAATTGGAAAAAAATTATATTTTAAGTGTGGGAGAGAGGAGTATTTCACTGTTCTTATTTATGCTTCAATTATTTATACATATCAAAAAGTGCCTAAAAATATTTTATTTTTTAAAAAAATTAATGTCTTTTTTCTGAATTTTTACTAAAATTATTTGTTTTCTATTGGATAATTCCATACTATTTAGTGAGGATTATATTGACTCTAAAATTATAGGATGTGAATCATTGTTTATTTATGTAACCCACTATTTTTATGGATATTTAATTTATAAAATATGAATGATTGTGTGATAGGATAGATCTTTGTGGTATTGAAATTATAAGTTAAGGAAACTAAATATTTTAAATTGAACCTAAGGGAATCAACCTTATGAAATAAACACCTTAGGGTGAAAACTCAAAAGATATTCATATAATTTCTTTGAAACTAGAGTAAAATAAGAAATTAGTAACCCATCGTGAATCAATCATACATTAATCACTAAACAAACAACAATAAAAAAATGAACTTGAATATTAAATAAGTTTTTTAGACATTCATGGATTTAAAAAAATCAATAAAGTTCTTAATTTTCAAATATGAATTCACTAAGGTGAGGTTAATATTGAAACCAAATGAATAAGGGAGGAATTTAATTATAATAATATAATTATATTTGTATTAATGAATTCAAAATGGGTTTTGGATTTTTAGAACCTACGAGAGAGTGATAATTTAAGGTTCCTCTTTTTAAGGTTTAAATTCCAATTAAATATAACCTATCTACACTCTGTAAATTGGGACATGAATTATAATTGAATTAGGGAAGTGGTTGATTTCATATAGTAGGTGTTTCATTTTCAATAATGTATGATTCCTTTCTTTCGTAACTTTTTATGTTTGTTTTAATCTAGGAACAATGTGTTCTGAAAATTATTTAGAAAGTTTGTCCCATCTCTAAATCCTATTCCATGTTAAAAAATGTTTCAAAATTATTCATTTTGAGCTGTTATATGACACATTTTTCACTTTTCAAAGTTAATTCAAGGATTTTTTACGTAAAAAAAATATTTAAGCGCGGGAGAATTTGATATTAAATTATTTTATTAAATTTTTCACATATTTTTTATGTTTTTTGAGGTTTTAATGGCCAAAATATATAGATAATGGGACATTTTAAAATTTTGTGTACTTTTATATTGGTTTTTTTTTAATTTAAGATTCTATAATTTTTTTATTATTGGTGGTTATGTGATTAATTTTTCTTGATTTTAATTTTTTAAAATTAAATAACAATATTTTCTAAATTTTAATTAATCATTGGATTTATCTTAACGAATTCTTAAATTCGTTTGAGAATTATTCCATGTTTTTATCTAAAACATCTTTTTACATGGAATTCATTCTTTAATTTTATGATCTTATTCTATTCTTGAAATTTTTAATTGCGTTCTTATTACCCTGATCATGCCTGAAAAATTGGAAAAGGCATGGAGTGACCACAAGTGAAAATTGATCAACCATGTCGAGAGGCTTTAGAAATTCAGATAAGTCTAGCAGTTTCTGCATGAAAAAAGGGAGTGAGCATGTGTTAAAAAATTCAAATGCAATAAGATTACTTAAGAACAAATTTAATTGTTTGTATAAAAAATGAAATTATGAGATTATGTATATTATAAAACCAATAAAGGCAAGAGACCATAAGTTCAAAATTCAATCATCCATATGTAAAAATTTGGAATAGACAAGCTATTTCTCTTCTATTCCCAATCAATTTAATGCCCAAAAAATCTACCATAATGGTGTAAATAAATCATTCATCTAAAATCAATCAATTTTTGCCATAAAAATCTACCAAGAGAATCCCCTCTCATGGTCAATGTAGTGAATGCACTAATTCCTTTAATGCAACCCATGATAAGAATTGGAAGTAGAGATTGACTAATCCATTTGATGAAGATGATTTGATCATGCCTATATCTGTTGGTAGAAGCCTAGTTGACAAAATCTGTTCACTTATAATGATGAACTAAGCATGTTTAAGATGAATCCTTACTAATCGGGATTGATCTCAACGTTGGTAAATTGGAATATGATGTGTTTCCATGTCACGTAGCTATAAAATCAAGATTAAAACGATTCATGGAATAAGAAATTTAGAAGGTGATTTAGTGTTATTGTTTTAATTAAAATTAAGAAGTGTGAAACTAAGGAAGAATTGAGGAATAATGTAGGAGTCACTCGAACTGAGCTTGAGTGAACCAGTAGCTCGACTTGTGCAGGTAGAAGACAGTGAAACCTCTCTAATAGATAATGTTAAATCTGATCAATCGAGACTCAGTAAATAATGGAGATACTTGGTATTATTTTTGAGGATGATTTTATGTATAGATAAAAATCGAATATGAGAAATTTAAATTAACCAAACAATATTCATAGAATCAACTAAAATTCAGAAAACAAACCAGAGGTGTTTGAAGTAGAACTAAGCTTGACAAGGAAAAAATAGATGACTACTTTGGTTTCAATTAAGTGGATCACATTATCTATGTAGATCAATTCCTCCCAAGACATAGAATAAAATGAAAGCTAATGTAGACCCTCCACACAAGGATTTGTTTCCTTTTTTCAAAGTTGGTTGAAACTAGATATTGATCAAGATGCTTCTACATTGATGAAGTTCCTTGGGTGTGTGAAGATACTTGATCATTGGTGTTTCTTTTTCTAATTGTAGGCTCATATGGTAAACAAATGGGGCCTTGACCCCTGTAATGATGTGGTTTTAATTATTTTTAATATTCAAACATTGTGATAGAATATGTAACTCTTTGAAATACCCAAATCAAGCTACATGTAACAACCAGTCTGTGTTGATCTGGTCTTAAGAGTTTAGGCTGGTTTTGGTAATGGAATTTTATTGGGCAAATGTAAGATTAATTATAGGATTATGAGGATATGTGTTGATTTTTTTTCTAACCCTTACTTTGTATTTGATAATAATGGTCTACTCCAGTGCTATATTTAGGTTTTAGTGTTCTTTTATAAAGGTGAAGGATGCTAAATATTAGATACATCAAGGTAATTCTGTAATTATGGATATATGGAACAATGTATAATTCATGAAGACTGGATAAATAGTCCATGGAAATATATTTGGGTCACACTGCAAAATTTCTAATAAATGTATTTTTACTAGAAAATTAAAAAAAAGGTTGGGTTCTCTACTTAAAAAATGTAAATTAAGTGTAGGGAAGCTAATATAGAGGATCATATACTTGAATCTTCTAGAGTTCGTTAGAAATGATTCTGAACAGGGGATTCACCCATGCTGGTCATGTGGAATTGAGGAAAGGTTTGTATAGAGGATATCATTTTCTTTTGAAAGATTTTGTGGTATCACCTGTGAGGGAGATGGTCAATAGTGAAAGTTCCACATGGAAGACATGAATATATTCTGGGAGTAATGATTGTGAGTATGGAGTCAGACATTGTTGAAGAAATGGGTTATATTTTTGGGGGAATGAAAAGAATGGGGAGGTCTATTATTAAAACAAGTGAATGACCATAGATATTGAGTTGGGGGATTTAGATAATGATCATAGGATAGGGGAAGGAGCTGAGCAGAGAAATATAGGGGATACAACTTGGAGAATATGGAGCAAGAATATAAGATTATCAATAGAGAGGATATTCACCCTTTCTCACTTATTCTTGTTTCATTGTTTAATCTATTCTTAAATAATGAAATTTTGTGAATATTTATATTACAGACATGATTAGATAAATTCTTTATGGGGAATGATATTATTCTGATAACTGTTATTACATCCTTCATGATAGTTTATTGGTTTTTTCTCTCTTAATCATTTTCTGTTGAACTAATTTTTCAAAACATTTAAAGAGAAATAAAATCAGCCTTGGTTAAATATAATTTAAACTATGTTTTTAACCTAGATATAAATATAGAGAGATACTTTCTAATTTCAATGAAAAATTGGACTTAGTGAAAACTGATTCATTATTCTTTTATTGATAGAGTTTTATAGTTGACGAACTGTAAGATTTACTAAGTCACGGGTTTAGATTCCAACAAAGCCAGTTAGCCACCTTAGAATCAATCTAGTATTCCTAATTAAAATACATAGATGAAAAAAAATATAAAACTATCCCATAAAATTATCATATTCATCATATATTGTTTATATTGTTCTTGATATTATTTTCTTTTATTGACCACCCTTCATGCATCCATACTATCCCATCATGATCACCATTTCCATCACCATTATATCATCTTTTTATTGAGATTTATTTTGTCTCTTGGTCACACAAGCACATTTTTTGAGTCCCTCCTTGTGGATCATCCCATACTCACCACTAAACTAGTCTTAAGTAGGGTTATAAATAATTAATCTAATGTTGTACAAGTCAACAACCTAGGTTCAAGCCTCTTAAAAAATTATAATTTATTTCATGGTGATGGAATGCATAATTTAAGACTAATCATGGCCTTTTTCCAATAAATTTCATATATTCAAGGCATTGTGGCAAGATATCCACTTACGATCAAGACTACAGTCAAGATGTTGAAATAAATAGGCAGGTATAAATCAAATACCTAGTATAGTTTGTCTGATTAGACCTATTGATGCACAAAGGAACTATTGTGGGCCCCAACCATCACTAATTAAGTCCAATACATTAATAATATAAAGTAATAAAAAAATATACAATACATAACCAATATTCCTTAGTAATCAGTAAATATATATATTGAAATAACAAATATACAAATTACCAATATTTCCCAAATCAATAAATAGAATGGATTTCTATGTAATTATCCACCAAACTAACACTATATAGAGTAATGATATAAGGTTAAGTCAATAATTTCCCTAATAAATCAAGATATGAAATATGTGTGAACATAATTTAATCAAATGAATAAAATATAGAGTGTTCATAGAGGATATACATTGGATAAAAACTCATATTTATATAGAGTGCATGATTAGAAAAGACAAAGGTAGTAATAGATCACTCCACTAATAGAGAATAAAGTTGTATGATCCATCATCATAGTTATGGTGGATGGTACCATTTAAATAATTTACATGATCAAATGTAAAATATTTCAAATGATGTAGACTAAGAAGAAAAACAATTTTTAAGAGAATTTGGAAATTTGTTTTGGAAATAAAAAATAACCTTAACCTTTTGAATTTTTTTATTAAAAGTAAAAATACTTATAAAACCAGG
Source organism: Viscum album (assembly GCA_963277665.1). NCBI lineage: Eukaryota > Viridiplantae > Streptophyta > Magnoliopsida > Santalales > Viscaceae > Viscum > Viscum album. The sequence goes on from OY728157.1 coordinate 1,023,561,067, forward strand.
TTAAAAATTATTCCATTTAGAAACCATGAAAACATAGAGAGGATGTTTTATAGGAAAATATAAAAGGCCATAATGATGCTTTCACAAATAAATGCTTAAAAGATATTCTTCTCACACTTGTCAAAAACCCATATAGAAATAATTAAAAATTCCTTTAATACCTTTTAAAGTAAATAAAAAAAATAGTATAAAATGACCTTGATAAATAATTGATGCATAAATAAGGACATCTAGAGAAACATCCAATGAATAAGGTTATGGAGGGGAAAGACACCTACCTAAGAAGAAGAGGTTGGTCAGTTTCCCTTACAATGGGTAAACTATGAGACATAGAGAAAAAATAGTGAGAAGATATGTAAAAACCCCATAATAATAGGGGATAATAAAATAATGTGGGTTATAGAAATAAATTTTATACAAATTCCCCAGATTTATTATCTTTAAAAATTCCTAATTCTAAATTGAGATTGAAGAAGAAACCCTTACAATAATGGTAATTTAAAAATAAAAAAAACATAAGCGGGTTTCCTTGAAATATAAATTAAAATATAATGAAATGAAATAAATATATTATAACTTAAGTTAATATTCTAGTGAATATACCATATTAAATTAATTATGGGGAAAAATATAAACCATTTTTTAGGGAATTAAAAATAGAGGCAAATATCACTTACAACATTGGTGTTCATTGAATAAAAATTCATTTAAAGAAAGAAAATGATATGGATATTAAAAACCTTATTAATTACATTAATTTATTAAAATGGATTAATTATGAATTAATCACACCATATCAAATATATCAATGTGTATAACATTAAATATGTCCCATGAAATTAAATTAATACAAATAACTCCTTACATTAATTCACGACTTCTACTAAATCACTATAATATCCTATACAAAAAAATAACTATCAGAATCACCTTTTTCATAAACTTATTCATATATATAACTTTTTTATAAACTAAATTTATAATTATTCTCTACATTTATATGAGTTATCTATTATCTATTTTCAATATCGAGTGTGGGTAATCTTCATCATTTTGAATAAGTTTCATAATAACATTGTGGTTCTTCATTATTATCCCAAATTTCATCATTCCCAGATCATAAAAGGTACTATTATATATTATTTATAATTATTTATAATTTTATAATTTCATTCTATGAAAATCTTGGTTATGATCCTTAAAGAAGAAAGAAAAGATGAGCAAGTTTCTGTAATTTTTAACAAATGGATATTTGTATCTTAATTAATGAGTTTAATATTAATTTTAACATTACAAAAAAATAAAATCATTATTTGTGAATTTATATCATATATTTCCATTAATTAAGTTCTTATAGTCATCCGTTATATTATTTTATAGAATTGTTTAAATAGGTGTTTAGATCGACCCAGATGTGAACTTACCATAATTAATGGATGTGTATGGTTATAAAAGTGGTTTATTTTGGCATAATATCATTTTTATAGAAGCATAATGATATTATTTAAATATTTTTATGTTTTTGAACCATATTTTAAGATATTTTAATAAAATATAAAGAAACTATATGAAAAACGAAATATGATACTTCGTGGAGGTGGTAGTTCGCACAAACGCATGAATGATGTTTTCATTGTTCTTAATGGAAAAGGGGAAAGACAATTAATTATTATTACCAAAATATAAAAAAAATAAGAATACTATAAATCCTAAATTTTTCATATAATATTTTGGAAAATATATTTGAAAGGGAAATATATAAAAGAAAAATATTAGTAAAAAATTAGTACTTACATTGAGTAATTTGAGCTTTCATTAAAGGATTTATTAGAAATAGATGACTTAAGGGAAAATATTATTAACAGAAGGAAAATGTTGTTAGTTTCAAGGGGAAACCAAAATATATGAGTGGTATTGAAATGGTGGTTAGATGTCCCTTTAATAAATGGTGAGGATGAAACTTTTGTAAATATTTCATCTTAATAAAATTAGTGCACATGTTTTACATGTAAATAAGACTCAAAAATGAAAAATAATGTAGTAGGAATAAGTTTTGTTCTATAAAAACCTCAACCAGACAATTATAAACATGTTTCTAACATTTTAAGTGTTTTACCCCTTTGGTTAACCCATTTTTACCCTTTTGGATGTTACTGTAGTAACTAGTTTTTACCCAAGTAATTCATTTTTTATGCCCAAAAATAAAATGATCCTCATTAAATAATATAGAAATTTATATTCCAAATTTTAAATCATTTTTATTTGATTCATTTTGTAACATTATAAAAATATTATTTTTAAATAATAAATGTATTAAAATTATTTTAAGAGAATAGTGTAACATAAGATCTAAAATATAAAACATAGGCTTAAAAACTAAAATAAATATTTAAAAATAAATAATATCCCTTATAAAATAAATATTTTTTCTTGAAAAGGGTTTATTAAATTTCAAATTGACAATTATATACTAATAATTTTATAAAATTCACAATATTTGTAAATGGTATCTTTTCACTATTCGTGTAAAAATAATTTATTTTTGAAACAATATCAACTGGTTTTCCTAATATAATATTGTTATTATAAATCTAAAAAATAAGTTTATCTTTTAAAATTAAAATTCTAATAATCAGAAATTTAACTTTTAAATACAAAATAAATATATAATTAAAATTATTTTTATTAGAAAATACCTTATTAAAATATTAAATATTTTTATTTTTATTTCCTATCAATTACTAATAAATCCAGTATTAATATATTATCCATATTAATAATATATTTTATCAATAAGATATTTTATTCTTCAAATATGTGCTTGAAAATCAAATTTCATAAGAAAAAAAATAGCATAAAATGATATTATTAGTTATTTAGATATGTTAATTGAATTTTATTAATTCCCTGGTTTTAATAATGTACTTTATTTTTATTTTTATATATATTTCATAATTTAATTGCCTCCATTTTTACCCAAAAAATACTTTAGCTGCATTTTAACAGTTATATATTGTTCTGTGGTTTATTTTAGTTCGATGTTGTGTGTAAATAATTCTAGTGAGAAAATTATATTTAAAATGAAGATATAATTTAAAATCTCGGGGTGTTACATTATCCCCCCTAAATAAATTACATCCTCAAAATTCTAATCATCAGTTACTAATAAAATTATTCCAGGTTGTCTAAATGATAGACATAACTCAATATATATTTTCAAATGATGTATCTACCTTTATATTTTAGGTATGATTATGAAACACATATTTTACCCTCATCTTTATAAATAATAAAATCATCCTTTTTTTGAAAATTGTTCCTAAATTACATCCTTTTCTACACATGAAGTGTATTCCAATTCCTTTAATATATTCCCCTGGGTGTTTCTTCCCACATTTTATACATGTAAGAAATTAAATATTATTTCCTTCATCAGTTTTTGTCACTAGAAATTACATGAGACACAATCCTTATATTCTTTTTCATGTTTGGGAACTCAACTGTGTTCACCTTGTCAATCATAATTCATGATAGTTGGTTTGTAATCATCATGATATTTCTCACTCCAGCTATTATCTCATTTGGTTTCTCACTAGGTCCATCACATAATTTTCCACCATATTCATTATTAACTTGGTTCTTCATAGATCCAACCATTACTAAAACCAAAATAGTGAACATGAGTGATAATAAATTATCATAATAAGAGAACTATAAAAAAATAACTTCAAGATAACCTACTCTATGACACTGTCATTTTATCTTATTTTTCTTTTCAATTCAATTCATATCCCTATTTATTAAACCAATGTTTCTTTAGGTTTGATTCTTTAATACTCCTAATACAAAAAAATAACAATCCAAAATTACTTTGGACATTCTTACAATATTCTAAACTTGAAAATCATTGAAATATAGGCTCCAAAAATTCAACTCACCCATTATCTATAAAATAAATTATCTATTAATATATACCTTAACTTATGAATATCTAAATTTTAATCTATGTTATCCATAGTCATTATCCTATTATGTTATATAACTAGTATATCTAAATCCTTAATAATGGTTTGTGAAGAGCATGTGAATCACAAAAAAAGTATCCCTTAAGAGTTTATAGACATTTGTGAAATCTTTGGCCCACTCATCATGTACAAAGTGAAGATTGAGTTGAAACTCCACTGGGATTTTAGGGTGATTACCCCTAGGTGTATCTATGTAAAATTCAAATTCAATTTCTAGTTTCTAGAAAGGGATTTTATTTGGATAAAAAACACAAAATCAAAACTTTACCAAAATTCAAGGATTTTACCCTATACTTAAACTCATACATAGGGTTTTTACTAAATTTCTCTCATATTATTCCTTAAACAACATAAAATATTCAATATTACCTCAACAAACCTAATGGGTTATCTATACCCTTGATATTATAATCTACTTTAAAAATACTAACCCATTATGGTATCAAAAACACTTATATTATCCTCAACTGACATCTAAATCTCTAAATATATCTTAACCCTACTTTGATACTAATTATAATACCCTAAATGTATCCATACCATAATTACATGACATATATAAAATATTACATTAGATACATACACACAAAATTTTAAGTTGTGAGATTTAGAGAATTAGAATAAAATATTAACAAATAAATATCATGTATTTCTCAACTATTGGAAATTTTTACCACTACATACGATACTACTTAATCCATAATAATTCATTAATATCTACCAAAAAATATCTACACAGGTTATTTTCTTCTAGATATACCATGTGTAATATTTCTCTTCATAAACTAGGTAAATGGAAACACAAAAATTGTGATATCAAATGCTCAGTAGGGGAAATCATATACCTCAAGCTATAATAGAATAAACAATTCTTGAATGATATCAAAGTTGATAAATGATAATCAAATACTGTCATATAACTAATCACATGAGCTTAAAACAAATCCATGGTTAATAATATAAATAAACACATTGAAAATAATAATTGATTCCATTGTGATAGAACACATAAAGTTAGACTAGACAAGTACTTTCTCCAAGATATTACATATCATCAAGACATTATATAAAGACATCTATTTACTATCAAGATCATAGTCAAGACATCTGAATAAATGGGTAGGCATAAACCGAATACCCTAGCTATTTTATCTCATGATACCTATCAATACGTAAGGAGGTTATTTTGGGACTCACTAATCACTAATTAAGACTAATGTAATCCTAATATGAAGTAATAAATAAACTATACAATATATAGCCAATATTATTTTGTAATCACTATACATCTATATTGAAATAATATGTATACAAATTGTTAATATTTCCCCAATCTATAAATGGAATAGATTTCTATGTAAGCTTACCTAAAACTAACATTGTATAGTGTAATGGTATATGGTTGAGACAATAATTTCCCAAATCAATTGATGTATATCATCTTGGTGAAAATGTTTCATTCAAAGGAATAAAATATAGAGTGATCACAAAGGAAAGGCATTGGACGAAAATTCATATTTATACGCCGTGGATGATTAGGTAAGATAGTGGTAGTGATGGATCATTCATATAATATATAATAACATTAAATAATCCATCCCAATAAATAAGTTTGATGGTATCATTTGAATATTTTACTTGATCAAGCATAAAATATGTCAAAATATGTAAAATTATAAGAAAAGTACTTTATAGGAGAATTTGGAAAATTGTTTTGGAAATAATAAATAACCATGAAATTTTGAAACATTTATTAAAAAAATATTTATAAAACCAACATAATATGTATACCCTATAAAAACCATGAAAACATAGAGATTAAGTTTCAATGGAGAATAAAATATTTTGGAAAGATGTGTTCACACATGAACTTTTAAAAGAGATTCTTCTCACACTTATAAAAAATGACCCATAATGAAATAATTAAAAATTACATTAAAAACTTTTTAAATAATTTAAAAATATTATAAAATGATCTTGATCGATAATTGAATAATAAATAAGGATATCTAGAAAAGAATAAAATGACTAAGGACATGGAAGGGAAAGATATTCAGCCAAAATGAATAGGTGGGGTCAGTTTCTCTTACAACATGTAAACTATGATCCAAGGGAAAAGTTAAATAGTGAGAAGAAATTTAAAACCCAAAGAATAATAATTTACATGATAATTATTGGGTTTTATGTAAATATAGATTATATAAATTCCTTGGATTGATTATCTTTCAAAAAAATCTTGATTTATAATTGAAATTGAAGAAAAAACCCTTAAAAAAATTATAATATAAAAAAAAAGAAAATAAGAGGGTTACCATGAAATGGAAATTTAAATATCATAAAATTAAAGATATTAACTATAATTTTTGGTAATAGTGAATTTAATACTCTATATTAAAAAAATTAGGTTGTTCAATAATAAACATTTCTCATAGAGTTGAAAATAGAGACCAAAGACCCTTACAACCTTGGTATCCATTAAATCTATATTCATTTAAATAAATAATATGATATGTATATTAAAACCCCATGACTTACATGAATATGGTAAAAAAATCATTATAAATTAATAAAACCAAATAAAATATATCATAGTGTATAATATGAAATATATCTCAAGAAAATAAATTTGAGACAAAGAACCCCTTAACTTAATTCCTGACTTCCACTAAAGCACTTGAATATCCTATACAAAAAAAGAACTATCTTAATCACCAATTTCAGAACCTTTTTATTATATATAACCCTTAATAAAATTTATTTATAATTATTCTTTATAGGTATATTAGTTATTTATTACCTATTTTTGGTATCAGGTTTGAGTAATCTTGATCATTTTGAACTAGTTTCATAATAGTGGGGTTATTCTAGGTTATTATCAAAAATTTAATCATTAATGGATCATAAAAGATAATATAATTGATTATTTATAATTTTAAATAATTTTATAATTTCATTCTATGTGATTTTTTGGTTATGGTCCTTAAATATGACATCAGCGATGAGCATGTTGTTGTTCTTTTTGACAAATAGACATTGGTATTTTAATTATTGAGTTCAATATTAATGTTACCATTAAAGAAAAAAATAAAATCCTTATTTATTTATTTATATAATATATTATTAGTAATTAAGTTCTCATAGTCATCCATGATATTATTTTACAAAATTATGTTTTCATTTTTCTTAATAAAATGGGTGAAAGGTGGTTTATGATTATTTCCATAATATAACAATATTATTTATACTATAAATATTTAATTCATCATATATTATTGTGAAAAATATATTTTAAATGGAAATATATAAAATAAACAAATTTTAGGAATATTTTGTACTTACATTAATAACATTAAGCTTACCTTGGAGGATTCCTTGGAAATGGAGGACATAGGCCAAAATATTGTGATTTGAAGATAAAGTAAGTGTAAAATGGTTATATGATAAATAAAAATATCAAATTTTCAATATTAAACCTAAATTTTGGATTTCTATTGAAGGAGTGGTGAGAGGTCCCTTTTATAAGTGGTAAGAATGAAAATTTTTGTAAATATTTCATCAGAATATAAAGAGAGAACATTTTTCACATGTCAAAAAGACTCAAAATGGAAAATTATGGATTGAGGATAAGTTTTTTTCAATATAAACCTACAAAACAAATTAGAACATTTTTTTAACATGTTTGGCCTTTTTCCACTTTGGTTATCTAATTTTTACTCTTTTGACTTTTACTGTGGTAACTAGTTTTTACCTAATTCATTTTTCATGCCTAAAAATAAAATTTTCATTATTACTTAATATGGAATTTCTAATTCAAAATTTTAAAACAATATTAAATTTACTTTATAAAAGTTAAAAAAAATAATTTTAACATAATAATTTTATTAAAAATAATTTTAGAGAATAGTTTAACTTAAGTTCTAATATATCATACATAGGTTTTTAAACTAAAATAAATATTTATAAATTAATAACATATCTTATAAAATAAATATTTTTTATAGAAAAGTATTTCAAAAATTTATAATTCATACTTTTATACTAAGAATGTCAAAAAATATTGTATTTGTTAATAACGTTATTTTTTCACAATTAACATAAAAATAAATTATTTCAAGAAAAATGTTAAAAAGTAAACTTGAGATAATAGTGTCATTATAAATCCAAAAATTAAGTTCATTTATTAAAATAAAAATTCTACAATTTTAGATTTTAACTTTTAAATAAAAAACATAAATGTATAATGAAAACTATTTTCATAAGAAAATATCTTTTTAAAATAATAAATATTACTATTATTATTTTCTATAAATTTCTAATCAAATTGGAGTTAATGTATTAATGATATCATTAATATATTTTATCTATATAAATTTAGTTTTTTAAAATAGATACATACAAAGGAAATTTTATAAAAACATCATTTTTAGTAGAAAATGATCTTATTAGTTATTTAGATATGCTAATTGAATTTTTTTAATTACATGATATTAATAATGACCTTTATTTTCATTTATGCATATATTTCATAATTTGGTTATGTGATGCCTTGGCTTTGGAGCCACTAAACTAGAGCTATAGGTTGGTGTTCCATAAGGCCTCAAGCAAGCATCCTCATACAATAGAGGCTGCCGAATAACAATAAGGGCGAGTTTCCATGGGGAGACTATGCCCTTGATATTAGAGTGAGAGAAAAGAAAGAAAAAAAATGAGATATCATTAAGCCAAACATTAATAAATAAAATAAGGAATAGTGCCAGTAATAAGTAAATAGACAAACCATGTTATATCAAAATATGTTGTAAGTTCTATGGATCAAGAACTTTGAAGATATGGACAAGATTATAACTGTATTACCCTTGATTTCTGGTAATTAACCCTTGTTTTATGCTTTTTAAGTACATAAAGCATATGAGAAATGGTTGGGAAAGTTTGGAGACTTTTAATGGGTTAAAGGGAAAAAATTGGTGACGCACGGGCTTCGCACAGGTTTTCCAAACCGTGTGGAAGCCATGCAGGTGGTGGTCACTTTGAACAGAGGAGACCTCATAGTGTGCGCATAGTTTGGGAAAATCGTGTGAGGATGCTGTGCGGAGCGCCCCTTCCAAGCAGTGACTACTGCACGGTTAGCGCACGATTTGCCCAGCCATGCTAACTAACCGTGCACGGTGTCAACTTAGATCCTATTTTAAGGATCTAATCTATTTTATCATTAAACCCACTCGTTTTTTGCTCTTAGACGGACCTAACTTGGGATTTCTCTCTGGTGAAGGTGGGATATCACTTACCAGGCATTTTGGAAGCGATCTGGAGGTTTTCCTTGGCGTTTAGAGGATGGTTGATCGAGGTAAGTCTTGTTTCCTTTAGTTTTCTTAGATCTCCTTCTTCCCTCTTGATGGATACTTAGATCTACACCCAAGGTGGGTAGATCTAAGATAGTGGATGACTTTTAAGTCGGTTTTTGGTTTTGTTGGTACTAGGGGAAGGAATCTAAGGAGGTTTCGAGGAGTAGTTGACTAGGTTTTGTTGTCATTCTTCATCCGTTGGTTGGTTTCACCTAATTTGATGAGGTAGGTGGCTTCACTCATGTTTCTTCTTTCTTATAACTTGAAGGCTTAGTTTTAAATTGTTTCCCTTGATTGAAATGGTTTGTTTATCTACTGTGAAAGAATGGTTGAAACCCCTTTTATGTAACGGGTGATGGAAATGGTGTGTTGTTGCAAATTGGTTGTTGAAGTGAATTTAGAATGGTGATTTTAAACTGGTTATGGGTTTTCTTCTTGAAAGAAATGGTTTTCAATAAAAGGTTTGATGCTTTATTGAAAGGTTTTGAACACACTAGGTTTTGGCATGGATTTTCATGGGTTGTGGTGTGTGTTCATATGCATTGGGATGGATAAGGGAGAGAAGTACCCCCATCAAATGGCTGGGATAGATAAGGGTGAGAAGTATCCCCATCAAAATGGATAGATAAGGGCGTGAAGTACCCCCATCAAGGAAGTCCACTATGTGACGACTTAGTGGAAGGATAACTCACCACTCACGAGTATAGGGAGGTCCAGGTTGCATGCATGGTTGGTTGTGTGGATTTGTGAAATGGAATGAATGTGCCAAAATAGAAATAGGAATTTGATTGGAAACTTTGTTTGGTTGCTTTTCTTGAGATATATGGTTTTTGTTGGAAAATGGTTTTGACATAGAACTTGTTATATTGTGAACTGTTTTGGAATTTTTTTATATAAATTGTTTTATATAAATGTGCTAACATGTTTTATCCTAGATTCATGGGTTGGGAAGTCATCGGGGAAAATCTATTGAGTTTCATTACTTACCCCCTGCTTTGGCACATTGGTGATTTTAGAGATTTCATATACAGGGATGTTGGAAAAGGTAAATTTTCACATGTTTATAGCACTAATTTGTGATACTTGGGCTGGTTCATGATGTTAGAGCTTGGAGATTTTGGAGCATGGATTTGGGTTGTCATCTTGTAGTCTTTTAGTTTGTGTTTCCACTGTTTAATCTGATTTAGTGTTGGTTTCTGTTGTGGTACTCTTGGTTAGTTTATGATAAAATGAATGGTTGAGTTGTCTTATCTTTTTTCACGCATCATTTAGTTGATTAGTTTGGTTATGGTTGTTGGTTCTGTGGTATGTTCTAAAAGGGTAAATCGTCCCCCACTTGTTTTGAAACCCTTAAGCATTTATTGCACGCCTTTGGAACCTTAGGGATGTCTCTTAAGGCCTAGTAATGACTCGTTGTACTCTCAAGCCAATGAGGATAAGCAGGTCATTACAAATGGTATCATTTTGTTCGGTCCTTGGAGTATAAATGCAATCAACTTGTTCCTTTCTTTGTGGAACAAGTAGTCATCAGTTTTTGTTGGTCTTAGCGTTGAATTATTATGTGTCTATTCCTTGGGTGGTCATCTTAGGAAGGAGTAGGATTGTAGAAAACTTGTAATGTAGAGAATAAAAGGACATAGCTAACCCTTTTATACTGAACATCAAGTTATCAGGGAGTTGGGTACATAAGTGTTTTGGAGACACTTATAGGATAAAAAATCTCATTGTCATGGGTTTAGCCAATGAGATGAGCATGACATGAATTAGAGGAATGACTTCCCACTAAGAGTGTATGTATCATTTTGAGAAATGGATTATGGTTTGTTGGAAAAGCATTATTTTTGAAAATTTTAAACTTGTTCTGAAATGAAGGATTTTTAAAAGATAATTATTGATGTATTTTTGAAAATAGATTGATTTTAAAATGAAAGAAAAGATTTTTTTAGAAATGGATAAATGTGGAAAAGCTTGATGGTTGGAAATAAATGTTATGATAGTGATTTGATAGAAATTGAAATGCTAAGACTTCAGTTGCTAGGAAGTGAGACTAGCGGCGTACGTTGTTTGTATAGAAAATGGCGCCCGTTAGGCGTTATAGAAACCAAAAAAGAAGAGGTTGTAGAGAATGTGGTTGCACCTGAGCCACAGGTGAACCTGCAACTAGTCGAAAGTATAGTTCAAGTGTTTTAGGTTGTGGACACGGTGAATTGGATGGATGAGTCAAGGCATGTAGACCATTCTGTCCAGTTCCAGAAGTAGAATCCACCCATCTTTTAGGGTGATTCTGAACCAGAAAGGGCAGAGGTGTGCCTAAATAGGATGAATCGTATCTTCAATTTCATTGGCTCACCAACAGAACTGAAGGTAAATTTGGCGACGTATATTCTGGAGGATCATGCACGACAGTAGTGGGAGCTAGTGGTGCAGGTTAAGGTGGATCAAATCCTGGGCTGGGAGGAATTTGAGGAATTGTTCAATAAAAAATTCTATCCTTACACATTCAAGATCCAGAGGATGACGGAATTTTTCATCCTTGAGTAGGAGAATCTCTCTGTCACGGAGTATGTAGCTAAATTCATGAATTTATTTCACTTTGAACCAGAAGTTGCTGCAAGTGCGTCGCTGAAGGCACGCATCTTTGAATCAGGGTTGCGACATGAGATTCTCTCGAAGATAGTTGTGCTCTATATTACGGATTATATGGAGATGGTAAATAGAGAAATAGTAGTTAAAAGAGACATATCGGGAGTTATGGGAGGAGGAAGTATGATGATACCCATAGGAATGGGTGGGAACTCTAATGCTGGGAACAAGAGGAAGAGGGACACCTACTTTCGAGGTGGCAGTGCGAATCAGAATAAGACGGCTGGATCGGTGAATCTTCCTCCATGAACCATGATGAAATCTGGGTGTTTTCAATGTGGCTCGATTGATCACATGAAACAAGAATGTACATCACCACCAAGATCATTCCACAATTGTAACAAGATGAGACATCTTCAGCGATATTGTCACAGTGCTCCATGGTCGGGTGTTCGTGACACTTCTCAGGTGTCGCAAGCATCTTATGCTTCGCCAGGGCGAGGAAAGAAAAATCAGTCTCGCAAGCAGAACAGATCTGTCTATGGTGATTCCAAGAATACCATGAGTCCTAAAGTAGGACAATCTCAACAAGGCAATAAGGAACAAAGTGCAACAACAAAGAAATTGTATGGAGCGGAACAGGTGATTTGGATGACTAGTCTGGACCGTCTACGGTGAGGGTTATGATTCTTTTGAATTCTACCCTCATGCAAGTGTTGTTCGATACTGGTGCATTGCATTCATTTCTTGATTCTTGTATTTCTAATTTTCTAAACTGAAAACTTGAAATGATGCCTTCTGTGATAAAACTTCAAGCTTATCTTGGTGAAAGAAAGTGGAGAGCCTTCATGTGTAGAGCATGTTCTATAACTATTGATGAAGTTGAGCTGAAATGGGATTTCTCTGTGATGGAGATGGATGTCTATGATATAATCTTTGGTATGGACTGGTTGACATAGTTCAAGGCTCACATCTACTGTTATAGCAGAATAGTCAGTTTCACGATTGAGGATGGCATTGAGCATCTCTTTAGAGAGGAAAGAGAGGTAAAGGCAGATGCAACGGGCTTCTTGGCCCCAGTAGTGGCAACGATCCCTTACCTGTTGTTTGTGTTAAACTTGGAATCAATGGACGAGATCAGGAATAATAGTTTTCAAGTATTCGTGGATCAATTTCCTGATATTTTTCCTTAAAACTTCTCAGGGTTACCACCTGTAAGAGAAGTGGAGTTTATGATTGATCTCCTTCCGGGGACCAGTCCTATCTCACTTCCATATTATAGGATGGAACCAATGGAGATAAAGGAATTTAAAGTTAAGTTGGAAGAACTGAAAAAACAAAGGTTTTATTCCTCCAAGCGTGTCTTTGTGGGAAACACCAGTTTTTTTTGTAAAGAAAGCAGATGGAACTTTAAATCTATGTGTGGATTATTGTAAACTTAACCAAGTTACGATAAAGAATAGATATACACTTCCATGAATTGATGACCTGTTTGATCAATTAAGGGGATATCAGTGGTTCTGTAAGATTGACTTGCAGTCAGGATATCACCAATTTCAAGTTCGGCAGGAGGATATTCAAAAGATAGCCTTCAGAAGCAGATATGGTCACTAAGAAATTGTAGTCATTCCTTTTGGTCTTACAAATTAACCAGTAGTCTTTATGGAATTGATGAATCGAATATTTCAGTGATATCTGGATTCTTTTTTTGTGGTGTTTGTGGACGACATATTGGTGTATTCAAGAACAAGGTCTAAGCATGAGTGACACTTGGTGATAGTGTTGTAAATCTTGAGATACCATCAGTTGTATGCCAAATTATCAAAGTGCGATTTTTGGATACAAGAGGTATGCTTTCTGGGCCATGTTGTTTCTGAGAAAGGTGTTTCAGTGGACCCAGAAAAGATAGAAGCTATTCTTTCTTGGAAACCGCTGAAGAATGTGTTCGAGATATGCAATTTTCTTGGTCTAGCTGGTTACTACCGATGATTTGTGCGTGATTTATTATGACTAGAGTCACCAAATACAGCTCTGAAAAAGAATACTTCTCCATTTCAATATATAGAAGAATGTCAGAAGTCTTTCCAAGAACTGACATTTCATCTTACATCGGCACCCATCTTGATCCTACCTGAATCATGACAGGGGTATGTGGTGTATTGTGATGCTTTGGGAATAGGGTTGGGTTTTGTTTTCAGGCAAGGAGACCATGTGGTTGCTTATGGATCAAGGCAGTTGAGGGTGCATGAGAAAAATTACCCAACACATGATATGGAGTTAGTTACAATCATCCATGCTTTGAAAACATGGAGGCATTATCTCTTGGGTGAGAAATTTATTGTGTTTACGGATCACAAAAGCTTGAAACACATTTTCTCACAATAATATTTGAATTTGAGGAAAAGGATGTGGATAGAGTATCTCCAAATGATTGAATTTGACTTGATGTACACACCAAGAAAAGGGAATTCAGTGGTGGATTAATTGAGTAGAAAGTCATACGCTCAGCTAGAGAAAGTAGCTTCAGATGAGTGAAAGTTGATGTCGGTCTTAGCCGACATGCGTATGGAATGTGAAGACCGATATGATGTTGCGGTATTCTTTCCAGTTGCACTTGTTCCTGATTTTATGGAGATAGTAAATGAGGCACATGAATCCGATGTAGACTGTGTTGCAATGAGTTCAAAACTCAATGGTGGGGAGACCATTGATGGATGGAAGCTGTATGGGAGTTCAGTTTTGTGTTTCAGAGATCAGATGGTTGTACCTATGGTTTGTTAGGGACTAATAATTCATGCTTATCACCATTCAAGATGGGTTGTACACCCAGGTACATAGAAGATTTATAAGGTGTTGAAGGTACAGTTTTGATGGAGAGGCATGAAAAGGAAAGTGTCCAAGTTCATCTCGCGGTGCTTAACATGTCAGCAGGTTAAAGCAGAGCCTTAGAGACCAGCTGGTATGTTACAATCTTTACCTATCCCATTGTGGAAATGGGATCAAATAGCAATGTATTTTGTTACAGGTCTTCCAAGAATGGTTCGGAAACACGATTCCATTTGGGTGATAGTGGATCGTCTAACCAAGTTGGCCCATTTCATCCATATTTTTGAAACTCATACAGTGGAAGATCTTTTAAAAATCTATATCTGAGAAGTGGTAAAGAGGCATGGTGTACCAGTATCTATAGTCTCAGATAGAGATCTCAGGTTCACATCTTGTCTCTGGAAATCATTATAGAAAGCCCTTGGGGATCAGTTGATGATGAGTACAGTGTATCATCCTCAGAAGGATGGACAATCCGAAAGGATGATATAGACATTGGAAGAAATGTTTTGGGCTTGTGTAATAGATTTTGGTGGCTCGTGGGAATATCACATGACTTTAGTGGAGTTCTCATATAAAAACAGTTATCAAGCCTCAATACACATGCCTCCATTTGAAGTATTGTATGGGCATCCTTGTCGTTCTCCACTATGATGGGTGGAAACGGGTGAAACTTCACTAGTCGGGCTAAGCCTTGTCCAAGAGACAATAAAGAAGATCTAGTTGATTAGAAAGTGGATGGAGATGGCTTAGAGTCGTCAAAAATATTATGTAGATCACCATTGAAGACCGTTTTCATTCGTTGTGGGTGATCATGTCTTCTTAAGGATCACTCCAAGGCTTTGACATCATCGTTTGGGAAAGCAGGGAAAATGATCTCCTCGATATATAAGCCCCTTTTTGAGATACTGGAACGGGTTGGTGAGGTGGCGTATTAGTTGGAATTACCACCACAGTTTAGTGCGGTGCATAATGTGTTCCATGTATCTCAGTTGAAAAAGTATCAGCTTGATCCTAACCATGTGATCAGATGGGATCATGTTATCCTAGAGACGGATGCTTTGTTGATACATATCCCGGTACGGATTTTGGATAGGCAAGATAAAGTCTTGCATGGAAAAATCATCGGTCTAGTGCGGGTTTTATGGCACCAAGGTCAGATTCAGGAAGAGACATTGGAATGCGAGAAAGAAATGAAAGAGCAGTGTCTAGAACTCTTTCAGGCAAGCGATGGTTTTCTACATTCTGGGGACAGAAAGGACAATGGTGGGGAGAATATAGTACCCCCGGTTTCAGGTAAGTAACCCTTGTTTTATGCTTTTTAAGTACATGAATCATATGATAAATGGTTGGGAATGTTGGGATACTTTTAAAAGGTTAAAGGGGAAAAAGTGGTGACGCACGGGCTTCGCACAGGTTTCCCAAACCGTGCGGAAGCCGTGCAGGTGGTGGTCACTTTGGACAGAGGAGACCGCACAGTGTGCGCACAGTTTGGTCAAATCGTACGAGGAGGCCATGCGGAGCGCCCCTTCTAAGGAGTGACTACAACACGGTTAGCGCACTATTTTCCTAGCTGTGCGGACTAACTGTGCATGGGGTTAACTTAGATCCTATTTTTAAGGATCTAATCCGTTTTATCATTAATCACACTTGTTTTTTCTTTTAGATAGCCCTAACTTGGGATTTATCTCTAGTGAAGGTGGGATAACACTTACCAAGAATTTTGGAAGTGATATAGAGGTTTACCTTGGCGTTTAGAGGTTGTTTGATCGAGGTAAGTCTCGTTTCCTTTAGTTTTCTTATATCTCCTTCTTCCCTCTTGATGGATTATTATATATATGCCCAAGGTGGGTAGATCTAAGGTAGCGGGTGACTTTTATGTCGGTTTTTGGTTTTTTGGGTACTAGGGGAATGAATCTAAGGAGGTTTTGGGGAGTAGTTGACTCGTTTTTGTTGGCGTTCTTCGTCCGTTGGTTGGTTTCGCCTAATTTGTTGAGGCAGGTGGCTTCACTATTATTTCCTCTTTCTTAGAACATGAAGGCTTAGTTTCAAATTTTTTTCTTGATTGAAATGTTTTGTTCATCTACTGTGAAAGAATGGTTTAAACCCCTTTTAAGTAACGGGTGATGGAAATGGTGTGTAGTTGGAAAGTGTTTGTTGAAGTGAATTTAAAATAGTGATTTTAAACTGGTTATGGTTTTTCTGCTTGAAAGAAATGGGTTTCAATAAAAATTTTGATGCTTTATTGAAAGGTTTTGAACACACTTGGTTTTAGCATGGATTTTCATGGGTTGTGGTGTGTGTTCATATGCATTGGGATGGATAAGTACGAGATGTACCACCATAAAAAGGTTGGGATGGATAAGGGCGAGAAGTACCCCCATCAAAAGGGACGGATAAGGGTGTGAAGAACCCCCGTCAAGGTAGTCCACTAAGTGACGGCTTGGTGGAAGGATAACTCACCACTCGCGAGTACAGGGAGGTCAAGGCTGCATGCATGGTTGGTTGTGTGGATTTGTGAAAGGGAATTAATGTTCCAAAATGGAAATGGGAATTTGACTGGAGACATTATTTGGTTGCATTTCTTGAGAAAGATGGTTTTTGTTGGAAAATGGTTTTGACATGGAACTTGTTATATTGTGAACATTTTTGGAATTGTTTTTATATAAATTGTTTTATATAAATGTGCTAACATGTTTGATCCTAGAGGCATGGGTTGGGAAGTCATCGGGGAAAACCTACTGAGTTTCATTACTCACCCCCTACTTTGGCACGTTGGTGCTTTTTCAGATGTCATATACCGGGATGATGGAAAATGTAAAGTGTCACATGTTTATAGCACTACTTCGTGATACTTGGGCTGGTTCGTGATTTTGGAGCTTGGATCTTGTGGATCATGGAGTTGGGTTTTCGTCTTGTAGTCTTTTAGTTTGTCTTTCCTCTATTTACTCTGATTTAGTGTTTGTTTCCATTGTGGTACTCTTGGTTGGTTTATGATAAAATGAATGGCTGAGTTGTCTTAGATTTTATCATGCCTCATTTAGTTGAATAGTTTGGTTATGGTTGTTGGTTCTATGGTATGTTCTAAAAGGGTAAATCGTCCCTCACTTGTTTTGAAACCCTTCGGCATTTATTTCTTGCCTTTGGAGCCTTGGGGATGTCGCTTAAGGCCTAGTAATGACTCATTGTACTCTCAAGACAATGAGGATAAGCAGGTCATTATAATAATAATATTTGGTATTGAAAGTCCATTAGATAGAAGGGATAAAATAGACCTTATCCTCCTTATCAACAAGGGAGATGTTATTGAAGAGATGTCTTTGATATTAAGTAATAACACAATTAGTGAATATTGGTATATTCTTAGCCTCTTTGAAACCAATTTATATAGTGTCACAAGGAGTAAATATAAGAGGATTCTTGGACTAGTTTACTTTATAGAAGATTATCTCTCCATGACATACCATTCATTGTGCGTTCTCAAGAAGGGTACAGAGAGGATTTTGTATGTTACTCCATAGAGGAGAGGATGTCGAAGGAATGCACTGAGTGGCATCTAAAGCATTAATATCTCTAAATCTATTGGTTGTGAACCAAATAGAGACTCCCTCAATAACTTCCCAGACAATATTCTCATGAATTTATGGTATGTAAACATCGATTATTCTTAACCTGATACCACCATATTTGACAGGATTAGAAAAATAGTTAAAACTGGGATAATGAGTTCTGCCTTCTTGATGAAATCTAAAAGGAGGGTATTGACAGTTTTTTCAATGATCCTAAGAACTATTTTAGGTACTCTGATAACATATATAATATTTATGGGAATAAAGTTATGGATAAAATTAATGAGAATAATTCATGCACCAAATAAGAGGACATGAATCTTATAATTATTAATTCTTCCAACAATTTTGTGAACCAGATCATAAAAATGGATAATTATGATTATATCATGTGGAAAGAGGATCACCTAAATAATCTATGGGAAAATAATTATGAGAGATACCCTAGAACCTTTACACAAATAATAAATTTTCAAAAATGAAATCTCTATTTCCTAGAAAGAGTGTAATCCACTGGAGGAAGAAAGGTTTTTATTTTACCCTTCACTAGATCCTATTATTCCCTAATTCCCAATTAATTATTGTCCAACCTATCCTTAATTCCATTTTTTCAATGTGTTTTTTTAATTACCAAAAAAACTAATATCTTTTTCTTACCCACTTTTATAAGTTTTTTTAAAAGGGTTTACCAAAAATAGTAACAATATCCTTTAATTTCTAAAACTATTCATATCCTCTTAATGGAGATTTATTTGTACCTTATTTTTAATTCACATAGAATAATGTTTTTTATTTTTTTATTTATGTTATTGGATTAAAAATTTATGATTTCCTACAAACCCTATCTTAGAGGAATGACTAAACCTAATTACATGTGCAACTTTTTTACAATTGGGACACCCTAAAATTTCTTTAACGTTATATCGTAAAAAAAATTCATAAGCAGAAAATTAGTTTATAATCCCTTAAAACATAGATCGCAACATGAAATATTGATTTATATGAGTATCATAAAACCTAGAAATTGAATCCCATGTTAATTTCCAAATTTTTAATAATAGTGCCAAATAAATAAAAATATAATTACCTAGTTATTTTAGTCGCGATACAAGTATAGAAAAATAGTGTATTTTTGCTTCATGAATAACCATGGTGGAAAGTTATAATTTACCAAAATAATTTTCCATAAACTTTGAGTGCAACTTTGTGCACTGAAAGGATTCATTACATATTTATATAATCCAAGACAAAGGTTTTTTTATCTCATTTCTAAATATAGGATACTCATGGTCAATTTTTTTTACTAAGGAGAGTCTTCTAAACAACTAAGTTTCACATATTGAATTATTTTATTTTTATGTTATGTCAATTGGTTTGAAGTCTTATCACTTCCATATAGTCATATATACCTTGGATGATTGAAAAAGACCATACAACATTTGAAGGACTTGACTCATTATTCTTGTGTCAAGCCTCACCACAGTTAGTGCATTTTCTAAGTGATTCATGCTCATTTTAAAACAATATACATTCATTTAGACAGAAACATATTATATTAAAGATCATATCGATTTAATATAGTATTATTTTAGCATCATATGTTGAAAAAGGAAGCTCGTTATCTTATAGTAGAATATTTTTCTAGAGAGAAAGTAGTTCTGTAAAGCTAGTGTTACTCTATCCATTTCCACATTTCAAATTATATAGATTTAGTATGCCTTAAAATGTTGTATATTTAGTACAAGAAGGATAAAATGGCATCTTTTCATAACTATTTAGCTACTCATACTACTTTAGATAATTGAGAAGTTCATTTTCAACTACCGTTTTCATTTCCTCCAAATTATCTCTATCATCATTTATATATGTAATCATATATGGTGATCTATAAAATGAAGTATTATTATAGCCACTAGATACATTCATTTCAAACCTATGTTTAGTATAATATTTATAGCATTGATTTATTTCATAATAGATCAAGTGTCTATCCATCTCCTCTTTAAAACATCATCTTGAATAAAAATAATGTAAACATAGACAAATGAATTGGGAAGGGTCATATGAATGCTTTTTTGAAATCTTGATGAACTATTTAACACCATCCTCAAAATCTTTTATAATATGATTATAATCCATAACATTTCTATTTATATACATCCTGTATGGTTCAACAATATTCATATTTTACAAAAAGTAAATAACTACACATAAGGTATTAATATAATGAATCATTTTTTCCATGCGTGAATTATATAAAGTATAACTTTAAAAAATATAATTATAAATTATAATACGTATATATATATAAATTATATAAAAGAATAGATATTAATAAATTGAAAATTATATACATATAATAAAATTGGTATATATGAATGTAATTTTATATAATACATATATACATAGATATGTAAAAAAATATTTTTGTGTAAATATATAATTATGTGAATGTGTAAACATATTTTTATGTAAAAATATAAAGCCTATGTTTTATAATATATTACAAAATTTTATCATTTTATTTCATTATAGTGTGTCATGGTATGTATGTTCATCAGCTACCTATTAGTTTTCTTCAGTTGTATTTAAAATACATCATGTCATTATATACATTGACAAGGAATGTAAATTTTTATAGGAGTTCCTATGAATGTATTTCTATCTATTCTCTCTTTTTATATCTCTATATTCATGTGTTGATTTGTTCTTAATTTCTCAGTGGAATCATGATTTGTTAGTAGTTTTGGATTTATCTTGGTTAAAGCATTGAGAACTCATTCCTTTTATGAAAATTCATCATGGTTTTTTCATTTTCATGTTCTAATTTTTTTATTTTCTTCTAGTTTGGTGATCTTTTGAATTCCATGTGTTTTGGAAAGAATTAAGTTTCTCTCTTGGTGTAGATTATTTTCCTAGTGTGAGGTACGTAAATCCATGCACTCGTTGGTATTTAATTGAGTGATTTGATATGAATTCTATTATACACTAATGATTAAATTATCTTTGTGAGTTAAGTGGAATGAAAAACTAGTAAATAATTTTTCGTGAAATGGTATGTGATGTGAAAACTTTATAAATGTTCTTTAACACTGAAATTATAGAAATTCATCTACAATGCGATGGTATAATGAGGAAAATGATAAATTAACTTTTGAATTTGATGTAATCATTATTAGTGAAATAAATTTTGTGAATATTAGGGTTAATTTTTTAATATTAATTTGATATTTTAAATTGCTTCTCACTACTAGATAAATTAAATTCATGAGTGAGATAATTTTAATGAGTTTTTTTGGAATACTTTATTGATGTTGTGAGTGTTTTGGTTTTTATTAGATATCATAATAAATATATCGTTTAGTGGAACTACAGTTCTATAATGGATAAATACATCTAATGAACTTAAAATATTATCTATGAGTTTATGATGGTTTTATCAAGGAGATATAAGAATTTATAGTGATTTTTCTTGCTAGAAATTTCATTTCTAACAAGGTGATGTGATAATAAATTAGGAAATGATTAATTAATGATATTTTGATTGAGGAATTATTAAGTGTATTAAAATGAGGATTTTTATATAAATTATTCTAGTTTAAAATTGAATAGTGAAGCATAAAATTATGTTAAGAATTGAAGAATGCTTTCATATGTTTTTCTGAACATGATGCACTTTTATCTTTGGATGACTTGGTGTTGAGTAATAATGTGTTGTTCTAAAAATAAAATTATGTTTGGTAGGTTTTACCTTAGATATTTGTATTATTAAATGTATCATGAAGTTGTTTAATTTGATGGGGATTTGGTTTAGGTTGATTCAAAGGATATTGATATGAGAGCCACATGGTTGTCTAGGCCTTTTGTCGTGCCCAAAAATTTTTGAGATTCCAATTGTATATAACTGTAGTATATGATAAATAAAAATAAAAATAAAATATAAAAATAAAATATAATTTAAACTAATATTAATATATAAATATATAAATTTCAACACACACACACACACATATGGGTCTATCCTAGTATTTATCAAAAGGAAAAATATAAATGGGATAGGATACATTCACTGATAATGGTGGAATAGTTAAAGGAGATGAAATAGGGCCATTCAATAAGAATCATACAACTATGTGAGGGTCAGATGTCATGGATTGCATTATAGATAGGAAGAATAATCAAAATTCATGAAAAACTATAAATGATCGGTTGAGAGATCCATAAAAACATATAGAAAATAACATGCCTTTGGTTTTTGGGGTCGATTCATCCAAAATATTCCAAAAAAGGTGGTAGTAAGATTTGACTTTTGTAAGAGCCTAAATAGCGAGGAGGAGCGACGAAAAAGATAGAATTATTCTGAAAATAGGGAAAGAGTTTTAATAGTGTTAAAAAAAAGAATTGATAAAATTTTATTTTCTCAATGTTAAAATGAAAGGCGCTAATAAAGAAGACTTTTATCAATCCTTTTTAGCATTGATAAAGGATCAACTTTATCAATGCTAAAACAACACTGATAAATCTTGACCTTTATCAGTGAAAACCGATATGGGCTCATAAAGAGGATTTTATCATCACTAAAGTTACCACAAATAAATGATGAATTTATCAGTGTGAACTTTAGAGCTGATAAATACTAGTGAATATTAAAAATAAAAAATTACATTTAAAATTTACAATAAATCACTAATTATATAGAAATGAATACAAAAAATAAAAAACTACTTTAAAATAAAAAAATAAAAAATAGTATTAATTACACTAATTGCATTAATAAATATTATGATAAATGTATTATAATAAAAAATGTTAATATTTTGATAGATGTATTAATAATATTATAATAAATTTATTAATATTATGTTATTTTAATAAATTTGTTAATATCATAATAAATTTATTAATATTAAACTAAATTTTTTATTAACAAATGTATTAATATTAGAATAAGTATAATGAATCAATGAATTAATATTATAATAAATTAAAAAATAAAATATTTATTTAATAAAAATGAATAAATATTAAGAATTAATAAATTAAAAACTATTAAAAATGAATAAAAAATATCAATTATATTAAATGTATTAATAAATGAAATAATATTATGATAAATATATAATTAATATTAGAATAAATGTATTAACAAATGTATAAATAGTAATATTATGAATACTATAAGTATTAATATTATGTATAGATTTATAAATAATAACAATAATAATAATAATAATAATAATAATAATAATAATAAAATATATCAATAATAATATTATCTATAATTTTTTTCACAATATATTATTAATTATAAAGTTGTAAAAAAATGTTAGAATTTTAATAATTAAATTTAAGTAAATTTAAAATCACTAATATATATGTATATTATTATTATTATTATTAATTAATTATATTGATGTATATATTGTATCAATACTATATATAAAAATATAATTGATTATTAACTACATTTAAAAAAATTAATTATAATTAAATTATTGTTATTTATATAAATGAATAAATATGTTTATAATGTATCATTAATAAATTTATAGGTAGTAATATCATATAATTTTTTTTTCACATTATATTATTAATTATAAAACTATAAAAATAAGGGTAATAATTTTAATATTTATATTTAAATATATTTATAATTTCTAATATAAAGATTTATTATTATTATTAATTAACTATATAGATGTATTGATTGTAATGATTGTATATAAAAAATATAATTGTTTTTTAACTACCTTTAAAATATTTAATTATAATTAAAAATATTATTATTTATATGTATGTATAAATATTTTTATATACATATATATCCAAAAATATTTAAAATATACATTACTAAACTAATTAATTAAATATAAATATTAATTAATAATTTTATTATTATAGTAATATATAAAATTAATTGTAAAATTACTAAAATTATAAAAATAAGTTCATTTTATAATTTAAATTCATTTATAGATTTGAAGTTTTATTTTTTAAATTATTGATTTTGTCACACCCTGACCTCGAATACTCCTTTATTTAATTATTTTCTCAATGTTAGACCTTTTGGTTGAGTTTTGGGTTGAGTTTCTGACAAAATTATTCGTGTTTTGGGGGTTTTGGTTTTCTTTTAGCCCTATTCATGGTTATTGTGAATAATATTGGGAGAATGATTCATGGTGGAGAGTTTGTGACACCCATGGTGTCATTATATTGTGTTTAAATCATTAAAGGATCTTTATCTGGGATTTCCTAGTGTTTAGGGTGTCATTTGAGGGTTTTAGCCGATTTTTCAGGACAGACGGTTTGCCCAAATTGTGAAACTTAACCCTTCAAGTTGCAGAAATTTTCCAGTAGCATTCACAGAGTTTGGGCACAGTTTAAAAAATTGTGCATCCCATTACAGGATTAATAAAATTTAACCTAGAGATCTACTTTAGGTGATTCAACCTCCCATTTGAATCTCTATCAGTCATTTATCTACCAGAGGGATCCTTCTTTCTTTCTACCTAATTTTAGGCCACTTTTGAGGTGATTTATCAAGAAAGGTTAGTGATTCTTCATGTTTTCTTCATCAAATATTCCCCATTCCTCTTCTTCTCTTCCCCCTATCTCATTTCTTTGCTCTATCTTGGCTTTGTTCTTGTTTTTATAAACCCCATATTGTTGGGACCATGTTGGATGGAGAAGGAAGTTTGAAGAGTTAGCCTTTGCAGAGTGTTGTATTTTGTTGTCAAAGAAGAAAAATCAATTCACTTTGTAAAAGGACCGTAAACTATGACGATGCTTTGCTGATTTGTATTTCACAAATATCATAAGTTTGGAGAACTTGTGATTCAAGCCTTATGAAGGACAGGGGGAGTAAAGAGGTGTTTTTGGAAAACAAAATAAAGTTACGTGCAAGTCAAAATTGGCGCGCAAGTATTGGCGCGCAAGTATATGTGGCGCGCAAGTCATAATTCAGGATCATCACATCAAAATTTGACATAGGAAATAAATTTTATCACAAGTTAAAGATTGGAACGCAAGTCAAAAAGTGGCGTGCAAGTATAAGTGGCACGCAAGTGTGGCGCGCAAGTATAAGTGGCACGCAAGTTTATGTTGCGCGCAATTCAGATTCCAATGTCATCATATCAAAAATGACAAAGGAAAGAAAGTGAAGCGCTAGTGATGGAAGGGCGCACAAGTGGTGAAGCGGCGCGCAAGTGATGCAGTTGCACGCAAGTATTGGTGCGCAAGTGTATGTGACACGCAAGTCACCAAAATTCCTATAAATAGATGACTTGACTCCTCATTTTTTTAATGCTCAACACTTAAGAGAAAATTTGAGCTCTGAGCGCGCAAGTAGTATAGAGTGTTTTTTCGCGCAAGTGTTTCCGCGCAAGTGTTGCTGGGCAAGTGTTTCCGCGCAAGTGTTTCCCCGCAAGTGTTTCCACGCAAGTGTTGACGCGCAAGTGTTGCCACACAAGTGTTTTCGCGCAAGTTTTTCCACGCAAGTGTTTTCACAAAAGTGTTGTCGTGCAAGTGTTGCCACGCAAGTGTTTCCGCGCAAGTGTTGCCGCGCAAGTGTTGCCGCGTAAGTCTACTTCACAAGTTGTGGTATGCAAGTAGCAGTGTGCAAGAAGAGGCACGCAAGTTGTTGGTGTGCAAGTATAGGGCGCGCAAGTGGAAGTGGGCACGCAAGTTGTTTTTCTTCAGGGGTTCCTTCTAGCTTCTAGGTAGGAAAGTGAAGATCTGTACTTCAGAGAATACAACCGTTCAATTGTAAAGAAGCACTGGAATATTGTAATTCTCTATTTGTGCTAAGAGGGTGCACACATGCTTGCAGATTATTTTCCAAGTGCTACACGAGTGTAAGGGTATATCCTACTCATTGTATTCCACATCAAAGGATTGTTTTCTAGTGGATTGTGTGGTACTGGATCATTTTTGTACCATAACAAGGACGTAGCTACTCTTGTTGAGTAGTGAACCTTGTAAATCTTGTGTTCTTGAGATTGTATGTGTTCAACAGGGAAGAAACTCTTTAATAAGAGGAGAATGTTGTTTCAAAAAGAAGGAAACTTAAAAAGTAAAAAGATATCACTGATTCGCCCCCTCCCCCTCTCAGTGATACTTGGATCCTGACTGGGAACTTCAATTAGTATCAGATCCAGGTTCCCTTCGTTTATTCTTTGCTGAAGTGTTTGAAGAAAAGTTGTGATGGAGAATCTAAATTGTGTGAATAGTAAGGGGATTCCTATTTTTGATGGAAAGAACTATAACATCTGGAAGGACAGAGTGATGTCTTATCTTATGTCTCTTGGATATGAAGTTCTCGAAACTACAACAGATGGATTTCATGTTATTGATGACAAGGTTACACTTACTCCTGCCGATAAGAAGAATCTTGAGAATGATGGAAGAGCTAAAAATGCGTTACTCTCATCTCTTTCTGAGAGTGAATTTTTAAGAGTGAAAGGTGTTTCTATAGCCAAAGAAATCTGGGACAAACTGAAGAACATCTATGAAGGAAATATAAAGGTGAAGAAGGCTAAACTACAAATCTGGAGACTTAAGTATGAAGACTTGAAAATGGGAGAATCTGAATCTTTTGGGGATTTCTTTACCAGGATAAATGATATTGTCAGTACAATCAGATGTCTTCGTGATATGTTGGAAGATTATACAGTTGTTGAAAATATCTTAAGAATTCTTCCCAACAAATTTGATGCTAAAGTTTCATCACTAGAGGATAGAGATCCTGAAACATTATCTCTGGATGATTTGCATAGCACTCTCGTAACTTAGGAAATGGGAAGGGAGATGACTATGAAGAGTAAATCAAAAGATGATAGAGAAATGTATATCAAGTCTGTAAAGAAATAGAAGTCAAATAAAATTCTTTTTTAAGATAAAGCTGGTGAATCAGACTCTGAAAACGTGGTATGTCAAAATTTTGATGAAATACTTTCCAAGTTTTCTAAAAATGTGAAAAGAGGAACAGGGAAATACAAAGGGAAACTCCCTTTGAAATGTTTTGAATGTGGAGATGTTGGCCACTTTGTGGCTAATTGTCTTCAAAAAGGGAAAGATGAAGATAGTGATGAAGAAGACAAAAGACCAAGAAGGTCATGGAAGAAACAGGGTGGAAAAGATAAATATTCAAGAAGAGGTAAAGATAAAAAGTTCTTCAAATAAAAAAGAAGAAGAATGTTTTCAAAAAGTGAAGAAGATGATGATAGTGAGACTGGATCTGAAAAATTTGTTTCTGAGAAAGCTAGAGAGAGCTCCTTTTTTGAAACAGTGAATAATGATGATTATGAGAGCAGTAGTACTGAAGAATAAGAAACTCAACTTGAACTGTATCTAAAATACGAGCTGAAGGAATGTTTGAGAAAGATCAGAAGGCTTGAGAAGGAAAACAAGAATTTGATACATGAAAATTCCACATTAAACAATGAAGAAATTTCTCATGATGAGAAAATCAATATGGAAAATGAGATTGATGATCTGAAGAATTCTTTTGAGAATGCAAAGAATCACAATGATCATCTTGAAGTAAAGCTGAAAGAAAAAGAAGAAGAGCTGGAACTTTTCCAACAAAAACCTTATCAAGCTAAATAAATGAATGTCAGTTTCAAACAATCTGTCTCAGAAGTTGGTGAATGTTCCAGTAAGAATGAACCAAATGAGGATCTACAAAAGTTATCTGCAAAGGTTTAAAGCAACGATGGAACTAGTTCTAATAAGAACAAGGCTGGAAAGTTCATGTATGTGGCCAAAGTCATCAACACTGAAAAATCAGAAGTGCATACAAATCTTGAGTCAAAGAAGTCTTCTAATACCATTGGTACTGATAAATATGAGCCAAATAAGAGAGTTACAAATGTAAACATAAAGGTTCATGATTAGCAGAGTTCTATTAAGAAGGTCATTGAGAAGCATGTTCATAACCCTGATCAGCATAGAAGTTTTAGAGGCAAATATTCTTTCTATGGTTACTGCTGGTATTGTTGTGGATTCGGACACATGGAAAATATGTGTTGGTTCAACCAACAAAATTACAACTGTTCCACAAGTTTTTAAAGACATGGATTGAGGAGGATTCAACCCTTTCAAAATATAAAGTCTCCAAATAAACTTCAGGAAATATCTGAGAAGACTAGTGTGAAAGTTGAGAATAGGTTCCAACCACTGGAAACTATTTGTGAAAGATGTGATCGACCTGGACATCTTGCCAAGGGCTGCCTTTGTGTGTTACCAGAGCAACAAAAGATTCTTACTAATTCTCAAAAGCCAGAGTTTTAAAAAAAAGGTATAGGTCTGATATGTTTGAAAAGAAAGAGTGCATGGTTGTCTGGCCAGAACACATTAACTTGGCTAGGAAGTTGGAGGAAGCACAACAGAAAGTGAAGGAAAAGGAAGAACAAAAAGCTCTTGTTGTCAAAACTGCTTTGAAATCTACAAAAGGAGAACGTCCATGGATTCTTGATAGTGGAAGTTACTCTCATATGACAGGAGACTTAAAGCTTTTGAATAATGTGAAAGACTTCAAAGAAGAAACAATGACATTTGGAAGTTATGAATCTCTAAGGATCAAAGGTGTTGGATCAGCCATTATTGGAAAAGAAAAGATGAAATCCAGGAAAACACTATATGTTGATGGGATGAAACATAACCTTCTTAGTGTGTCACAACTCTATGATGAGGGAAACAAAGTTATATTCAGTAAATATGGATTTGTTGTGAAAAGTGAAAATGATAGATATATAGTTACAAGGGAACAACGTACTAAAGGGAACTTGTTCCAAGTTGGTGAAGTGCAGAGCACTTGTTACATGGGTGTAGTGGATGAAAATCAATTATGGAATAAAAGGCTGGGACATATGTGTCAGAGAAATATGTGCAAGTTATCAACGTGAGATAGTGTCTTAGATATGCCTGATTTATCAAGAAGAAGATATTGGTGCTGCATTATTTATGAAAAAGGGAATATTACAAACTATTTTCATAAGAGAGTTGAAATTCATTCAGAAAAAACCCTTGGAACTTATATATTCTGATGTATGTAGACCAATGAGCAAGAAATCAAAAAATAGAGATAAGTACTTCATTACTTTCATGGATGACTTTAATTGCATTACTTGTGTTATGTACATGAGATGTAACACCCCAAGCTTCTACGGTATGCTTCTCTTTGAATAATGTGATAGCGTGTGTTGTACGCAACACCGAGTTCTAACACACCGTAACCAATCAAACTAGCCGTTATGAATAGTAATACCTACATTTTGAAATTATATATATTTTATATTTCAAAATGGACTTTATTTTTGGATTCAGAATATCTAATTTAGCCTAAGATGAAATTTTGGTACTTTTCGGATAACTTTAATATTTTGATGAATAGTGAAAATTACTAAATTCTAATTAAAAACAACTTTTTTAATCAAAATAATTAATAGTGATAAATTATGAATTTGAGTGGTTTTAAAGTATATTTAGAATATATTTTTACCATTTAATATAATGTTGGTCATTGGACATAATTTTACAATTAAACCGAACATAAACAATTGTCAATCTTTTGATAGTTATTATCTCTTAAAAACACGCTTTTTGTTTTGACAGCGGGAATTAATTTTAAATTAATTTCTGCCAGTTCTGTGTTTTGAATTTAGAAAAATGGATTCCATATTTGGAATCAGGATGTCCAAATTGTGTAAATAGGTAACTTTTATTTTTAGACATTTTGAATAATTACTGTGGCAAATATTTTATTTACCATGGTTAAGGGTAAATCTGGTAAATAAGGGTTAACAAATAATATTATAATAATATTAATTACCCTAAAACGTGTCCTAGCCTTATTGGTTAATTCATGTTCGACCATAGGCATATTTGGGTCGATTTTGGGACCCATGGTGCCACTTGTAGGTGATAGGGACACTTTTTTTTAATTAAGTTAAAATGAATACAAAAATGACACAAGTATATATCTTTTAGAAAAACAATTATTACATAGGGTTATATATGTTGGATTTTAGATTATAAATATTCATTAGAAAGATAAAAATATTTCCTACATAATGATATTTTATTGATAATTTGTAGACATTAAATAATTTAATTTATTTATGACACAATGATGATGTAGTAATTACTATAATAGTGAAAAATTAAAATAATTGATATTATAAATACCCAAATAAATATAATATGAAACTTTTAATGAATTAAAATAATTTTATAGGATAATATGATATATTATTATTTATTTAAATGACTTTTTTCGAAGTAATCAATCTGTTATGAGTTTCACAAAAATCAACTATTAAATAGTGTCAAAATTGACATAAAAGAGTTCTTAAAAAAATATTATATTATAAATTGATATTAAATTCCTAAAAATCTAATTTTCGGCCAAGAGACTTATATCATGATAGGTTCATCATTAATGGACCACTTGGGGGTCTCTTGGATGTATATAGTAAGTTTATTTACCATATTATATAAAAATACAAACAGACATTGTAAAAGTGAAACTAATTAACTTAGAGTTAATACTTAAAGATAAGGTTAATATAAGTACCCAAACCTGTCTAAATTCTATTGGTTGAGTTTTTTTCGACCCATACCCACCTTAAACTTTGAATAATAAACTTTTTATCTATTGGAAACCGAATATGAATTTATTATAAACTAATATCTCTAGCTTTTCCAAAGGTGCGCCTCACCCCTCTTATAAAAGGGCACTCCTCCTTCTCATTTATTCACACCTTCAAAGCCTTTTGGTTCGGCCAAAATCTGCCCAAATACTCTCCCAAATTCCCTCAATACAACCTAGGTGCCTTAGTTTGATCATAAAGACAACCTAAGGAGCCCTTTTGATCAAATCAAAAGGAAAAACCCGAAGAAGAGGTAATGATTTTACCACCCTTTTCCAAGTTCATTTCTTCTTCCACTTCTTCTTCCTTTGTTGTTACCATTATAAAATAATAACTCCAGTATCATGTATATACTGTGATGTTATTATAAATATGGTACAACCATATTCAGTATTCTATCCACCCTTTGAATAACATGTCACCATACGTGCGTACGTACGGCTTACCGTCTCCACGTCGTGGTGTAATTGTTATTCAATATAATATTATTTGGATGGGTATAATAATGATGTGTAACTCATGTAAATAATAAATATAACATGTTAATGATTCTGTATATATGATATACCATCCATTTATATATTATTTTAATATCAAAATAATGATATTGTCGCTCGTGCGTACGTACGGACTACCGTCTCCACGAACACGATGAGATTCATTCTCCATCGTAACCATTAAAGTATAATTATCATTTGATGATTTAAAAATGATTTTTAAGGACTTGATATCATTTTGTATATGAATAATATACAACCTATCCTTTAAAAACATGTCTTACGTAACAAAACATATAAAAGAAAACAAGTAAGTTAACACCCGAAACAACGATAATACTAAGATATTATTATCAAATCAATATTAAAAGATCATATATGATATCATATTAATGTATATGATTCTTGTATAATTTAATAAAAATTATTTCACCATTATACAGGAGGTTAACCTACCCCAACCAAGGAAAAGTACAAGGTAACGGTTATTTCACAATCTCTTCATTATCCGAGGTTGTTTATACGTAATAATCTACTGGGATCTCTTTACCATCCACATCCATGTTTTCTTAAAAATGTATTTCAAAACATTTTTATTATTTACAAGAATATGGTTTAAAGTCATTTATACCCTTGTTTTACTTTTTATAAGATGAATCTTTCTGTCATTTTCAAAACAAGGTCCTTTTTAACCTTTTCGACAGAATTAAGGTAAGAATGTTTTTTTAACTTATACGGCCGGTGCGGTTATTTTCCGCCGTTATAAAATCATCAAAGCTTTCCTTAAAAGCTTATAAGAATATTTTCAAAGAAAATGTTTTATTTTATATGGCTCTTAAATGATTTCAAAATAGAAAGAGATATTTCTTTAAAAAGTGTTTTTATTTCATCTATGTCAACATCCTTTGATGGATTTTACGCTTATTTGAAGTTGATTTATTATGATACAAAACTTCTATAATGTATTGAAGGTTTTGTGATATGTTTGACTGTGGATGTTCTATTTTTATACCATTCATAGTTTATGGTGAAATTATTGACATTTCGTATGCTAGTTTTAATACGAATGTTTATGTTATGTTTAAACCTTTTCATATGGGAATGCATTGGACTTAATATGTAACGGGTGGAGCCCGCTATAGCTCCTCGATGCATCGGTAGGTCTCATGAGACAAACTAGTGTCTTGGCACAAGGCCTTGACAAAATCTTATTTGTAGTCTTGGCACGAGGCCTTGGCTATGTGGTTATGATAGTCTGGCATTATGAATTCCATCATTATAAAAGTGGTTATTGATTTTGCATGTGATTATTCGATTAGTAGAATATCCATGTGAATATGTAAATGGAATTATTTCATTTTATTTATGCCATACCATGTTGAAAGTTCAAGTTTGAAAGGCTTTTGTTTTAGTTATACATTTCCTTAAATGTTTATTCTTATTTATAAAAGTTTCCGCTATATTGTTATCCTTACTGGGCATTTGAGCTCACCCCTTTTCTATGTTTTATTTTTCCCAGGAAGTGAAGAAGTAAATTATAAATGAAATGCAGGGATATTATGTGGGGATATGAGTGTGGATTATGGAGACAATATGTTGTTGTAGTAGTTTTTCATTTTATGATGTAATGTAAGACTTATGAATATATCTAGTGTTTCCAAGGCTACTAAACCAATCGGTCTTTTGAGATTTGATCTTTCTTGTGATCATGCCAATTTTATGTAATAATGCACCGAATCTGGGTAACTCGGGTCGGGGCATTACAGTTGGTATCAGAGGAAGTTTAGTACAAACCTTGTAAGCTAGATTTAGATAAAATATGATTAGAGCACGTAGACCTAAGATGAACTTTGAGGATTAGTATAGAAGAACTTCCTAGAATTTTGGTATTGTAGAGATTTTGTGAGTTTTCCGAGAAATACATCCCTGTCTGGATACGAGCAGGTAGAGGCGGCTCTGGCACAGATGTACCTAGGGGTAAAACCCGAAAACACCGCTTTGAGCTAGACTCGAACGGGAACTGGTGCACGACAACGGGCCTTGATGCACTCTTGGTTACGACACTCCCGGGGGATATGCTTTGGATAACTCTCATTTTTCTTTACAAATCATTGTGAAGGGTTTATGAGTATATACTTCCTCAAAGAAAACATTTTTATGATTATTGATTATATCCATAAATAGTTCAATTTATGTTAAGTGTTTTATAAGTATGGGATTATGTATTTTGATTCATAAACTGATCTATTTTATGCCATTGTTTATAAATGGCGCCTAGTGGAAGAAATGGAAACCGTATCAATGCACGCACTCCATGTAGTTATTGCCCTCCTACTCAAGATAATTATAGTGGGGCTGGTGATGCAACCGGTGCCGATCAGTTAATCACCATACTGGGACAACTTACTCAGGTTATGAATAATAACCTTACCCGTATGGAGCACCCTGATCCACAGCGTGGAGGATCAATGTTAGATCGATTCATGAGGCAACAACCACCAACGTTCAATGGGAGTAAAAATCCCTTAGTAGCTGAGCAATGGATAAATTACCTAGAGAAAATATTTCAGGCTTTGGGGAGCAATGAAAGGGAAAAAGTTATCATGGCAGTTTACCGCCTCACTGGAGATGCTGATCAATGATGGTCATTGATTCAAAACATGAAGGAAGATGATGAATTATCAAATATGGAATGGAGGGAGTTTAAAGATCTGTTTTTAGAAAAATACTTTCCTCGCGACCATCGAGCAGATATGGAAATGAAATTTCTGAGTCTGAGACAAAAGGAGGATGAGAATGTCACAAAGTATGAGGCTAACTTTACAAGGTTAGCAAGGTATGCTGGAGATTATATACGTAACCCAAGAAGTAAGATTGATCATTTCTTTGATGGGTTAAAACCATTTCTCCGTCGATCATTAGTCTCACAATCCTTTTCTTCGTATGAAGACATTGTCTTATGTGATATCAAGACCGAAAAGGAACTCTCTAAGTCTTATGACTTTAAGGCAAAGCAAGAGAAGAAGAGACCTGCTGATCAATCTGGGAATGGAAATAAGGGGAAGAAGGGAAAGGTTGAATATCCATCCTGTGGTAAATGCGGGAAGAAACACCCCGGTACTTGCTTGAAGGGAATGAGAGTCTGTTACAAGTGTGGTGAAAAAGGCCACCAAGAACGTGATTGCAAAGGGAAGAAGGAAGCCACCAACGTTCAATGCTACAATTGCAGGGAGTTGGGAAATTATGCAAATGAATGTCCTAAGCGTCAGGAGAACTTACCTCAGAAAAGGCCAAGGGATCAAGGCCAGACTTATGCTATCACTACTGTTGTGGTAGAAGCTCCGAAAGACGTGGTGGCAGGTAATTTAATGGTTTCCTCAAGTTTAGCAAATGCATTATTTGACTCTGGATCATCGCATTGTTTCATATCTTCCCAGTTTGCTAAGAAAATTAGATATTTCCAATTTGATTTAATAAGGGAGTTGTCAGTTAAAACTCTTAAGGGAAGTATCATTGCAACAAAGTTTTGTGAATCAGTCCCCATTAGAGCGCATAAATGTTCTTTATTTTCTGATCTCATCGTCATACCTATGATTGAGTTTGATATAATCCTCGGTATGGACTGGCTTTCAGACTATGATGCGAAGATTTATTGTAAGAAGAAAGAGGTTACGATTCTTGATGATAATGATAAGGAACACCTTATCTTTAGAGCAGAATCGTCACCACCTAATTCTTATTTAGATCCACCCCCTGTAGCTCAACTTAATTCAATTATTGGGGAGGAAGAGAATGAAATAACTGTCGGTGAGGAAAGGAATGTTCAAATAGAGGATGTACCTATTGTGAATGAATTTGTAGATGTATTTCCGGAAGATTTACCTGGACATCCTCCAGAACGAGAAGTTGAGTTTTCCATTGATTTGATTCCTGGATCAAGGCCTATATCGAAGACCCCTTATAGAATGGCCATTGTAGAATTAGTTGAACTAAAGAAACAACTAGAGGAATTGAGTAATAAGGGATTTATTCGCCCTAGTGTTTCTCCATGGGGAGCCCCTGTTCTTTTTGTTAAAAAGAAAGACGGATCTATGAGGTTATGTATCGACTACAGGGAGATCAATGCTATAACGATAAAGAACAAGTATCCCCTACCTCGTATTGATGATTTATTTGACCAACTGCATGGAGCTCAATACTTTTCCAAGATTGAACTTTGATCTGGATACCATCAGTTGTGTGTGAAGAAGGAAGACATTCCGAAAACAGCATTTCGAACCAGGTACGGGCATTACGAGTTTACTGTAATGCCATTTGGATTGACTAATGCACCCTCTGTATTCATGGATCTGATGAATAGAGTTTTCAAGGAGTATCTCGATGAATTTGTGGTGGTATTTATTGATGATATCTTGGTATACTCCAAAACCTATGAAGATCATGAAAATCACTTGCGCATTATCTTGAAGACTCTGAGGAGGCATGAATTATATGGAAAGTTTAGCAAGTGTGAATTCTGGCTTCATGAGATTTCTTTTCTTGGCCATATTGTCTCTAAAGATGGAATCTATGTTGATCCTTCTAAGACCAAGGTAATCCAAGACTGGATAGCACCTACGAGTATAACTGAGGTACGTAGTTTTATTGGTTTGGCAGGTTATTATCGACGTTTCGTCCAGAATTTTGCCTGATTGGCTAACCCATTAACGAAGCTCACACGTAAAGGGGTTAAATTTGTTTGGACAAAAGAGTGTGAATAATGTTTCGAAGAACCTAAGAGAAGATTAGCCAATGCTCCTATATTGACTCTACCATCGGGGAATGATGGGTTCGTTATTTATAGTGATGCATCAAAGAAAGGACTTGGTTGTGTCCTTATGCAGAATGATAGAGTTATTTCCTATGCATCATGACAGTTGAAAATTCATGAACAAAACTATCATACTCATGATCTCGAGTTAGCAGCTGTGATCTTTTCTTTGAAGATATGGAGGCACTACCTCTATGGTGAAAAATGTGAGATTTATACTGATCACAAGAGTTTGAAGTATATTTTCTCACAAAAAGAACTCAACATGAGGCAAAGGGGATGGCTTGAATTACTCAAGGATTATGATTTCACGATACACTACCACCCGGGGAAAGCAAACAAGGTGGCAGATGCTTTGAGTAGAAAAGAACATGGAGTTTTGAACAATATGAGAATTGAAAGGGATCCAATTTTCATGGATCTAGTGAAGATGGACATTGGAATAACCAGGGAAGGTGAAACATCAATGCTTTTTCAAATGGTTGCCAAACCATATTTACTAGAAAGGATTAAGAGTTCTCAGACCGATGATGAAGAATTTCAAAAGAAGATTAAAGCTGTGAATGATGGGAGATGGAGAGACTTTGTGTATGAAGATGGAATTTTGAGATTTGGGAAGAGACTTTGTGTTCCCAATATACCTGATCTAAAAAGGGAATTGTTGGATGATTCTCATAGTTCCAATTTCTCTATACACCCTGGGAGAACCAAAATGTATAGAGATTTGAAGGAACTTTTTTGGTGGGACAACATGAAGAGGGAGATTGCTGATTTTGTGTCAAGATGTATGGTTTGTCAGCAAGTGAAAGCGGGAAGGCAACAACCTGGAGGAGTCATGCAAACTCTTCCCATACCGGAGTGGAAATGGGACAATATTACGATGGACTTTGTCATGGGGCAACCAAAGACTCCTAGAAGGAATGATTCAATATGGGTTATTGTTGATCGTCTTACCAAGTCAGCACATTTTCTTGCTATAAGAGAATATCTACCCCTGGAACATCTAGCAAGACTATATATTAATGAAGTTGTAAGACTTCATGGAGTACCCCTATCGATTGTTTCTGTTCGTGATCCACGTTTTACTTCAAGATTTTGGAAAAGTCTTTAGAAATCCCTGGATACTGAACTTCATTTGAGCACTGCTTACCACCCTCAGACAGACGGACAATCAGAACGGACTATTCAGACCTTAGAAGACATGTTGAGATCTTGCTCACACGACTTTCAGGGTATGTGGGATCAATATTTACCACTGGTAGAATTGTCCTATAACAATAGCTTCCATTCGAGTATTCTGATGGCACCATAGGAAGCGTTATACGGAAAGAGATGTCGTACACCAACCTGTTGGGATGACTTTGGTGAAATAAAACTTGTAGGCCCAGAACTGGTGGAGGAAACGGTGGAAAAGGTGAAAGTAATCCAAAATCACATCAAAGCAGCTCAAAGTAGGCAAAAGAGCTATGCCAATAATCGAAGGAAGGATTTGGAATTTCAAGTCGGTGATCATGTTTTCCTGATGGTATCTCCATGGAAGGGAGTCATACGTTTTGGTAATAAAGGTAAATTGAGTCCCAGGTACATCGGACCTTTTGAAATTCTAGAACGAATTGGGGCTGTAGCTTACCGATTGGCAATGCCGCCAAGTCTCTCCAAAGTTCACGATGTGTTCCACGTATCTCTGTTGAGGAAATACATGCCTGACCCAACACATGTACTCACCTATGAGGAATTAGAACTGGAACCCGATCTTTCCTATTGTGAAGAGCCCGTCAGGATTCTTGATACGAGAGAACAAGTACTGAGAAACCGGACGACGCGTCTGGTAAAAGTTTTGTGGAGAAACCATAAGATGGAAGAGGAAACGTGGGAACCTGAGGAACTTATGATGAAGAACCACCCGAGTCTTTTCATGCGGTAGTATTCTAGAAATTTCATGGACGAAATTATTTGAAGGAGGGGAGAATGTAACACCCCAAGCTTTTACGGTACGCCTCTCTTTGAATAATGTGATAGCGTGTGTTGTACACAACACCGAGTTCTAACACACCGTAACCAATAAAACTAGCCGTTATGAATAGTAATACCTACTTTTTGAAATTATATATATTTTATATTTCAAAATGTACTTCATTTTTGGATTCGGAATATCTAATTTAGCCTAAGATGAAATTTTGGTACTTTTCGGATAACTTTAATATTTTGATGAATAGTGAAAATTACTAAATTCTAATTAAAAACAACTTTTTTAATCAAAATAATTAATAGTGATAAATTACGAATTTGAGTGGTTTTAAAGTATATTTAGAATATATTTTTACCATTTAATATAATTTTGGTCATTGGACATAATTTTACAATTAAACCGAACATAAACAAGTGTCAATCTTTTGATAGTTATTATCTCTAAAAAACACGCTTTTTGTTTTGACAGCGGGAATTAATGTTAAATTAATTTTGCCACTTCTGTGTTTTGAATTTAGAAAAATGGATTCCATATTTGGAATCAGGATGTCCAAATTGTGTAAATAGGTAACTTTTATTTTTAGACATTTTGAATAATTACTGTGGTAAATATTTTATATACCATGGTTAAGGGTAAATCTGGTAAATAAGGGTTAAAAAATAATATTATAATAATACTAAATTACACTAAAACGTGTCCTAGACTTATTGGTTGATACATGTTCGACCATAGGCATCTTTGGGTCGATTTCGGGACCCCATGGTGCCACTTGTAGGTGATAGGGACACTTTGTTTTAATTAAGTTAAAATGAATACAAAAATGACACAAGTATATATCTTTTAGCAAACAATTTTTTACATAGGGTTATATATGTTTGATTTTAGATTATAAATATTAATTAGAAAGATAAAAAGATTTACTACATAATGATATTTTATTTATAATTTATAGACATTAAATAATTTAATTTATTTATAACACAATGATGATGTAGTAATTACTATAATAGTGAAAAATTAAAATAATTGATATTATAAATACCCAAATAAATATAATATGAAACTTTTAATGAATTAAACTAATTTTCTAGGATAATATGATATATTTTTATTTATTTAATTGACTTTTTTCGAAGTAATCAATCTGTTATGAGTTTCACAAAAATCAAATATTGAATAGTGTCAAAATTGACATAAAAGAGTTCTTAAAACAAATATTATATTATAAATTGATATTAAATTCCTAAAAATCTATGGTTCGGCCAAGAGACTTATATCATGATAGTTTCATCATTAATGGACCACTTGGGGGTCGCTTGGATATATATAGTAAGTTTATTAACCATATTATATAAAAATACAAAGAGACATTGTAAAAGTGAAACTAATTAACTTAGAGTTAATACTTAAAGATAAGGTTAATATAAGTACCCAAACCTGTCTAAACTCTATTGGTTGAGTTGTTTTCGACTCATACCCACCTTAACCTTTGAATAATCAACTTTGGATCCATTTGAAACCGAAATATGAATTTATTATAAACTAATATCTCTAGCTTTTCCAAAGGTTCCCCTCACCCCTCTTATAAAAGGGCACTCCTCCTTCTCATTTCTTCACACCTTCAAAGCCTTTTGGTTCGGCCAAAATCTGCCCAAATACTCTCCCAACTTCCCTCACTACAACCTAGGGGCCTTATTTTGATCGTAAAGACAACCTAAGGAGCCCTTTTGATCAAATCAAAAGGAAAAACCCGAAGAAGAGGTATTGATTTCACCACCCTTTTCCAAGTTCATTTCTTCTTCCACTTCTTCTTCCTTTGTTGTTACCATTATAAAATAATAACTCCAGTATCATATATATACTGTGATGTTATTATAAATATGGTACAACCATATTCAGTATTCTATCCACCCTTTGAATAACATGTCACCATACGTGCGTACGTACGGCTTACCGTCTCCACGTCGTGGTGTAATTGTTATTCAATATAATATTATTTGGATGGGTATAATAATGATGTGTAACTCATGTAAATAATAAATATAACATGTTAATGATTCTGTATATATGATATACCATCCATTTATATATTATTTTAAAATCAAAAGAATGATATTGTCGCTCGTGCATACGTACGGACTACCGTCTCCACGAACGCGATGAGATTCATTCTCCATCGTAACCATTAAAGTATAATTATCATTTGATTATTTAAAAATGATGTTTAAGGACTTGATATCATTCTGGATATGAATAATATACAACCTATCCTTTACAAACATGTCTTACGTAACAAAACATATAAAAGAAAACAAGTAAGTTAACACCCGAAACAATGATAATACTAAGATATTATTATCAAATCAATATTAAAAGATCAGATATGATATCATATTAATGTATATGATTCTTGTATAATTTAATAACAATTATTTCACCATTATACAGAAGTTTAACCTACCCCAACCAAGGAAAAGTACAAGGTAACAGTTATTTCACAATCTCTTCATTATCCGAGGTTGTTTATACGTAATAATCTACTGGGATCTCTTTACCATCCACATCCATGTTTTCTTAAAAATGTATTTCAAAACATTTTTATTATTTACAAGAATATGGGTTAAAGTCATTTATACCCATGTTTGACTTTTTATAAGAGGAATCTTTCCGTCATTTTCAAAACAAGGTCCTTTTTAACCTTTTCGACAGAATTAAGGTAAGAATGTTTTTTTAACTTATACGGTGGGTGCAGTTATTTTCCGCCGTTATAAAATCTTCAAAGCTTTCCTTACAAGATTATAAGAATATTTTCAAAGAAAATGTTTTATTTTATATGGCTCTTAAATTATTTCAAAATAGAAAGAGATATTTCTTTAAAAAGTGTTTTGATTTCATCTATGTCAACATCCTTTGATGGATTTTACGCTTATTTGAAGTTGATTTATTATGATACAAAACTTCTATAATGTATTGAAGGTTTTGTGATATGCTTGACTGTGGATGTTCTATTTTTATACCATTCATAGTTTATGGTGAAATTATTGACATTTCGTATGCTAGTTTTAATACAAATGTTTATGTTATGTTTAAACCTTTTCATATGGGAATGCATTGGACTTAATATGTGATGGGTGGATCCCGCTATAGCTCCTCGATGCATCGGTAGGTCTCATGAGACAAACTAGTGTCTTGGCACAAGGCCTTGACAAAATCTTATTTGTAGTCTTGGCACGAGGCCTTGGCTATGTGGTTATGATAGTCTGACATTATGCATTCCATCATTATGAAAGTGGTTATTGATTTTACATGTGATTATTCGATTAGTAGAATATCCATGTGAACAAGTAAATGGCATTATTTCATTTTATTTATGCCATACCATGTTGAAAGTTCAAGTTTGAAAGGCTTTTGTTTTAGTTATACATTGCCTTAAATGTTTATTCTTATTTATGAAAGTTTCTGCTATATTGTTATCCTTACTGGGCATTTGAGCTCACCCCTTTTCTATGTTTTATTTTTCCCAGGAAGTGAAGAAGTAAATTATGAATGACATGCAGGGATATTATATGGGGATATGAGTGTGGATTATGGAGACAATATGTTGTTGTAGTAGTTTTTCATTTTATGATGTAATGTAAGACTTATGAATATATCTAGTGTTTCCAAGGCTACTAAACCAATCGGTCTTTCGAGATTTGATCTTTCTTGTGATCATGCCAATGTTATGTAATAATGCACCGACTCTGGGTAACTAAGGTCAGGGCGTTACATGAGCCATAAGTCAGATGCTCTGTAAATTTTTAAGAGTTTCAGGAGGAAAGAAGAAAAGGAATGTGAGTATTCAGTGAAGAAGTTGAGAAATGATAATGGTGGTGAGTTTAAGAATTAAAAGTTTGAATGTTATCTTGAGAAGCATGGAATTCGGCATGAGTTCATTTCACCATACACACCTCAACAAAATGGGGTTGCTGAAATAAAGAATCTAAGTTTGGTGGAAATGGGGAGAACTATGTTGCTTGAGCATAGACTTTCTCATTATTATTGGAGGCAAGCCATGAGCACTGCTGTGTATATTCAAAACTGATGTTTCTTTAGACCAAACTTAGATATGACTCCTTTTGAAATGTTCTATGAAAAAACTCCAAGTCTGAAACACTTAAGATTTTTTTTGAGTCCGTGCATTATAAAGAAGAAAGGTGGAAACCTTGGAAAGTTTGAGCAAAGAGGAGATGATGGAATTTTTCATGGATATGATTCAGAAGGAAGAGGATATAGATGTATCAACAAAGAAACAGGAAGAATTACTGATTCTTCAGATGTAAAAGTTGTTGAAAATGTTGAGAAAGAAAAGAAATCATATGTTGATGTGGATGTTGAGTAGGATAGAGAAGATTTTGTTAACAATTCTAATAATGTTTCTAACATTGTGAATCCTACTAAAGAAGATAAATCCGACTCAGAAATATCAAGTGATGAAGATGGAGTTCAAACAACTCATCCTAGGTTGAGGAAGCAAGTGGAGGCTCAGAACATTATTGGAGATAAAAAAAATAGAGGGTTCAAATAAGAAGAACAACGAATGTTATATCACATACATCTCTTTTTTTGAAAGTTGAACCAAATGATGTAAATGAAGAATTTGAGCATCCTGAATGGGTTCAGGAAATGAATTAAGAGCTTGATCAGATAGAAAAGAATGATAATTGGGAACTTTTACCTAAGCCAGACAACAAGAACGTTATTGGTAAAAAGTGGGTTTTCTGAAACAAACTGAATGAAGAAGGTAAAGTAATAAGAAACAAAGCAAGATTGGTTTGCAAAGGGTATTCACAAATTAAAGGCATTGATTTTGATGAAACCTTTGCTCCAGTGGCAAGATTAGAAAGAATCAGAATCTCTATTTCTATTGCTTCACAAAGAGGTTACAAAATCTTTCAAATGGATGTAAAATCTTCATTCCTGAATGGAGTCCTTAACGAGGAAGTTACATTGATCAACCTTGTGGACTTGTTATTAGAAAGGATGAAAGTTATGTGTGAAGGTTGAGGAAGGATTTTATGGGCTAAAATAGGCTCTGAGAGCATGGTATTCTAAATTAGATATTTGCTTAAAGAAGATGATCTTTAAGAAAGGGAGAGTTGACAATAATGTCTACATCAAGGAATTTCAAGAGTTTTCACTGATCATTATTATTTATGTCGATGATATTATATTTGATGGAAATGATGAAAGATCATGTAAAAAATTTGCTGAGGAGATGAAGAAGTTACTTGAGATGTCCATGCTGGGAGAAATGAATTACTTTATTGGGCTACAAATTTCACAGAAGAAGAATCATGTTTTTCTCTCTCAAGAAAAGTATGCTAAGGAACTTCTGAATAAATTTGGCATGGAAAATTCGAAACTAGTTTCTACACCAATTTCAGTGGGAACCAAGTTTTCTAAAGATAGAGAAGGCAAGTAAGTTGATCAGAAAGAGTTTCAAAAGCTGATTGGAAGTCTATTTTATTTGACTGCCTCAAGACCCGACATCGTCTATGCTATCACTTTATATGCAAGATTTCAGAGTGCTCCTAAAGAATAAAATTTAATTTCTGGAAAAATAATTCTCAGATATATCAAAGGCATAACAAATTTTGGAATCAGGTATGATGGATCTGGAAATATTTATCTATTTGGGTATTCTGATGCTGATTAGGCATGAAATGTTGATGATCGAAGATCCACATCTGGTGGAGTTTTCTTTCTAGGGAATAGTTGTGTTAGTTGGCATACCAAGAAACAGAATTCAGTAACTCTTAGCACAGCTGAAGCTGAGTATATTTCTTCTACTCAAGCTGCAACTCAACTAATGTGGATGAAGACTCAGTTGGAAGATCTACTTGTTGAAGTAAAGCTACCATTACTCTTGGGTTGTGATAATCAGAGTGCAATAAATCTTACAAGAAATGTAGTACAACATTCTCGTTCAAAAAACATTGATATAAAGTACCACTTCATCAATGAGCAGGTGAAGAAGAATGAATTGAGGCTGGAGTATGTTCCTACATCTGAACAAGTTGCTAATATATTCACAAAACTGTTACCAAAGGAACCATTTGCAAAATTGAGGTTGAACATGGGTGTCCATCCTCCTTATCACCAAGGTTAAGGTACGTGTTTCTATCCCCACTCTCATATTGCCTTTGTATAGTGTTGTCAAAGGGGAGAATTGTTTCATAAATATATCCATATAGAAGCATGAATAAAGAGGGAGTTGTGGGAAAGTTGTGAATCCAGCATGTATGTGTGTGAACTATTGTAACCGTTTGTTGGAGTTGTGGGTAAGCTGTGAATCCATCATGTATATGTGTGAACTATTATAACCGTTTGTTGGAGTGGTTGTAGGAAACAATGTTTTTTGTTTTCCAAGAAAGTTGAAGAGGTGAAGAATGATGAAGTAGAAGCTTGAATGATGTAAAACAATGCTGAAGTAGAAGCTTGAAATATGTTCTAAAGAAGGTTGAGGAGGTCCGCTCATGAGATTTCATAGTCACTGTTTTTGGACAGCATGGTTTTAGCTGTCAATAATTCTTTTTTCCCACAATGAGTTTGCTCACGTAGGCTTAGAATTGTTGATAATTATTCCATTGCTTAAAGGTTACAAAGTTCAGTGATTTATGAATCATGGTTGAAAACAAAATCCATAGGGGGAGATTGTTGGGACCAAGTTGGATGGAGAAGGAAG
The DNA here is from genome assembly GCA_963277665.1 of Viscum album. Taxonomy (NCBI): domain Eukaryota; kingdom Viridiplantae; phylum Streptophyta; class Magnoliopsida; order Santalales; family Viscaceae; genus Viscum; species Viscum album. The sequence goes on from OY728157.1 coordinate 1,023,606,065, forward strand.
TTTGAAGAGTTAGCCTTTGCAGAGTGTTGTATTTTGTTGTCAAATAAGATAAATCAATTCACTTTGTAAATGGGCCGTAAACTATAACGATGCTTTTCTGATTTGTATTTCAAAAATATCATAAGTTTGGAGAACTTGTGATGAAAGCCTTATGAAGGATAGGGAGAGTAAATAATTGTTTTTGGAAAAGGAAATAAAGTGGTGCGCAAGTCAAAATTGGCTCGCAAGTATTGGCGTGCAAGTATATATGGCGCGCAAGTCATAATTCAAGATCATCACATCAAAATTTGACAAAGGAAATAAAATGGCTCGCAAGTTAAAGATTGGCGCGCAAGCCAAAAAGTGGTGCACAATTATAAGTGGCACGCAAGTGTATGTTGCGCGCAATTCAGATTCCAACATCATCATATCAAAAATGACAAAGGAAATAAAGTGGCACGCTAGTGATGGAAGGGCGCGCAAGTGGTGAAGCGGCGTGAAAGTGATGTAGCGGCGCACAAGTATTGGCGCACAAGTGTATGTGACGTGCAAGTCCCAAAAATGCCTATAAATAGATGACTTACCTCCTCATTTTGTTAATTCTCAACACTTAAGAGAAAATTTGAGATCTGAGAATGCAAGTAGTAGAGAGTGTTTCACCGTGCAATTGTTGTCGCGCAAGTGTTGTCGTGCAAGTGTTTCCGCGCAAGTGTTGTCACGCAAGTGTTGTCGCGCAAGTGTTGTCGCGCAAGTGTTTCCACACAAGTGTTGTCGTGCATGTGTTTCCACACAAGTCTGTTGTGCAAGTCTTATCGTGCAAGTTGTGGCACGCAAGTAGAAATGTGCAAGAAGAGGCACGCAAGTTGTTGGCGCGCAAGTATAGGGCACGCAAGTGGAAGTGGGCGCGCAAGCAGTTTTTCTTCAGGGGTTCCTGCCAGCTTCTAGGTTGGAAAGTGAAGATCTGTACTTCAGATAATACAACTGTTCAATTGTAAAGAAGCACTGAAATATTGTAATTCCCCATTTGTTCTAAGAGGGTGCACACGTTCTTGCGGATTTTTTTCCAAGTGCTACACGAGTGTAAGGGTATATCCTACTCGTTGTATTACACATCAAAGAATTGTTTTCTAGTGATTTTGTGTGGTAATGGATTATTTACGTACCATACCAAGGATGTAGCTACTCTTGTTGAGTATTGAACCTTGTAAATCTTGGGTTCCTGTGATTGTGTGTGTTCAGCAGGGAAGAAACTCTTTAACAGGAGGCGAAGGTTGTTTCAAAAAGAAGGAAACTTAAAAAGTAAAAAGATATCACTGATTCACCCCCTCCCCCTCTCAGTGATACTTGGATCCTGAATGGGAACTTCATATATGTTAGGTTTGATTTGTGGGTTTTTTTCTTTGGATTATAGGGTGTGTGGTTGGTCCTTGAGTCTTATATCTCTCCACCGCGAAGGTTTCATTGCATTGAAACACCACCAAGGTATGTGCTTCCAACTTTTTCCATTCTGACGCAACCCATGAGCACTTTTGTGGTTTCAATTAAATTTTTATTATCTTTATTCCCCCTATTATACTCATGGATAGACTATAATGGTGATTTCTTGAGGACAAAATTTACTAAAAATAGGGTTTCAAATGTATTTGTATGAAATTACTAGGTTTATGGCACCTGGGGTTATTTTTGAAATGTCATTATTCTTGTAAATTAAAAGTGGCAGTTTAAAGGAATTTTTGGACCTAATTCTATTTTTTAGTATTTTCTTTCTTTTTATTTCGGTTTGAGTTGTATAATTTGGTGGTATTATGGATTGATAACTGTATTAAAATGCCTTGGAATGGGTTGTTATGGTTTTTAAAGGGATTATTGTGTTCTTTAAAGAGTGCGAGTTGTGGGATTGGTTTAAAAGAAAGTGGTGATTTTGTATAAAAAATTGTTTTTGAGTGTTATATTATGTTTTGTAAAGTGTCATTGGATGTTGGAACAGCCATGGGTGCACTAGGTGAACTCATGGGTGTGCATTCAAATGAAGATGGCTCTTTAAATTCCTTTTTCCTTGAAAGTTTCTCATTTCTTCTTCCTTGAATTTTTCTTAAATGGTATCATCTTGTTTCAAATGGTAAGGTGTTTCTCCTAGGGTTTTATAAAACATGTCTTTAAATGTGTTACTCAAGGTTTGGCCCATTTGGCCTTGAAACATGCTTTGGTGTGAATTTGGAAAGGATAAGGGCCTGTTTGGAATTATAAATATAGAAGCGGTGTTTGTTTGTTGTTTTTGGTAATTTCATTTAGTTATGTCAAGTAAAAGGCCCATTTGGAACTTCGAACTCAAAATTTATGTTTGTATTAATTTTTATAAAGGAATGTGTTTTGACAAACATGAGCACCCAATTGGTGATTTAAAGTGTTTTGTGAAGTGGTTCGATATTTACTTGGTGTGACAGCCCGATTGGCACTTTGTATGATGTGAAATGTTTATGTATATATATATGGGGCATCTTTATAAGAGATATTTACCTTCATTAGTTATCATATATTGGTGTCTGTGTTTGGGGTAGGCAAGTGCGATGATGGTAGGTAAGTTGAGTCACATGTGCGTTGGCCTCCTACTTACACATCTTTACTACCACCATGGGTTCTTGGGCATATTTTAGATGATCAAGTGATAGTTTCTCATCAGCCCTTATTAGATGACTTGGTACCCTCCTAGAGTTGTAGAAAAGCCTGAGGGTTGTCCCATTAGTGAGGCTAGGATAGAGCATCTAGTTGGTTATTGAATTATGGGCTTCACCATACAATGACAGGTAGTTCTGAACCAAGTACGTCCATGGGTATTTTAGGGATTTTTATGATCAATCATGGTTACTTTCTTTATCTTCTCATCAATATTTTTCTGCACTTGGATTTCTGTTAAACCTTCTTATTTATTTTCATCACATCCCTAATATTTTTTTTGAGTTTTGTTTATAAAGTGGAAGTTTGTTCTGGAAATGGAGGGGGGAATTTATTAGATTTGAAAATGGGAATGCTATTATTGATTTATAAAATGTGAAAATAATATTTTTATAACTTTGTTTCAAACTAGAATTAATGGAATATTTTGGGAAAGGAAACACTTGGATTCTGTGGTGATTTCCTACTGAGATGTTAGCTCACACCCTACTTATACCACTCAGTGTCAGTAGACCTGAGCTATTTTTCATATTTTTATCTTCTGTTAAAGTTTCTTGGATTGGGTGCTCATTGTTGGAGATGGTTTACTATTGTGGTTGGAGGTTCCAAGGGGTTACACATAGATCTTTAGGTTTTAGTTTAGTTTTTTTTAGTTTTAGTTTTGTATTTGCTTTTCATTCTACTTAGTTGTATCTTGTAATTGAAACATTTGTTTATTTATTTGAGATTTAGTTATTAGTCTTGCTGCATTTTTTAATCCATTTATATATCTAGCACTGGCTTTTTTTACTTAAATCATTCCCACGTGTATTTTTTGATGCCCGTGGCTAGTTTTCATCCCATGAGGATTGGGAACTCACTTCGGGCCATGCCGTAGACTAGGCTTTGTGTCGGGTCGGATGAAATACCAGGATGGTTCATGACAAAATGGTATCAGAGAATAACATTGTTATTTAGGGTGTCTAGTAGTTGTAGATGAGAACTATAGGGACTTGGGAGGTAGGTGCAGGAAGGGTTTCAGGAACCCGTTCTGGTTTTGAACCATGAGCTACCAGGGGTAGTCTGAGATTTGAGTCTTCTGTGTTTTTTTGGATTGAGGGGTGAAAATAGGGGTGAACTGGTTTCACGTTGTGAAATCACATGGAGAAGTGACCCTTATAGAGTCTAAGTACATGGTTCAAGGTCCACTTATTGTTATGTCTTACTTGGGGCATGGCCCACTACCATGTATTTAGGTTAGGCATATAATCAATTCCCTCCTTCTAATAGTTTGGTGTATTTTGAGTTCCATTTTGGTTTTGGTTAGTGTGAGTGGGTTTTTGAAATGAAAATGGGTTTTAAAATGGAAAAAATTCCTTTAGAATGGTTTTGGATTGGTAAAATGGGTTTAAAAGGTAATTTTTGTAGTTTAAAAATTCGGTGCATGTTTGGATTTCTAAGAAAATGGCATGGATGCGATCCTTAGTGATCCATATGAACGCATCACATGTGAGGGAATGTATAGAATATAAATGTTGACACATGTGTATGGAAATGGATGAACACATGTGTGATGGTTCATAGGATTCCATAGATGGTTTTTTGAAATCAAAGTCTTGTCCTTATTTTTCTAAAATGATTTTTGAAAGAGGAAAGTGATTCCATAAATAGGTTTTTGTTTTATAATGTGGGTTTTGTTTTGTGAAAGTTGGGTTTTGGTATTTTGAATGTGGCCTTGAAAGAAGGTGGTTTTGAAATTTAAAATGGAAATGGTTTTTTTAATAGGATCTTGAATGTGTTTTCATGTGTTTAGTTTATGAGCCTATTATTTTTATTCTAGGAGTTACTTTTGATTGTGCTTCGGTTTGATTGTTGGTTTTGGTTTTGCATTTTCTGTGTTTTTTAGAAAATGATGCTTAGAAAGATTCCTAGAGTTTCTAATGATTCATGCCAAATTTTTGGTTCTTCTCGAGTGTTTCATGTCTTTCATGGTGACTGAGGTTTGTAAGAGGCATTATAGTTTCTTCAGAAAGTAGAGCGCATCTTCATATTGTTGGGAAATTATGAAGTTGTTAGAGTTTGTGTTGTTTTAGGTCTGTTCAAAGGTCCAGCTTCAGACAAATGGAATTTGTCCACCCCAAAATAAATTCCAGATGGGATGATGTGGGATTTATTTAAATCATCTTCATCTGATCATTCATATATGTAGAGGTGAATATAAAGAAAAGGGAAGTTATCAGGCATATTCAACAAGTCCATCATACGGTGAAGGCCTACATTGACCATTTCAAGGAGATGACTTATTTTTCTCTGGAAGTGGTGTCGAAGGATCTAATAAATACTTCTATTTTCCTTGGGGGTCTTCTTCTAGAGAACAAGAAGCAGGTCCTCTATTTTAAGGACCTTTTTTAGAAGTTGGTTGATGAATCGTTCTTGGCTGATTTGGTTCCCATATCAAAGATGGTTTGTAGTCTAGTGTCATTCATCGTTCGGGAAGGTTCCCCATCTGGGAAGGAGTTGGGGCCATAGGAATCTATTCCTGATGAATTATCCTCAATGGTTCTGTCTTCTAGTTTTTTGGACCATTTTTTAGTGTGCCATCAGTGTGGTTGGTCTAGGAATTCAAATCCATCTTGTTGAATCCCTCTGAAGACCTACCGTCATTGTGGCCATTTGGGTCACTAGGAGAAGTTTTGCAGGAATCATTTCTCAAAGAAGGGGGTATTTCTGAGTGATGCTCATACCTAGCTGTGAGGTAAGATATGGTTCAACCATCAGATCCCCATCTATAGGTCTTGGGGTGAAGCTCACGCATAGTCAGGGCTGCCTAGGGTATGTGAAACCTTGTCCCAATTATTTCCCCATTTTGCATGAAAGCATTTGAGGTTTCCTTGTTTTAGTTTTTGGTTGTTGATTCAAGTTCATAATTTCATTGTAAGAGTATGATGGAATTTTTTATCATAATATGACTAATTTAATCCATCTGATCATGGATTCTAGAACCGCTCATTTCTCATTATGTGTGCTTGACCCTTTTTTGGGTTGGTTTCGGTTTTAGTTGTGCACATTTGGAGATCTTTAAGTTTTTTGGAATTGACGGATGATGTTCTCAGTTTTAGTTTGAGTTCTTTTTGTGAGTATCCCCTAGTGTTGGGGGTTCATAATATTGTGTAAATTTTAATATCTATTGGAGGTGTTGTTTAAATCATGATAAGGAAGTAGGATGTGTTCATATTAGGAGTTACTTAGTTCCCAATAGTGTTGAGGGTGTTTTTTGGATTCTGATGTTTCCATGCTAGTTGAATTCTTATGGTGGGGAGAACCCTATCATGTTATCCCCTCATTCTTGTGATGTGGTTACATCTTGATCGGTCGGGTGTGACTTGTGGAGTGAATATTAACCTCAGGGTTCATGGTTTCTCTTTTCTCTGATCGATCATGGATTTGATTTTTGGTTAACTTTTGGCTGAGTGACATTCCTGAGGCCAAAACTTTCTGTGGTGGGGAGAATTGACACACCCCAACCTCAGATACTCCATTATTTTATTACTTTCATGATGTTGGACCTTTTGGTAGAGTATTGGGTTGAGTGTCCAACAAAAGTATTCATGTTATGGTGGTTTCAGTTTTTTATAGACCTATTCATGGTTATTTTGAATGATATTGGGAGAAAGTTTCATGGTGGAGAGTTTGTGATACCCATGGTTTCATTATATTGTGTTTAATTATTTCAAGGATCTTTAGATGGGATTCTCCAGTGTTTGGGGTGTCATTTGATGGTTTTTAGCCTATTTTTCTGATCGTAAAGTTTGAGCATAGTTTTCCCAAACCGTGAAATCTAAATCTGCAAGTTGCAGAAATTTGTCAATAGCATTCACATGGTTTGCGTGCGGTTTACCAAACCATGCATCAAAACCATGAAACCCATTATGGTCTTAATAAATTTTAACCTAGAGATATGATTTAGGTGATTCCACCTCCCATTTGAAGCCCTATCTATTTTCTATTAACCAGATCCCCCCATCTACATCGTTTTAGGCCAATTTTGGAGAGATTTATCAATAAAGGTTAGTGATTCTTCATTCTTTCTTCATCAAATATTCCTCAATCCTATTCTCCTCTTCCCCCTCCCTCATTTATTTTCTCTCCCTTGGCTTAGTTATTGTTTGACCAAACCCTATATGTCAGGGTTGATATGGTGGTTGTGTTTCTTTGGATTATAGGGTGTGTGATTGGTCTGTGAGGCTTAGATATATTCCCTCTGATGGTTTCATTGTGTTTGCACACCATTGAGGTAGGTGTTTCCAAATTTTTTCTTTCCGACACAACTCATGAGAACTTATATGGTTTCAATTAATTTTTAATTGTTTTTCACACCTCTATTATACTCATGGATAGACTAGAATGGTGATTTCATGATGATATAATTTACTAAAAATATTTTTTCAAAGGGATTTGTATGAAATGCCTAGGTTTATGCCACCTAGGGTTATTATTGAAATTCCATTATTCTTATAAATTGGAATTTGGGGGTTTAAGGAATGTTTGGCCCTAATTATGTGGTTTTGGTATTTTATTTCATTTCAGTTTGATTTGTATAATTTGGTAGTATTATGGCTTGATAATTGTATTAAAATGCCTTAGAATGGGGTTTTATGGTTTTTAAAGGTATTTTTGTGTTTTTTAAGGAATGTGAGTTGTGGGAAAGGTTTTAAAGAAAGTGGTGATTTTGTAAAAAATGGATTTTGAGTTTTATATTAGGTTTTGGAGTGTGCCATTGGATATTGGGACATCCATGGGTGCACTAGGTGCACACATGGGTGTGCATTCAAATGAAGATGGCACTCTAAATTCCATTTTCCTTGAAAGTTTCTCCTTTATTCTTCCTTATCTTTTTCTTAAATGGTCTCGTATTCTTTATAATGGTAAGGTGTTCCTCCATGGGTTTTGTAAAACATGGATATAAATGTGTTTCTTGTGGTTTGGCCCGTTTGGTCATGAAACATGCTTTGGTGTGTGTTTGGAAAGGATAATGGACCATTTGGAATTATAAATATAGATGCAGTGTTTGTGTGTTGATTTTTGTAATTGCATTTAGTTATTTCAAGTTAAATGCCTATTTGGAACTTCAAACTCAAAAGTGATTTTTATCTTAATTTTTAGAAAGGAATGTGTTTTGAAAAACGTGAGCGCCTGATTAGAGATTTAAAGTGTTTTTGTGAAGTAGTTTGATATTTATATGGTGTGATAGCACAGTTGGCACATTGTATGATGTAGAATGTATATGTATATATATAGGGAATTTTTATAGGAGTTATTACCCTTAACATGTTATCAGATATTGGTTTCCATGATTGGGTTAGGAAAGTGAGGTGACAACAGGTAAGATGAGTCATGCGTGTGTTGGCCTCCGACTTACACAGCTTTACTGCCACCATGGGTTCCTGGGCATCATTTAGATGATTGAGTGATAGTTTCTTACCAGACCTGATTAGATGGGTTGGTACCCTACTGATGTTTTAGATAGGACATGAGGTTGGATCCACTGGTGAGTCTAGGATAGAGCAACCAGTTGGTTATTGACTTAGGGGCTTCACCATATGCCAACAGGTGGTTCCAAACCGAGTACGTCCCGGAGTATTCTAGGGGTGTTTACACTATTTATCTACTTGTTAGTATTTTTTGTTCTTGGTTTTCTTTTTACCGTAACTCTTTATTTTCATCACAACCCTAATATATTTTGGTTTGGGTTTGGTTTATAAAATTGTAGTTTGTTTTTAGAAATGGAGGGTGGCGTGTGTTGGATTTCAAAACGGGAAAGCTATGATTAATTTATAAAATGTGAAAAACTTATTTTTATTATTTTATTTCAAACTAATTTTAAGGGGATATTTTGAGAAAGGAAACACTTTTATTCTATGGTGATTACCTACTGAGATGTTATCTCACACCCTACTTTTACCACTCAGTATCATTAGACTTGAGCTGTTTTGTAGGTTTTTCTCTTCTATTCAGGTTTCTTAGCTCTGGTGCCTATTTTTGGAGTAGGTTTAGTCTTGTGGTTAGATGTGACAAGGGGTCACATAGATATCATTTGGTTTTGGTTTAGTTTTTTTTAGTTTTGTATTTGGTTTTCAATCTACTTAGTTTTATCTTGTAATTGAAATAGTTGTTCATTTATTTGAGATTCAGTTTTTAGTCTTGTTTCATTTTTAGTTTATTCTATTTATTTATTTTCTCCTAGATATTTCTTTTAGGCTTAAATCATTCTCATTTGTATTTTTTGATGTCTTCGACTACTTTACAACCCATGGGGATCAAAAACACCCTTCGAGCCATGCCACAAACTAATCGGGTTGTCAGGTCGAATGACATCTTGGGCGGGTTCATGATAGATTCACACACACACACACACATAGATATATATATATATATCTATGTGTGTGTGTGTGTGTGTTTATATATATGACCATTTATTAATATATAAATTCATATGTTTCTAGGGGGATCATATCTGAAGAACCTAGGGATGTGTGTGTGTGTGTTTTTTTATCTTATGTGTGTGTGTGATATATAGTTAAACGCTTTTAAATTTGGCTGTGAAAACAATTTTTTGATGAAGTCATTAGAACCAATGGATGATGAAACTTTAGGTGGTCAAATTTCCAATCATCATATAGAGATGGAAGAGTGGAAACATAAAATTCTATATGACTGGATGATGTAGATTGAGCTATATATATTGAATGATATAATTGTATGATTTCATCAGAAAATATAATTAGATGGTACCGCTGGAAGGAGGTAGTGTGGGAAAAGGAAATTCGATCTGAATTCACTCTGCGAGATCTTCAGTAAATAGAACTATTGATAAAGTGAAGGAGTTGAGGGAAAAAAATTCTTTAACTGAATGTACTATTTTTACATAGAGATCAGACATGGAGTACTTCATGCCATAAACTTCAGATAATAATGACTACCAGACACATTGGTTGGATCCTACTATAAATAATAGGGTGGACCACCTGTGGCTAGAAAACAAAAAATAGGGAGCATACTCTATGTATTTTAATAATACTCGGATTTTCATAAATAAAAGTAAAGTAACATTCCCCTTATAGATTAAAAAGTCAGTTTGAACCACGTAAATCTATGTTATTCTTATGCCTTTGAGTTTTTCTTTTGGTCGTTGCTTTAGATAGTTATTGTATGTATATTTTTGCAGTTTCTTATTGTGGTGTAGAGATTTGTGTACTTGTGTTTCAAGTTATGGACATCATATCATGAGTTCACATTTGAAAACATTTTTTCAATGTGGTAAGTTCTGGTAGGATATCATTTGGTAGTTTTTTTGGATGATGTGTGTGAACACAAATTTTTTTATTAAATCTCAAGGTTGGATTGTTTTTTAATGGTAATGCCCTAGAAAAGTTTTTTATAGATCAGTTAAGTTTTAATATCATCCCCCATACTTATAGAAGAATATCTATAAGAAATTATTGACCTATCAATCTATGTTGTCCGAATGTAGGGGCACACACAAACTCTTGAGTGATGGAATCATATGAGAGTTAGGTCTATATGGAGAAGTTTGATGGAATTGATTTTGGGTTCTAAAAGATGCAGATAGCATAATCTCTTCTGTAGAAGAACCATGATCTTCTATTGACTCGATCCTATTCAAAAGTAATGATATAAAAATAATGATAGAGTCTAGACAAGAAAACATGGGGGGTGATTTGGATGTCACTCACCTAGAATGTGGCATACAACACACAGGAGGTTAAAACCACTTCAAGACTCATGAGGACTCTCACTTACATGTATGATAATGTAACAACTCAAATAATGATAGAATAAATTATTTTCGTATTTATAAGTATTAAAAAATTACCTAGTTATATTCATTATAAAATTATTAAGTAATTTTTTTAATGAAAAATGAAATAGTTTAATTAACGTCTTTTCTTATAAAGTTTTATTTAAAAGTTATTTTTTTTAATTTTAAAATTTTAATTTTTAAAAATTAATTTCCTTTTTTATACATCAATTAAAAATTATCTTAATATGAATTTTATATAATTTTCTAGAAAGTTATATTTTTCAATGAAAAGTGAATATATTGGTTTTTATTAAAACCTGTGTTTTCTTTTAAAGTGTTTATAATGTCAAATTATATTTTGGTTTGGTTTAAAATATTTTAATTAGTTAATTTTAATTTAATATAATTCAATTATGGTTTTTGAAATTAATTTTTACTTGAATTTATTATAAAAATATTTTTACATTGAAAAGAAAATTTTTTCAAAAAATTGTTTTTCGTCGCATTTTTATGGTTTAATTTTAAATTAAATTTTGATAATTAAATATTAATATTTTATTAAATTGTTTAAGATTGATAAAAAAATTATATTTGGACAAGTGAATGGGATATAGTTTATTACATCAACCATGGTATATTTATGGGCCTTTTTCCTTTTTTAATAACTCTATATACCCCTTATGAGTAAAAAAATATTGATATCACCATAATTTTCAAAAGGGTTACCAAGGGTTAAAATAAAAAGATAAGGGTATAAATGTGATTCAAACTCGTAAAAATTTAATTTTATGAGATTATTCCAACTCAGAATCATATTATATTATGATTTTATTAATTTTCATCCTTTTTGACATCAAAATTAATTTATATTAGTTTAATATTTTAAAAAAATCCAAGAGTGTCTCTCCCCTCTCTTATAAAAGGTCACATATTATTCTTATTTATTCACACTTAAACCCCCATTTTTTCAGTAAATACCTGAAAAAATACATTCCTTACATCTCTCTACATGTCCTATACGCATTATTTAGGGTATAATACCAGTGTTAGGGGTCTTGAGGTGTAAGGAAAAGGAGGTTGTCCAGAGAAGAGGTATAGTTCCCAACCGAGAATTTTTATTTTATTTATTCTTTAACCACCTTAAAATTTTCCTTAACTATGATTATATAAAAAAATAAATATCTACCATATACTATGATTTTATTATGTTAATTTCATAACCTATATCCATCTCCAACCTTCCTGTAATTGGAAAGGAATCCATCATTTGTTTGTACGAAAGACTACAACCTTCTGAAATCATATAATTTATTTTTCATCATCATCTCTCATGACTGTTTATAATTATGGATTTAATTTATATATATTATATTAATAAAATGTTTATCATTTTTTAATGATAATATAACACCTATTTATTTACCTTTTCATTCACAAAAAATTATAATGTCACTCATTTGTACGTGTGAACTACCACCTCCACGAAGTGATGTGATTGGTTTTTCATCACCACATCCCAAGGATTATATATATAAGTATATTTTAAGAAATAATATGTTATTTATTATCTTATTATAATTATAAAATGATAAAATAATACTTACCTTCCTTCCAAAATGATCATCGAAAAATGGAAATGTTACTCATGCGTACGTACGACCTGTCTTCTCCATGATTGTAAAATATTTCATTTTTCATAACCATTTCTCATAGTTGTTTTAAAATTATAATTTAAGTATTAAAATGATAATTATTTCATTATAATTTTTCTAGAGATGATGTAATAGTGACCTCATTGACCATAGTCAACCTACCAAATTCATTTTGGACATATGAACTGAGTATCATAAAAACACCCGATGTGAAATTAATTGATCATGTAATTATATATAACCTTGTAGTAAGTGAAATAAAATAAATAATATACGTGAAAATGTTTCTCAAGAAATTAAATAATTAAAATAAGTTTTTTATTTAGGATGATAAGGAACACATGTGACAAGTTAGGAACAAGGTAAGATACTTTCTTTTAAAAATCGACTTTTAAAGTTTTCCTTAAAACGATTTTTCTTCCCTAACCATATTTTTAAAATTATTTTATCGATGTATTTATATGGAAATAAGAGATTTATAAATGAAAGTTTATTTCTATTTTTAATTTCTTTTAATTTTTTTAAAAAGGAATCATTTTACATAATATTTTCTATTTCTTTACAAAAGACAAAATGAATGTTATATTTGAACATATATGATAACAATAATTTTTCCCATTGCCATAACCATTTTTTATTTTTGTATTACCGAACAATATTTCATGTTTTATTCAAATAAAACCCATTTTTCCATTTTTGGGTATTTTAGTAATGAAAATTGGTTTTTAAAATAAAATGGTATTTTGATATTCAAAAGTGTTTTCCATACACGTTTAAAAGAGTTTTCAAGGGTTTTATGATGAAAAAGTACAAGAATAAATTTCTTATTATGATACGGTACTTAATAATTATATATGAGAAATGGTTGATCTTGATATAGATTAGACGATGACTTGAGTTATATTATATCTCATGAAAAATATTTGTGCCCGATATAACTTATATGATGGGTGTGACCAAATAGTGTTCCAATTCAATTGGATAATGTTCCCTGTCTTAATAGGAAGGAAAGAAGGATTTACCAAAGGGTTTATACTATGGATTTAACTTGGCTCCAATTATTTTTGTCACAAGTTTAAAATAGTTTTGAATGTGATGATCTAAGTTTCCAAAAATGTTTTTTATTTTCTTGTTATGGGTTTTAATGGGTTTTTTGAGTAAAAATTGTGTGTTTTTCATGTGAAAATGATTTATTTCATTATCTCAAATAACATATAGATAAAAGTAAAACGTTTCATGGGTTTTCATATTTTTCACTCTACTAATGGATTTATTCTTTTTATATCCCTTACAGATCATTTTATTCTCGTCCCATGTTTTAATTTTTTTTCATAGGGTTTAAAGATGGTTGAGGATAAATAAGAAGTCATATTGAAAGTCATAAATATTTTTCATGAAAATAAAGCTTATTTCATTTTGAAAAAATTATATTATATAAAAAATGTATTTTGGTTAAAAGTGTCCACTTTTTAAAATATGGTTTTGTTATGTACGATTTATGAGCTAATTCTATAAAACTATAAACCTAAAAAGATCCTAAAATGTAATAAAATCAATTATTTAATTAAAACTCAAGATTTTTAATGTTTAAGGATAGATCCTTATAGTTGGTACCAGTGGAATGGTTACGATGACTCATACCGTTAAAATATCCTAGTTTATGGTTAAGTTAAAATGATATAGAATTTAATGATTTCCATGTTTCTTAATCTAAAGTATGTTTGATTAGAATGGTTTTACATAGAGTAAATTGGGATGTTGTAGAAGGAAGGAACCAAGAAGAAAATATCCTTATAAACCATCATCTTAAAATGGTTTGAATTGGAACTGAGTAGTTTTTTACAGTGATAGATTAGTTAATGAAGGCTATAAATGGTGGTGGAATCCATGCTAGAGAGTAGCCAGATCTACCACATAAAAAGATTATGATAGAGGATCATTTTATAATACAATATCCTCCATAATTCAGGGGATATTTAAATCTAGTGATGTCTTAATAATGGACCAATTCTCTAGATAATATATTTGAAGTCCTAGGATATTAAGAACCCAAATAGGTAACTATTTCCATTTATTAATTTTAAGGTGAATTTGATCAATGGTTGTATTTGGTTAAGAATACCAGAGAAAAAGATGATATTATTTCTATAGAATGGAAGACATATAAGAATATTTTCCTTGATAAATATTTCCCTATGGCTGTTCAAGTAAGCATGTAGAATCAATTATTAGAAGTGAATATAAATGATGAATATTCATTAGCTTCATATGAATAAAATGTAACAATATTGGTCAGGTATATAACATATTTTATATAGTTCATTGATAATAAAATTAATATATTTTATAAAGTATTGAGACTGATTTTACAAACAGCTTTGGATTCATGAGAATTTAAAAGATATGAAAGGTTTTTTCATTTTTCTAAGAAAGGTTATATAGTGTTTTTGAAAACTTATGTTCCTCGAGATGACAAGTGTAAGAAAAGTTCAAGGTGGTGGGCAACAAAGAATTAGGAAACTAAGATGTAAAGAGGTAATCCCCCAACATGTTCCAAGTGCGGTAAATAATATTTTTAGGAATTTTTGAAAGGCCCTGTAAAGTATTATGATTGTGGTTACTTTGGTTACATAGATCAAGACTATAAGGAAAGGAGTCCTAAAAAATCAAATAATGGAGAAACTTATATCCATCAATTAGTGAGAAGTTTGGGTTGAAATGAGTGGGTTCATTATGCCTACATGAATCCAAATTTAGTTACCCTGGATTGAAATCACCAATATTAGAACCAAAAGGGTGTGGAAAAATCATTTTCCATTACTACAATTTTTTTGGCCATAGAATGAAGTGGTGAAAGTTATAATACTCATTTACTCAAATTATTCCAATGACCTATTTGACTATGGATCTTTTCATTCTTTTATTCCTGATAAATTTTCAAGAAAATTTGGAATATCACCTCATGAAAGTAAGATAGAACTTTTGGTAGAAATTTGGGTGGAAATATTAAGGCAACCAATATTTATAGGAATATTTATATTCTTATTAATAGGACTGTCTTTCCTAATAAAATTTGAACTACCCATGGTAGAGTTTGATATTATTTTGGGTATGGATTGAATTTAATTTTATCATTATATGATATATTATGGAGCTGATAAAGTTTCTTTCAATGATATAATAATTTTTCTAACCTACCAAGAAGATGATAAATTTATTAGGGATGGTAGTCAAGGTTACCTTGCTAATGTTTTTGAAAAGAAAGAAAATTATAAAATTAGTGATGTGTTAGTCATGAATGAATATACGGATGTGTTTCCTAATTAATTTTCTGGTGTTATACCTAATCGATAAGTTTAATTCACTGTTGACTTGGTGTTTGATTCTAATCCAATTTAAAAACCCATTATTTAATGGAATAAGTATAACTTTTGGAATTGAAAATGAAATTGAAGGAGTTTCTAGATAAAGGTTTCATTCATCCAGGAATGTTATGAACCAACTTGGGACTTCCATCCTATGTTCTCTTGATCCGGCCCTCCACATACTAAAGGAGTATCACTGATTCCCCTAGGTTAAGGATAAGAAATAAGGGTATCAAACATAACTGGTGGGGATGGTTTTATCCTCAAAATCCAAACGAAAACATCTAAAAAAGGCATAACAATAAATATACAAGATAAATTGAAATTTACAACTCATATCATCAAATATATATTACTAGGATTAAAAAACCATAAAATAATATTAAAGAAAAGAAAAAGAAGATGAAATAGGATGATACCAAAACTTGAACCTACCAGTTCCATGAAATCAAAGGACCAAACACTATCTCTATGTGAAACTCACATCTCCCCCATGATCCCAACAACCATCCTATTCCAAAGGAAGATGGCACTGATAACCAATATAAAATAAAAGACATGAAGAAAACTTCAAAAAGCATGAAGACTATATACCCACCAACATGATTATGTAGGGTGTGAGTCAAATTCAGTAGGATACCACCATGAGTCTAATTCATTCCTTTTATAAAATATACCAAAACTGTTAAATTGAAAATAATGTAAAAAAATTTGTTTCCATTTTATTTTCATGATATATGAATAAACCAAACATACAACTTAAACATTCTCAAAGAGAAAGGTTTATAAAATATAAAAAATACAGTTTTACAAAATCCATTCTAATTACAAAACTTACCAACCATTTTTATTTAATACACCATACTTTTGTAAATAAACTCACATACAGTTTCAGACATTTCAAAATAATTCTAACCAAAAAAATCATCTTAAAAACCATTTTACCCTTTTAATTTGAAATATTTTACACACCCAACTCAAAGAAAAATATGTAAATGAGGGAAACAATATAAAAATAAAAACCAAAAGAGGTCAAAAATATTACTAATAAACAGATGGAATAAAATGAGTCAACGACATAACAAAATTACAAGACGATCGACACATCAAGAAAATTCATACAAAAAATAAACAATATACGTGAAAATAAAAACACAAGAGGCATAAAAAATATACATAGAAATAGGAACACCACATGGACCAATGAGATTACATAAGACATGTACAAGTGGTCCTAATACTAGAAGGTTAATGGTCACACATTGGTCAATCAGATCACTCTAAGAAATCTCCTTGGTGATGATCCCATGGTCCATGTTTTACACACAACTAGGGTGTATAGCCTATTTTAACCTCAATTATTCAAATAATGTCCCACTACTTCCCATTTAGTATCCTCAGTCTCCCCATGGAATAATAACGAATGTGGTCCATGAAAAAACAATATCATGAAATGACAATAACAAATACCCTTGAGATAACACCAAAATATAATCAATCTCACCACCCACACTACCCTTAACATAATCCCCAATCCACGAGCTCAACATGAACCACATAAATAAAAATCCATCATATGGATTTCATAATATCATCAACAACACAAGGTGCTAAATAAGGGTACAATCAACATTGCATCACAAGTTCCAACATGACCTTCACTTATATCATATACATTTGAAAATAAATTTTTAATATAATTTGGAATTCAAAAGAAATTCCAAAAGAAATCATAAACAATTCCATGAACAATAAAACAAGTGATGAGAAACTCCATTTCACTTTATAAAACCAAACCACCCTTTAAAATAAGGAAACCCTTTAAACATAAAAGGGAACCCACTATGAAATCCCAATTTGGATTAAATCCCAAAGAATAAGTGAATTTCATAGAGAAACCCCTATTCAGAATTTTATCAACATGAAGATTGATTAAAACACGATTTCAAAACCAAGTTCCATTATACTAAGAAAATCACCCACTTTTCCAAAAAAAAATCCACCCAATCATGGAAAACCATTGAAAAATCCAGACTACCTATCATATAAATTATTAATTTACATCTAAAACACATTTAAAGTATCAATAATTCATTAAACTATTAGAAAAGGGAAATGAAAAAAAAACCTACCTCAAGTGGTGGAACCATGTCTGCTTTGATGAAATACCCTAAAAAATGAATTCCTAGGATGGCTCACAACCTTTAAAAATAGAAATTCTCAATTTTAGAACAAATCTAGGAAAAAAATTGTCCAATTATTAACAATAGGGTTAGTTGAGAAGATGAAAATGGGAGAAAACACATAAAGAATAGGAAGGTAATCCAAAACTTTTAAACTGGGTGAAGAATCACCAAGAAAACACCATGAAAACACCTTATAAGGGCTTTGTAAGAGCTAAGGAGGTCTGGGAGAGGCTCCATGATTGGGTGGAAAGAAGTGGGAAATACAAGGGAATAAACCACAACTAAAAATATCCTAAAAGAAAAAAAATACCCCTATTCAAGTGGGTTGCATGGTTAACCCTCACTATAAAAAAACTATGTGACAACCATGTAGATCCCCATTGTCAAAGGGTGAACGGACTGCACACTTAAGTTGCACGATTGAACTAATTGTGCACCTTCACAGTGTGGACTCAACAAATTATCCAAATTTTACCCTTTTTATCCCCAAAAACTTCTAAACCAATGTACTAAAAAATCCATCAAATACCACCACATAAAAGTGGAACTTGGGGTTTCACAAACTCCCCACCATGTCACTTTATACCCCAAAAAGTCTCAAGTCAATATGTAAGTAAAAAATATAAATCCAAAACCCACACTCCATGAAGAAAGGTACATTAGAAGATGAACCACTAGAGAGATCCATAGGAATAAAATCTCGAGTAACAATGATTCCTCAAAAGGAAAAAATTAAATCTATAATGTCACCAAAATTCTCTAAGAGAAACTCATCCACACTCACCAGTACAAGACCCAAAAAGAAAATGAGGTTCGGAATGGTTCTACCCACCTTTTAGAAATTTCCTAAATGGTGTAATAATGAAAAAACCTCGAAATAAGACCTCAATTATGGGTAAAATCCCTAAAAATCTCCAAATAGAACTTAGAAACAAAATCTCAGTTCTTCAAGGGAAAAACAACCTCAAGAAACTAAACACCCACATGGTTGACCCACCAATAAGATTAACACTCACCTTCATAAGGAACAAATTTCAAGGTATATCATAACATGAAAAAACATAGTCCCTTAACCCAGGTTATTGTACTCTTGAAGTAAACTAGGGCCTCAAGTTGAAACACCATCCCATAGGGAACCCAAAAAAAACTATAACCATATATTTCTCTAATTCAAGAAGGAAACATTTATTCTAATTATCCGCATGCCAACCCAAAGGTATCTAATTATCACATTAATAGTAATCTTACCTTAAAACATTTCATGACATAAGAAAACACCATAGGATTAAAAATAATACAACCAAACAACAAGTCACGCACTCAATATTAAACCCAAGGAATTTTACAAGCCAAAATATAATCACATAAAACACATGAATTCAAAATTTAAAACACACACAATAATTTTAGAAAAAACTCACCCATTAAGTTTAAATAAAAAACAACTTGAAAACCACCCTTTATGGACCTCAATACCAATTTTAAAACACAAAAAGAAGATTTTTTCCTATAGAAATACATTACCAACCAAAAATCAATTTTGCCTCTTTAAAAAAAAATCAAAAAACAAGTCAAGAATAACTCCTTTATTTTTTAACCACTTTATAAATAATTTACCTAATCCAATATGAAAGTTATTTGAAAATCCACATTTCAAGGGTTTTGTATATATGTTAAAAAATACTTTCAAGAACTATATCTTGAAATCTGTTTTGAAAATCGTCTCCCAAATGATTTTTAATAAACCTAAAGATGAAAATTTTCAAAAAACAAAGAATTATATTTTAAAACCCTCAATAGGATTATAAAAAACCTTTTTATAATTTTACAATATGACCCAATCAGGGTCAAAAAATTTAAAAACATCACAATCTTTTTAAAATGCTTTTTTAATGATCGAAAAAACAATTGGCACCCTAAAACACCCCTTAAATCACACATAACAAACTGTGGAAGTTTGAAAACCTAACCTCCCATTTCATTTCACCACCTAAATGGGATAAAAACTCATTTTAAATTCCATATTCAATTTTAAATCAAATGTTAAAATTTATAACTACTTTTTATTAAAAGCATCACTTAAAACGCCAAGTTAAAACTATCTTTCAGGAAAAACAAATTCACCTTGAACACCTTTTAAAAATCCAAACAACCCAACACACAAGAGTTAAACCTTAACACTTAGGAATTTTAAAACTATTGATCACTATGGATATGAAATCTAGAATATAGGAGGTTTAAATCATAGGAATAAAAGCATAAAAAGAAAACCCTTAGGAACAACGCTCTCCCTTCTTCCAAGACTTTTCTGGGAAACACTTAGAAATAAACACAAGACATGAGCCCAACCACCCATGCTCCTCAAACAAAAAAACAATCCCATAACCATGGGAATCAAATAAATCACCATTTCAAAACATACTTTGAAAAAAAACCTATTTTGAAATATCAATTGAAAGCTCAATTGTTTTTTCAACACTCTTTTCTCAATACTTTAACCCACTACTGAGACACACCGGTCTCAAATGTCATTTAAACCAAGGGTCCACCCTATTTTTCAAATTCATCATATTAATTTTCATAAAAATAAAATCTCACACCTATTTCCAAAATAATTTCAAAACTTTTGTTTGAAATAAACCTTCTTATGAAAGACACTTTAATAAACTAATTCTTAAAATGCCCACATTAAGAATTAATATGTTTCAAAAAAATAAATTCTTAGATAAAATTATTTTCCACTAAAAACATTTCATTTATCCCAGTTTCTAAACAAAACACACATGGTTTTCAAAAAATAATGAAATAATTTTTCAAAAACATAATTGGTCTTCCATGTTGAAAGCCATATTTCCATTTCCCAAAACAAATTCCCCAGGGGAAAAAACCAAGAACACAATCACACTTATGAAATAAAAACACATTAACCACACTAATTTCTATAAAAATCCTAATTAAAACTTCCTTATTATATACTACCATAATGGTAGACTCCATTAGAGCCAATCCAGGAAGAAATTGAGGAAAACATATGAGAGGGGGAAATTGTAATTTGCATGGTTTGGCTGTATGGGATGGTAAACCATGCAACAACCATAAAACATGAACTATCATATTTGGAGAGATATTGTCGGATTGGTTTAGCCTGATCTGTTTGGGCCGAATGCTTATGGCCCATACTGTGCACTAGCAGAGTTGACCGACCCCCGATAGGGCACTATAGTGACACAGACTTCCAGCTGCCATTTACTATAGTGACATGGACTTCTAACCACCATTCACTATAGTGGAACTGACTTCCATCAGATAGCCACTATTATAATTTTGACTTTGGTGGCCGCATTTCACTATAGTGATACAGACTTCTTGTGCAGTTGATGGAATAGTGAATCATCTTCCTCTATTTGTAGACCATTTTGGACAAGGTTTACTTACAGAAAAACTCTATAATTATTCTCCCAAATTATTGTGAATATTATTACTCTCCATAGATGTAGGTATTATTTCCTGAAGCACATTAAAATTCATTTTCTTGTTCTTATTTTTTTTCCTTTTACTCTTCTGTGTTTTTCAATTTCTATCACCACAACTCCTGACATTTCCGAATCAGCTATGTTACTTGGTCACTATGAAATTTACCATACCATGTTTCTTAATTTTGAAACCCTATTCCACTCACCATTTTCACTTATATGTCCCAAAACGACCCTTGAAATTACTAGTACACTAAACAAGGATCAACAGATTATCTCGACATATCAAAAATCCATCAAAGCATCTAAATATTAACTCAATATCAAGGATAAATCCTAATACTCCCATGGAAACTCAAGGTTCAGTGCATCAAAGATATGACCATGGCTATACCTCACACTCCACCAAAGCCCCGAGGATAATACTAGAATTCTTAATACCCAGAAAAATCCCCAAATAACAAATATGGTTGATTAATAATCTAGTACCCTTTTCAAAAAAAACATAGAGTTCTGATACTATTTTGTAATGAACCAAATTGGGACACCCATCCTGTAGACTTTCAAGACAGCCTGCCACATACATGTAGAAGTCCCTGATCCCCCTGAGATAATAACAAGTGTCAAGGGTATCAAATATATATTTTGAGGATGGTTTCACCATCAAAATCAAAATAAAAACATCCAAATAAGGCATAATAATGAAGATACAAGATAAATTTCAATATAAATATCATATCAAAAAAACATATATTAAAATGATTACAAAACAACAAAAAAATATAAAAGAAAAAAAGAAAAAAAATACCAAATAGGGCAATACCAAAACTCGAGCCAAGCGGTTCCATGAAATTGATGGACTGATCACCTTCTCCATGTGACACTTACATCACCACCATGATCTCGAAAACCATTTTCTTACCAAGGAAGAAAACACCATAAAAAACTTAAAAGTGAAGAGATAAATAAACATACAAATAATGAAGACAACATACCCACCAATGTGGGTATATAGGGTGTGATCTGAATTCGGTAGGATGACCCCATGATTCCAATTCATTCCTTTTATAAAAGAAACTAACTTCTAGTTTGAAAATAATGTAAACAAATAGTTTTACAATTTATTTTCATAATATAAGAAGAAACCAAACACACAACATGAACTTTCTCAAATAACATGGTAGATAAAAAAATCCAAATTATGGTTTTACCAATTCCAAAACCAACCTATCATTTCTCTTAAAAAACCGCACTTTTTGAAGTAAACCCATACATGGTTTAAAAATATTTCCAAATTATTCCAACCAAAAAACCTATTGAAAATAATTGTACCATTTTCCATTAAAATATTTTACACACCCAAATTAAAGGAAAGAAAGGAAATGAGGTGAAGAATATATAAATCACAACCATAAGAGTTCATAAATAATACCAATAAATTAATGGAATAAAATGAGTCAACAACATTACTAAACCACAAGAGGATCAACACATTAAGAAAATCCATCCAAGTGGTAAAAATAAATGTGAAAATATATACACAAGAGACATAACATAGAAATATATAATGAGGAAACACCATAGGGACCAATGGGACAACACAATATATCTACATGTGGACCTACTACTAGAAGGTTAATAGTCACACATCAGTCGACCAGATCACTCTAAGTAGTCTCCTCAGTGATTATCCCAATATCCAAGTGATGCATACGACTAAGGGGACTAGAAAGTGGTAAACCTAAACTATACATAACATTTATCACTACTTCTCACTTAGTATCCTCGTTCTCCCCATGGAATTATTATGGATGTGGGACATGAGAAAATAATTCCATCACATGACAAAAAAAAGCCCTGGGTCATACACCACAATTACATCCATCCCACCTCTTGCACTACCCGTAAAATGATCCCCAATCCTTGATCATAACACAAACCACATAATTAATCATCCATCACATGGATTTCACAATATCATCAACAAAACAAGGGTTCATAATAAGGTAACAATCCATATAATAAGACATGTTCCAACTAGGCCTTCACTTATATCATATACACTTGGAAATCCTTTTAAAAAAAATAAATTCAAACAAGATTCCAAAAGAAATCGTAAACACTTCCAAGAACAATAAAACAAGCCATAGGAAACTATATTTCCCTTTATAAAACCAAACCATCCTTTAAAATAAGAAAACCCTTTAAACATGAAAGGAAGAACACTATGAAAATCCCATTTGGAAACAATCCCAATGAACAAGATAATTTCACAAAGAAAATCAACTTTATTATTTTATCAAACTTGAAGAATGCATAAAACACCATTTTAGATCTAAGTTACATTGAACTAAGAAAATCACCCACGTTTTCCAAAGGAAAACCCACCTAATCATGGAAAACCATTGAAAAATACAAACTAGTTATCATATAAATTATTAATTTAAATCTAAAACACATTTAAAGTATCAATAATTCATGCAACACTTAAAAAAAATTAAATGAATCATAAAAACCTACCTAAGTGTTGGAGCCATGTCACCTTGGCCAAAATCCATAGGAAATAAACTCTTAGGACAGATCAAAACATTTTTAAAATGAAATCCATGGTTTTAGAACATCCCTAGGTAGATAAATTTTATAGAAATAGACATTAGGTTTAGAGATGAAGAGGAAAATGGGATAAAACCTAAGAATAAGAGGAAGGGAACCCTATCCTTTCAAACCAAGTGAAGAATCACCAATAAAACACCATGAAAACACCTTAGAAGGGATTTTTAAGAGCCAAGGAGGGTTAGGAGAGTCACCACAATTGGGGGAAAAGAAGTGGGGAATACAAGGAAAGAAACCCCACTAAAAAATAAAAAATAAAAAAATACCCCTCTTCGAGTGGGTTGTACAATTTACCCACACTGTTAAACAAATTTTAGAATAACTATGAATATCCCCACTATCAAAGGTTTCACAGGATGCAAACTTAAATTTCATGGTTAAACTAAGCATGATCCTTAAATGTGAGTCCTTTAAAAGGTCCACAAATTTCACCATTTTCATCCCAAAACGCCTTTAACCCAAGGGGGTAAACTATCCATCAAATACCCCCACATAAAAGTGACACTTGGGGTGTCACATAACAATTCATCATGAGGTTATTATTTATTATTTTTTAAAATTAAATATGGTTAAATGGGACTTTTAATTATTTTTAGATCCATTAATAACATCACTAAGAACAATTATCCTTTGTCTAATATCAATGATTTCTTTGATCATCACTTGGAAGCACAATATTTTTCTGAAGATAGAATTTTTCACTGGATATGGTCATTATATATTTGTAGTTATACCCTTTGGTTTGTCTAATGTACCATTTGTATTGATGAATCTTATTAATATTGTTTTTCATTATTTATTGGATAATGTTTTGGTAGTATTTATTAATGAAATATTTGTATATTCTAAAATTAATGATAATCATGAAAGAAACCTTAGAATTGTTTTCCAAACCTTAAAAGGGAAAAAAGTATATGGAAAATATATTATGTGTGAATTTTGGTTGAAAAAAATTTATTTTATTAGGCACATTTATTCTAAAGATGACATAACTATTGACCCTATTGAAACAAAAGTTTTTGAATAATGTTCAAGACCATAAAATGTCATAGAGATTCATAGTTTTGTTGGTTTAGCAGGTTACTACTAGTGATTTATTGAAAAAATTTCCCAGTTGTCTAGCCCAATGACTAAGTTAACATGGAAAGGAGTTAAATTAATCTAGAAAAAAATAATGTGATGATTATTTTTAGGAATTAAAAATAATATTGGTGAATGCTCCAATTTTTCCTTGATGTCAAGAGATAGTGAAGTTTTCATCTACAGTGATGCTTCATTGAAGGGGCTTGGTTGTATTCTGATACAAAATAATCAGATAATTTCTTATGCCTCATGATAAATCAAACCTATTGAGTTAAATTATCCAACACATGATCTGGAATTAGATTTTGTGGGTTTTTCATTAAAAAATTGGAGGTAACATTTATATGGAGTAAAATGTGAAATACACATTGATCAAAAAAATTTAGAAGTATATATATTTACTTAGAAAGAGTAGAAAATGAGGTAGAGAAGATGGTTGTAATTTATTAAACATTATGACTATGCGATTCTCTATCATCCTAGAAAATAAAACAACGAAGTCAATGATTTGGGCCCAAAAAGTAATGCTACACTAACCATGTTATGTTTAGAACATAACCCATTAGTTAATGATTTGATAAATTTTTTCCTAGAATTTATGGATATGGGAACTTCCTCTATTTTGTTGCAGGTGTCAGTACAATCATCTATGTCTGAAAGAATTAATATATCTCATAAGGAAGATCATGAATTACAAGAAAAGGGAGAATTGGTTAATAAGGGTAAGTTTCTTGAATTTAATATTTACAAAGCATCTGTTTTGAGATTTGTAAAGAGATTATATGTTCCTTGTGATTTCATGTTAAAGAGATAATTATTGAATGAATCACATAGTTCCCTATTTTTCATTCATCCTGATAGTACATAGATGCGCATATACAATCGGGGCTATTACTGGTGGGATTTAATGAATATAGATTTTGCTGACTTTACCATGAAATGTTTGACTTGTGAACAAGTTAAAGAATATTTAAAATTACTGAAGGGGATGATTCATATTTTTCTAGTACCATAGTTGAAATGAAAAAATATATACATAGATTTCAAAGTGGGATTTCCAAATACTTCTTGAGGTAATAATTAGATTTTAGTTATTTTTGATAGATTAACTAAATAAATATATTTCCTTCCAATTAGAGGTACATTGTCTTTGGGTTATCTTTCTTGACTATACCTCAAGGTGATAGCTAGGTTCCATGGATTTCCTATCTCTATTGTATCTGACAGCGATCTTAGGTTCACTTAATATTTTTTAAAAGGACTTTAGAAGTTTTGGGGTACTAAAATAAATTTCTGGACAATATTTCATCCTCAATATGATGTATGGTCTAATTGAACAATTCAGAACTTAGAATATAGTCTTTGTGCTTATTTAATTAATTACTAAGGAAGTTTGGATGAAAATCCTTCTTTGGTTGAGTTTTCTTATAATAATAGTTTTCATTTTAGTATACAGATGGAAAATTTTGAAGCTTTATATGGAAAGTGATGTTGGACTATAGCTTTTTGGGATGAAGTATGAGAAAGGAAGTTGACGAGAATAGGTTTGGTCAAAGAAACAATTGACATGTGATGATAATTCAGTAGTATATGAGGACATATCAGTGTATGAAAAAAATTTTATGTGTATAACTAGAGAAAGGGTCTTTCTTTCAAATAAGGTAATCATTTTTTATTAAAGTATCTTCCTTGAAAATTGTGATTTTTTTGTAAGAAGGGGAACCAATGTCCATGATTCATTGGAAAATATAAAATCCTAGAGAAAGTTTAATCAATTGCTTACTGAGTAGACATGCCTCCAAATTTACCCTAGGTACACATTGTATTTCATATTTAGATGTTAAGAAAATATATGTATGATTAATCTCATGTTTTTATCCCTAAGGTACATCAGTTAGAAGATAACCTTTCTTATAAGGAACAACTATTTCATATTCTTAACCATATAGAGAAATTATTTTAGAATAAGGTAATTCATCATGTTTAGTTTTTGTGGAAAAATTATATGGTTGAAGAAGGAACGTGATAATATGAAAATAAAATGAGGTAAAGATGTCCCCAATTATTTGTTAAGTGAATAAAATTTTGAGGATGAAATTTAAAAAAGGGGAAATAATGTAACTACAATATCTCAAATTTTTTAGTGGGTTGAGAATCCTCAAAATGTTTGAATTTTTCATGTTTTGTGAGTGGTCCAAGTTTCTATTTTTTCTTAGGAACCTAATTTTGGGAGGTTTATTAAACCAAGAACTTGTTTTTAGATAGGTTTTAAGGATTGGTAAGTGACTCAGAGTTTTGGGTGAGTTTCGGGTGGGGTGGGGCCTAGAAACTTAATTTTGGGAATATATAGACTAGGGAGCATGGTTTCAATAAGTTGTGCATTCTTACAGTAGAAATCATGTGGCATACATATAGCATTGGAAATGGTTTTTGAAACCATGTGAGTAAGGATGAATGGATATGTGGGACCTATGAAATATCTAACAAAGGGATTTCGTATAGTTTATGCATGGTTGGGCTAATAGTGCACCTATCCTATGTGTGTGTGGTACTAGGAAAGTACCACACAGTTGGTGTAAGGTTATCCAAACGTGTGGGCTATTAAAATGGGTGAAATTAAAAAAATTCTCCTCTTTCATTATTAGTTGTTCCTTTTCCTTTCTTCTTCATTCCACCACATGGATAGGGGAGTTTCTTTTTGATATATTGGTGGCTACGAATTCTTCTAGGTAATACCTTTAATTTGTTATCCACTTTTCCTCATTTTTCTCGCCATATAAAATACTAAATCTATGCTAGAACGTTTACCCTATTTTCATGGTGTTCATCTAAAATGTTGTTTTCTTCCAATTTGACTTGATTTATAGGTCGATGTCAAACAACCATGAACCTACTAGTATAAGGTAGGTGGTTCCTATATTTATCCTTGATTTTGCGAGTGTTTTGAGGGTGAATTATACATACTCCAAGTGGGTTGTCCGACGGATACCCTAATTAATTAATTTCTTGACTTTAAATTATTAAATTGATGGTATAAGATGTCTATGGGCATGCTCTGGATTACACTATAATTGGTCAAGTTGGGTAAGGGGTTTGGAACAACCTGGGAAGTTTAGGCCGGTTGTGTTTGTTAAATTAAATTGAATTGTTTATATTGAATACAAGGGTCCCATGGGAACATGATAGGCTTGGACCAAGGATTGAGGTGATTCTGATCACCTAGACTGAGTCGACATATTTCATCAGGTTGGGCATGACCCAAGTAACCTGGGGTGATGATGATCACTAGGTTGAGGCAACAAGTTCATTGGACTAAGGCGATGTGGTCTTCAGGATGGGGGCATGGACCATGTAACTTGAGGTGGTGTTGACCATTGAGATTTGTCAACATGATCGTAAAGGAATGAGGTTCCAAATGACGTGTCTTAGTATCTTGGTGATTTCCACTCAACGTTTGTTGGCCGACGCACCATTGGAGTCATGTACACACATATAGGTCTCAGATGAATTGGTGTTGACCACTCATTGTGAGTAGAACCCCCCATAGACTATACAACTTATGTTAGGGTGGTGACCATTGGATGTTTGGGGGTTCTCACCATAGAATGACACATGGATGGTGATGGACCATCAGTTTATATTGATGAGACCATCAATTGGGGTTTGAGTCTCACCATGATACTTGAGGCTGTTTGGCCAGGATATTTGGAGGATAGATATCACTGTGCTTCAGGACGTTAGTTGTGGAGCTGACGATGTTTATATATTGAAGGATAAGTATCGATGTGCCTCAGGAGGTCAGTCTTCTGGCCAATGGGGACTTCTGAGATGAGGTATGAGGAACTAGGTACTTATTTTTTGGGTGTTCCATTTGGATGCTGGTTACATGGTTGTGGGAACATGGTTTCAGAGACTGATTATGGTTGAAACTCAAGGGTTCTCCTGGTATGAATTTCTTCATGGGATTCTTGGGAACTTATCCATGGATCCTCTCTAGTGTAGTTATATATATGCTGATAGGTGTTTTATATCATATATATAATTGGGGTAACGTGTTCAGACTTATACAGGCAATTTATGATGTAGGTGATCGCTTCCTTGTGGTTGTTGAGCACAAAATATGTTGGTAATTTATTAAATGTGAATCTTATACCTTCTTATTATTATTAGAATAAACTGTCATAATCATGGATGTAAGATAGGCGCACATTTGTGGTGGCCTACTAAGATCTATTCTCACACCCTACATGGGCCCCTCGAGACTCATATAGAGTTTATGTCTCTAAGATCATGTAAGGGATTAGGATCAAGAGATGGAACTTAGTGATCTTATTGTTCTTCTCATAATGGGATGGATGATAAGGGACCATGGTGGTTCATGCATCAGTTGGAGTTTACTTTTTGTTCTGCATGTTATATATATATATATGTGTGTGTGTGTGTGTGTGTACTAATGGTTGTCCATGGGAGACCCTATTTGATTATTTCTATACACAAACTATTATGGAATATATTGTCTATTAATGGTATACCTTTGGTCTTGTTTATTTATTCTTCCACTACGACTTGTTTTTATTTCTTCTATTGATTAATGGTCCTATTCTGGTATGTTATATATATATATGGACCATTATTATTATTATCACCACCTAAGGGTATAGTCTCCCCACTATTCAACTCCTTACACCCTCACTACTAGTCAGAAACCTTTGGCATATGTAGAGGCGCCCCTAAGGCCTGATGTCCAACCAACCTTGAGCAACGTTTAAAGTGGCATTCGGGTTGGGTCACTACAAGTGGTATCAGAGAAGGTTCTTATTGGTGCCTCTTGGAAGTATCACAATACTTGTATATTAAATGGTAACCATTTTGTGGGTTACAAATGATATCAAATGTTTTTTTCTTTATTTTTTTTACTATTTGGTTTTAGGTAGACTAGAGACTAGGATGTTGCCATAACTGGGTACATAGCTCATTTTTTGGTGCCTCCATCCCCATGAATGGGGGAAATACCAAGTTTCCATGGGTGGTAAATTTATTTTTTTAGTGTTCTTTTAGCATTGATTTGATTTCCACCTCAGGTGGTACACTAGAATGTGATGTTTATCTGGTGTGTGGATTTTGACATTTGGCCCAGTATGAAAAGGGTGGATTATATATGCTTCATGATAGGCACTTAGTCTGGTATGATGTTCGATTGATTGTGATTTTTATTAAGAACCGAGATTTCACCAAGTGGGGTTGGGTAGTTTAAAGTGTCAACAAAGAATCTACATAGTGTTTTCCTTCTTATCCTCTTTTGGTGGATTTCTACTTAGCCAAACAAGGCATGTGGTTCCAATGATATTTGTATGTGATTTTATATGCATGTGATATATGGGCCTAACCCTGATGAGGGTAGGCAAGGATGATGATAGGGGTGAGTTTTTTAAAGTGTAAACAAAGAAGTTAAATAGTGTTTTCTTGTATATCACCTTTAGTGGCATTCTACTCAGCTACCTAGGGTTATATGTGATTCCAAACCCTGATATGCGTGGGTAAGGGGCCTTGAGGCTAGATGTCTTATGACAGGGTGTGGTAGGGGAGTCTAAGGGTGATGATATGAACTGCTTATTACAGCTCTCCCTATCTATGATATATATATATATATATATTATGGTTTCTTGACCATCATGATTGATATTTAGAGGTATGCCAACTAAATGTATTATAGTGGAGTGTTAGGAGGGTGATGATATGGTGTCTCTTGAGCATGCACAGGATGAGGCCCCTGAGGGTTGGGATGAGACCCTAGAGTGTAAGGATAATCAGGAGATCTAGTGAAGGCACTGGTATAGGATGGACAACTGCAAATGGTATACTTTGGTTCTTGTCTTGATGAGAAGATCAATGTGATCCTGGTTTGAGTTATATAGGATATTGACAGTGGAGCTTAAGGAGTTGATCCAACTATGGAATATTTTACTTGTGAGTTCAAGTCTTAGAACCCACCATTGTTACAAGGTGAGGGTGGACTCTTGGTGGTAGAGAATTGTATTGATCCAGTCCAAACCATCTTCATTCAACTTGAGATACCCCCAAGTTGAAGGGTGAAGCTGGATATGTACATGATTAGAGGATCGGTAAAGTTATTATGGCATATACAAGTATAAGAGGTAATACATGAGTGATTATCCTAGAAAGATTTTGAGGTCAGGTTCTTCAAGCAGTTTACTATAGATATGCTAATGTCGGACCAATCCTACGATTTCATGAATCATTGAAATGGGGTTACTTCAATCATGGACTATGCAGAGAATTTCACAAACCTATCATGATTTGTAGCTGCTACGGTGGGAGACGACATCACTAGGGTGTGGCCTTTTTTGGATGTCTTATGACATGCCATCAAGGTTAAGGTGAATATATTCATGCTATTTTCCTACTCTGAGGTAGTCAATTAGGAACTAATAGCTAAGGGGAAATTGATAGACTAGTTTTATTCGAGTTGGGTGATGGCGTCAAGTGATTTTCATGGCGATGCTTCAAGTAGAAAAAGGTGAGTCTATGAGGTATATCAGTAGGTAATTCAGAAGATAGACTTATGAGATCACAAAGGAGTGGGTCTTCTATGGTGTGCTTTCATTATGTGGAGTCAGGGAATGTTCGGACCTAGTGTGATCAAGTTTCAAAGGAGTTTCAGGCATGCTGCCATATGGTCCATCTAAAGACGCATTGTAGAATGTTTTCTCTGATAGTTAGGAGCTAGGGACCGAGACAGACTCAGGGATCTAAGGTTTAACTAGAAGCGATACCAAGGGCCGGTATCTAGGATTAAGTTGTACACTATGGTTGTGGTAGAGATAGTGGGACCTAGTAGTGGGGTAATTGGATGGTAGTTGGTTCAGATCCATAGGGAAGCCATGCCTCAGGTAGTCTGGCCTCAAGCCAGGTGCACATTATTGAGATTCTAGGGTCAGAGTAGGCTAGGGAGGAGACTAAAGTTAGGATGTTTGAATTGTGGTTTGGGAAGTATCCAGGTAGGTAACTCCTAAATTTGGGAGTTCATTGAGGGGAGTTGACCTATGACTTTATAATCAGGGTAGACCAAGTTGATGTAAATTATATGGGTATGTTCGGTACCATCTTCAGGTGATTCTCTATAGCTAGAGGATGAGCTATTTTAAGGTGGGAAGATTTTAATGTCTCAGGTTTTTGAGAGGGTCAAAAATCCTCAACCTATTTGAATTTTTCATGTTTGGTGAGTGTTCCAACTTTCTATTTGATCTTCATAACTTAATTTTGTGAGGTTTATTGACATGGGGCCTTGTTTTGAGATGATTGTTAAGAACCGGTAATTTCCTTAGTGTTTTGGGTGAGTTTCAGGTGCGGTGGGGACTAGAAAATCAGTTTTGGGAACACACAGACTAGGGAACCTGGTTTGTAAAAAATGTGTAGCCTCTATAAAAAAAATTGTGTCCTAACTAAAACACTAGACATGGTTTTTCAAACCATTTGGGTAGGGAAACATGACCATGCAATACCTCTATAGATTTTATTAGTGGGTTTTCACATGGTTTGTGCATGGTTTGGAAAACCATGGGTCTAGCCCATGTGTGTGTGGTACTTGAATAGTGAGTACCACATGGTTAGTTCACGGTAATACAAACCATGTGGTCCATTAAAATGGGTGAACTTATGAAACCACCCTTCCTTCCTTATTAGTTTTTACTCCTTTCTTTTTCTTTTCAACGCATGCACAGGGGGAGTTCCTCTATTTCTATCCTTCTTTGGCTATGGCCTAACTCCTTGATCCGAATTTTGACCCTGTATTTGTTGGTGACTACATATTCTTCATGGTAAATCCTTCAATCCTCTATCCTTTTTCTTTATTTGTCTCACCATATGGAACACTAAATATATGTGATCTTGTTTACCCTATTTTCTAGGCATTCATCTAAAAAACATTTCTTCTGATTCATCTTTAGTTAGAGGCCAATATCAAATGAGAGAGAATATAATATTACAAGGTATTTGGTTCCAATCTTTCTCCTTGATTTTTAGGGTTTTGGTGTTTCATTCTACATACGCCATGTGGTTTTTCCAAGGGAGACCCTAATTAATTAATTTCTTGACTTTAAATTATTAAATTAATGATATGAATTCCTATGGGATTGATCTTGATTCCACTATAATTGGTCAAGATATGTAAGGGGATTGGAACAACTTGGGATGTTTTGGAAAGGTATTTTTATTAAATTAAATTAATTTTTTTTATTTAATACATGGGTTCCATGGGAACATGATGGGATTGGATCGAGGATTGAGGTGATGTTGATCACCTGGACTAAGGCGACATAGTTATTCAGGTTGGTTGTGTCTTGGGTTACTTGAGGTGATGATGATCACTAGTTTGAGGTGACATGGTCATCAAACTACGGTGATGAGGTCTTTAGGATTGGGGAATGGATCATTTGACTTAGGTTAGGGTTGAACATTGAGATTTAGTGACACGTTCATAGGATCATAAGTTGTCAGATGATGTGGCTTAGGGTAATGGTGATTTTCACTCACCATTTATTGGCTAACACATCGTTAAAGTCATGTTCACAAGGATAGGGATTAGATGAGGTGGTGTTGACCACTTTTTGTGTATGGAGGCTCCCATAAACTATGTGGATTAAGTGATGGTGTTGAACATCATATGTATTGGAGGTGCTCACCATAGAATGAAACATATATGGTGATGGACCATTGGTTTATGGTGATGATACCATCAGTTGGGGGCTAAGTCTCACCATGATTCTTAAGTCCATTGGGCTAGGATATTGGGAGAATATATATCATTGTGCCTCAGAACATCAATTATTGAGCCAAAAATGTTTATATATTAGAGGAAAGGTTTCATTGTCTCTTAGGAAGTCGGGCTTCAATCTGACATGGACTTCTGAGATAAGGTATGAGGGACCAATTACTTATTTTTTAGGTGTTCTATTTGGACTCTGATTACAATGTAGTGGGAATGTGGTTTTAGAGACTTGATTATGGTTGGAAACTAAGGGTTCACCTGGTATGACTTTCATTAGGGGAAACCTTGGTCATTGATTCATGGATACTCTCCACTACAATTATATATGTGAAAATAGGTTTTTTATGCAATATATATAATTGGGGTCACATTTTCATACTTATATTAGAGATGGCTGAAGAAGGTGATCTCTTCCTTGTGGAAATTGAGCATAAGGGAAGTTGATTATTTATTAAATGTGAATATGATACCATTTTATTATTATTAAAATAAACCTTCATAATCTTGTATGTAAGATAGGCACATGTTGGTGGTGGCCTACATAAATTTATTCTCACACCCTGCATAGTCTCCTTGGGATGTAAATAGACTTTTTGAATCAGATATCAAGAAAGATTTAAGGCTCAAGAGCTAGACCTTAGTGATCATATAGTGATTCTTATCTTGGGATGGATGGAATGGGACCATCATGGATCCTACATAATCTAGATTTTCCTTTTTGTTTTGTATAATTTATATACATATGTACTGATGGTTGGTCACACTGTGATTCACAGTTTCATTTTCACGCTTACACAACTATGCTAAACTAGTTTTGTATTGAAAATTATAAAAATAATAACAAATTGTACTTTATGTTTGATTAAATTATTTTGTATTTTTCACTGTTAAAAGGGAAATTTTACTTGTTTTTATAGTTACATTATAGGTGGAGGTGAATCATAGGGCTCATAATGATGTCCAAGAAAAATGGGTTAAACTGTACAGGATCCATGCACACTAGTGGACTCATCTGCACATTTCTTGAGAACCGTGAATTCAAATGGGATACAATTTTGTGGGATGGTCCAAAATTTATTGGCTTATATTTAAGATGAAGGAACCCAAGCCTCATTCGTCCATCTAGTGTCCCAACCGACCTAATCTGTCCAACACACAGAATCTGCACAAAGTCAAAAGTGGTGTGATGTGATCTGTCCATATATCGAGCTCTATTTTTTCAAATGGTTCCAAGAATTTTTTTAGATATTAAATAAGTTTAGAAACATGTTTCTAGTTTGTATAAAGTGATATTCTACTATCTAGTGGTCGAAGACCAGGGGACAAGTGGTTTTACATAATATGTGTTCCCAAAACCACCTTTTACTGCCTATAAAATGGAAGCTTGGGTTCCTCATTTTAAAGTTCGTCTAAGAGGAAAAGATCTGGTATTTTTGAGACCCAAATGAGTCTTATAATAATCCAAGAAGTTCTGGAGGCCTCTTTCTTCATAGGGGGGTCAATAATGAAGAAAGAGTTCCACCCGAGCTTCCTCCTCCTCCGGATGTCGAGGTAAACGGTGGGTGTTCATTGTGAGGGAGCTACAAACATGTCAAGGGTGTTCAAACACATATATTAGTTACAGGTTTGGATTGATTTGGGTGTTAAAATATTTCATTTCATGTATCTTAAATTATTTCTTATTTGAATGCTTGTTTTGATGCATGTGATTGATTTTATTTTAATTTCTAACCGATCAGTGTGAGGTTTTGAGTGCGTGACTTATGTTGTTCCAATTAGACAACAAAATAATATTTTTCTTACCCACTTTATTATTATTTCAATCTTATTTGGAATATCTTATTCCATGAATAAGTTTGAGACCTTGAAAATATGATTTTTATTTAATGGTTTGGTTCTTCATGCAATGAAATAATGGTTTAAAAATTAATCAGGATTCTAATTAATTTCAACCAAATAATTACTCCAAACCTAAATGAATCTCTAAGAAAAATGAACTGAAAATGTGTGTAGTGAAATAAAAATTACCAATTTCTCTCATAATTCTTAAAACATCACCTTAATCTATCAACTATTAAACTCTTTAAGTTAAGTTATTTTCTTTAAACTGTTTTTAAAATCACCCCCCTTTTAGAACTTTTTATTAAAAAAAACTTACTCTAAACCTATCAATGCTCCTTGATAGATGACCTAGTGTATTCCCTATACTATAAATAAACCTTAAAATCAAAATCAATTTGACATGTCATGATAACATAGTAAAATGTTGGCGTTGTTTTAGGGGAGCGCTTTTGTTTTTAGTGCGAGTTTTTTATAATATTTCTGTAAATTTTGTGAATATTTATTTGTTTTATCTTACACTTTTACCTATATTTTTGTGTTATGATTTATTTATTTTGTAGGTTTAGTGAATGATGTGTTCCACTTAAAGAGACTTACATCTTTTAGAACCCAAACCATAGAGGATCCTACGTCAGGGACACCAAGACACAAAAGAGAACCCTTTGAAGGAGGACACACAAAACATCGACACTCTTCTTGATCCTTCTACTTCTTCCACTGAAACCCACATTAAAACTAAACACAAATTTCATAACATGGATGAAAATAACCAGAAATTAAAATAACTAACCTCACCTGATGTTGATATCCAACTTACCTATATTCATTTACAAGGAGAGGTACATGATTTTGAAATTAAAATTAGTCTAAATCACTTATTACCAAGATTTCAGGGAATTTCAGTAGAAGATCCACATAAGCACTTAAAATAATTTCATATTGTGTGTTCTAATTTAAAACCTACTAATGTGGATGGAGAACAAGTAATGCTCAGAGAATTTCCATTTTCATTATAAGACACTGCAAAAGACTGGATTTATAATGGTAATTCACTAATTAGAGGTTGGGCGGACATGAAACACCTTTTTATTGAAAAATATTTCCTAGACTCTCGAATTGAAACTATACAGAAATAAATATACGGTATAAGTCAATCACAAGGGGAAACATTACATGAATATTAGGAATTATATAAAATGTTATGTTCAAGATATCCACACCACCAAATAAGTGATCAACTTTTAATACAATATTTTTATGATGGTTTAATTCCAATTGATTCTAACATGACTTATGCTACTACAGGTAGTGTACTAGTGGATAAAACCCCAATCGCTTCAAGGAACCTAATTGAGAACATGACATAAAACACTCAAATTTTTTTTTCATGGTCCAATGTACCCATTTGAGGTGTCCATAATGTGAAAATTACTGAATTTGAGAAGAAGGTGGACACAAAGTTTGAAGATGTATGTACCCTTATTCGAAAACTCACTCTTTCCCAAGGAAAATACTAATCTCCTCCTCCCATCCATTGTGGTATATGCTCTTATGATACCCACTACTCTAACCAATGTCCTCAATTAAAATAAACTTTTGAGAGTTGTGAGGCAATATTTCCAGGCTGCCCCTATAACCAAACCTTTAATAAAGAACCTTATTATCCATCCAATCCTAGGTGGAAATAAAATCAAGCTTATAGGAAATTGGGTAATTCAAACCAACATCAACAATAATAGAACCAACGGGGTCAGAGTAGTTATCCACCACCACCACCTAGAAATACCCAACCACCAAAAAGGAATTTCCAACCACACCCTCTAAAAACTGACCCTATCCTAGAAGATATGATGAAAAAAATGGCTTCCAATAATCTATAATTCCAATAAACCACTCAAGCATCCATACAAGACCTAGAAACCCAATTCGGCTAACTTGCTAACTCTGTGGGGGAAATACAAATTCATGGGTTGGGTAAACTACCATCTCAACCAGTAGTTAACCCTAGGTATAATGGAAAAGTTAGTGTCATCACCCTTAGTAGTGGGAAATAACTAAAAACCCAAATAAACCCTCCATTAGAGTCATCTCCTCCTGAAGAATCCACCATCCCAACCACTAAAAATGCTCTAAATGAGATAGAACCTTGTCCTGAGAGAATACCTTCCAAAGGAAAGAGTGTGTTTATTGATGATTCACTTAGACCAACCTTTTCTCTTCCATTTATTCATTGGGACACCCAACCTAGAAAACAAAAAGAAACAGAACTTGATAATGAAATCTTGGAAACTTTAAAAAAAGTGTAGGTTAACATCCCCTTGATTGATGTCGTGAAGAAAATTCCACGATACACCATGTTTCTAAAGGAGAGTTGTACACACCTAAGTCAACTTCATGGAGATTAAAATGTGAGCTTTAGGAGGAACATTTAAGAATTGATAGATCCATCACTTCCCACCAAGTGAAATTATATTGGAACATTCTCAATTCCATGCACCATAGGGGTGTGTTCTTTTTCTAATGTTATGCTTTATTTATGTGCCTATATTAATGTGATGCCTCACTCCATTTATTCTTCTTTGACGATCGGTGAACTGGAGCCAACTATAATAGTCATTCCACTATAAAATCAGAGTACAACACACTGGTTTGTTAGAGGATGTTCTTGTGAAGGTGAAAATTTTAATTTTTTCTGCTGATTTTTATGTGCTAAAAATGGATGGTGATGGGATGAATGGATACACCCCAATTATATTGGAGATACCTTTCTTGAAAACTGCCAAAACCATAATTAATGTCTATAATGGTACATTATCTATGGAATTTGGTGGTGACATAGTCCATTTCAACATCCTTGATTCCATGAAGCACCCCTCAGAAAAACATTCCTCTCTCTTGGTAAATTCAATTGACGTACTCCCTTCCCATAAAAACACTTCTTTTAATTCTCCTAATCCCCTCTCTGAGTTTTCATCCTTGATTGAAATTCTTGGTAATGAATCATTCATTGATTATTGTAGTGGTATAGAAAATTATCATGCATGTTTATTAATTGATAATTTATTAAACACTGAGGATCCAATGACCATCGATGAGACTTATAGTCTTGTAAAATCTCATTCCTCATCTAAGGATGATACCATTGAGAAGTTAGATGAGATTAGTGGCCTATCAATTTCACACACACTCCCATCAATCTAAAATCCACCTGAATTGGAACTGAAACAACTACCTCAAGATTTAAAATATTCATGTCTGGATAATGGAAACAAGTTGCCGATTATAATTGCTAGTTCACTCCCTCCCAAGCAGGAATTATGACAGATTGAACTTTTGAGGGAGTATAAAAAAGAATTGGGATGGACTCTTGTAGACATTTTGGGTATTATCTCTTCAATTTGTACACATCATATATTTTTAAATGATGAGGCTAAACCAGTGAGGCAGTCACAACGTCGACTGAACCCAAATGTCCTATATGTTTTTAAGAATGATGTAACAAAATTATTGCCCACTGGAATCATTTAACCCATCTCTAACAGCCAATGGGTTAGTCCAGTCCAAGTAGTTCCTAAAAAAACTAGTCTAATGGTAATAAAAAATGAAAAAAATTAATTGATTCCAACTTGTGTGAAGAATAGTTGGTGTGTTTGTATAAACTATCTCTGATTAAACCAATACACTAGGAAAGACCATTTCCCATTTCCATTAATTGAACATATTCTAGAGAGTATAGAAGGGAAGTCCCATTACTATTTTCTTTATGGGTATTCTGGATACTATTATATACATATTTACCCTAAGGATTGGGAAAATATGACCTTCACTTTCCCATTTGGCACATTTGAATATAGGAGGATTCTATTTGGTCTGTGCAATGATCAAGGTACTTTCTAGCGATGCATGGTTAGTATTTTTTCATATTACCTATAGAATTTAATGGAAGTATTCATAGATGATTTAACTATTTATGGATCCTCTTTTGATGAATGTTTGAGTAGTCTTGGTTCAGTCCTACATTATTGTATTGAAAAAATCTTGTATTAAATTATGAGAAATTCCATTTCATGGTGTGACAAGGTATTGTTTTGGGACATTTCATTTATGGGGATGGTATCCAAGTTGATAAATCAAAATTGGATGTCATTTATTCCATACCATTTAACAAAAAAGGTATCATATGTGCGGTCTTTCCTAGGCCATGTTGGATTTTACCATTGTTTTATTCTTGACTTTAGTAAAATTGCACTCCCCCTCTTCTGATTTCTCCAAAAATAAAAGGAATTTGTATTTGATAATGAATGTGAGGAAGATTTTAATAAGTTAAAATGGAGTCTCACATCACACCCAGTAATCCAACCACCTTAGTGGGATTTACCATTTGAGATAATGTGTGATGCCTCTAAATATTTATTTGGGGAAGTCTTATCACCAAGGGTCAAT
Organism: Viscum album; assembly: GCA_963277665.1. Classification (NCBI taxonomy): domain Eukaryota; kingdom Viridiplantae; phylum Streptophyta; class Magnoliopsida; order Santalales; family Viscaceae; genus Viscum; species Viscum album. Next base: position 1,023,645,963 of record OY728157.1, read on the forward strand.
TGAACTCCACATGTCATTGCCTATGACTCATGTACACTGGACCTTGCCTAATAAAACTACACCACAACTGAAAAAGAATTTATTTCCATAGTGTTTTCATTGGATAAATTTAGGTCATACCTTTTAGGGACCAAAGTCATTGTATTCTTGGACCATACACCCCTCTGGTATCTACTTAAGAAACCAAAGGCAAACCATGTCTCATTCGCTGGATGTTCCTCCTTCAATAATTCAATCTAGAAATTAGAGATAAAAAAGGTGCAGAGAATGTGGTGGATGGCCATATCAGTAGGATTCACTCATCCTTGGACATTGACTCATCGCCCTATATTCCAATAAATTAAATTTTTCTAGATGAGAAATTGTACTGAGCGAAAGATTGTATTCCTTGGTATGCCAAAATTGTAAATGATTTGGTAGAATCTTGCATTCTTGCTGATTTAAAAAAACCAGGCCGACCGTCTAAAACATGACTCCCTTTGGTACATTTTGGGATAACCCCTACCTTTGGTGAACATGTAGTGATCAAGTCCTTGGGCATTGTGTTCTTGATAGAAAATTTCATTACATCCTTAGGTTCTACCACACTCTTGCTTGTGGGGGCCACTTTGGTACCCAAAAGATTGCTCACAAGGTCTTTGATTCTAGTCTCTTTTGACCAACACTTTTTTGGGATGCCTATGATTTCTGTAAATCCTTTCTTCACTGTCAAATAATGGGGAATGTATCTAAAATAAATGAAATTCCAAAACAACCCTTGCTATTCCGTGACATTTTCGGTGTTTGGGGCATTAACATTATAGCGACCCATACTTTACATACATTATTAATACTTCAAAATTAAAGCATACTTATTACAACATATAACAAAACCATGAAATGACCGTATAGGTATAATTTCTTTAGAAACTGGGAAACATAAACAACTGGTTCATAAAGAATCTACATTGTCTCCCATTTATTTCATCATATCTATAGTCCCTTTTTGTCATATCTTACTTAATAACCTTCTTCCTGACCTGGGGACAGAAAACATACAAAAGGTTGAGATCAAATGCTCAGTAAGGGTAAACAAAAGATATATCAATCACATCAAATTCATAATAACATATCATTTTGGAAATCTTACCCTGCAAAAGAGATCATAATTTCATAACATGGGATAAATCATGGTAGTGAAATGTAATCCCAATAATCATAACTTAATACATGAAACTTTGTGGAATACACACATAATCATAGAGAATCATTTCTTATTAGTCAAGACTCATTTCCAAGACTATCTTATTGGACGAAGTCCATTTCTGAACCGAGTTCACTCCTCATTTCAGTCATGTTTCACTGAATCGGTTTAACCTGCCGTTCTAGCCATGTCTATCTCATGAGATATAAAATCTTTACCCAATGCATTAGAGGGAGATATATGTCCCACCCATCTCATAATGATACCATTCCTATGTGTGCCACAAAATCATAAACCATACATCATAGCACAACCCATGTAATAAAAATGGGAATCTTAAACATCGCGACATCATAAAATAATTCATATAAGATAAAGGAATTTATAAAAATATTTCCATCACAACATAATCAAATCAATGTAATAATAGGGATATAAATATAACCCTATATTATCTTAGATGGAAAATAATTTTGATAAAATAGTTGAACTCCATTCTTGAGGAAAATATCCTTTCTACTTCCAATTTTTTTTCTTTCTTAACATGTCATACAATTTTAAACTAAAAGAAGTTGATTAAAAATAAACTTTAAAACTTGTAAAGGAAGATTCTTGAAAATAATGTTTTAAAAATCCATTCATGTCGTATAAGTTAAAAAAACATTCTTCTCATACTTTTGTCGAAAAAGTCAAAAAGTACCTCGTACGAAAAATGACAAAAGATTCCTTTCATATATTTTACTAAAAACTCACCGAAGGGAAAAATTGGATTTAAACAATTTTAAGAGGATATAAATAATATTACATATTGAGAAAACATGGATGTGGATGATAAATATTCCCTAGTAAATTCTGAAGTATAAACAATCTCGGATAAAAATTGATATTTGCGAGATTTTCCCTTACCTTAGGTCTAATATGCTTTGTACGTGTCCGAAATACCTGTATAATTATTTAAATAATGTTATTGACTTATTTCATAATCATACTTTTTTTTATGATATCATATATGGTCATATTCTTAGCTTCTTATTAGTAATATTTCATTACTACTTGTTATTCGGGTGTTTATTACTTTTTGTTCTTATGCGTGTTTGGTCGAATAAATTATTATTCCTCTTTATAGGATATAGATACATCATTTACAGAATGGTATTAGTGTAATATATATAATATTAATTAATTAAATCCATTTATATAATCATTATTCAATGAAGATTATATAGAACGATTCGCATCACATCGTGGAGACGGTAGGCCGTACGTACGCACGAGCGATTATATCATTCCCATGATCATGGAATTGTATTGAAGTGTATGTATACTATTTCAGAATCAATATAAAATTAAAATAATCATATATAGTTATTCTTTACACCATTATACCCATCCAAGTAAGGTGGTGGTGGAAAACAGATTACACCACGGTGTGGAGACGGTATTCCGTACGTACGCATGCGTGGTGATTTCATTTTCCGTAGGATGGATAAGAGGTGAAATAGAGTTGTTTAATATTTATAATAACATATCAATATATTAGGGATACTGATTTTATTTCCTCATAATTAAACAACAAAAGAAGACAAAGTAGAAGAATAATGGAACTTGAAGAAAACGGTAGAAGATATTACCTCTTTCTCGAAGTGCCTCTTTTAAACTTTCTCTTAAGGCAATAGAGTTGGTCTTTTGAGAAGACCAGTACCTCTAGTAGATTTTTAAGGAAGTGGGGAAGTAAAATTGGCAGGGGTTGGTCGATATTGAAGGCTCAAATTGGTGTGAGTAATAGAGGGAGGAGGTGCCTTTTATAAGGGAGGAGAGGGGCACCTTTGGAAAGTGTGGAAATATTATTTTATTATAAAATTATCTTCGGTTTCAAAAGGTCCAAAAATCATTAAAGATGAATATAAGATGACTGATGGTCGGAATAAAATCATCCAATCAGAATTGGACATGTTTTGGAAAATATTTTAATCATTATAATCTTATTTATTTAAATCATTTATTAATGAGTTAAATACTTTATCATTATTGTGTCATAAATAATTTAATTTATTTGGTGTCTAAAAAGTATAAAAAAATATCATTATATAGTAAATATTTTTAGCTTTTAAATGAATATTTATAATCGAAAATAAAATTTATATAACTCCTTATAAAAATTAATTACTAAAAGATTTTTGTTAATGTCAATTTTGTATTTACATTAAATTAATTAATCCAAATTGTCATTGTCACTACCAAGTGGCTCAATGGGGTCCCAAAATTAACCCAACGATGGCCATGGTCGGCCACTACTCATCCAATAAGGTTAGGAAAAGTTTCAAGGTAATTTTGAATTATTATAATATTCTTTTAACCTTGAATTACCCTATTTACCTTTAACCGTAGTAAATAAAAAAATTTCCGTAGTTACTATTCATAATTTATAAAAAATAAAAGTAACCTATTAACATAATTTGGACCCACTTATTCCAAATATGGAATCAATTTTTCAAAATTCAAAACACATAAGTTTCAGTAATTAATTTAAAATTAATTCCGTTGTTAAGCAAACGAGTTTTAAAAGTTAAAACATTGCCAAAGATTGAAATGTGTTTACCTATGAATTCAATGTAAAATTAATGATAATGACATAAATTATATTAAATGGTAAAAATATATTCTATTTATACTTTAAAAACATTCAATATTATAATTTAAACATATAAAGTATTGAGATGAAAAAAGTTGTTTTTAATTAAAATATAGCATGTTTTTACTATTCATTAAAATATGAAAGTTATCAGAATAATATGAAAATTTTATCCAAAGTAAATTTTTATATCTGGATTATAAATAATAATTTTATTTTGTCAAATTGAACTTATAAACTTGTCAAAAACTATATTTAATATGGGTGCGCCATCAAAAGGTGGTAAAACTACATTTTTTGAAAAATACTTCTTTTATCCAAAAAATTGATTTGTTTTGATACCTCATTCTAGAAAATGTATAAGATGAATTGAAATGTTATAAAATTAGAAATTCAGTTAATACTATTCATAACGGCTAGTTTATAATATTATAATATATCATTGTTTAGTGAAACTCGGTATTGCGTACTACACACGCTATCGAGGAAGGTTGTGATTGCGTGTAACGCAAGCCAAGCTAGTGTTGTGTGTAGTGGAAGATTACTTGCCATATAATATATTACATAAAAAATATACTTCTCATAAAATATCAGGGTGTTAGATTCTACCCCCCTTAAAATGAATTTATCCCTCAAAATTCATCACTTCGTAACAAATAGATGAGGATACCTCTCCCTCATCATATCCTCAAGTTCCCATGTAACTTCTTCTAATTGGTGGTTCCTCTATAAAACTTTCACCAAGCGAGTGGTCTTGTTCCGTAGGACTTTTTCGCTATGATCCGGAATCTCTATCGGTTGTTCTTCATAAGAAAGATCTTGTTCCAGCGGTACAACTTCTGAGCTGAGTACATGTGAAGGATCAGCTATATACTTTCTCAAGAGAGATACATGGAACACATTGTGAACTTGAGAGAGATTTGGTGGAAGCACCAATCGGTAACCTACCTTCCCAACACGATCCAAAATTTCAAAAGGATCGATATCTCTAGGGCTCAACTTTCCCTTCTTTCCAAATCTTATTACTCTCTTCCAAGGAGATATTCTTAAGAACACTTTATCACCCACTTAAAACTCTAGGTTTTTTCTTCTGTTGTAGGCATAACTTTTTTGTCGACTCTTAGCTGCTCTTATGTGTTGTTGAATAGATCTAACCTTTTCTGCCATTTCATCAACAAGATCAGGTCCTAATAGCATGCTTTCCCCAACTTCATCCCAGCAGGTTGGAGTCCTGCATTTCTTTCCATAGAGAGCTTCATAAGGAGCCATCTGAATACTGGAGTGAAAGCTATTATTATAAGAAAATTCCACCAAAGGTAGGTGTTGATCCCAACCACCTTTTAAATCCATAGAGCAAGCTCTCAACATATCTTCTAGAGTTTGAATTGTCCTCTCAGACTGACCGTCTGTCTGAGGATGATAAGTAGTGCTGAAACTCAACTTTGTATCTAGAGTATACTGAAGACTTCGCCAGAACTTTGAGGTAAACCTCGGATCCCGATCAGATATAATAGTAAGTGGTACTCTATGTAATCTTACCAATTCCTTTAAATATATCCTGGCAAGCTGATCTAGAGATAAATCCTCTCTAATAGCAATGAAGTGTACAGACTTTGTAAGACGATCAACTATGACCCAGATAACATTATTGCATTTGGATGTTTTAGGAATTCCAGTGACAAAGTCCATAGTGATGTTTTCCCATTTCCATTCTGGTATGAGTAATGGTTGTAACATCCCCTTAGACTTTTGTTCTCAGCTTTAACTTGCAGACAAACCAAGCATCGAGAGACATATTCAGCAACGTCTCTTTTTATGCCATCCCACCATAAGTACTCTTTCAGGTCCCTATACATCTTCGTGCTTTCAGGATGAATAGAGAATGAAGAACTATGAGCCTCATCCAGCAGATCCTTCTTTAATTCGGGAATGGGAGGAACACAAACCTGATTCCTAAACATTATTATCCCATCACAATCAAGGTTGAATTCAGGATCATTTCTCACCTTCTTTTGTAACTCGACATCTTCTTTCTATGCCTCTTTAATCTTCACATGTATAGATGGTTGAAAATTCATTTGAGAAAGATACGATTTTCCCCTTTCATTTTAATTCCAAGATCCATCCTTTGTAAATCCATAAATATTGGATCTTTTTTTATCCTTATCATGGATAAGCTAGCATGGTCTTGTCGACTTAATGCATCTTCCACCTTGTTTGCTTTCCGAGGGTGGTAATGAATTTAGTAGTCGTAATCCTTAATCAGCTCCAACCATCTTCTTTGGCGCATATTCAGCTCCTTTTGTGAGAAAATATACTTTAAACATTCATGATCAGTATAAATGTCACACTTTTCTCCATAAATATAATTCCCCCAAATCTTTAATGAAAAGATTACCGCAGCTAACTCCAAATCATGAGTTGGGTAATTTTGCTCATGGATTTTCAACTGTCGTGAGGCATAAGCTATCACCATATCATTTTGCATAAGAATACACCCTAATACCTTCTTGGATGCATCACTGTAGATCACAAAACTTTCTCCACTACAAGGCAGTGTGAGCACAGGTGCACTGGATAACCTTATTTTCAACTCCTTCAAATTCCCTTCACATTCCTCTGTCCAAATAAACTTAACTCCTTTCTAAGTCAACTTGGTTAGTGGATTAGATAATCGTGAAAAATATTTCACAAAACGTCGATAATATCCAGACAAACCAAGAAAACATCAGATCTCAGTTACTGTTGTTGGTCTCGACCATCTTTTGATAACCTCTGTTTTTGTTGGATCCACAGATATCCCCTCTTTTGAGATTATGTGACCCAAAAATGCAACTTTTTGAAGCCAAAATTCACACTTGGTAAATTTGGCATAAAGATTCTCCTTTCTCAGGTTCTTTAATACAATTCTCAAGTGATCTTCATGTTCTTCCTTGTTCTTTTAATAGACAAGAATATAATCTATAAAGACTACAACAAACTGATCAAGATAGTCTCTAAAGACTCTATTCATCAGATCCATGAAGATAGTAGGGGCATTAGTAAGAACAATGGCATCACTATAAATTCATAGTGTCCATACCTTGTACGGAAAGCCGTCTGTGGTATATCCTCCCTTTTGACCCTTAATTGATGATACCCTGAACGAAAACCAATCTTGGAGTAGTATTGAGATTTGCATAGTTGGTCAAATAGGTCATCAATGCGTGGGAGAGGATATTTGTTCTTGATAGTGATCTTGTTAAGTTCTCGATAATCAATGCAGAGTCTCATTGATTCATCTTTCTTCTTAACAAACAGAACAGGTGCTCCCCAAGGTGACGCACTAGGGTGTATGAATCCTTTATCAAGATTCTCTTGGAGTTGCTTCTTCAATTCTTGCAACTCAATTGGGTCCATTCTATAAGGTGTATTTGAAATAGGCAAAGCACCCGGTACGAGTTCTATTGAAAACTCAACTTCACGATTTTGTGGAAGACCTGGAAATTCCTCCGGAAAGACATCTTCAAATTCCCGTACAATGGGCATATTATTAATCGTGAGTTTCTCTCCAACCATTTGAGATAAATAACATTCATTTAGTGGAATCAAGACCCATAAGATAGAAGAAATTTCCACTGGAAGGTTATGTTCATCCTTATATCGATAGACGATCATAGATTGATCTGGAATATAAAATGTGACTTCCCTTCTTTGGAAATTAAAATGAGCTCCATATAAAGAAAGACAATCCATGCCAATAATCACATCAAATTCCACTATAGGAAGGATCACATGATTTGCAGGAAGCACTTTCCCACAAACTTCAATCGGAGAAGAATTGTAAACTTTTAATGTGACTGTTATGCCATTAGAAGTTGTCATAGCCAACTCAACATCTAATTGTTGAGGTAATATGATGATACCCTTAGAAAATTTTTCAGAAATAAAAGAGTGGGTGGATCCAGAATGAAATAAAACATTTTCTACTTTAGAGTGGATGGTAAGTGTACCTCTCACCACTTCGTTGTTGTACTCCACATCACCGATAGTAATTTCATGCGACTTTCCTTTGTCCTTGGCCTTAAGAGTTTGTTGACATCGATTATCATCATCACCCTTGGATTTTGGCATTGATTGGCATAATTCCCCATATCCTTGCACTTGAAACATTGAAGTGTAATAGGTTCATTTTGTGTATCCCTTCCTTTGTTTGCATCATTAGACATCTTCTTCCCATTATTTCGATATTCAATTGCCCGATGACCTTCTTTTCCACACTTATAACATTTTCTTTTCCCCTTAAGGAAATTTCCTCCATGTTTCATTCCACACATTGATCATAAGGGAAAACTCATCTTCTTTTTAGTGTGGTCTTTAGATTTTCCTTCGAATTCCATTTTCCTCTTCTTATCAAACCCATGTGACTGATGGGTTACACCAATCTCCATCTCAACCTTGATAGCACATCGAACAATTTCCTCGTAGCTATTGAAGTCCTTTATGGCTAACACCCTTTAAAGACTTGGTTTTAAGCCACTAAAGAATCGATCAATCTTACCCTCAGGTTGGATAATAATTCGGGAAGCGTACCTTGCAAGTCTTGTAAAATTTGCTTCGTAGGTACCAACAGATTCATCATCCTTTAGCTTCAGTTCAAGAAACTCATTCTCCATCTTTTTTAGAAGAATACGAGGGAAATAATTATTGAAAAGTAAGTTCTTGAACTCGTCCCATTCCATGGACTCAATTTTGTCCCTTTACCTCGTATTCTTAATAAGATTCTACCATTGATCAGCATCACCTTCCAAACGATAAACTGCTAAGATGACTTTATCATGTTCAGAACATTGAAGAACTAAAAATATCTTTTCAGTGGTACTGATCTATTGTTCAGCCACTAATGGATCAGAAGACCCGCTGAATGAAGGTGGATGCTGCCTCATGAAGGATTCAACAGAATGTTTCTCCTTCTTTTGCTCAATTAGAAGTCCTGCATGATTCATATCTTGAGAAAGTTGTGTGAGCATGGCTACAATATTTTTCATTCCAGCTCCCATATCAATTTGTTGCTCAGGGGGACAATCATTGCATTGCCCATCGCATTCCGCATTAACACGGTTCTTTCGGGTTCCAGCCATTGACTAAAACCAAGAAGAATAGTGTGAGCAACACTAATTATAAAAGGAAAACCACATAATCAAGAACAAAATTTTACACTTAAGGTCTTATCATAGGTTGTTCATGGCAATTTCTAAAACACTAAGATTGTGTTCTATGCTTAGACTTATCCTTAGGGTTCTTACTAAGGCTTTCACATCCTAGTTTCCAAAGGTTGACTATACCTTTCCTCTGATACCAACTATAGCGACCCATACTTTACATACATCGTTAATACTTCAAAATTGAAGCATTCTTATTACAACATATAACAAAACCATGAAAGGAACGTATAGGTATAATTTCTTTAGAAACTGGTAAACATAAACAACTAGTTCATAAAGCATCTACATTGTCTCCCATTTATTTCATCATATCTATAGTCCCTTTTTGGCATATCTTACTTAATAACCTTCTTCCTAACTTGGGGAAAGAAAACATACAAAACGGTGAGCTCAAATGCTCAGTAAGGGTAAACAAAAGAAATATCAATCACATAAAATTCATAAGAACATATCATTTTAGAAATCTTACCCTGCAAAAGAGATCATAATTTCATAACATGGGATAAATCATGGTATTGAAATGTAATCCTAATAATCATAACTTAAAACAAGAAACTTTGTGGCATACACACATAATCATAGAGAATCATTTCTTATTAGTCAAGACTCATTTCCAAGACTATCTTAGTGGACAAAATCCATTTCTGAACCGAGTTCACACCTCGTTTCAGTCCTGTTTCACTGAACTGGTTTAACCTGCCGTTCCAGCAATGTCTATCTCATGAGATATAAAATCTTTACCCAATTCATTGGAGGGAGATATAGGTCCCACCCATCTCATAATTATACCATTCTTATGTGTGCCACAAAATCATAAACCATACATCATAGCATAACCCATGTAATAAAAATGGGAATCTTAAACATCGTGACATCATAAAACAATTTATATAAGATAAAGGAATTCATAAAAATATTTCCATCACAACATAATCAAATCAATGTAATAATAGGGATAGAAACAGAACCACTACTAAAAAAACCTCCTATAGCGACCGCCAAAAGCGGTCGCTATAGTGAAATTTTTTTTAATAAAAAATGTCCACTGAAATAAATATACATATATATTAAAAAATATATTCACATATATACTATTAAATACAATATTTTAAATATATATATATATATAATATATTTTAAATGTTTTAATATATATAATATTAAATATATGTATAATATCGAATCATTGTGCAATAATAATTTAAAACCCCCGATTTAAGAAATGCTATTATTTCAGGTTTTTCGGAGCATGTTTGCTCCGAATTCGACCGCCGCACGCCGTTTTGGTGTTTTATGACTCTGGAAACGCGTTTCTGGCCGCCGCGATCAAACGGAACCTCTGATTGATGTGCCGTCTCCCCGACCATTTCACAATTCACGCAACGGATGTTGTCGTGCGGTTTCGTGGCATTCAGAGGTCGTTCGGGTGGTTTTGACCCCCCAACGCGCCATTTCACCGCGCGCCGAGCTGCTGAAAACGACGCATTCGGTCGTGCCGCACGCACCACATGTCCGATGGATGTTCCGACTCCTCCTACATCTCAGGAATAATATTCCTATCATTATCGTGCGGTTTCAGGTTTTTCGGAGCACGTTTGCTCCGAATTCGACCGCCGCACGCCGTTTTGGTGTTTTATGACTCCGGAAATGCGTTTCCGGCCTCCGCGGTCAAACGGCATCTCCGAATGATGTGCCGTCTAGCCGAACATTTCACAATTCACGCACCGGCTGTTTTCGTATGCTTTCGTGGCATTCATAGGTCGTTCGGGTGGTTTTGACCACCCAATGCGGCATTTCAGCGCGCGCCGATCTGCTGAAAACGACACATTTGATCGTGTCGCGTGCACCGCACGTCCGATGAACTTGCCGCCTCCTCCTTCATCTCAGGAATAATATTCCTATCATTCTCGTGTGGTTTCAGGTCGTTCAGAGCATGTTTGCTCCGAATTGGACCGCCACACGCCTTTTTGGTGTTTTATGGCACCAGAAACGCGTTTCCGGCCGCCGCGGTCAAACGGCACTTTCGAATGATGTTCCGTTGGGCCGACCATTTCACAATTCACGCACCGGCTGTTATCGTACGATTTCGTGGCATTCAGAGGTCGTTCGGGTGGTTTTGACCACCCAACGCGGCATTTCAGCACGCGCCGCGCTGCTGAAAATGACACATTCGGTCGTGCCACGCGCACCGCACATCCGATGGACATGCCGCATATTCCTGCATCTCATTAATAATATTTCTATCATTCTCGTGCGGTTTTAGGTCATTCGGAGCATGTTTGCTCCGAATTGGACCGTCGCACGCCGTTTTGGTGTTTTATGGCGCCGGAAACGCGTTTCTGGCCGCCGCGGTCAAATGGCACCTCCGAATGACGTGTCGTCGGGCCGAACATTTCACAATTAACGCACTGACTGTTGTCGTACGGTTTCGTGGCATTCGGAGGTCGTTCGGGTGGTTTTGACCCCCCGATGCGCAATTTCAGCGCGCGTCGCACTGCTGAAAACGACACATTCGGTCGTACCGCGCGCACCGCACGTCCGATGGATGTGCCGCCTCCTCCTGCGTCTCAGGAATAATATTTCTATCATTCTCGTGCGGTTTCAGGTCGTTCGGAGCACGTTTGCTCCGAATTGGACCGCCGCACGCCGTTTTGGTGTTTTATGGCACCGGAAACGCGTTTCCGGCCACCGCGGTCAAACGGAACCTCCAAATGACGTGCCGTCTGGCCGAACATTTCACAATTCACGCAAAGGCTGTTTTCGTACGGGTTTGTGGCATTCGGACGTCGTTCGAGTGGTTTTGACCACCCAACGCGGCATTTCAGCGCGCGCCGCACTGCTGAAAATGACACATTCGGTCGTGACGCATGCACCACACATACGATGGACGTGCCGCCTCCTCCTACATCTCAGGAATAATATTTCTATCGTTGTCGTGCGGTTTCAGGTCGTTCGGAGCACGTTTTCTCTGAATTGGACCGCCGCACACCGTTTTGGTGTTTTATGGCGCTGGAAACGTGTTTCCGGCCGCCGCGTTCAAACGGCACCTCCGAATGACGTTCCGTCTAGCCAACCATTTCAAAATTCACGCACCGGCTGTTCTCGTACGGTTTTGTGGCATTTGGAGGTCCTTCGAGTGGTTTTGACCCCCCGACGGGCAATTTCAGCGCGCGCCGCGCTGCTGAAAACGACACATTCGGTCGTGCCGCGCGCACCGCACGTCCGATGGACGTGACGCCTCCTCCTTCATCTAAGGAATAATATTTCTATCGTTCTCATGTGGTTTCAGGTTGTTCGGAGCACGTTTGCTCTGAATTGGACCGCCGCACGTCGTTTTGGTGTTTTATGGCGCCAGAAACGCGTTTCAGGCCGCCGCGGTCAAACGGCACCTCCGAATGAAGTGCCGTCTAGCCGAACATTTCACAATTCACGCACCAGATGTTGTCGTGCGGTTTCGTGACATTCGGAGGTCGTTCGGGTGGTTTTGACCCCCCAACGCGCCATTTAAGCGCGCGCCGCGCTGCTGAAAACGACACATTCGGTCGTGCCGCGTGCACCGCACGTCCGATGGACATGACGCCTCCTCCTGTATCTCAAGAATAATATTTCTATCGTTCTCGTGCAGTTTCAGGTAGTTCGGAGCACGTTTGCTCTGAATTGAACTGCCGCACGCCGTTTTGGTGTTTTGTGGCGCCAGAAACGCGTTTCCGGCCGCCCCGGTCAAACGGAACCTCCGAATGACGTGCCATCTGGCCGACCATTTCACAATTCACGCACCGGCTGTTGTCGTATGGTTTCGTGGCATTCGGAGGTCGTTCGGGTGGTTTTGACCACCCAATGCGGCATTTCAGCGCACGCCGCGCTGCAGAAAACGACACATTCGGTCGTGCCGCGTGCACCGCACCTCCGATGGATGTGCCGCCTCATCCTGCATCTCAAGAACAATATTTCTATCGTTCTCATGTGGTTTCAGGTCGTTCTGAGCATGTTTGCTCCGAGTTGGACCGCCGCACGCCGTTTTGGTGTTTTATGGCGCCGGAAACGCGTTTCCAGCCGCCGCGGTCAAAAGGCACCTCCGAATGATGTGCCTTCTGACCGACAATTTCACAATTCACGCACTGGATATTTTCGTACGGTTTCGTGACATTCGGAGGTCGTTCTGGTGGTTTTGACCCCCCGACGCGCAATTTCAACCTACGTCGCGCTGCTGAAAACGACACATTCGGTCGTGCTGCACGCACCGCACATCCGATGGATGTTCCGCCTCTTCCTGAATCTCAGGAATAGTTTTTCTATCGTTCTCATGCGGTTTCAGGTCGTTCGGAGCACGTTTTCTCCAAATTGGACCGACACACGCCGTTTTGGTGTTTTTTGGCGCCGGAAACGCGTTTCCGGCCGCCGCGGTCAAACGGCACCTCCGAATGACGTGCTGTCTGGCCGACCATTTCAAAATTCACGCACCGGCTATTTTCGTACGGTTTCGTGGCATTCGGACGTCATTCGGGTGGTTTTGACCACCCAACGCGGCATTTCAGCGCGCGCCGCGCTGTTGAAAACGACACATTCGGTCGTGCCGCGCGCACCGCACGTCCGATGGACGTTCCACCTCCTCCTGCATCTCAGGAATAATATTTCTATCGTTCTCATGCGGTTTCAGGTCGTTCGGAGCACGTTTGCTCTGAATTGGACCGCCGCACGCCGTTTTGGTGTTTTATGGCGCTGGAAACGCATTTCCAGCCGCCGTGGTCAAACAGTACCTCCGAATGACGTGCTGTCTGGCCGACCATTTCCCAATTCACGCACCGGCTGTTTTCGTACGGTTTCGTGGCATTCAGACGTCGTTCGGATGGTTTTGACCACCCAACGCGGCATTTCAGCGCGCGCCGCGCTGCTGAAAACGACACATTCGGTCTTGCCACACGCACCGCACGTCCAATGGATGTTCCGCATCCTCTTGCATCTCAGGAATAATATTTCTATCATTATCGTGCAGTTTCAGGTCGTTCGGAGCACGTTTGCTCCGAATTGGACCGCCGCACGCCGTTTTGGTGTTTTATGGCGCCGGAAACGCGTTTCCGGCGGCCGCGGTCAAACGGAACCTCCCAATGACATCCCTTCTAGCCGACCATTTCAAAATTCACGCACCGGCTGTTTTCGTACGGTTTCGTGGCATTCGGAGGTCGTTCGGGTGGTTTTGACCCCCCGACGGGCAATTTCAGCGTGCGCCGCGCTGCTGAAAACGACACATTCAGTCGTGCCGTGTGTACCGCACGTCCGATTGATGTGCCGCCTCCTCCTGCATCTCAGGAATAATATTTATATCGTTCTCATGTGGTTTCAGGTCGTTCGGAGTACGTTTGCTCTGAATTGGACCGTCGCACGCCGTTTTGGTGTTTTATGGCGCCGGAAACGCGTTTCCGGCCGCTGCGGTCAAACGATACCTCCGAATGACATTCCGTCTGGCCGACCATTTCACAATTGACACACCGGATGTTGTCGTACGGTTTCGTGGCATTCGGACGTCGTTCGGGTGGTTTTGACCACCCAACGCGGCATTTCAGCGTGCGCCGTGCTACTGAAAACGACACATTCGGTCGTGCCGCGCGCACCGCACGTCCGATGGACATTCCGCCTCCTCCTACATCTTAGGAATAATATTTCTATCGTTCTCGTGCGGTTTCAGGTCGTTCAGAGCACGTTTTCTCTGAATTGGACCGCCGCACGCCGTTTTGGTGTTTTATGGCGCCAGAAACGCGTTTCTGGCCGCCGCGGTCAAATGGAACCTCCGAATGATGTGCCGTCTAGCCGACCATTTCAAAATTCACGCACCGGCCGTTGTCGTACGGTTTCGTGGCATTCGGACGTCGTTTGGGTGGTTTTGACCACCCAACGCGGCATTTCAGCGCGCGCCGCGCTGCTGAAAACGACACATTCGGTCCTGTCGTGCGCATCGCACGTTCGATGGACGTTCTGCCTCCTCCTCCATCTCAGGAATAATATTTCTATCGTTCTCGTGCAGTTTCAGGTCGTTCGGAGCACGTTTTCTCTGAATTGGGCCGCCGCACGCTGTTTTGGTGTTTTATGGCACCTGAAACGCGTTTCCGGCCACCGCGGTCAAACGACACCTCCGAATGACGTGCCGTCTTTACTAACATTTCACAATTCACGCACCGGCTGTTTTCGTACGGTTTCGTGGCATTCGGAGGTCGTTCGGGTGGTTTTGACCCCCCGACGTGCAATTTCAGCGCGCACCGCGCTGCTGAATATGACACATTCGGTCGTGCCGCGCGCACCGCACGTCTGATGGACGTGCCGCCTCCTCCTGCATCTCAGGAATAATATTTCTATCGTTCTCGTGTGGGTTTAGGACGTTCGGAGCACGTTTTCTCCGAATTGGACCGTCGCACGCCGTTTTGGTGTTTTATGGCGCAGGAAACGCGTTTCCGGCCGCCGCGGTCAAACGATACCTTCGAATGACGTGCCTTCTGGCCGACCATTTCAAAATTCACGCACCGGATGTTGTCGTGCGGTTTAGTGACATTCAGAGGTCGTTCGGGTGGTTTTGACCCCCCAACGCGCCATTTCAGCGCACGCCGCGTGGCTGAAAACGACACATTCGGTCGTGCCGCGCGCACCGCACGTCCGATTGACGTGCTGCCTCCTCCTGCATCTCAGGAATAATATTTTTATCGTTCTCGTGCGGGTTTAGGTCCTTCGGAGCACGTTTTCTCCGAATTGGAACGCCGCACGCCGTTTTGGTGTTTTTTGGCCCCGGAAACGTGTTTCCGGCCGCCGCGGTCAAACGACACCTCCGAATGACGTGCCGTCTGGCCGACCATTTCACAATTCACGCATCGGCTGTTGTCGTACGGTTTCGTGGAATTCGGAGGTCGTTCGTGTGGTTTTGACCCCCCGACGCACAATTTCAGCGCGCGCCGCGCTGCTGAAAACGACACATTCGGTCGTGTCGGGGGGGCTGTACGGGGGTGCGGGGGGCTGTATGGGGGTGCGGGGGGGCTTTCCGGGGGTGCGGGGGGCTGTACGGGGGTGCTGGGGGGGCTGTACGAGGGTGCGGGGGGCTGTACGGGGGTGCGGTGGGGGGGGGGCTGTACGTGGGTGTGGGGGGGCTGTACGGGGGTGCGAGGGGCTGTCTGGGGGTGCGGGGGGGGGGGGGGGGGTGGCTGTCCAGGGGTGAGGGGGGCTGTACGGGGGTGCCGGGGGGCTGTACGGGGGTGCGGGGGGCTGTACGGGGGTGCGGGGGGGGGGGGGGGGGCTGTCCCGGGGTGCGGGGGGCTGTACGGGGGTGTCGTGGGGGTTGTACGGGGGTGCGGGGGGGGGGGGGGGTGGGGGGGGGTGGGTGTACGGGGGGGCGGGGGGTTGTACGGTTGTGCGGGGGTGCGAGGGGGCTGTACGGGGGTGCGGGGGGTTAGAGTTTTTAAATGCACGCCTTAGATAATATTAGCTATCATATAATAAACAAGAAAAGAAAGAAATTATAAGTACACAACCTTCTAATTTAAATTAAGTGAATAAATACAGTACATCAATGTCAACCCCACCGGTAAAAACAAAAAACATATCTCGTGAATATATGATGCGTCACGCGTTGTCATCACTGCTACCTCCTTCTGGTGGACCAGGGGCCTACAACAAATAAACATTATAAATATTTTCATAACAAAAATAATTTAAATTAAATAAATAAATACAGTATATACTTGTGTCATATGATCCCCTGCACCATCAGCTCGACGCACATATTCCCGCAGTGCTCTAACCTCAGCTGTCAATTGCGCATTTGCCTCCTCAGAAGCGCGCAGCCGTGCCTCAAAATCTGACATCTGCTGTGTCATATGAGAAACAGCAGGACCGACAACCGCAGCGCGTGACACTACAGAATGAGGAATCCCTACTCCATAGGTCAAACTATAGCCATGCCCATCCCGACTGATAATGCAATGAAAGATCTCATCCCGTCGCATGGGAAGCTGTCGCTGGTCCTCTGGCAGATGTTCTAACTCAGCTTCAAATTGATCCTGTGAAATATTTAAATATATATAAATATATATATATGTTAATATATAGATTTATGTAATTATTGGTAAGTACAGACACTTACTATCAATGCTGCAACCTCTGGATCATTGCGATCACGAGTCCTCATCCACACCGACATTTTATCAGTTGCTGCACCTTGCTCTCACAACTGTATATTAAAAGAATATAAACACAAAACCATATTAATTAATAAATTAAAAAAATGAATAATATATACCTCATGTCGGATCTGAGACACGTGACGAGTCCCGAGCCTGTGAGGTGGTCCCTACAACGCTCGATTCTCAGAATTGCGTGTTGACACCTCCTACATTCAATTCATTCAAATTTCAAACAAATCACATATTCTTGAAAATATATATACACCAAAATAATTAATATACAAACCGAAACACCCTCAGTAGACCAATATGCAACCAAGTCACGCCACTGAGCCGGGAGGACACCTCTCGGGACTTTTTCCAAAATTTCTAGGGCACCCACATTTGGTACCCAGTGGTCCCTCTTCACTTTGCCTTTATAATCTTTCCACATCTTACGACATTTGCTCATACACACAGGCCGAAACTCTTCAGGGAATACTTTCAAATTTTGCTATAAAGAAAATAATCAAACATATTAGTATTCTTTATACATAGAAAATAAAGTAAAATGATTTTCTTACCTGAACCTCCCTCCATAGACGATCTAATGTGTCCTGAGGGATAGAAGCCCAGTCACATGTGGTCAATGTAAATCGATGTGGGTCACGTATGATATGACCCAGCTGACGAATAAATTCTGGGGCATTCGGTCCCACAGGATGAAAAACCTCATCAAGTGAAACATCTATCGTCGTGTCGGAATTCCATGATAATATGCCACGACCAGGGCCTCTCCTGCGAGAGGAGAGAAGCAGCCGAGTCTGATCCTGTTGAAAACAATTTTATATATAAATTGACAAATGTTATATATATATATATGTATGTATGTCAATTACATAAAAAAATATAGACAATGACATTCAAACATACCTCGACCCTGAGACGTAGATGCCTCAGATGGATGATGTGGATCTTCTGCCTCTTCCCCTGACATGTCTGCAGTCATATAAAATATCAGTAATGAGTCCAAAGTGTTTAAAAGATAAATTGGATTGTTCTTAAAAAATCAAACTTGTACAACTGTTAATCAAACAAAAAATGGATTGAATAATTAGTTGTGAATGAATTTTAAAAAAGCAAAAAGTTAACAAAACAGATATACAAATTATGTACAAAACCAGTCAATGCATAGCCAAATTTCAGATAGAACTAATAAAAATTCAAGCAGCACATGAATCAGATGAAGAATACCTCCAAGGGATGATACATCGACCATAACATCAATAAATCAAGAGTAAAAACAACCTAAATATTTATTATTTAATTAACTTACAAAAGTGAGGATTAAAACTTATAAAGATTTATAAAATGATTAGATAATTTATGATATCCTAGGACATTCTACTGAATAGCGGGAAAACAATTATACCTTTCATTAAGCATGAAAATCGACCTTTTCTCTTTCAACAGCTGCTCTGACCCAATAAATATCTTCTTCACGTTGAACTACGGTATGTTGATCAAGTTGTTAGTAAACAAACGGAACAGTCTCGGGTTCATCTTCTTCAAATAAAAACACTCATCGCCGAGACATTTTGACAACAACTTGCCAACTTGGATCTGAAGGCAAAGTAACGAAGAATACTTGTTCCTCTTGTGATGTCAAAATGAAAGGTTCATTCTAAACTCGTTCATTATTTCTGTATAACATATAGTTAAAATTCACCAATGAAAACTGATATTGATCGACTTTACATCCACGCACTGGATCAACCCAATTACACTTTAACAATATGTACTTCAAACCGTGTGTGTATACAACTTCAATGATGTCTATCAATTGACCATAGTAATAACCAGAATCGACAAAGGGATAACTGATGCCACTGTTTTTTGTTTCCCGTTTGTCGTCAACATCTTTAATGCGAAATCGAAAACCATTAGCATCAATAGATTTATAACGACGAGCCGTTATAGATGGACCCTCAGCCAGTTGGATAAATACTTCAGGTAGCGTGGGGTCCCCTAACTCCCTCATCTTACGAACCTACATAATTTATAAAAATAAACACTGATATATGTAGAAAGAATTAGTATAATACTTCACTCATAATGAAAATCAATTTATACATACATAATCCTTGAACCAATCATGAAATGATGCATAATGAGATTGTTGAATTTGCAACTCAGTCGCATGATGCATCTCTTCTTTTATCTCATTAATGTGTTTCCTGAAAATGATAACTCGATGTTTAAAAGATCATCTTATGCAAACAAAACATGTAAAAGTTATACAAGTACATTGATAATATACTTACTGCATTAATGGTGCAACTGATGGAGTATTGAACAAGATATATCGATGTGCTTGTATCCACTCGATGTTGTCCATATCAAATGTGGTTCCTTCTCCAACTGGACCATCATGAATCCGAGAGGGCTTATCTAATTTTGTTTCAACATCCGTAAGATATTCTACACAAAAGGTAGTACACTCATCCATCAAATAACCATTGGATATTGATGCCTCTGGACGAGCTCTGTTGCGTACAAATCTTTTCAATGTACTCAAACACCGTTCAGTAGGATACATCCACCTGAAATGCACTGGACCAGTAGCCATTACTTCATCAGTTAGGTACACTGTCAAGTGGACCATAACATCGAAAAATGAGGGGGGGGGGGAAGTTTCTAAAAGTGACAAAGCGTAAGTACAATTCGGTCTTGCAAACTTTTTAAATCACTCATTCGTTGATTTCTTAAACAAAGCTGTCTAAAAAAATTACTCATCTCAATCAAGGGCTGAATAACATTGGGGGATAAACAATCACAAATTGTGATTGGAATCAATTTCTGAAGTAATATGTGATTGTCATGACTTTTCAACCCTTGCAATGTCTTACTCGTCAGATTCACACACTTTGAAATATTAGAAGAATAACCATCAGGCACCTTGACCATCTTAAAAATGGAAAGAAATGTCTCTTTCTCCTCTGTAGTCATCGTATACTGTGCAGCAGGCATATATGCCTTGTTTCCCTTAGCTAACTGTAAATGCAACTGTTTCCTTAAACCCATTTCTTCCAAATCACGGCGTGCATTAACATGGTCCTTTGATTTTCCACTGACACCTAAAATGGTCCACAATATGTTATCACAAACATTTTTTTCAATGTGCATGACATCCAAATTATGCCTCAACATGTTAGTTTTCCAATACGGAATACAATAAAAAATACTTTTCTTTTTTCAATTGTGACTGCGCTACCTACCCGCAGCACGAATATTATGTACTGGAAGAGCCACCAAATCCTGAATTTCATATACCGTGTGGTTGTTTTCTTCCTCAATATGCGATAACATTTTGACTCCTGTCATGATCTTTGGTGCTGGGCTGAACTCTCTAGAACCATCAAATGCCACTCTGTCCTTTCTGAATCTGTGTTGAGAAGGGAGAAAACGCCTGTGACCGATGTATGCCCATTTTTTGGAATGTTTAAGCCATACAGATTTTTTACTTTTATTGCAACAAGGGCAAGAAAATTCCCCTTTCGTACTCCAGCCTGATAAATTTGCATAAGCTGGGAAGTCATTGATTGTCCACAATAAAGAAGCATGCAGTTTGAACATTTCATTCGTTTCGCAGTCATAAGTCATCACACCATCGCCCCAAAATTCATTCAACTCATCAATCAATGGCTGAAGGTAAACACCAATCTTATCCCCCAGACTTTTAGGTCCATCAATAAGAGTGGAAAGTAATATAAATTGTTGCTTCATACAAAGCCACGGAGGAAGATTATATGGAACCAACACCACGGGCCATGTGATATGAGTTGCACCAACGATAGACTTGAATGGATTGAAACCATCTGCTGCCAATCCCAATCGGACATTACGAACATCTTTAGCAAAGTCGGGATGTCTCTTATCAAAATCCTTCTATGCATGAGAGTCTGCCGGGTGGGTTAACATATCACTTTCATGAACTCTTTCTGCATGCCATCTCATTAAATTAGAAACTTTAGATGACATAAAAAATATTTTCAACCTCGGTTTAAGGGGAAAGTAACGCATTTGCTTTACGACAATCGGTTTCCCCTGTATCACAATTTGACTTTGATGAGTATTATTTCCCCTGTTCTCTTTCCACCTGGAAGCACCACAAACCGTACAAATATCCAAATGGGCAGTTTCTTTTCTAAACAACATACAGTTGTTTGCACATGCATCTATGGTCTCATATGTAAAACCTAAGTTCTCTGTAAACTTACGAGCATAGTAATACGACTCAAGAATCTTAGCGTTGACAGGAAGAACTTTTTTCAATAAAACCAAAAGCATGTCGAATGATGTGTCTGACCAATTATTCAAAGTCTTCAAATGCAACAACTCCACGATAAATGACAGTTTATTGTAAGAAGTACATCCAGGATATAATTCTGTTTTCGCATCATCAAGTGCTTCATAAAACCTCCTCGAATCACAATCTGCACTAGATCGAAGATTTATCTCACCGGTCTCAAGATTCTGGATGTCAATGCCTTCAGGATCAAACCCACGTACCATTTCAGTAAGCATTTCATGCACTGGATCAGTCATCCTTGCATCAACATCCATCTAAACTGCATCTGTATTTTGACAACGAACATATTCTTCTCCACGATGAGTCCAAATCTTATAATTTTTCAGAAATCCATTAGAGAAAAGGTGCTCCCTCACAGTATCTCGTGTAAATTGATATCTGTTAGCACATTTTCTACATGGACAACTAATATAGTCACTTTCAAATCCTCTCGTGAAGTCAATAAACTGCATAATGCCATTGAAATATTCTCTAGACGTTCGATTTGGAAGATCAATCCAACTCTTATCCATAATTATATCTGTATAACAAACATTTACACAATACTTATTACATTTACATTTTTCAAATCAACTATATTTAAAATAAATATTAATCATTTTTTTATGAACAATTGATAAAATAATAATGTAACTAAAAGCCCATGTTAACTGATTGAGCTACAAACCAGAAAGGGAGGAGAGCCAAAGGCGGTGCAGCGAGAGAGAGGAGGCAACGAAGGGGAGCCAGAGCCAAAGGCGGTGCAACAAGAGAGGGGACGGGCGGCGGCGACGGTGAGGAGCTGGAGGAGAGGAGGCGGTGAGGGGACGGGCAGCGAGGGGGGGGGGGGGGGGCTGTCCGGGGTCGGGGGGGGGGGGGGGGGGGGCTGTCCGGGGTGTCGGAGCCGTCCGGGGTGGGGGGGAGGGCTGAGGGGGCGGAGGGTGGATGGTGGAGGCTGGAGGGCATGAGACGGGGGAGGCCGGGAGGCGGGGGGGGGGGGGGGAGGAGGGCGGCGTCAGGGGGGGGGGGGGCGACGGGGGGAGGGAGCGGGGGAGGTCGGGAGGCGGGGGGGGGGGGGGTGTCGGGGGGGGGGGGGGCGACGGGGGGGGGGGGGGGGCAGGGGAGGCCGGGAGGCGGAGGGGAGGGCGGCGTCGGGGGGGGGGGGGGGTGGCGACGGGGGGGGGGGGGGGGAGTAGGGTTCGATCGAGAGGGGGGCGCGGGGGGGGGGGGCACAAAAAGGTTCGTTTTTTTTATCAAGGCCAGTGACCGCCATTGGCGGTCTCTATTAGATATCTATAGCGACCGCCAATGGCGGTCGCCCGATTCTGGGGGGCTTCAATGCCCCCCTTTTCTAGTAGTGAGCCCTATATTATCTTAGATGGAAAATAATTTTGATAAAACACTTGAACTCCATTCTTGAGGAAAATATCCTTTCTACTTCGAAAAACATTTTTCCTTTATTAACATGTAATACAATTTTAAACTAAAAGAATTTGATTAAAAATAAACGTGAAAACTTGTAAAGTAAGATTCTTGGACATAATGTTTTAAAAATCCATTCATGTCGTATAAGTTAAAAAAACATTCTTCTCATACTTTTGTTGGAAAAGTCAAAAAGTACCTCGTACGCAAAACGGAAAAAGATTCCTTTCATATCTTTTACTAAAAAATCACCGAAGGGTAAAATAGGATTTAAAATTTTTTAGGAGGATATAAATAATATTACATATTGAGTAAACATGGATGTGGATGCTAAATATTCCCCAGTAAATTCTGAAGTATAAACAATCTCGGATAAAAATTGAGATTTGCGAGATTTTCCCTTACCTTAGGTCCGATATGCTTTGTACGTGTCCAAACCTCCTGTATAATGATTTAAATAATGTTATTGACTTATTACAGAATCGTACTTATTGTCATGATATCATATATGGTCATATTCTTAGCTTCTAATTAGTAATATTTCATTACTACTTGTTATTCGGGTGTTTATTACTTTTTGTTCTTATGCGTGTTTTGTCGAATAAATTCTTTTTCCTATTTATAGGATATAGATACATAATTTAAAGAATGGTATTAGTGTAATATATATCATATTAATTCATTCAATTCATTTATATAATCATTATTCAATGAAGATCATATAGAACGAGTCACATCACATCGTGGAGATGGTAGGCCGTACGTACGCACGAGCGATGATATCGTTCCCATGATCATGGGATTGTATTCAAGTGTATGTATACTATTTCAGAATAAATATCACTTTAAAATAATCATATATAGTTATTATTTACACCATTATACCCATCCAAGTAAGGTGGTGGTGGAAAACAGATTACACCATGGCGTGGAGACGGTATTCTGTACGTACGCACGCGCGGTGATTTCGTTTTCCGTAGGATGGATAAGAGGTGAAATAGAGTTGTTTAATATTTATAATAACATATCAGTATATGAGGAATACTTATGTTATTACCTAATAATGAAACAAATAAAGAATATGGAGTATAAGAAGAATGGAACTTGAAGAAAACGGTAGAAGATATTACCTCTTTCTCGAAGTGCCTCCTTTAAAATTTCTCTTAAGGCACTAGAGTTGGTCTTTTGAGAAGACCGATACCTATATTAGGTTTATAAGGAAGTGGGAAAGTGAAATGGGCAGGTTTTTGTCGAGCTTGAAAGTTCAATTTGGTGTGATGAAGTGAGGGAGGAGGTGTCTTTTATAAGGGAGGACAGAGGCACCTTTAGAAAGTGTGGAAATATTATTTTATTATAAACTTATCTTCGATTTCAAAAGGTCCAAAAATCATTAAATATTAACATAAGATGACTAATGGTTGAAATAAAATCATCCAATCATAATTGTACATGTTTTGTAAAATATGTTAATCATTATAATCTTATTTATTTAAATCATTTATTAATGAGGTAAATACTTCATCATTATTGTGTCATAAATAATTTAATTTATTTGGTGTCTAAAAATTATAAGAAAAATATCTTTATGTAGGAAATATTTTTAGCTTTCCAATGAATATTTATAGTTGAAAATATAATTTAAATATCCCCTTATAAAAATTAATTACAAAAAGATTTTTGTTAAAGTCAATTTTGTCTTTACATTAAATTAATTAATCCAAATTTTCATTGTCACTACCAAGTGGCTCAATGGGGTCCTTAAATCGACCCAAGGATGGCCGTGGTCAGCCTCTACTCATCCAATAAGGTTAGGACAAGTGTCAAGGTAATTTTGAATTATTATAATATTCTTTTAACCTTGAATTACCCTATTTACCTCTAACCGTAGTAAATAAAAAAATACCGTAGTTACTATTCATAATATCAAAAAAATAAAAGTAACCTATTAACATAATTTGGACCCAATGATTCCAAATATGGAATCCATTTTTCAAAATTCGAAACACAGAAGATGTAGTAATTAATTTAAAATTAATCTCGTTGTTAAGCAAACAGGTTTTAAAAGTTAAAACATTGCCAAAGATTGAAATGTGTTCACCTATGAATTCAATGTAAAATTAATGCTTATGACATACATTATATTAAATGGTAAAAATATATTCCATTTATACTTTAAAAATATTCAATATTATAATTTAACCATATAAAGTACTGCGATGAAAAAATTTGTTTTTAATTAAAATATAGCGTGTTTTTACTATTCATTAAAATATGAAAGTTATCAGAATAATATGAAAAATTTATCCAAAGTAAATTTTTATATCCTGATTATAAAGAAGAATTTTATTTTGTCAAATTGAACTTATAAACTTGTCAAAAACTAGATTTAATGTGGGTGAGCCATCAAAAGGCGGTAAAATTGCATTTTTTGAAAAATACTTCTTTTATCCAAAAAAACTGATTTTGTTTTCATACCTCATTATATAAAATGTATAAGATGAATTAAAATGTTATAAAATTCAAAATTCAGTTAATACTATTCATAACGGCTAGTTTATAATATTATAATATATTGTTGTTTAGTGAAACTCGGTATTGCGTACTACACACGCTATCGAGGAATGTCATGATTACATGTAACGCAAGCCAAGCTAGTGTTGTGTGTAGTGGAATATTACTTTCCATATAACATATTACATAAAAAATATACTTATCATAAAATATCTGGGTGTTACAGACATTATGGGACCATTCGTCAATTCATTTGGGAACCTTTACATTATTCTAGTTGTGGATTATGTTTCAAAATGGATAGAGGCATGAGCCACAATAAATTATGATTCCAAGAATGTTGTGGAGTTTTTGAGAACCCAAATATTTTGTAGGTTTGGATTACTCAGGTTCATCATTAGTGACCATGGTTCTCATTTCTACAACCGAACAATGAAATTTTTTTTGTGTCGTTATGGGTTCGGGCATAGATTATCTACTTCTTATCACCCACTAACCAATGGTCAAGTTGAGGTGCCGAATAGAGAAGTAAAAAAATTCTTGAAAAAATGGTTCAACCCAATAGAAAATATTGTAGTCTCAGAATCAATGATTCTTTATGGGACTATCTTACTTCTTTCAAAGATGCCATTGGAATCTCACCTTATCGGCTTGTGTTTGGAAAGTGTTTTTACCTTCATATTGAGATATAGCATCGGGTTTACTGGGCCATTATATAATGAAATTATAAAATTTATGGTGTAAGTGCTCAAAGGATGATTCAAATTCAGAAGTTTGAGGAAATGCATAGAGATTTAGATGAGGACTCCTAGATTTATAAAGAGTGAACCAAGGCTTCCCACGACTGCCTCATCCTTCATCATGATTTCCACATTAGGAAGAAGGTCCTCCTTTATAATTCAAGGATGAAGTTTCATCTAGGTAATCTTCATTCCTGCTGGTTTGGACCATACATTATTACTAATGTATCTCAATTTGGTGTTGTTTAGGTTCAAAAT
Organism: Viscum album; assembly: GCA_963277665.1. NCBI lineage: Eukaryota > Viridiplantae > Streptophyta > Magnoliopsida > Santalales > Viscaceae > Viscum > Viscum album. The sequence goes on from OY728157.1 coordinate 1,023,672,402, forward strand.
GAAGAAATCAATCAAACCTTCACTATTAATGGGTAGAGGTTGAATCATTTTCATGAAGCCATTGCAGAGTCCCCGATGAAGGAAATCCATGTTCAATAAGTAGTCTACGAATGACTCCCACTAGGTTTTATCCTTCCTTACCATATTCTCTTTTATTACAGTGAGGACACTGCACACACTATGTGTGGGGATATGAGTACATTCATGGGTTAGTTAGGAATTTTCACCATTTTTTCTTGTTGAATAGTATTGTCACTTTCCCCCTATTATATCCCTCACTTTTGTGTCGGAATGTTAATTTTATCATGAAAAAAGATGCCCACTTTAAAATAATTCCAAATTATTTTTCATTCTTGATTTGATTGTGTGGTAAATTCCATTATTTTTGGAAAAATATTTTTCAAATGAATGTTGATACGGAATATTTTTCTAGAATTTATATTTTCAAATAATTATAAGGTGTTTAATGGATTTTTAAACCCCTGACTCATTAACACTGACCTATATTTTAATACCTTACCAAGGAGACATTATAATCCCTTTGTTGCATATTCCTCATTTTAATCACTTTATTGAGATTCTTGGGTCATGTAGAGAAACTAGAACTTTATTTGATTATGTTTGAATCCATAAGATTCAAGTGCGCTCCATTATTGATAGATTCAATTGTTCATTGAAAATCCCATTGTACAATTAACCTCTATTTTTGGCCACCTTGACATTTTACCCTACTTAAGACTTAAAGACCTTGAAATGCTTGTTAGGTATCTACATTACAATATTATTTATCCCTATGTACCCATATCTTGTGTATATTCTTCTTTTAATTTTAGTATGTTTTGGGGATAGGGTGTTCCATGGAAATTATTAGTAATGAATCATTATTATGGATTAATAGAAATGGTGCCTACATTTTCCTTAAGAAGTGGGTTCACAAGACATATTGAATCGTTGTTTTAAACATTTTCCCTCTTTATCTCCCATAAATATTGTAAAAAAAGAAAATATTTTAGTATATTGAAAAACAACAGAAAAAATAAAAAAACTAACATAGAATAGAGGATGTTTATTCATTATTATTCAATGATCGGTTGTGACCCAAAAAAATAGAAAATGGGGATAGTGAGTTAGAAGTGATGAACTTTATGAGGGGATGAGTGTGACATTCATTGTGAACACTTTTTGAATATTGACATGTTTTGTACTTAAGAGATTAAACACCGCTCTTTTGCCTTATATTTTTTATACATTAAATCCTACCAACCCTTGAACCTCAAAAAAACATGTTGAAAGTCCTCTTGAGTAGAACACTAGCTTTTGGAGATAGATAATTTTGAATCTTGCAAAGCATAAGGTAAGATCACATGAACTCTGGGAAAATAGAATAACTCCACTTTCATATGTTCCTTGAGTGAAGAGGAAAACTTTATAAGTGAGGTAGGTTGTGACATGTGGCATGGGTGAATAAATAAAGTTGAACAAATTTGAATGTGAGAGAATAAAAATTATAGAAAAAATGATTTCATAAACAAGACATGATGAATTTAATTTTATAAGAATCTTGGAACTTTTCTCACCATTGATTTGGAAAGGATACTTGGCTAGGATATAAGACTTTTCCCAGGAGTTAAAATTTTTAGGTTTGGGGGTGTGATCACACCACAATTGACTATTTCATTTTCACCCTTACACCATTGTGCTAAACATGTTTTGTATTGAAAATTATAAAAATCATAACAAATTTAACTTTATGTTTGAATAAATTGTTTTGTTTTTTTACTTTTAAAAAGGTTAATGTTACTTCTTTTGATAATTACATTGTAGGTGGAGATGATTTAGAGGGTCCATGATGATGTCCAAGAAAAATGGGTCAAACTGCATAGGATCCATGCACACCAGTGGAATCATCTACACAATGGTACTGAAAAGTACATAAAATGGGATAAAAATTTATAGGATGGTCCAAAATCCATTGTGATACATTTAATATGAAGAAACCCAAGCCACATTTAGCTATCTGGTGGCCCAACCGACCTAATTTGTCCAGCACACCAAATCTGCACAAAGTCAAAAGTGGTGTGTTGTGATCTATCCATATCTCGGGCTCTAGTTGTCCAAATGGTTCCAAAAATTTGGTGAAAATATTCAAGAGGTTTTTAAACTTGTTTATAGTATTTTACAAAGTGATATTCGACTCTCTAGTGGTCGAAAAACATGGTCCAAGTGGTTTTACACAATTTGTTTGCCCAAAACCACCTCCCACTTTGCCTGTAAAATGGAAGCTAGGGTTCCTCATTTGCAAGTTCTTATAGCAAGAAAATCATTGGTATTTTAGATACCCAAAGGATTCCTATACTCATACAAGAATTTATAGAGGCCCCTATCCTCATAGGGGGGTCATGAATGATGAAGGAGTTTCACCTGAGCTTCCTCCTCCACATGATGTTGAGCTTAATGGTGGTAATTCATTGTGAGGGAGCAACACAAATCTCAAGGGAGTTCTGACATAGATTTTAGCTACTGGTTTGGATTGATTTGGGTGTTAAAACATTTCTTTACATGTATCTTAAATTATTTCTTGTTTGAATTCTTGTTTTGATGCATGTGATTTATTTTTTCTTAATTTCAAACCGATCGGTGTGAGGTTTTGAGTGCATGAATTGTATTGTTCTGATTGGAAAACAGAAGAATCCTTTTCTTAACCACTTTCTTGATATTTCAATCATATTTGGAAGCTATTATTTGATTCATAAGTTCTATACCTTGACAATATTATTTTTATGTCATGTTTTGGTTCTTCAGGCAATGAAATAAAGTTTTAGGAATTAATCAGGATTCTAATTAATTTCAACCAAATAATTACTCCAAACCTAAATGAATCTCTAAGAACAATGAACTTGAAACTTGTGTAGTGAAATCACAATGACCCTTTATCTCATAATTCTTAAAAAATCACCTTAATCTATCAACTATTAAACTCTTTATGTTAAGTTATTTTCTTTGAACTGTTTTCAAAATCTCCCCCATTTTTAGTACTTTTTATTAAAAATGCTTACTCTAAATATATAAACACTTATTGAGAGACAACCTAGGGTTTGAACTATACTATAATCAACCTTAAAATCATAATAAATTTGTCATGTCATGAAAACCTGTTCAATGTTCATCCATGAGCTACCCTATTTGATTATTTCTATGTATGACCTATTATTAAATGTATTGTTTGCTAATGGTATGCCTATGGGCTTATTTAATTACTATTATACTATTGTTTATTTATGATTCCAATACGATTTGTTTTTATTTATTCAACTGAGTTATGGTCTTATTTCATTGTGTTGTATACATATGGACCATTAAAATTATTATCACCTTCTGAGGGTATAGTCTCCCCACTATTCACTTATTTACACCCTTAATACTAGTTGGAAGTATTTGGAATACAAGGAGGTGCACCTAAGTCCTAGTGGTCAAACAACCCAATGAACCATTTAAAGTGGAATCTGGGCCAGGGCACTACAAGTGGTATCAGATTAAGTTCTTGTTAGTGTTTCTTGGCAGTATCAATATACCTAAATTCTAAATTTTAATCATGTTCAACAGGTTAAAAATGATATCACATGTTTTATTTTCTTTATTTGGTTTGACTATTTGGGTTATAGCAGAATAGAGAGTAGGATGTTGTTAGAACTGGGTACAGAGCTCATTTATTGGTTTTTGTATCCCCATGCACAGGGGGCAGGCCAAGTTTCCAAGCGTGTAAAATTGATTTTCTATAGTATAGTTTTACCATTGATTTTATTTCCACCTCAGGTGGTGAAATTGGGTGCAATGTTTATCTGGTATGTGGATTTTGACCCTTGGCTTGCTATGGAAAGGGAGGATTGTATTTGTATCACCATAGGCACTTATTCTCATGTGATGTATGATTAATTTTTATTATCTTTGGAAACCTAGATTTCACTAAGAGGTGTTGGGATATTTAATGTGTAAACAAAGAATCTAAACATTTTTTCCTTCTTAACCTCTTTTTGTGGCATTCTACTTAACCAACTCAGGCATGTGGTTCCAATGAAATTTGTAAGTGATTCTATATGCATGTGATATACTGGCCTAACCCTGATGAGGGTAAGAAGTGTTGATTATAAGGGGTGATTTTTTAAAAGTGTCAAACATGAATTTAAATAGTATTTTCTCATATAGCATGTTAGGTGGAATTATACTAATATACCTCTGGTTATATGGAATTCAACTGGTTAAAACTAGAAGTTCCCTAAGAAATCATTTTGAGTTTCATGACTTCATACCACAATTTGAACTAAGAAAATTGAAAATTATATAGGTAATGAAATTTAGATAAGGTTCAAGCAAGAAGAGATAAACCACTTTGAATGAAACCAAGTTTGGAACCTATTTAAATGTTCAAAACGTCTACCAGTAATTGGAGTAAAATGGTTTTTTAGAATCAAATATTAATAAAATTGAATTATTATTTGAAATAAATAAATCCTTGTTGATAAATTTTATTGTCAAGAATAAGGCATAGACTATGATGAAACTTTTACACCAATAGTATGATTAGAATATATCATGATCTTATTAACCTTTGTTGCTCATCTGAATTTTTACTTTTTTTAAAATGGATAGGAAAAGTAATTTCCGTAATGGTTATGTTGAAGAAGAAGTTTATGTTGAATAATATCTTGGTTTTTAATATTTTTAATTTTTATAGAAAGTATTTAAATTAACTAAAGTTATATATAGACTTAAACAATCCCTAAGATCTTGCTAAGATATAATTACTAGATATTTGCTTCAAAATAATTTTGTTAAAGGAAGTGATGATCAAACACTTTCATAATGATAGTTTTCAAAAGAAACAACATTTTTTAAATTTATATTGATGATATTTTGTTGTCAAATCATAAATCGATTTCTAATAATTTTTATGAACTTATGAAAATGAGTTTGAAATGAGAAAGATGGGAGAACTCAAATTTTTCATTGGTTTTCAATTTCTTTAAAAACAAAAAAGAAATATTTTAACTTGACACAAATATATTAATGATCTAATAAAACATTTTAGTTTTTAAAATTCATGAAACATAAGTACTCCTATAGTAAATTATATCTAACATAATCTTGATGAAACCAATAAATTTATTGATTAAAAACATTAGAGAATTATAATCATGAGTTCACTATATATTAGTACAAGTTGACCAGATATAATGTTTTCAGTATATTTATGTGTGAGATTTCAAGCTAATCCAAAATAATATCATTTAAAAGAGGTAAAATTTACTTTCAGATACATTGAAGGTACTTCAGAACTTGGATTATTTTATTATTTTGGAAAATATATCGTTCTAAAAAATTAATTAGATATAGACTTCGGAGGTTATAGGTTAGATAGAAGTTATATTTCTAGAACACATCATTTATTATGATAAGCTATAATCACTTCGTCCAGTAAGAAAAAACATTTTGTAGTACTTTTCACTGTTGAAGAAAAATATGTACCAGTCGAATGTTGTTGTTCACAAGTTCTATATATGAAACACACACTTGTGAATTTTTTGTTTAATTTTTACTCAAAATCCAATTCTTTATGTCAATAATTTTGTTATTTCCTTGTCTATAAACTCAATAAATCACTCATGATAAAATCTCAAGGATGTAAGACACCATTTCCATAGGGATCATACACAAAAATGAGATATTATTCTCCACTTTATTAGAATTTAAAATCAACTTGCTAATATTATTACAAAACCTATCACTTCAAATAGATTAAAATTATTAAATAGAAGTTGGGATGACCAATCTTAAGCAATCCTCAATCCAAATCTTGTTTCATATATCTCCAAACATTAAAAAATCATATAATAAAAAGTGGGGATAATTTTTTTCAATCATATATTTTTTTCAAACTTATATGATTTTAAAACTTATTAGTTTTTTTATATTTATAGTTTATCTGTTTCTATAAAATATTTACAATTTTTTTCTTTGTTAAAATTTTTCTTCAACCAACCTTTAAAGAGGAAGGTCATCCATTATTTTTGGAAGATAAATTATGTAAGGTTTAATTTTTTTAACTATTAATTTTATTGGTTCTTTATTATTATTATTTAACATAGGGAGAACCAGTCATACAATAATGGAAAACTTTTTGAATGATAACATTCTTAATTTCCTATATAAGGATTGTAATCTAAAGGAATTTATGTTCTAAAAGTGGGTTACCTAGACCTAACTTGAATAGTAATTTTCAATTATCATACCATGTATACAGTGAGTTATACATTATATACACTTACCATTATAGCATTGATATTTCTGCTTCCACTACTGTAAATTAAGCTTATACCAAAAGTTTCAAACCATTGGTAAAAGCCCCAAAACCGTTGGGAATTTCTTTCCCAACAGTTCACTAAATCGTTTGGCAGTGAGGCGTGGTGATAACAATATCCCAATGGTTCAAGATGAACCGTTGGGATAGGTGGTCTAGATTTTCAAAATACCAACAATTTAGTATTAATAGTTGGTAAATTTTTATCCCAATGGTTAATAACCATGGGTTTATATAACTACACCAACGATTTTTAACTGTTGGTATACACCAATTGCAACAGTTCAAAGTGAACTGTTGCCATAATACGAGCTGTATGGATCTGTATACCAATGGTTATATGAACCGTTGATATTTAGTCATCTTTACAAAAAACAATCATGGGAACCTCTTCTAACCAGACCCTCTTCCAGCTATCCAGAACCATCATAAAGCAGCCCCCCCTCCTATGCAATTCCAGTGGCCTCCCCTCTCCAATTCTAGTACTACAATTACAACAAGCAGTAGGTAGCTAGATCCACTCTGTAATTACAGTACAAAACTACATAATAATGATGAATACCAAAAAAAGACTCATGCAAACAATATAAAATGATGAATACAACACCTAAAAATACATAATTTTAAAAAACACTCATGCAGACAATACAATGTACAAAATTCAGAACCCCCCCCCCCTTGAACACACCCCTACACCCCCATGCCCCCCTGGATAGCCCCTTTTCACCCCTGCACCCCCATGACCCCTTGGACAGCCCCCTAGCACCCCTCTGGATAGCCCTAGTGCACCCCCTTGAACACCCCCTTACACCCCCATACCCCCCTGTACGACCCCCTTTCACCCCCCTAGACACCCCCTTGCAGCCCCACTCGACACACCTTCCCCCCTAGACACTGCCTGGACACCCCTGGACACCCCCCTTGGACACCCCCCTAAACAACCCCCCAAGAAACCCCTCCAGGACACCCCCCTACACCCCTATGCCCCCTGGATAGCCCCCTATCACCTCCCTTGAACACCCATATACCCCCTAGATAGTACCCTTGCACCCCCTGGACAACCCCCTTGCACCCCCACTAGACACTCCCTCCTCCCTAGACACCCCTCCTGGAAACCCCCCCCCCCCAGACCCCCCTGGACACCCCCTCTTAAACACCCCACCTGCACCCTCCCCTACCCTGCAGACCCCCCCTCGGACAGCCTTTGGATAGCCCCCGAACATCCCTTGGACACCCCCCTGGATAGCCCCCCTAGACACCCAACCTACACTCTTCCCCCTTCCCTACAGACCCCCCAGAACCCCCCCCCCAGACAGCCCTTGGACACCCCACCTGGACAACCTCTCCTAAACAACCCACCTACACCCTCCCTGTACCCTGCAGACCCCCCCAGAACCCCCCCAGATAGCCCTTGGACACCCCTGGACAGCCCCTCCTAGACACCCCATCTACTCCCTACCCTGCAGAACCCCCCCGAACATCCCTTGGACTCCCCCTTGTACAACCACTCTTAGACACCCCACCTGCACCCTCCCCCTGCCCTGCAGACCCCCCTCCCCCCCGGACACCCCCCCTGGACAGCCCCTCCTAGACACCCCACCTACACCCTCCCCCTACCCTACAGACCCCCCGACACCCCCCCCCCCCTTGGACAGCCCTTGGAACCCCCCTGGATTGCCCCTCCTAGACACCCCACCTACAACCTTCCCCCTTCCCTATAGACCCCCCCGGACATCCCTTGGACACCCCCTCTGAACAGCCCCTCCTAGACACCCCACCTGCACTCTCCCCCTGCCCTGCAGACCCCCCTACAATCCCCAGGCTTCCAGCCACTACATAGCAGGCTGAATTTTGGTGGTTGTGGTGGCTGATGGTTCATAGGTGGACTGAGGCGGACTCCTTGTGTTGTTATTTGGAAGCGTGTGTTCATGTGGTTGGGTGCATGCGTGTGTTTTCGAGTGTGGGAGTGTGTGATCTCCATGGGGAGTGTGGGTGGGTTAGTGTGGGTGGGTGTGTGCGTTTTCCCCTTGGTTGTCACTTCATCGAGTGAACCTTGGTGCTTTCATGATGGCAGGGCGGTTTCATGTGATTCTTGGGTCTCTGATTGGATGTTCATTTGATGTTTGCGTGTTTCTTCTGCATCTCTTTGTGTGGAGGATGCTTCTTTGCTACTGGTGACGAGCTAATGGTGGTTATTACGGTCTCTTCCTTTGGATGCTGCTTGCAGTGCTCATGATTCTTGTTGTCCGCGTGCTCTTTACGGTTCTTGATTTTTCTCTTTGGGTTGAGGACTCCGTGTGGCTTGGAATTTTGGGTGGTTTGCTTGCTTTTACAGCCTTGGTTCTCCTTGGGGGATGGTTCTTTTCTTGGCTCCTTGGCCTTGTTCCTGGTGCTTGGTCACCTTGTTCCACCCATTGGTTGAGTGGTTTATTATTCATTGTAATTCATCTTACACCTTTTATATAAGTTCTATTTTCCCTGAAAATATATATATATATATATATATATATATACTCTAAAAAAAGAAACAAAATCACCATCAAAATGGACTTCAAAACTCCAGCCCCATGAGACATAAAATTAATCGATAAGTAATCTCAAGACATCATTTAAATAAAAGTAAAATCCAATAATTTATAAATTCCTACAAATACAACAATATGGACTTCTAATTCATTGAATAAGTGATCCAAATTTTCCTATTTAACCCAACATGGTTTCATCAAAATTTATTTCAAAAAGAACATTCATTCATTAAAACATCATGTATACCCATGAGGTTTTAAAAAACTCATCTAATAAAGAGAAACATTAATTGTTTATAAAACCATTTAAACGCAATTATAGATTTTGGTAAAACATTTCTAACATTCAAATAGTTCAAAAGAATCTATTTTAAAATTACATTCAACTTCAATCCTTTAAAATATTCTAATTATTCTTTATTAATATCACTTTAAAACCTTGAAAATAATTAACACTATCCCTTTTTCTAACGAAATTGAAATTTTTTCCAAAAATAGGTTATCATTTTAAAACAAAAACATTTTAGAAACTTTTACAAAAAAACTAACATTATAAAAGTATTCTCAAGTCTTCTTATTGTCCAACATGTACTATGATGTCCCTTGAGCACTTAGATGGTCCTTGTAGAATACAAGTAGCAAGCTTCACCCTCATCTCCAATGTTGTCTACAGGTGACTAAATATTTTCATGAGAGATTCAATCCAGATATTTTCTACCTGAGGTCCTCCCTCCCCATTAACTATGGGTGGGAAATGTATCTTAAACTCTATCTAGGTATCATACATCGAATTATGATAGGACTACGAACCACCGCGGGGTGTTGTCCTAGATCAGGTCTAAATCACGGCATTACCGCGATGTGACCATGGCTTGACTGCGGCATGACCGCGACGTGACCATGGCGTGACTATAGCGTGTTGGCTCAGTCCAGCAACATCCATGGGGTAGCATATTCTTGCTAGGAGCGAATGGAGTAGGAGGTGGTGGTCAACATTCTGTTCGTCACCTCCATCCCCATTAACTATGGGTGGGTAATGTATCTAAAACTCTATATTGGTATCATACATCAAATTCTGACAAGACTGCGAACCACTGTGGGGTATCGTCTTGGAGTAGGGCCAAATCATATCATTACCACGGCGTGAATGCAGAATGATCATAGCATGGCCACGGTATGACCGCGGTGTTACCGTGGCGTGACCGTAGCGTGACCGCGACGTGATCGCGGTGTGTTGGCCCGATCCAGTGACATCCGTAGGGAAACATCTTCCAGCCAGGAGTGAAGGGAGTGGGATGAGTCAGGGCAACATTTTGGTCGTCACCTCCCTCCCCATTAACTATGGGTGTGTAGTGTATCCAAAACTCTATCTAAGTATTATACATAGAATTCCAATAGGACTGCGAACTGCTGTGGGGTGTCGTCCTGAAGCAGGGCCAAATAATGGCATTACCGCAGCGTGACCACATCATGAATGTGGCTTGACCATGGTGTGACCGTGGTGTGACCGCAGCATGATCGCGGCATGTTGTCCCAGTCCAGTGACATCTACGGGGTAGCATCTTCCGGCCAGGACCGATGGGAGCGGGAGGAGGCGGGGAAAAAATCCAACTGTCGCCTCCCTCCCCATTAACTACGGGTGGGTGATGTATCTAAAACTCTATCTAGGTATCATACATCTAATTACAATAGGACTGCGAACTACCGTGGGGTGTCGTCCTGAAGCTAGTCCAAATCCTGAAATTACTACGGTGTGATCGCAGCGTGACCGTGGCTTGACCGCGGTGTGACTGCGGCGTGACCGCGTTGTGACAGCGACATGTTGTCCTGGTCTAGCGACATGCGCGGGGCAACATCGTCCATCCAGGAGCGAAGGGAGCGGGAGGAGGTGGGGAAACATTCTGGTTGTTGCCTCCCTCTCCATTAACTATGGGTGGGTAATTTATCTAAAACTCTATCTAAGTATCATACATCAAATTTAGACAGGACTGCGAACCACCGCGAGGTGTCATCATAGAGAAAGGGCAAATCATTGCATTACTGTGGCATGACCATAGTGTGACTGCGGGGTGACCACGGAGTGATCGCGACGTGACCGTGGCATGATCGTGGCGTCACCATGGCATGACCGCGGTGTAACCGCGACGTGTTGTCCTGGTCCAGTGACATCTACAGGGCAGCAACTTCTGGCCAAGAGTGATGGGAGCGGGAGGAGGCGGAGAAACATTCCGTTCATCGCCCCGCCAATAGAAATTGTGATTAGTCAGTCTCAACATTGATCACAAGACTCAAAGAATACTATCACAGAGCTGATCATCCATCAGATTCCCCATTGTTGTAGAAAGCTCCAACTACACTATATGATGTGTGTGTTGTTTACTATTATCACACATAAAAAAAGATAATGTAGAATCATTTTCTCTACAAGGGTCAAAACACTCATCAGATCATCGAGATCATAGAAATATCAAACTCTAAAGGACAATGATAAGTACGAAATCGAAAACCATACACAAATGGTTTCATCAACTCTGTTGAGAAAGTTAATTAATCATATTTTAGTAGAAAACCTTTTATTCTTATTTTTATCATTCATGTTATATAATTTCATATGCAGTTAATGAATCCCTAGAATGGAAAAATCCGTCCACTTCAAGAGATGAAATTAAAGACGCTAAATTCAATTTAAAGCATTCTTAAATTAAAGAGGCTACGAGAGGGACTCTACATCAAGGTGGAACCAAGCCATCCACTTCAGATCTTGGAGATTTCTAACTAAAAGTCGATGCTCCTCCATTGTTATATGCACCTTCACACACATTAAAGGACACTTAACCCCTATGCACACACCCGCACGACCATGAGCATGTGCAAGGGGATCCTTGCACATATACATATATGCATATACCAGTCTCCACTCATATGTGTGTGAATTTATATATATATACATGGGCACACCTAGCCCCATATGTGCATAATCACTGCCATGGGTGACTATACACGTAATGGGGGAACCCCCATACATATACTTACTTACCTATGCACATGCAGGCGAATCACCCTTGACTTGGGGACTCAAAACCAACAAGCAGGGATCAACACACTACACAAAGGATATTAAGAACCTTAAAACACATCAAGGATGCTACATAACCAGTGAGAAACCAACCAATGGAATTAAAGCCTTACCTATATTGGAAGCGGAGAACCAAATCCACCTGAACCAACAATAAATGATCCAATGGCCTATTGAAAACATAATATGGAGTCAAAAACACTAAAGCCCCAAATACACGAGGTGTAAGACAAGTAGTAACCATTGAATCTTACCTCAAATCAAAGTTGGTGGACTGAATCAATCTTAACTCCTTCTAGCCCCCTTTGTAGAATATAACTACACTCTGTCCATAGATAGCAGTCAAAGATCTAAGTGGCCAATGCGATAAAGAAAATAAAATAAAAACTAAACTAAAATATACTTGTCGCTTATGACTATACATGTCACCGCCCAATATATAAGAACCATAGTGCCCCATGGGTCAAATCATGTTCTTACGAGAAAAGTGGAAACAAATCAATGTTTCAAAATGATACTATCAAATAGTACATTCCTATTAATTAACAATTACTCTTCCTGTTAATGGTATATAATAAATTCAGCCAAAGTTTCAACTTAGTTTGGTTTTTTTCGATACAAGGGATGAGGTCTTATTATTCTTGGTTTTTATGTTTACACTTGAGATATTTATTTAAAAATGATGCATGTATATGGAATTATTATTTATGATTTTAGTTCTTAGCCTATTGGCATGGGGTCTGTCCACATGAATAATTATTGGAATATAGGGTTCAGTTGACATTTATGCGCTTTAATTTGATTGATGTCACTAACGATGAGGACTCAACTGTTTAAATTTAAAAAACCCTATATGGTGTTTTCCTATATAACATATTGGAATTATTCTACACAATTGAACCACAATATTACTTCAAATTAATGGTTTTATGGATCATATGGTGAGATTTTCCTTGATGACGACTACATAGTATCTCCGTGAAAGGGATGTATATTGACCCTTGGTGAATACTGAGCATTGGTGTTTGTAGTTACAAATCCAAAAATCATTTGATATTACAAGATAAGATTCAATGAGTTATCTATAAATTAGTGATCTAAGTAAGTTACGATTGATGGATAAATTATCACTATATAATATAGGAAATCCTTGAACATCACTCTGTGGTTTATGCATGTTGTTCATATGAATCTGATATGTGGTCTCACCATGCAAGGGATGTATACCTCCGCTGGTGCCACCTCCAACTCATAAAATTCCTTCCCTTTCCAAAGGAATTCCCTCAAAAAATACACACAAGAGGAAATGTGTGAGGTATTCAGCTAAGAAACCACACCCAAAGTCATCAAGTAGTGTGTTTTCTAACTTTAATCAGAAATTTTTTTAAGTATCTCTTCATGTATAAAGAAAGTATTAAGAGCCTCTACAGACCATTAAACACTAATATGATTATTCGTTCATTGATTTCCAAGGAATTGATTATAAATATATTCCATGGGAGTCATGGACTCTAAGGATGATAAATGAAAGGAAATAGATTAACATTATAGACCTATAGATATGTTTTTCACAAGCCACCTAGGTTTAGAGAAGGTTCTTTAGTGATTTTATGGTAATGAAATCACCCTATCACTAGGTCTCTAAGTGGATAAGATACCGATTGGGATATGAGTTGTCTAACATGTAGATACCCCAAACTTGAAATACATAGACATTACATTACTTTTGCAGAATACTTAATACATAACAAAATCAGAAACCAAAGAACCATAGTAGTTTAGTGTCTTTGGAAACATGGAACAGAATCCTCTAATCTTGGTGAAAGATCTTCAACATCTCTCATAAAGATCTTCCCCGTTTTTTCTTACCTAAAAACTTTCTTTATATCCTTGGGAAAAGAAAACATATAAAGGGTGAGATAAAATGCTCAATAAGGGTAAGCATAGAGAAAATAAAAAAAACATATACATTTGAACTTCAAAACATGAACATAATGTTTAAACATTAAAATCTTGAGTTGTGAAATAAATATTGGCAGTACGTAAGGCATAGATCATAAAGGAACATAAATCATGATAAAATAGCATGGTAATAAAACATGTAATTGTGGTAAACCATTATTCACATTATATTATTTCCATAGTATCCAAGGCATTTCTTCCAAGACCATCTTAGTGGAAAAAATTCCTTTCTGAATCGAGTTCACTCCCCGTTCCCGTCTTGTAACACTGAACCAGATTAACTTACCATTCCAGCCATGTCTATATCAAGAGATATAAATCTTTACCTAATGCATTGGTGGGAGATATAGGTCTCACACATCTCATAATGAAATCATTCTTTTGTGTGCCACAAAATAAACATACATCATTCATAATAACCCAACGTATAAAATGGGTTTCATAAACATCATCCCATAATAAAATAATCCATATAAAATAAATAGATATCATTTCATCATAAGAAAAATCAAACCATGAAAAAAATAGAGACATTATACTTTAAACATAAAAATACTAAATAATTTCATCTTAGATGGAAAATAGTTTTGATAAAACACTTGAAATGAATTCTTGATGAAAATATCCTTTCTTCTTCAAAATATTTTTCTTTTCTCAAAATGCCGTGAGATTTTAAAAGAAAATGGTTTTTTGGAAATAATCAGGAAATTTTGTAGAGTATGGTTCATTGAAATAAGTCTTTATGAAACCGTAAAAATCCTTTCGTTCCGTATATGTAAAAAAATAATCTTCTCATACTTTTACCAGAAAAGTCAAAAAGTACCTCGTATGGTAAAAAAAATATTTCTTACATACCATGTTGTAAAAGTAAAAAATGGGTAAAAATGACTTTAAAAATACATGAACCCATTTTTATAAAACAGGGATATTGATGATAAATATAACCATAGTAAATACTTACGGATAAATAATCTCCGATAAAGATGAGATTGGAAAAGTTATCCCTTACCTTAGCTCCGATATGCTTCGTACGTATCCGAACCTCCTGTATATTGATTTAAATAATGTCATTGACTTATTACAGAATTATATTCATTGTTATGATATCATATATGGTTCACTTATGACTTTATATTACCTGTTCTTTTGTAAATTCCATGTTAAAGCAGTGTTTTGGGTAAAATCATTTTATGTATCGTACGTGTTTGGAATTGTTGTTATTGATATTATTATTACTTATATAATGATTTACACATTTCCAGAATGTAAATCGTGATTTATATATCATATATATTCAGTATATATATATAATAGATAGATAAATGAAATGAAATACACCATTTATAGAGACGGTAGGTCGTACGTATGCATGAACGCTGTTTTTCTTTCCTTATTAACTTGAATGGAAGTAGATGACATATATATATACATAAATCCAGTAGCTTTATCAAGTCATATATTTCATTATTATTCATTATATATACTTTATAAGCATTCTTGAGTGGTTAACATGAAGAATGAGTCTCATCGCGTCATGGAGACGGTAATCTGTACGTACGCACGAGCGATGATATCATTCCCAAAATTGTTGAATTGAATTGGAGTGGATGATATAATATCTCAGAATCCGTATGATGTTATAATAACTATATATAGTTATTCTTTACACCATTATACCCATCCAAGTAAGGCGGTGGTGGAAAAACAGATTACACCACGGTGTGGAGATGGTATTTCGTACGTACGCATGCGCGATGATTTCGTTTTTCGTAGGATGGATAGAAAGTGAAATAGGGTTGTTTCATATTTATAATAACATATCAGTATATGAGTTATACTGATGTTATGAATTTATAATGAAAAAATAAATAATAAGAATTTTAAGAACAAAGAAACTTGAAAGAATCGGTAGAAGAGATTACCTCTTCTTCGACGCACCCCTTTTAAGTTTCCTCTTAAGGAACTAGAGTTGGTCTTTTGAGGAGACCAGAAACTCTATAATTTTTATAGGGAAGTTGAGAAGGAAAATGTTCAGAGTTTGGCTATAACGACCCGAATTTTTTTTAGTAAATCTTGTTTCCTAATTTCATGTGTTATTTTATTTTATTTTTATACTCAACAAAAATGTTTTATTTGATAAACATGATTATAATTAAAATGAGACCATTGGGTTTTGATTGTTATATGACCATCGGTAAATATGACCACTGTGAACAAAATTTTTTGATTATTGTCTCTAAATACAAGTAATCTTGGTTAATTATTATAGAAAGAAGATTCGATGGCCTCACCTAGTAGTCTTGGACCGATCGAAGCCCATCTAACAGAGCTTGGGAAGGAGGTAGCACCATTGGGCTTTGCTCTGGACCAAATCCAAGCCGAACTTCATCATGTGAAGCTAGAACGGAATCACCTTCGCGAGAAGTTCAAACTGATAGAAATTACTACTCGGGCAATGTTGACTGAGCCGCCCCAAGATTCTATCACCCTAGCACACCTTACTCTTAGGTCCTATGCTGGTATTATAAGGGGCTATGTAACGAGACCGTAACTGCATTGTGTAATCCTTGTTTTAAATAAAAATTGGGATTTCTACTTATGATGAAGTTTATGAATTTTCAAATGACCGGATAAAAATAGTATGCATATTTTTGATGAAATTTCAAAAGGATAATTTAAAAAAATGTTTATGTAAACCATAAATAATTTAAAATGTGTAATGATTTCCAAAAAATGGTCTTCTACAATTATGTCCAGTACGAAATTTAGAGTCTAATAAGATCAACTTGATTTTTGATGAATAGTAATTGTGAATAGTGATTTTACGCTTAGGATTAGTAATGTGACCAAATGGATTAGTAATCTCATTTAAAGAAAGTTCTAAAATAATCTAGGCACCTTGATTAAGTAATGTTATTCAATGAAATGGTTAAATAACGGTTTCATAAATTATTATTCAAGTATTAATTTTTTCGGTGAATAGTGTATTTATTTAAAAATAAAATTTAAAATATTTAAAAAATTATTTTTATAAAATGGAGTTCATTTTTGAAATCATAGCATTGATATTTGGTTAATGTGAAATTTTGGGATTTTTCTGAGAAAGTTGAATTTTCAGTGAATAGTAAAAATACAGTTTTAGGGTTTCGGTATGTTTAATGACATCATAACTGTGTCATGATGATTTCATGAGATATTTTAAGGGTTGGCCGGCCAAGGGTGATGAATTATTGTTTTGGGGGCCCCATGTGGCCTAAATCCATGATAAATGCCAAGGGAGAGCACATGGGTTTGAGAGAAGCACATGTGAGGTGTCCCTTGGCCATTAATGCCTTGTCCCCTCACTTTCCCTATAAATACCAAGCCATCCTCTCATCTATTTCGACTCCTCACTCTCCCCCAATGAAGTTCGGGTCTCATTACCTCCCAAAGAGTCCTCCCAAGGTGCCCTCAAGCCCTCAAGGTCCTAACCTTTGAGTTTTAAGAGTTACATTTTAAGGTAAGGGATCCGACCCCTCTCTTTCTTTTCAAGTGATCTCTTTTATGTCATTCCTTTTATGCTCCATGTTCTTATGTAGGAGGATTTTCTTTTATACTCCTCTTACTTCCCTTTTTATGTTCATATAATGAGAGATCCCCTCTTACTCTCATTATTTCGTTTTATGAAGTTTTATGTGGCGCCGTTAGGCTGCCAATTTTTTTTAACGGATTCTTTCTCCCCTCTCATTTTTCAAGATGTATTTTCATGTAAAGTATTTCATGTTCCTTTTTATTATGTTGGGGTATGATCTCTAAATTTATCATACTGATCTTTTATGATAATATGATGAGAGACCCCATTTTATCTCTTCAATTCAGTATTTTGAAGTTTTAAGTGGCGCCGTTAGGCTGCCCAATTTTTAAGTGGTTCTTCACCATTCTAATTTTGAAGTTCTACTTTCATGTCAATTCTTTCAAGTTCCTTTTTGTTATGTTGGGGTATGATCTCTATATCTATCATACTGATATTTTATGACCATATTATGAGAGACCCCATTTGATCTCTTCAATTCAGTATTTTGAAGTTTTAAGTGGCGTCGTTAGGCTGCCGAATTTTTAAGTGGTTCTTCACCCTTCTCGTTTTGAAGTTCTACTTTCATGTCAATTATTTCAAGTTCCTTTTTGTTATGTTGGGGTATGATACATATATCTATAATACTGGAATTTTATGTTCATATGATGAGAGACCCCATTTGATCTCTTCAATTCAGTATTTTGAAGTTTTAATTGACGCTGTTAGGCTGCCGAATTTTTAGGGGATTCTTTCACCCTTCTCATTCTTTTCAAAGTTCTACTTTCATGTCAAGTCTTTCAATTTCCTTTTTAATTATGTTGAGGCATTATCTCTATATCTATCATACTGAACTCTTATGTTCACATGATGATATACCCTATTTGATCTTTTCAAATCATTTTTGTTGATGTTTAAGTAACGTCGTTAGGCTGCCGAACTTTCATAAGAGAAATCTAATTTTTGTCTTCCTTCCATGTTTTTCATTTCAAATGGTATGTCCTTGAAATTTCATTACCATGATCATGTATCCTTCTTATTCTGTCCATCTACTGTTTTATGGGTCATTTATGAATGTTTGACCCATTTTCCCTCTCTTTTTAATGTCTTCTAAAACCTCATAACATAGCCGTTATGCTGCAGAATTTCCGTCTCAAAATGTCTCTCTCTTTTTCTAAAGTTATTTTATATTATTAAGTGAATACTCAAAGCTATTTCTTCTAAAGGGGTATTCACATATATACCAACATGTTCTATTTTAAATTCTTGGATTTATATACATGAGACCCACTTTCCTTTTCTGTGGGTTTTAAAGTAACGTAAAGATCATGTCTTTAAAGCAGTTTTTAAAACGTTATGATTATAAAATGAAACCCATTTATTTTATGCAATATGGGTTATTTATGAAATTTTTGATGATGATATATGTGGATCACATGATAATAAAGGCAAATTTAAGTGTGCGCCCTAATAGCCCTCCAATGCATTGGGTAAAGACTTAATCTCTAGAGATGACCATTTTAACGACGCCTTGGTGAATAACCTTGGTAATTTTTAACGACACCTTGGGGATGGACCTTGGTGAAATGAAACGATTGTCAATATTAAATGTTGCAGTCACATCTTCATGTTATGAAAAATGTTATTTTTATTATGATGTATCTCATGATTTATTTCTCATGCCTTAATGTTCTTTTCATGTCCTTAGTGAAGTACCTCAAGTTCACTTGTAAAATGTTTCTCTTGTTTCCCTTACTGGGCCTTCTGCTCACCCTCTCTTTTGATGTACGTCCCCAGGTTATGAGATGTAGTAATGAACCTAGGATGAACATAAGGAGAATCCTTTCAAGTGTTTAAGAAGAATGTGTTTTTTTGTTGTTTCATTTATTAAGTTCCTGGTTTCCAAGACACTAAACCTTAAAGATCCTCGGTTTTGTAAAATGTAATGAAAGTTTATGTGATAAAAAGGCTGGATGCTATAGTTGGTATCAAAGGATGGTTTAGTTATTTGTGGAAATTAGGATGTGAATACTTTAGGAAGAACCCTATAGAAAAGTTTAAATATAGGAAATTTTCCTGGTATTTTGGTGAGTATTGAGTAAGGGGTTTCCAAGCAAATACATCCCTGTCTGGGTACGTGCAGGTAGAGGTGGTTCTGGCACAGATATACATAGGGGTAAAACCTGAAAACACTGCTTTGGTATAGACTCGAACGGGAACTGGTACACGACAACGGGCCTTGCTGCACTCTTGGTTACGACACTCCCAGGGGATATGCTTTGGTAAATTCATAAGCCTAGTATGAACCATTGTTAAAGGAACAAAGATTCACATAAGAATATATGATCATGTATAACCTAGGTTGGAACCTAGGGGATCACAAGTTAGGTTATACTTTTCTTCTACAAGTTATCCTTATATGCTTTAAGCTCCTTTTCATGATTATTGGTTAAGTATTTAAGCCTCTAATTATAATTTCTCTTCTTAGTTAATGGTGGGAGATGGAAGAACATGTCCCAATAACCAATGTGATAGGAAATGCAACGATTTCCTTATTAATATGAAAGATATGATTAGGGGATTAAAAGCTGATTATAATTTTGGAAGACGTTCATTATTTTAGGGAACCATATTTGATCGAGGTAAATAGATTACTACGGTATTTTCATTGAGGAGTAAGGTTGACTTATATTTTGAAGAATCGATGAATTTAAGGTGGACTTATAGTAATTATGTTACTTACGGGAATGATTAACCTATCTTGGGTAAAATATGTTTAGGTTAGCTACTTTTGTTATAAGATGTTAGGAGTGGTTGATGTTGTTTGGAGATGAACAATGAAGTTTATTTTGGAAGACTATGTTATCAAATCTTTCTTGTATTTGGGTTTCAATCTTAGTTTGGTTTATTTTGAGGAATATTAAGGACCATTATTTACGGAATGGTCTATTATGAACTTTGGGTAGTACCATGGAACTTTGAAGATTTAAAAGTAGTTTTCATTCCTATGGGATCCTTTTTGAAGAGTTGTTTTACCATACCCTTTCTATTTTTGGGATAATGTTTAAAGATAGAAGAAATAGATAGTTGATCTTTTGTGGATTATGTGATTCTCTAGAAGATGATTCTTGTGTTTTGATGAGACCAAGTAGTTTTGAATGCTCATCGTTTAGAGAAAAGATTAGTTTTGGTAGAAACTTATTAAAGTATGAAACTCTACATGAAGGTAGATATATTTCCTTATGTTTTTGTTCTATGTTGTAAATGAATTCCTCAAAGTTATGAAAAGGAATGTAAAACAAAAACGTTGTTGGTTTAAGTTTCCTACTGGGTAATCAAAGACCGCTTAGACACATCATAATTTTGGGATTTTCTGGTGGTTAACTTCCTCCTAATCATGTTTTCTATCACTCTACTTTAGAACGTGACCCTTTGTTTTATCCTCCATGTCCATGTTTTCTACATGGGATCCTAGTATGAGTAAACTCGGGTGGCCTTTGTACTTCCTTTTCTTTATTTTAAAGTAATGGTGTTACTGACTCTTTTTCCGATGTGGGACTTTCAATGAAATTTCAAAACCCAATTTTAAAAATTGCGAGGACGCAATTTCTTAAGGGGGGAAGATTGTAACAACCCGATTTTTTTTTAATAAATCTTGTTTCCTAATTTCATGTGTTATTTTATTTTATTTTTATACTGAAAAAAATGTTTTATTTGATAAACATGATTATAATTAAAATGAGACCATTGGGTTTTGATTGTTATATGACCATCGGTAAATATGACCACTGTGAACAAAATGTTTTGATTATTGTCTCTAAATACAAGTAATCTTGGTTAATTATTATAGAAAGAAGATTCGATGGCCTCACCTAGTAGTCTTGGACCGATCGAAGCCCATCTAACAGAGCTTGGGAAGGAGGTAGTACCATTGGGCTTTTCTCTGGACCAAATCCAAGCCGAACTTCATCATGTGAAGCTAGAACGGAATCGCCTTCGCGAGAAGTTCAAACTGACAGAAATTACTACTCGGGCAATGTTGACTGAGCCGCCCCAAGATTCTATCACCCTAGCACAACTTAATCTTAGGTCCTATGCTGGTATTATAAGGGGTTATGTAACGAGACCATAACTGCCTTGTGTAATCCTTGTTTTAAATAAAAATTGGGATTTATTCTTATGATGAAGTTTATGAATTTTCAAATGACAGGATAAAAATAGTATGCATATTTTTGATGAATTTTCAAAAGGATAATTTAAAAAAATGTTTATGTAAACCATAAATAATATAAAATGTGTAATGATTTCCAAAAAATGGTCTTCTACAATTATGTCCAGTACGAAATTTAGAGTCTAATAAGATCAACTTGATTTTGATGAATAGTAATTGTGAATAGTGATTTTACGCTTAGGATTAGTAATGTGACCAAATGGATTAGTAATCTCACTTAAATAAAGTTTTAAAATAATCTAGGCACCCTGATTAAGTAATGTGATTCAATAAAATGGTTAAATAACGGTTTCATAAATTATTATTCAAGTATTAATTTTTTCGGTGAATAGTGTATTTATTTAAAAATAAAATTTAAAATATTTAGAAAATTATTTTTATAAAATGGAGTTCATTTTTGAAATCATAGCATTGATATTTGGTTAATGTGAAATTTTGGGATTTTTCTGAGAAAGTTGAATTTTCATTGAATAGTAAAAATACAGTTTTAGGGTTTCGGTATGTTTAATGACATCATAATTGTGTCATGATGATTTCATGAGATCTTTTAAGGGTTGGCCGGCCAAGGGTGATGAATTATTGTTTTGGGGGCCCCATGTGGCCTAACTCCATGATAAATTCCAAGGGAGAGCACATGGGTTTGAGAAAAGCACATGTGAGGTGTCCCTTGGCCATTAATGCCTTGTCCCCTCACTTTCCCTATAAATACCAAGCCATCCTCTCATCTATTTCGACTCCTCACTCTCCCCCAACGAATTTCGGGTCTCATTACCTCCCAAAGAGTCCTCCCAAGGTGCCCTCAATCCCTCAAGGTCCTAACCTTTGAGTTTTAAGAGTTACATTTTAAGGTAAGGGATCCGACCCCTCTCTTTCTTTTCAAGTGATCTCTTTTATGTCATTCCTTTTATGCTCCATGTTCTTATGTAGGAGGATTTTATTTTATACTCCTATTAATGCCCTTTTTATGTTCATATAATGAGAGATCCCCTCTTACTCTCATTATTTCGTTTTATGAAGTTTTATGTGGCGCCGTTAGGCTGCCAATTTTTTTTAACAGATTCTTTCTCCCCTCTCATTTTTCAAGATGTATTTTCATGTAAAGTATTTCATGTTCCTTTTTATTATGTTGGGGTATGATCTCTAAATTTATCATACTGATCTTTTATGATCATATAATGAGAGACCCCATTTGATCTCTTCAATTCAGTATTTTGAAGTTTTAAGTGGCGCCGTTAGGCTGCCCAATTTTTAAGTGGTTCTTCACCATTCTAATTTTGAAGTTCTACTTTCATGTCAATTCTTTCAAGTTACTTTTTGTTATGTTGGGGTATGATCTCTATATCTATCATACTGATCTTTTATGACCATATGATGAGAGACCCCATTTTATCTCTTCAATTCAGTATTTTGAAGTTTTAAGTGGCGCCGTTAGGCTGCCGAATTTTTAAGTGGTTCTTCACCCTTCTCGTTCTGGAGTTCTACTTTCATGTAAATTATTTCAAGTTCCTTTTTGTTATGTTGTGGTATGATACATATATCTATAATACTGGACTTTTATGTTCATATGATGAGAGACCCCATTTGATCTCTTCAATTCAGTATTTTGAAGTTTTAAGTGGCGCTGTTAGGCTGCCGAATTTTTAGGGGATTCTTTCACCCTTCTCATTCTTTTCAAAGTTCTACTTTCATGTCAAGTCTTTCAATTTCCTTTTTAATTATGTTGAGGCATTATATCTATATCTATCATACTGAACTCTTATGTTCACATGATGAGATACCCTATTTGATCTTTTCAAATCATTTTTGTTGATGTTTAAGTAACGCCGTTAGGCTGCCGAACTTTCATAAGAGAAATCTAATTTTTGTCTTCCTTCCATGTTTTTCATTTCAAATGGTATGTCCTTGAAATTTCATTACCATGATCATGTATCCTTCTTATTCTGTCCATCTACTGTTTTATGGGTCATTTATGAATGTTTTACCCATTTTCCCTCTCTTTTTAATGTCTTCTAAAACCTCATAACATAGCCGTTATGCTGCAGAATTTCCGTCTCAAAATGTATCTCTCTTTTTCTAAAGTTCTTTTATATTATTAAGTGGATACTCAAAGATATTTCTTCTAAAGGGGTATTCACATATATACCAACATGTTCTATTTTAAATTCTGGGATTTATATACATGAGACCCACTTTCCTTTTCTGTGGGTTTTAAAGTAACGTAAAGATCATGTCTTTAAAGCAGTTTTTAAAACGTTATGATTATGAAATGAAACCCATTTATTTTATGCAATATGGGTTATTTATGAAATTTTTTATGATGATATATGTGGCTCACATGATAATAAAGGCAAATTTAAGGGTGCGCCCTGATAGCGCTCCAATGCATTGGGTAAAGACTTAATCTCTAGAGATGACCATTTTAACGACGCCTTGGTGAATAACCTTGGTAATTTTTAACGAAACCTTGGGGATGGACCTTGGTGAAACGAAACGATTGTCAATATTAAATGTTTCAGCCACATCTTCATGTTATGAAAAATGTTATTTTTATTATGATGTATCTCATGATTTATTTCTCATGCCTTAATGTTCTTTTCATGTCCTTAGTGAAGTACCTCAAGTTCACTTGTAAAATGTTTCTCTTGTTTCCCTTACTGGGCCTTCTGCTCACCCTTTCTTTTGATGTATGTCCCCAGGTTATGAGATGCAGTAATGAACCTAGGATGAACATAAGGAGAAGCCTTTCAAGTGTTTAAGAAGAATGTGTTTTTTTGTTGTTTCATGTATTAAGTTCCTGGTTTCCAAGACACTAAACCTTAAAAATCCTCAGTTTTGTAAAATGTAATGAAAGTTTATGTGATAAAAAGGCTGGATGCTATATTGGCTGAGCTTGAAGGCTCAAAATTCTGTAAAGTGAAGAGGGAGGAGGTGCCCTTTTATAAAGGAGGAGAAGGGCACCTTAGAAAATCAATTTAAATATTATTTTATAATAAAGTCATATTCAACTTATAATAGCTCCAAATTGATTTATTTAGAAGCTAAAGTGGGGATGGGTAGAAATTATTTCAACCAATAGGTTTTAGACAAGTTTAGGTTACTATTGTAACCTTATCATTTAGATTTAACTCTAAGTTAAATAATTTAACTTTTACTGTGTCTTCTTTTTTTCTTACTCTATATGGTTAATAAAATTACGATAACAAGAATAACTAACCCGAATTGGTTCATTATTAATATATATAAACTTATCTAAGTAATTTTGGCAAACCTTAGATTTTTAGGAATAGAATAACAATTAATAATATAATATTTGTTTTAAAACTATATTTTGTAAATTTTGACACTATTTGGTAATTGATTTTTTTGAAAATCATAACAGCATGATTAGTTCTAAAAAAATTAACTAAATCAATACTGACATGTCATATTAACCTAAAAAATTAGTTTGAATCATAAAAAGTCTCAAATTACATTTATTTGAGTATTTATAATATCAATTATTTAAATATTTCATTAATTATGTAATTACTACATCAACATTGTGTCATAAATAAATTAAATTATTTAATGTCTAAAAATTATAAAGAAAGTATCATTAGGTATGAAATATTTTTATCTTTCTAATGAATATTTATAGTCGAATTTATCTTATGTATAACCCTATATTAAAAAAGTTTTAGTTACTAAACTTTGATTTTAACTATTTTAAATCTACTTTAAATAAAATAATAATAAATGTCCTAATCTAATCCAAGTGGACCTAAATGATAATATTTTATTCCTAAGGTTGTTTTTGGTCGAATTACACTTATCCAATAGAATTAGGACATGTGTTAGGGTAATAATAATATCATTTTTACCCTTAATTACCCTATTTACTTTTAACCGTGGTAAATAAAAGTAAAAAAGTTACTATTCACCAAAAAAAATTTATCTTATTTAACCACATTTTACTTCTTTATATTAACCGCGTCTCTCATATTTTCAAAATTCCACTCACAGAAGCAGTAAAATTATGTTTTATGTAAAATTTAAAATTCTCCTAGGAGGTGGGTAAAAGACAGTGAAAAATTCAATAAATTTTTTATATATCTAAAATTATTATAAAATGACTCCAATTAATTACATTAAACTTATATAGGTATTATGTATCGATTTTGACATAAAATAAATTTAAATAAAATAAATAATTATTTAAATAAAAAGTCGGTTTTAAATAGCTACCTAGTGTTTTCACTATTCATCAAAAATTGAAAGTTTTTAGAAAAATACAAAAAATTCACCCTAGGATAATTTAGATATTCTGAATCCAAAAATGAATTCCATTTTAAAAGATAAAATTTATAAAATTTCAAAAAGTGGGTATTACTATTCCCAACGGCTAGTTCATAATAATATTATAATAATATCTCGTTTAGTGAAACTCGGTACTGCGTACTACATAGGCTATCGAGGAAGGTCTTGATTGCATGTAATGCAAGACAAGTCAGGGTAGCATGTAGTGAAAGCTATATTTGGTGTTGCGTATGACATAATCAAAACATAATTTCATTTATACATTAAACAAAAATCTATACTTAATGTTGCGTAGAATAATTTCCACAAAACGAACTTGAAATTGTGTGTAACGCGAGCCAAGAATAGTGTTGCATATACTGCAAGCTAATATGGTGTTTTGTATAGTAAAATCTAATCTTGGTGTAGTGTAACATATAAGACATCAAATAAATTAAAAATAATATATCTCATAAAATCTCGGGGTGTTACATTCTACTCCCCTTAAAATGAATTTCGCCCTCAAAATTCTTCGGGGTTATAAATCATTTACTACTTTAAAGTTTCGTTCGTAAAAACCAACATCATAAAAGTAATAGTAAAACTTAATTTTAAAAAGTAAAGTTAGAAATGTAACGGTTACCCAGATTAACTCATCACTCGGTTTGCACATACGAGAACATAGGTGGAAATATGGATATGGAAGAAAAATCTAACCATCAAGTTTTGATGGAGAGTGGTAGAGAAAATGGATATGAAAAATACAACAATCACAAAGCCATAAATTTGTGATGATTTAAGGTACCATATGATTCATCTTATATAAGGACACTAGGACATCATTTTTTTTTCAAGATCATTTCCCTAATGTTGAATAATTTTTGAATTAAAAGAAATACTTACTTGATTTTGGTACAATCTAACTGTTGTTGGTGCCTTGAACAATTTCCACTT
Organism: Viscum album; assembly: GCA_963277665.1. Lineage (NCBI taxonomy): Eukaryota > Viridiplantae > Streptophyta > Magnoliopsida > Santalales > Viscaceae > Viscum > Viscum album. Next base: position 1,023,699,330 of record OY728157.1, read on the forward strand.
AATATCTTAAAGAAATGAAGTTGAATTTGTCTTCTGTGAAGTGTTAGCAGATCATGCGATAGAATGATAGGTCATTCTGTATGTCTGAAACAAAAGGATAACAAAAGTTATTAAATATACATAAGTCCATCTATAGTGAGATTAATCATATATGGTTCCGAAAATAAACTTATACTCCATATATCATACCACTTAATATAATAAAAATAGTTTCTACTAACCAGGGACTTCATGTAGGCTAGGGGTAGGTGATAAAGGCATGTCGCACTTCGGTTGTGGCTTCAATTCCCACAGCCTTGTCCGACGTGACGGGTTGTCGCCCATCCTGCAGGTTGTCCTTTTTTCTAAAACTGCACTATTATAACATTCCAGAAATAACATCGAAAAAAATTTCTATCCTTCAACAATACTATATGATTTCCAACATAATCCATTCAAATATTTAGGCTTATCCAAAATACATATGTCTAATCTCATAGTATAAAGAAAACGATTACTTGAAAGGTCACATAACAAGCACGTGAATACCACCATTTATCCCCCATATATCATACGATATATCTTATTGGTCAAATTAAAAACATGTGAAAACCTTAATCATGTATTCTCTTGAAAAATGTCTACCCACTGAACCTTAGTGAAAACATGAATGCTATCAGAATTTAACACTTTCCACATACTAAAATCCTAAAATTTCCATATACTCAAACCATGATATAACTTTGTCCTTATATCAGTCATGATCTCATTTAATTTTTTCTTTGTACCTTCATTATGTGCATATAATATTCTTTCCAAAAATATTTCAATCACTTTTCATGGTTACCAGTACAATATAATTATTGAAAACCAATACATAGATATTCCAAAATTCCATGATACCATAAATTAGATTCCACGATACATTTTTAAAATCCCATTATGTAAACACTTAATCATTACACAACATCATTGTCATACTCAAAATCACAAATAGTGATTGCATGTGACTTCCCTTTATCCTTTGCCTTAATAGGTTTCTCACGTTGATCATCACTAACCCTTGGATTATGGAATTGATTAGCATAATTCCCTATTTCCTTGCACTTGAAGTATTGGAGTGTTGGTGGAGCGTTCTCTATAGTCTTTTCTCTACTCACGTCGTTAGAATCCTTTTTCCCATTACTTCGGCACTCAGCTGCTCGATGATCTTCTTTTCTACACTTGAAACATTTTCTAGTACCTTTTAGACAATCTCCACCACACTTCTTTCTACACTTTGAGCATAAATAAACATTCACCTTCTTTTCACAATTGTTTTGAGATTTTTCCTTGAACTCCATCTTTCATTTCATGTCAAAACCATGAGATAGATATGTAACACCAACTTCCAGTTATACCTTGATAGCACAACACAAAATTTAGTCATAGGTACTGAAGTCTCTTATAGATGATGCACTTCGAAGACTTGGTTTTAATCCACTGAAGAATCGATCAACTTTACTTTCAGGTTGGATGATAAAGCCAGATGAATACCTTGGAAGCCTTGTAAAATTCGCTTCGTATATACCAACATATTCATCATCCTTTTGCTTAAGTTCAAGGAACTCCTTTTCCATATTTTTTAGAAGAATATGAGGGAAGTAATTATTGAAAAATAAGTTCTTGAACTCATCCCATTCCATGGATTCAATTTCATATTGGGGCCTTGTATTCTTAATTAGAGCCCACCACTAGTCTGCTTCACCTTCTAACTGGAAAACAGCAAAAATTATTTTTTCATGTTCTGAACAGTGAAGTATCGAAAATATATTTTCAATGGTACTAATCCATTGTTAAACAACAAGTGGATCAGAAGACCCACTGAAATAAGGTGGACGTTTCCTCATGAGGGATTCAATAGAATATTGTTCCTTTATCTCCACATTTGGAAGTCCAGAATGATTCATAGCTTGTGTAAGTATAGCAATAAGATTTTTCACTCCATCTCCCATAACATTGGTTTGTTCAGGAGGACAATCATTGCATTGTCTATTACATTGATCAACACGGTTCCTTCAGGTTCTATCCATTGTCTAAAACCCAAAAAAATAGTGCGAGAGAAAAAAATCATGCTAGGAAAACAGCATAATAAAGGGGATTACTTTAAATATATAACATCTTAGGTTTAATTCTAAGATCGTTACAGTAATTCTAGGACTATAACCTATATGTATACTTATCCTTAGGGACATCCCTAGATATACCTTAGAAATATATCTAGGGATTTCACTAAAGTTTTCGCATCCTAGTTTCCAAAGGTTAACTAAACCTTTCATCTGATACCAACTGTAGAGACCCCAAACTTGAAATACATAGACATTACATTACTTTTGCAGAACATATAATACATAACAAAATCAGACACCAAAGGACCGTAATAGTTTAGTGTCTTTGGAAACTTGGAACATAATCTTCTAATTTAGTGAAAGATCTTAAACATTTCCCATAAAGATCTTCCCATTTTTTTATTACCTAAAACCTTTATTTATATCCTGGGGAAAAGAAAACAGATAAAGGGTGATCTAAAAAGATCAGTAAGGGTAATCATGGAGAAAATAAAATAATCCATATACATTTGAACTTCAAAACATGAACATATAGTTTAAACATCAAAATCTTGAGTTGTGAAATAAATCTTGGCAGTACATAAGGCATAGATCATAAAGGAACATCAATCATGATAAAATAGCATGGGAATAAAACATGTAATTTTTAAAAACCATTATTCACATGATATGATTTCCATAGTAACCAAGGCATTTCTCCCAAGACCATCTTAGTGGACAAAGTCCCTTTCTGAATCGAGTTCACTCCTCATTCCAGTCCTGTAACACTAAACCGGGTTAACTTACCATTCCATCCATGTCCATCTCATGAGATAAAAATATTTACCCAATGCATTGGAGGGAGATATAGGTCCCACCCATCTCATAATGAAATAATTCTTTCATGTGACACAAAATAAACATACATCATTCATAATAACCCAACGAATAAAATGGGTTTCATAAACATCATCCCATGATAACATAATCCATAGAGAAGAAATGGATATCATTTCATCATAAGAAAAATAAAACCATGTAAAAAATAGATACATTATACTTTAAACATAAACATACTAAATAATGTCATCTTAGATGGAAAATAGTTTTGATAAAACACTTGAAATGATTTCTTGAGGAAAATATCCTTTTTTCTTCTAAATCATTTTATTTTCACAAAATGCTGTGAAATTTTAAAAGAAAATGTTTTTTTGGAAATAATCATGAAATTTTGTAGAGGAAGGTTCATTGAAATAAGTCATTATGAAACCGTAAAAATCCTTTCACGCCGTATAAGTTTAAAAAACAATCTTCTCGTACTTTTACCAGAAAAGTAAAAAAGTAACTCGTATGGTAAAAAAAGAAAGATTCCTTACATACCATGTTGTAAAGGTCAAAAATGGGTAAAAAGGACTTTAAAAATATATGAAACCATTTTTATAAAATAGTGACATTGATGACAAATATAACCACAGTAAATACTTACGAATAAACAATCTCAGATAAAATGAGATTTGAAAAGTTATCCCTTACCTTAGGTCTGATATGCTTCGTACAAATCTGAACCTCCTGTATATTGATTTAAATAATGTCATTGACTTATTAAAGAATCATATTCATTTTTATTATATCATATATGGTTCACTTATGACTTTATATTACATATTCTTTTGTAAATTCAATGTTAAAGCAGCGTTTTGGGTAAAATCGTTTTATTTATCGTATGTGTTTGGACTTGCTGTTCTTGATATTATTATTACTTATATCAAGATTTACTTACTTACATAATGTAAATCATTATTTATATATCATATATATTCAGTATATATATATATAATAGATAGATAAATGAAATGAAATACACTATTCATGGAGACGGTAGGCCATACGTACGCATGAACATTGTTTTCCTTTCGTTATTGACTTGAATGGAACTAAGTAAATGACATATATATATATATACATAAATCCAGTTGATTTATAATGTCATATATTTCATTATTATTCATTATATATACTTTATAACCATTCTTGAGTGGTTAACATGTAGAATGATTCTCATCGCATCGTGGAGACGGTAATTCTTACGTACGCACGAGCGATGATATCATTCCCAAAATTAATGAATTGAATTGGAGTGGATGATATAATATCTCAGAATCAGTATGATGTTATAATAACTATATATAGTTATTCTTTACACCATTATACCCATCCAGGTAAGGTGTTGGTGGAAAAACAAATTACACCACGACGTAGAGACGGTATTCCGTACGTACGCACGCGCGGTGATTTCATTTTTCGTAGGATGGATAGAAAGTGAAATAGGGTTGTTTCATATTTATAATAACATATAAGTATATGATTTATACTGATGTTATTAATTTATGATGAAAAAAATAAATAATAAGAAGTTGAAGAAGAAAGAAACTTGAAAGAATCGGTAGAAGAGATTACCTCTTCTTCAATGCACCCCTTTTAAGCTTCCTCTTAAGAAACTAGAGTTGGTATTTTGAGGTGACCAGAACCTCTATAATTTTTACATAGAAGTTGAGAAGGAAAATGTTCAGGGTTTTTCTGAGCTTGAAGGCTCCAAATTGTGTAATGTGAAAAGGGAGGAGGTTCCCTTTTATAAGGGAGGATAGGGGTACCTTAGGAAAAAACTTAAAATATTATTTTATAATAAAGTCATATTCAGTTTATAATAGCTCAAAATTAATTTATTTCCAAGGTAAAGTGGGTATGGGTCGAAATAATATCAACCAATAGGTTTTAGAAAAGTTTAGTTTACTATTGTAACCTTATCATTTAGATTTAACTCTAAGTTAAATAATTTAGCTTTTACTGTGTCTTCTTGTTTTCTTACTCTATATGGTTAATAAACTTACTATAACAAGACAAAAGAACCCCAAGTGGTTAATTATTAATATATATAACCTTATCTAAGTCATTTTTCCGAACCTTAGATGTTTAGGAATAGAATAACAATTAATAATATAATATTTGTTTTAAAAACTATATTATGTCAATTTTGACACTATTTGGTAATTGATTTTTGTGAAAATCATAACAGCATGATTAGTTCGAAAAAAATTAATTAAATCAATACTAACATGTCATGTTAACCTATAAAATTAGTGGAATTCATAAAAAGTCTCAAATTACATATATTTGGGTATTTATAATATTAATTATTTTAATATTTTATGAATTAGGTAATTACTGCATCACCATTGTGTCATAAATAAATTAAACTATTTAATGTATAAAAATTATAAATAAACTACCATTATGTTGGAAATTTTTTTATCTTTCTAATGAATAATTATAGTCTAATTTATCTTATTTATAACTCTATATTAAAAATGTTTTAGTTACTAAACTTTGATTTTAACTATTTTAACTCTACTTTAAATAAAATAATAATAAATGTCCTAATCTAATCCAAGTAGACCTAAATGGTAATATTTTATTCCTAAGGTCGTTTTTGGTCGAATTACACTTATCCAATAGAATTAGGACATGTGTTAGGGTAATAATAATATCATTTTTACCCTTAATTACCCTATTTACTTTTAACCGTGGTAAATAAAAGTAAAAAGTTACTATTTACCAAAAATTATTTTTATCTTATTGAACCACATTTTACTCTTTGATATTAACCGTGTCTCTCAGATTTTAGAAATTCCACTCACAGAAGCGATAAAATTATGTTTTATATAAATTTTAAAATTCTCCTAGGAGGTGGGTAAAAGACAGTGAAAAGTTCAATAAAATTTTTATATATTAAATTTTTTTATAAAATGACTCCAATTAATTAAATTGAACTTATATAGGTATTATGTATGTATTTTGACCTAAAATAAAGAATTATTAAAATAAAAAGTTGGTTTTTAAATCGTTACCCAGTGTTTTCACTATTCATCAAAAATTGAAATTTTTCAGAAAAATACCAAAAATTCACCCTAGGCTAATTTCGATATTCCGAATCCAAAAATGAAGTCCATTTTGAAAGATTAAATTTATAAAATTTTAAAAAGTGGGTATTAATATTCATAACGGCTAGTTCATAATAATATTATAATAATATCTCGTTTAGTGAAACTCAGTATTGCGTACTACACATGCTATTGAGGAAGGTCTTGATTGCATGTAATGCAATACAAGTTTGGGTTGCATGTATGAAATCTCTGTTTGGTGTTGTGTATAACATAATCAAAACTTATTTCATTTATACATTAAACAAAAATCTATACTTAATGTTGCGTATAATAATTTCCACAAAACGAACTTGAAATTGTGTGTAACATGAGCCAAGAATAGTGTTGCTTATACTGCAAGCTAATACGGTGTTACGTATAGTACAAGATAATATTGGTGCAGTGTAACATAGAATACATCAAAGAAATTAAAAATAATATATCTCATAAAATATTGGGTTGTTTGATAACATATGTCTTAAAGATGAGATGATATGTGTATGGACTAGATGAAGAATTAGATCAAGTAAAATATTCCTAAGAGGATTGGGAATTTAGTGATAGGTGTGGAAATTGTACATCTAGAATTTTATGAGGATGGATTGGAATCTTTGTAGGATCTTATAGTGAGATAGTCCCTTTGAGTATATAAAATGTATTATGAAAGGTTTTACTCCATTGAATGATTCAACAGTTCAACTAAAGAGATGAAGGATGAGATTCTAGTGTGGGTATTGGGTATTGTCGGCCAGATTGGAATTATAATGCCAAGAGGCTTGGTGTGATTTATATTAGGATGGAACCTGGTTAGTGGGTATGGGTTTTAATACATTATTTTGATGAGGTTCTTGACCAGATTATTGAGAATATAATGTAGATGGGTTCGACATGGTGTGATTTTGTGACTAGGATAGTCATAAGGTGAATAATATTCTTTGTATAGTTAGATGCTGAGATGTGCATCGAGGCATAGGATAATCCTCGAGATATGAGTCTAGACTATGTGACTGAGAGGATAGACTAGGATAGGTTTGATAGTATTGGGTGAGTGGCCAACCCATGCGAGGATGATATGATGTATGGAGACACTTGGAGACACTTGGGGTTATTTATGCTATCTCATTGAGACATTTGGGGTTATTTCATGAATCCCACATACTCCAAAAATGTTCCCACACAATTTTTTAGAAAAACAATTCCATCTCATGGAATACCCCAAGGCTCCTCTAGCTTCCAATGTTTCCTCACACTCACACCTCATGGTATTATAGTATACAAGTGATCTACGTTAACTAGTCAGGATAGCATCACTACCCTCCATCCATATAAAGAAGTAAAATACCAAAGTGGCCAATGAAATAAAGAAAATAAAATAAAAACTAAACAAAAACATACTTGTTTCCTGTGACTATACATGTCACCACCCAATATATAAGAACCAAAATGCCCAATGGGTCAAATCATGTTCCTGTAAGCAAGGTGGAAACATTTACATTTAATAATCTCCTCATTTTTCATTATTTTCTTTATGTAGAACATTGTTGGAAACACCATACTAGTACACTTATCCATTGAATATGCACCTATGATACATTAGTTGAGTTGAATATTGTGCGCATAACCCTCTTCACTATGGAAATAACCTCATAGGGACCACAATCAATGTTTAGTAGTTGATATTACTCTTGAACCTGGTTGGGTACTAGTCCATGAACCTGATGGTCTACTTGGTCTTGAGGGTGTAAACCATTTTATTATACTATACTAAGAATAAATTTGTTGGTATCTTTTCTACCAACAATGGGAATTTCTCAAGGCCTGAGTGCCAATCGACTTCAGTTCCTAAGTTAATGGCCCCTTAACTATCTGTCGATGTCAAGGGGTGTCTCCCATGGGTGTCTTGTGGTGTATAGCGTCTATATATGATTTATGTGGTGCTTCCGTATTGTTAGAAATGTGTATTGCATGGTCAGTTTAATAAATACCTTGGTCAATTGGAAAATACACCCATAGTCAATAGAGATATACCCACTTTTGATTTAGAATAGCATCCAAATAACCAACTCAGAAATCCGAGACCAACATTTTACTTTACCAATTCCAATTACATAATATATGTAGCAGCAACTTATGTTTTATTAAAAAATCAATTAAAGGGAAAGAAACACATCACAATAACCCATAAAATCTCATATAGCATCACTCACCTCTAATTAACCCACATCATTGCACATATTAATGATGATACAACCTCATCACATATATATCATGATTAACAAAAACAATCCAACACAATATAAGGTCTAATAGGAGTTTATAGAAGAAAATATGAGGTTTTTAAAAAATCATGAACTTTTTATTGAATGAACTATTCAAATGAATGGAATACAACCTATGAATCTGAACCTACATTTATGGAAGACTCTATTTTAAAAAAATTCACAATTTACCCAATAATTCACCACACCATGAGTTGGTTACTACCCAAAACTCTAGAAAATGCACAATTTATATGAATGGTTGTCCTAACTATGATCATAACAATGCATTCCTTGTTGCCTAATTTTTTAAAAAAGAAGAATAATTATTACCTGGAAGTACCGATCAAGAACTCTAGCGGGAGGAGAGGGAGCCGATAGAGGGGGAAGTCCTGTGAGGTATTTGGCCATTGGGGGTCTCGCGCACGACTAGAGAGGGGGTTGGGGGATGTCGAAGGAGGATATTGAGCAAAGAGGGGAGGGGGATGTCACCAGGAGAGGGAGACAAGAGGGGAGGGGGGAACATTGCCGGGAGCTGAGAGGGGAGGGGGACGGCGTCATCGGAGAGGGAGCCGAGAGAGGAAAGGGAACATTGCTGGAGGATTTGGGAGGGGACTGGGAAGTGGAGGTGGAGCCCGGGAGGAGATCGAGATTGGGGAGGGGGAGGGGGTTGGGAGGCGGAGGTCGTGGATGGCTCACGTGGGATGAAAAGTTGGGTGGGATCCCTAAATTGGGTGTATTGTTTCCCTACGGTTAATAAAAACCTTAAGTAAATTTTTTATTTCCCAATGGTTTTTTTAAACCACTGTGAAAACCCAACATATAATACCCTATACCAATGGTTTACTAGAACCTTTGGTATAGGTTCTTTATTTCAATAGTTTTTTCATACTGTTGGGAAATAAGTGTTGGTATAATCCCTAATTCCACTAGTGTTCCACTATTTAAAAGGTAATGTGCATAGATTATTTGTTAAATCAAAATTTTATAGTAGTTTTTAGGCTACAATGAGAACCTTGAGATACTATGACATTGATCTTAAATATATATCCTATGGTCTAGATACATCATACTGACTTTAAAAAATTGTTGTTGGACTATTAGGTGTTGGATTCTCATAAGCATTCAGAATTTTTCTCATGAAGTTCTCACTTGGTGATCTCCAGTAGGTGGGATCATGAGGAATGAAAACCCAATAGAAAAAACACATGTGTCAAGTGTCATTGGTTGTTCCTATATATGAACACGTGTTTCAATCTCCTAACATGAGATCATTATCAATGTATTCCATTTTATTGTGTACATTGTTGCAAGGAAAAACATGACATTAAATTCGTGGTGAGGTATCTTTTTTTGGGTGGGTCATTTGTGGTGTGGCATTGGTTGAATGGTAAAGATAGAATTTGTCACTTTGGAGGTGAGGAAGTGATATCTCATTCCTAGTTGATCAGGATGGTAATACCTTCATTAAATCTATGATCATAACAATCGAAGGAAAATCTACCCAGTTAGATAAAAAACAATTAAGCAATAATGGATGATGACACAATATGTGCATCGTACTTTGTGATAAATCACATGAAAAAAGATATTATATTATAGAATGTGTATTCATAGTATGGTTGTCATTACTATGAATATTTCATAACTCTTTAGGGGCCTTCATGGGTTGATAGACTTTACTCCTGATTTGTGAATACTATTCACTGCTATCAAGATAAGGGTTTAGAGGTTCAAATACAATAGCATATTCAAGAGTCTAACCTATTCTGGTGAATAGGTATATAAGACATGGTGGGACCCACCATGGGATCCCAGTGTTTTCAAACTTTTAATGATCACTGATGAATAAATAAATTCATTTTTACTAAAGTATAGAATAATTGGGTTAAGTTTATTTATTAAATGTAAATACATGTAAAAATATTATATAAATGAATATTAATTTAACATTCAATGTATGTTTAATATGGAGAGAATTATGAGTCAAGTTAATGGCTCAGTTTTATCACATAATATATTTTATATATATTATAGGTTTGTGATAAAAAATATAAATGACATTATGATGTAGTTATTTCATCATAATGTTTTGTTTATTTCTAATTTAATGGGTGTTAATTATATGGGGGTTAGGGAACCCTTTCTGAGTAATTACCTTTCACTATATAAGCAGGATATGAATCTTTTCAGGAAAACTATTCATACCCATGAATTTAAGAGCTCCACTCTATTTCCCGCATCCAAGAGAGAGAAAGCCCCATCTAGGCTTCCAATATTTAGCCTTTTCCACAAATCGAAGGGATGAGATTGTGTTGATCATCTTAATGTCAAATTAATCATTGGAGCTCCATGCTAGCACCCAGAAATCAATAACTAATGTCTGTAAGGATTTTTAAAGTCGGTGTGGATGATCTAGAGGGGTTTGGACTCAGATCCTTTAAGTAATGATTTTCGATAATGTGTGATAAATGAATGTTCCTCCAATTAAAATGAGGTACTTTTTTTATTTAATATTTTACTTTTAAATATTCACATGAGATCCTTGAACCTCTATCGAGGTTCAGATCACTATAGACAATGAAGTTACATCAATCTGATGATGAAAATTTGTAAATCTATAGCCAATCAGCTTCCATTGCGTTCCCTGGTACCTTTAATTAGTATCGGAGAGATTGCATTATTTTCATGAGCTAACAAAAATTAATTAGCTTTAAATTAAGTATATGGATTTAATTTGTTCCCAACAGAACATATCGTGCGTCGATCTGATTCGAGATAGTCTAATTATGGTCATCTAAAATATTTATTATGGATCTAAAATTCATATATTGTGAGTTAAAATTGAGGGAAAATATATTTAGATATTTTGTCATGTTATAATTTTGATATGAGTTCCAGTGAAACCATAATGTTTTGCAAAATTCCATCCAGAATCTGATTACCAGAAACACATCAACCGGGAAACTTTTTCCCCATGGAGAATCATGCTTCTTATGGAATCATTATCAAAGAAACATTAACTTTTTTTACAAAATCCTATTTGCTTGGATTTTTAACAAAACCAAAAAAATAGAAAAAGGTGGGGGATCATCTTTCCCTGGTAGAAAAACAAAAAAAAATTAATTAAAAATATAATGGATTCCTCTGGAAGTCTCCCTCCCTCCTAAAACATGGGGGGAACCATCCGGCCAACCTCTATCACTGACTCCTCCCTCACCTAAAACTAGAACTAAATTCTCCTCATGAGACCCTCCAACATTTAGTGGTGTTTGTCACCACCATTCGACCTAAAACAACCATGTAAACTACCCTCTGCCTCATGTTTCCTTGGATCCCACTTGTGGATACTCATCCCAAACTGATGACATCCCGATCCATGCCCTGCCTGACCATCGTCCACAGATTAGCTATTTCCTCTCACTGATCTCCATTATCATTCCTAGACAGTCTCCCCTACCAAACTCACCCTCTAGTCATCGACCACACCTTTATCACCCTGCCATGTCTGGATTACAACTTTCTTTCCAACTTTCTATTTGGTAATCTTAGTTGGTTCCCTAACAGTTAGTTGGCATCCCAAATCTAGTCCTTTTGGAAAAAAATCATCCTGGTTTGACCCAAAATGGGTTTGGATAGGTCTGATCAACCCAGAACCTCCCTTTAATGGGCTTCCCAAACCATAATAACCCTAATCGGGTTCTGTATGGCCCATAATAGACCTGTGTGGGTTCATTCCGACCCATGATGGGCCTGGGAAAGTTTTCCTGGGGTCAAGTATAATTTTAATACAACTAATAATTTATTTACTATTTTTTGGATTAAAATATTGATAATTTTATTATTTAAAATAATTAATTTAATTTTTGGTATAAAATTAAATTAATTTATGAATTTAATTTAGGAATAAAATTTTTATTAATAATTGGACCAAACTAAATGAATTATTTGACTTGAATAATTAATTTAATTTATATTTACGCCCTCAAACTTAAATTTAATAAATTTTAATTTTATCACACATTTATTTGATATATCTACTGGTCTTGAGTAGTGACCAACCTATTACATTTCTGGGATTATTTATTTAAATATTTATTATAATTGTGTGTGTTGTTTGTAATAATTGTTTATTTATTGATGTTATGTGCATCGTCTCTTTTTATTCAATATTTATAAGGGTCTATGTGTTCATTTCATATCTATATGTATATTGTTCATCCTGATACCCCCTCATCTACATGAAAGTACATTTTTATTATTGACAATGATGTTATAAGACATAGAACACACCAAGATGAGGTAGTACCCAAGAGGATATGTGAAAACACTGGACTGGGGGGGAGCTACGACCATGGATCAAGACCCAACTCAGGTATGATTTCCCTAGTTTACTATTGATCTGTTAAGTTTAAATGCATCAACCATTATTATATTCTTAGTAATAGTTGAGTAATTGATTTCCTTTATGCACTTTTATTATTTTATTCATTTTCATGTTTGTGATATCACATACAATAATAAATAGATAAAATGAATAATAATATGATGAATATTTTTTCTATTAATGAATTTTCAATTATGAGCGTGATAACATATTATGAAAATATTTAATAGAAATAGATTACATTCATTGAAAACATTAAAAAAACCCCTCAAAGAAATATTATGTCATGAATGCATTCCATCACTCAAGTTTGAACAAAACCTGGTGCACGGGGTGCTCGTTAGCCAATGTTGAGGGTGTCTCCTACTACTGGGGAGTTATTATGAGGGTGATGGGTTAACTTAACTGAATTTGGATGAAAATAACTATCCATATATATCTTTTTACAAGATTATCGGCAAGCATTGATTAAATATTTTTTATGATTTTAGAAGATGGTTATTCACTCAACAAATCAAGGAGTCACGAGTTAATGCAGTTGGTCAATTAAACGCCTACTTTGAACTTTCTTAGTATTGGCATTATCATTGCTTGTAAAATATGAGGGGAGGTTTCAAGGATCCTTGCCACTAGAATACTCAAGTGATAAAGTATTCTTAGTCTAATAGTTAAGTCCACTAGAGTTCATTATAATAGTGGGGGGCATTTAATTATTTAATTAATTGGTAATGATTAATCAGTAATGAAAATAAAATTACTAATCAGCTATATTTTTCTTTTGGTTAGAAAATGAAAAGTAACACCAAATTTATATTTGATTAAATTTTGGAAAAATTAAATCTCCTCACTAGAACGATTTTCTAAAAGTAGTATAGACATTATGAACAGTACCACGATATAGGGAATTCAAAGTGTTGGAGTATCCACTACCTATTGAGCCACCTCAAGAAGTAATGGTGAGAAAAAATATTATAGGAGACTCATGTATTATGAATATGATGGTTATGTGATAATTTTATCATAAAAATATAATTTGGGTTATGGATACAATATCAAGACATAGATGATTTCGCATATTTTCTCATCTCTGAGAAGCTTGTGAAGAGAAAGTGAAGTGATATATGAATGGGTGATGATTACACTAGAGACATGTAAATATGAAATATGGATCAAATTCATTTAATACATCCCGTTCTTATATCTTTATCATCTTTTTAATCTAGTTTTTTTTAAGATTAAAAAATGACTGATATGGATACAAAATCTTCATTACCTATTAAGTAGAATTTTTCTATGTATATAAGAACTTAAAGAAGGTATAATATTTAGTTATTATAGTGAAAAAGTTAGAAGAAATAGAAAAAAGGCCAATGGAAATTTTGATGCTAAAGGATCCTTTGAAACATCCTTCAATTAAAATAGGCAGGTTATCATATAAGAGGTTATTTTCTGAGCATATCATGAAATAAGTCCTGGAAAGTTTAAATGCAATAAGCTTAATCGAAGAATAAATTAATCAGTTATTCTACTTTAGTTATATTCATCAATTATATGTAATGAATCTATTTTACTTCTTGGGAAATTAATAAAATATTCCTATAACATTTCTATAGTTAAATACAACAACCAAGTTAGTATAGAAACATTACAAGAAGTAAGGTGAATTCTCCAAGAAGCTGAGAAAAGGGGGTTCTTTAGTCCCCAATGAGAACTACACAATTTCTTAATTTCCAAGTTTATTGATTCTAGTTGAAATTTTGTTAAGTATTACCAAAACATTAATATCATGTGTCCATAAAATAAGAGACATTATTCTAGTTTTGGAATGAATGTTGTTTATGGTGTCTTACGATCAACTAAAAGTTTAGTAATGATTGAATAATTATAAATAACTAATTAATATAAAAATATAAGACTTATATAACCATTTGTGGAAAAATAATACTTTTTTCAAGAAAAAATAAGTATTTTTCAAGGATATACCTAGTATGGTTTCAGACTCTTTGGATTTAAAGACCTTAGTTATTATCAACACACTTATGTACTTAGTTTTGGGAAAGAAAAATTGTAGAAATAAAGTTAGGTCACAAAGATTTATAAGTTAGTTCAGATAGATAATGTGAACTATTCCAACGATAATCAAGAGAGAAATATACTTCATAATATTCCTTTTAAGTTTGTTTAAGTAATGTGAGAGTGAAGTAAGGTATTTTTATAGTCAGAAGATATGAGTCTCTTCAGGCTGGTGTGTTAAATAATATCTTGACCAAGCATTCATCGATCATTATAATGTAGTGTGGAGTGATTCATAAATTCATAATACCTTATCCACATCAAAGTTATGATCTTACTAAGTATGATTGATGTTGATTCTTACATATTAACATTGATTAAAAAAATGTTTTGTGGAGTAATTCTGAAACACACATTTCCTTATGCACATTAGATTCATGATGTAAATAAAAGTAGAATAAATGTTGATACGTATATCCATTGTAGATACTTCCATTATTTTTAATTACTTTCATTGAAAATAATGGATTATCCCATAAAAACATGCCAACTATAATAAAAAATAGATATCATATGAGTTATAATATGAAATAAATCTATCATGTCATAATAACATGTGTTAGATGCAAATAGTTTGTTAGGATATAATCAAACTTTCATTGAGAAAAACACAATGTGCATCTAAAGTAATTATCCAAAAGGTTTAAAAAAATATTAAATAAATCTATATGATAGAAAAATCATGTTCAAGTTACAGACTACATTTCTATAAAAGGGTGTATATGTCTATATGAGATAGTGGGGGAAAGATTGACATGGATTTAGTTAATGCCAAGGATACATAAATAGTTTACATAGAAACAAGTTCCACATGAGTTTTTGGAAAGTGAATGTTCTAGATAAACATTCTATATAGGAAGTGTGAAACCATAGTGGTGGTTTTGTATTCACTGTGGTTGGTGATACATTATTCATTGAGAACAATAATTCCAACAAGTGGTAAATGGAAACAATATAATATTGACAAGATCAATTAAAATTCAATAATGGATTCCATTTATCAAAGTACAGGGGATTAGTATTTTTAATATTGTGGTGGGTATTCAAGTGAAAATATAGATGGATGATACAAGCATGGTACCAATAAGGCTTTATTTGATATACCAAGTCTTTATAACTATATAAATTAGAATTTTACTTTTCATAGCTACTCTCTATGATCATTATATTAGGAATTAGATGTAAAAACCATAAATAATATTGGAAGGCATATATAATATGAAACTAGAAAGGGTTGGTGGCACTACAGAATTCCATTAAGGGATACGAGTTACTAAAATACATTTTAGGATTGATGTTAGAAACCAGATCATAAAATATTAACTTGGAATTAATTTTTTACCATGTGTCTATAAAAGGTTAGTGGGAGATTAACTTTTTTCAAGTAAATTTTTTTTGATAACATATGAAAAACAATAATTGGTCATATAGTTAGTTAATACTAGGATGAAAGTAATTATCCATATATTGACTTAAAGTGGAAACCTAAGATCTATGGGACAATATCGACTGAGGTAGATATAATCGGTGATTAGAGCAACTAAATAATATATATACTGACATGGTATTGAAAAATACAAGATAGAATAATTAAAAATAGAAATTTTATCATTGTTACATGGCGTAAATCTCTCCAAGAATACATGTGCAAGACATATAAAGAGATTAATGTGGTGAGTTGAATCACATATGATTCTATGATGGATCAATCATATATTCCATGTTATGTACTATATCTCATATTTCCAACATAATCTTTATGTTATTAAAGTATTAGTTATATCAAGGATAACTGCATGGGAAGAATTCACAACTATATGAATGTACTTGAGGAAGTATAAAAGATATATACCTAGGATGTGTAGAGGAATGGATGTTAGTTATAAGGGGATACAGACTAGTCTTTCTTTAAGATCAATATGATCTAATATCACAGTCAAGCTAAAATAATGATTAGGAGAATATATTTTAAGCCAATGGTATCCATGTCTACAAATACCGAGTGTATTGTAGATTCTTAGGAAACTAAAGAAGTTGTGTACAATATGCAATTATTGGTTCTAGTTCTTGGAATCATACCTAGTAAGTAAAGTATTATCATTATAATAATTATATTATTAGTAGTGGCTAAGATATCAAGTTTTGATAGTGGGAAAAGGAAGTATACTTTGGAATATCATCTCTTGATAAATCTTACTCAAGAAGGTAAAGAGACATATTATAGAATTTCCATGAAAATGAAATGTGGCAGGCCCATGACTTAAGCCATAACTTAGCAGAAACATGATCTGATCATGTGAGAGCTAACAAGGTTGGTTATCAATTTGTCTCTAGTACAAGAGGGAGTGTTGTTATAGTGGGTTCCCTAGAACCAACTTGAACATTAATTTTTAATTACCATACCATGTATACTATGAGTTATACATTTTGTACACTTACCAATATAGTGTTGATATTTCTACATCCACTATTTAAATGGTAATTTCCATATATTATTTGTTGTATCAAAAGGTTATAGCAGTCCCCTTACTATAATGAAAATCTCAAGATACTATGAAATTAATCTTCAACATATGTCATATGTTAGAGATACATCATAATGAATCGATATAATTGATTTCAAACTATCAGGTGATGGGGGATAATAATCATTGAGACTTCTTCTCATGAAGTTTACACTTGGTGATCTTTAATATGTGAGATAATGAGAAAAGACCCGCCAATAGGAACACCACATGTTTCAGGTGTCATTGGTTGTTCCTATCTAAAAACATGTGTATTGGTCTCCTAAATTGAGATCGTTATCAATGTTTTCTATTTGATCATATACTTTGATGCAAGGAAAAACCATGACATTGAAGTCATAGTGAGTTATCTTGTGTTGGGTGTGTCATTGGTTGTGTGGAATTAGTTGAATGGTCAAGATAGAATTTTTCATTTTCGAGTTGTTGAAGTGATATCTAGGCCTAGTTTATTATGTTGGTAGTAAATTTATTAAATCCATGTCCATAGTAGTTGAAGGTAAATTTTTTCAGTTAGATCAAAATGTAATAAAGAAAGAATGGATTATGACATATGATGCACATCTTTCTTTATGAGAAATCATATGGCAAAGAGATTATATTACATCGTGTGTGTTTGTTGGATGGTTTTTGTTTCTATGACTATTCCATATCTCTTTAGTGGCCTTAATGGGTTAGAATCCACTTCTGGTTAGTGAATAATATTCACTAATATCAAAATAAGGTCCTAGAGGGTCACACACAATAGCATATTCAAGAGTCTGATCTATTATAGTGAATGGGAGAATAGGACATGGTGGGCCCCACCATAGTATCTAAGTGTTTTACAAGTTTTAACGATCAGTGATGAATAAATAAATTTATTATTATTCATGTATAGAATAATTGGGTTGAATTTATTTATTAAAAGTAAATACATGGAAAAATATTATAGGAATGAATATTATTTTAATATTCAATATTTGTTTAATATTATACGAATTACGAGTCAATTTAATGGCTTTATTTAATCATATAAAATAATTAATTTATATTAAAAGTATGTGATAAAAATATAAATGACATTATGATACAATTATTTCATCATTACATGTCGTTTATTTCTTATTTAGTTGGTGTTACTTATACAGGGGTCGGGGAACCCTTTTTAGGTAATTACCTTTCACTATATAAGTAATAGAGGACTATTTTCATGAAAAATATTTGTACCCACAAATTTTATAGCTCCTCTATCATCTTTCTATCATACAACAGAGAGAAAATTCTCACCCAATCTTTTGATTCTCGATCTTCTTTACAAATCGAAGGGTTGAGATCTTGGTGATCATTGTGACATCAAAGGAATCATTGAATCTATACACTAGCACCTAAAATTTGATGATAATCATCCATTCCAATTATAAAAGTGTGTTTGGATGATCTATCAGGGTTATAGATTTTATTTTTTAATAAATTATCATCCGTAACGTGTGATAGATGAATCTCTCACTGATTCCAATGAGGTACTTGTTTATTTAATTTTTGTGATTTGAAATATTGATGCAAGATCCCCAAACCTCTAATGAGGCTGATGTCACCAGATATATTCAAGTTACTTCACTCCAGTGATGAAAAACTTTAAATTCTTGGACCATTGGATTCCACTACGTGCCCTGGTACCTTCACTTTACTCATTTAGTTTTCTTTATATCTTCAATTTTCTATGATGAAATGCTTCTCACCAAAAGTGTCTTTCTAAGAGTTTTTCGGAAGAAGCGTAAAAGACTATCCATGAAGATTAATTTTTTTATTTTCAAAGTAGTAGAAGTATAAGATGTATCCAAAGTTATCTCTATGATTATGAGTAAATAATGTGAAGTTCAAATTCTGATAATTTAGAATCATATCCACTGTTACAAGAGAAATTCATGATAAGATCCTTAAGACTGGTGGATAAAGTGAAGTTTGACTGGCAGAGAAGTGGTAGGGTAAGGTCGATCAAGTCTTCAACCACTCATTTGGAGACATGTTTTTAACATGTTTTAGGTCTTTTACCCTCTGGTTTATCCCTTTTACCATTTTGGTTTTTACCATGGTAACTAAATTTTGTCTAAGTAATTTATTTTTTATGCCTAAAAATAAAATGGTCCTTATTAAATATTTAGGTCCTTCCAATTATAAATATGAAATACATTTTATTATAAACAATTTCAATGTTATAAAAATTAATTCTAAATTAAAAAATGTTTAATGCCTTAAAAACCGTTTTAAAGAGAAAAATATAATGTAAGTTTTAAAATATCACATATAGATTTGTAAATTAAACTTAATATTACTACATTTATAATTTTACTTGTAAAATACATATTTGGTCAATATTTTTTGTTATAAATTTTAAGTAATGCTTATTCCCAAATGATTTCATAAATTTCATTGTATTTGTAAAAATTATATTCAATTCAACTAAAAATAAATCTTTTCATAAAAATACAAAAAAAATAATCATAAACCAATATTGTTATACTGAATCCAAAAATGAAGTTTATTTTCTAAACTTAAAATTATAAAATTTTGTAATTTAACTTTTAATTGAAATATACAATCTAATGAAAAACAAATTATAGAAAAATAAAATTTTCAAATATTAGTTGTTTTTGTTCTTATTTTTTTAAACACAGTGAAATATGTTTTATACTTATTTTATATCAATTTATAATTAAATTAGACTTAATAAATTATTCATATCAATGATATATTTTATCATAATCTAATAATAATATACCTAGTTTTTTGAAATAAAAATACATAGCACATAAAAAACCAAATTTAGAAAAAATACATTTTTAAGAATAAAATGATCTTATTGATTGTTTAGCTATACTAATAGAATTTAATCAGTGTATTATTATTAAAATTGAGCTTTATTTTTATTTATAAATATATCTCATTATTTGGTTTCCTCTATTCATAATCACTAATTCAATGGCTACTTTAGAGAGGTAGTATTTATCTTAATAATATGTGTCATGGTTCATTTTGGTTCGGTGTTGGTGTGTGAAATAATCTATTCAATAAATATTTATTTAAGAATAAATATATAATAAAATAAAAAGGTATTTCTAGTTGATAATTAGATCGAGGATCTCATATAGGGTGTGTGTGTTTCATTGTGAGACCAAGGGGGCCTTGGTGGGTACCCTAGTATTATGTTGACCCTGATGAGGGTTAGGGTAAGATAGTATGTGTTGTCGACTTCAAGTGTTGCCTTAGAACCAAAAGGTTGATGGTGTGATCCGGGTGTTGCTATTTATGATTATATGAGATATTATTGGAGGGATGCACTGCCTCTATGTCTTTATGAATGAATTCCTAGAATATCACATTGGATTCAACCTTTGAGCCTATGGATTTCCTAAGATTACCTCCTAGAAATCGGCTTTAATCCTAATACAACCATATTACCAAGTATTTCCTCCTAGAAATTAGTTTATTCCTAATATTATAGTATTTACTAGGACTACCTCTTAGTAATAAACTTTGTTCCTTCTACTAATTTATTTACTAGGATTGGATCCTTGAAATTGGATTTGTGCATGATACTACTGAATTTTATAGAATTACTTCCTTGGAATAAAATTTTTGTATGACACCAGTATATTTCCTAGGATCACCTTATAAGAATCATATTTATGCCCGATTTGATGTGGATTTCATAAGATCACCTCTTAGGAATCAATGATTTCACCTACTACTATATTGTTGTTTAGCATGGTACTATGATCATAGACACTCTAGCACTGGTCAAAGAAATTATAGTCAATTCTGGGTGTAACGCCTAGTGCATTTTTAGATCATTATATTTTTAGGAGGATTTTAGATTTTGAATTTGTGGAAAACACATTTTGAGAAACAAGCTTCATGTTGGAATTTAAATCTTTTGAACACCTCTAAGTGGAAGTTTTGGACATGGAATGATCCTCAGGGGGAAGCATTAGTGGCAATTGAAAGGGGGTCAGGTGGATGGGGGCATGATCTTTTGTATAAAAAAGGCTATCATCTAGCTAGTGAGCCTCTATAGTTTATCTGATGGGATGGGATGTAGCCCAGTAAGTCTGTTGGGATCACTGGACAACCGATGAGACCCAACACCCAGCCAGTGGAAACATGGGTAATTTGGTTAAATTAGGGGAATTCCCACCTTTTATAGTCATACTGGTATGGGGATTTATTGGATAGGGGTCCCCTACTCTCATTTTATCCCCCATGAAGAGGGTATGGTTCCTGATGGTTCCCAGTAGTGATCTGATATTTGTAACACCTTTTGATTGTTGTTATTTTTTTCTTCCCTTGAAACCTATGATCCCTATTAAATTTTGTTTAAGTTTTGGTGTTTATTCTTCAAGATAATGGTGTATTTGAATGATATTGATGGGAATTTGGTACGTGGTAACTGGAGGAGATGTTAAAAGGCTATCTGCAAGCCGTTGGAAACAATTTTAGTGTGGAAGCGGTTTGAGGTGAGGTTTTTAATGAATTTCACCATTAATTTTTATTTTAAAAAAATTAATTATAATTTATTATAATTAACTTTTGAATTATTAGGGTATGGGTAGGTGTCAGGATCTTAGATAGGCTTGTATGTGGAGTGTGTGAGCTTGGGATGAGGTTTGGTGGTGCTCGATAAAGTTTTAGGAAATTATACCTATTTGAATTAAGTTGAATAAATAAATATAATGTGTTATAATTAATTATTTGACTATTATTGTTGTCTTATAGGTTCCTAATAGAAATTATGATGCTTCATTGGCTTGGATGGATGTAATAATGGCATGAAAAAATATGGGCGAGGCTTTAAGAAGTTGAGTAGAGGCTTGGACGGGCCTGGAAGAGGTGCGGTGGAGAGATGAAAGTGTGGTAACTTCATGTTTAAGGTTGGTGGTCCCTTTAATACAAATCCATATGTGTGTTTATGAATGAATTATTTCATGTATGCATGTGAATGGGTTTGAGTATATGGATACGGTCTGGAAGTGCCATGGGAAAGGGGGATATGATGGCATTTAAAATCCTATGCTTGGGATGAGTTCTCTTTAGCACTTGGGATGACTAAGATATTCAAGTGACTATAATGCTAAGGAGAAAGAGAAAATTTGATATAGCTTGAGTCCTTTGAAGGTTATGACGTTTTTGGTGTGATGTAGGTATCTTATGTAATGGCCTAGACCTATCTGGTCCATTCCATTGTTGAAATCTGGTGTTTGAGTAGTTTTGGGAGGTCAAGGTGACTCATCTCCAACACTTTTCCAAATTTTCAGTTTTGTGAACAGTGTTTCTAGAATAGTGAGACATCTAAAATTAGGTCTAAAGTATTTCCAGAATGGTGAGACATATAATAGTAGGTCTATAGTGCTTCCAAAATGGTGAGACATCTAATGGTAGGTCTATAGTGTTTCTAGAATCGTGGTACATCTAACAGTATGTCTATAGTGTTTCTAGAATAGTGAGACATCTAATGGTAGGTCTATAGTATTTCCATAATGGTGAGACATCAAACGGTAGATCTATAATGTTTCTAGAATGGTGATACATCGAACGGTAGGTCTATTGTGTATCCAGAATTGTGAGGCATCTAAGGGTAGGTCTACAGTGTTTCCAAAATAGTGAGACATCCAATGGTAGGTCTACAATGTTTCTAGAATAGTGAGGCATCTAACAGTAGGTCTATAATGTTTCCAGAATAGTGATACATCGAATGATAGGTCTATAGTGTTTCTAGAATGGTGAGACACCCAATGGTAGGTCTACAGTGTTTCTGTAATAGTGAGACATCCAATGATAGGTCTACAGTGTTTCAAGAATGGTGAGACATCCAACAATGTCATGAATAGTGTTTCTAGAATGGTGATTCATTTTCCTTTTCCAAATTTCCCTTTTTTCCCAAGTTCCTATAGTTTCTCCTATTTGGTGTTTCCTTTGACATAAAATGCATTAAAATACTTGTTTTAAGGGATTTAAGGCTTATTCAAATCCCGTAACTCCTATCTTAATTTTCTTAATGTTTGGGAAGCCTTTACTCGGTCAAAACTTGTGATCTTTGATAGATATGATCTTAATGGAAGATCTAACATATCTTAAACCATTTCACAATTAAAAAATATAAAGTGATGAGATATCATTCTCCCTTTTTCTTCCTTATTGTTCCCTAGTGTAAGACACTCGAAAATTTCCTTCCTTCCTATAGGATTAGTGCGTCGTGTTGTAGCCTTGGATTGTGTTTTCCCTGCAGTTTCTTCCTACTAATTACACACCCCCAGTTTTGGTGAAATCATGAATTTTCGATCTGTATTTAATATAAGGTATGTTCTACCACTATTCCTCTTAGTTTATAGATATGTTTCTTCATATTCCCCTTTTCTTTGTTATGTCATGTGTTCTCTATGTTCCTAATAGAGCTTCTTGGGTTATTTGTTTTTGTGGTGGTGTCTCTGCATCCTCAGGTGGACGCAATCTTCTAGGAGTGGTGATCGTGATCCACCATGTTGTCATGTTCTCATGTAACGAATGTTGTAAAACTTTTGAGGTAGGGGATTCATGTATTCTCTATTCTGTTTATGTTCCTTAGTAGAGTTATCATGTTTTATCCCACTAGATCACAATGGAATTAACATAATAAATATATGAACCAGATTAAATAATTGATATCGATCACATGTTGTTGCCTCTAGTTTATCTAGATATTGTTTTATCTATACCTTACTATTTATCATGACGTTCTTAATGGAAATTGGTAAAGAATATAAATTGGGATTAATTGTAAACTAATTGGGAAAAGATAAAGAGGCATGTAAATGAATCAGGTTGTTTTTGTAAATTTGATGTTAATAAAATTAATGTAGATGTGCATGTTAAACTGAAATTATTAATAAACCTGAATCATGTTGATGCTTGTTGATTAATGTAATGTCAAATTAATTGTTTAATTATTTTTTGATTACTTTATGTTTAGGTTATCTATAGTTGGAACCTACAAATAATGAATCGATGAATTCAAAATAGATTAATGAACTGGTTGTTTGATAAAAGATAATGCCTGGAAGGGTTTTGATTTACCCTTCTTCTTTAAAAAGATAATCACCTTATTCTTTGGATTAGTGAGTGCTCATTGTGTGTAAAGGTTGAATGGATTGTTTAGGGAAAAGAGACCAGTTGTTGTTGTTTGTTTCCTACTACTTGTGTTGTGGTGTGAGCCCGTGATGGATGATCCTAGAAGGATGTTGTGGTATGTGGGTTAAGGGAGGCCCGGTAGTTGTAGAGGCAACATTTGACACCTATAGTGGCAAGATGCATCGATTTATGCATGTGGGTGTCGTGGAGGACACTATAGATGATGAAATGGTTTGGATGTGAATGTTGGATGCTTGTTGAATCTTGTTGTTTGTTTATCTACTTTACCTTTCCCACTGATTGAGATAGATCATCTTGCTTACCCTCAATCCAAAAGAGGAAAAGACGTATAGAGTATGCCACGTGATTTCTGTTCTTATCTTCTTGAGGATGGATGTGTCTGTGATCATGCTATAGGTGGAAAAGACTCAATGGGCAGTTCATCTACTCACTGTGTTGAGACCCTCCTGTTTGGTAGCATAGAATGTTTTCTTAAAATACATGGAATTATAGAAAAGTGATAATGCTGTTAAATAAATGATTGAACAAATGATGTTAACCCATGGGGTTGGAGCTTGGTGGAATTAAATGATTAGATTACAATTTAAAGAAAATGTGGATCCTGGTTGGAATGGTAATGAAATGTAATGTGGAATGATAATGGTTAATTAACAGTTAAATAATTAATTAACATAAAGTGAAACTGATAAAAAGGGATGAAGTAATATAATGTAGATCTTTAAATAGTTATGTTCTTATGGTATACCGAGTCTTAGTAGTGACAGTTGGGAGTTTGAGAGGCATTAGCTGTAGTTGAGTTTAATAATAGGTTATGCTCATAGTGTGGTTGTGAGCTATAGTATATTCTTTACCTTTTTTGTTTCTTTATGCTACTCTTCCCTGTCGATTAGGGATACTAACACCCCATAGATTTTGAGCCCTGAGGGTGTTTTACCCAACATTTTGATAGGAGGATGGATGGCTGACTACCCCCTTTGGCCCCAATCTCTTCTCTTGGTAGTTATTACACTGGTAGGTATGTCAGTCAGTTTTCCTCATATATGTGTGTAGAGGGATGTAATGGATTGTGGTTATTAACACACATATATTCTTGATATAGTTTTCTATGGACTACTATAGGTGTAACATGTATAGGTTATGATGTCTTGAGGATCCCTACTCGGCATATGGTCTATAATGGCTTAAGGTATAATACCTGATGTATGATACACATTATGAGAGCTGTGGTGGATCCCAAAAACTACAAGGTTACTTTTGTTACATGTGTGTAGTGGTTTTCTTTCACAAGGTTCATTTTGTGGTGCTACGCCCAGGTATCTGCAGGCAAGCCTTTTTTGAGAGAGATTCTTAGGACGTGTGACGTTGGGGAAAAGAGTAAAACTAGTGGAGAAGTGATAACAAGGTACCCTTGATATTCTTATTATACTATATACTATTTTATGCGATACTTTGTGAGAGTATCCATGGTGATTCTAGGAACATAGTATACCTTTTTAGGTGATGAGTTAGTTTCACTTGTTGTTTCTTGTGCTTTAGAAAGATTTCTTTACTTTTTCACAGGAGGATCTAGGGAGGATCCTATTGAGTATATTGTTATACTCACCCTACATATATATATATACTATTTTTAGGTCACTTGGAGTAGGTTAGAGATCAGGATGGTTACTACTAGCTTGGAGTTGGAGAAGTTGTATGGGCTTCGTAGTCGTTGTCGTTTACTTTCTTTTGGTACTTGCTGTTTTTTGTTTCAGTTGTAGTAGTTCTTTCATGACATTACATATGTGTAATTGGGATTTATTTTATATTGCAGTCTGAGTTGGAGTTGGTTGGTGTCTGTCTTATCTCTCTCTTTTTCATGTGTTCTACAAGAGGGTAATGCCTCCCTTTTGTGTGTTTACTATACCCTTGGTGCTAGTCGCCAACCTGGTTCCTAATAGAGGTGGGACTCAAGTGTCACTATCTCTCTTCACATATTGTCATCCCATGAGGGGTACACTTTGTGGGGATGCATTCATGACAGAGTGGTATTAGAAATCTGGTTGAGGGATAGGATGGATTTTGGTGGTAGGCACAAGTGAGTTTGCATGGGTTGGTAGGGAAACAGTTTCAGTAAAGTTTATCAAGTGATGTAAACACTAGAGACTGGCTGAGACACAAGCGTTTAAGGCCCCCTGTGATCTTATACACAAACCTTTAAGTTTACAATGGATACTAAATGAGGTGATACTAGTTGTAGGGTAGAGACCAAGGAAAGGATCATGCATCATTCTTCCTTGTTCATGTGTTTGAAGGGGTATATATTGGGATAGGATAACCTATAATGAATGAAATAAAACAACTAATTAATTAATGTTGAGTCTTCCATATTCCAGGTTTAAGAGATATAACTACTTTTTTTGAAGGTATAGATCTAGGTCGACGTCCTCATCAGGATCGTTCATAAGATGTTCATCAAGCTATTCCAACCAATCAATGTAGAGTAGAGGTTGAAAATGACGACACTTGGAGGAGGACACTCCGAGAGTTTCAGCACAAAAGTATGCAGAATTACAAGGGATTCATTTCAAATGTTGTAACAGAAGACTGGTTGGAGGAGGTTGAGATATCCATCAGTTTGATCCATGCTTGGAAGGAGCACTATGTGTTGTTGTTTGTGACAATTATATGTGGGGTAGTGAGGTAGTGGTGTATATTGTTTCTTAGGGATCGCGAGGAGTCAACAATATCATGGGAGGTGTTCCGATACAAGTTCATAGTTGAGTTTCTTTCATCGTCCGTAAAGGCATCCAATATCCAAGAGCTTCTTAACCTTCGATAGGGGAGCTCCAGTGTGTGAGAGTTTGGAATCTATTTCTTGAACCTTTTATGATATTCTTCAGACCTATTTCCAGATGAGAAGGATAGGGCATGGCATTTTGAGGAGGCTTTGCATCCATAGATCTACTTTTAGGTCACCCTTATTATGATGAAGACATATCTTGAGATATTGGCAAGGGTCGAGGTCATCAAGAGGACATTATCTAGAATCATATCATCATGAGAGGGGAGTCTTCAAGATTCCTCACAAAGTAGAGTTGTAGTCCGAGGTTACCAATTTTCTGGGAAGAAGAGTTTTCATTTAGCTAGGGGTAGGTCCCAGCCCTCTACATCTCATTTATCTAGGGGTAGTGGATCTCAAGCATATTCTAAGGGATCAAGTTCTTGTTTTTATTGTGGAGGTTGAGGCCATCAGTAGTGAAAGTTCCTAACCTTTTAGATCGGTCAGCGTGCACTAGGTGTTCCGCTCCAGGTTCCTCTATTGAGTTAGTTTCAGCCGAGACAACAGCATCAGGTTGCACCAGATTTAGATTAGTAGAGAGAATATGGGGTAGGCAGAGGACATCTCGAGGACACTCCCCATCCTCAGAGAGTAGAGTGTTTCCATGGTGGTGGTCTTCATCAGGGATAGAGAGGTAGTGGAGTAGGTCGTGGTCAGCTTCATGCTTTAGCATTACCATCCTTGGGCAATCCAGATGTCGTTCGAGGTACCCTTTACTTGTTTTCTACTTGGTTGTATACCTTGTTTGATTTAGGAGTGATTCACTTCTTCATATCACCTACCCTTATCCATGCCTTGGAACTTGAGGTAGATAGGCTTCCAGTTCACCTAGCTTGACTACGCTAGTTAGAGGTCTAGCTAACTTGTTTGAAGTATGTAGAGACTGTGAGTTGGTATTGGGGAAGCACCACTTTTGGGGGGATTTCTAGTGTTTATGAATAAAACCATATGATCTCATCCTCAACATGGATTGGTTGTTTTTGGTGTAGTCTATCATGGATTTATTCTTGAGGCAAGTAGTGTTCTTCGATGCTAATGGAGATCCAACAGTATTTTTTGGCAAGCAAGACCCTCAGATAGGTCAAAGGCATGTTTTGTCCTTATCATCCTTGATTGATGAGCTGGTGCTTATTTCATCAGAGGTTCAACAGTTGGTGTTTCCCAGGGTCATAGAAGAGTACTCTGATGTATTCCCAGAAGACGTTTTAGCCTTACCCCCTCAATGAGAGATCAATTTTAGGATTGAGCTACAATCGGGAATGTCTCTATATAAGATGGTGCCTTCTGAGTTGTGGGATATGTGTATACAGCTCAATGGTCTATTACAGTGTAGTTTTGTTCTGCTGAGTGTGTCGTTGTGGGGTGCACCAGTTTTGTTCATGAATAAGGCTGATGGAATTTTGTGGTTGTCTGTCGATTACCATCACTTGGAAACAGTGATAGTGAAAAGGAACTATCCCCTTCTATGGATAGATTATTTTTTCGATCAATTTAAGGGTGAATTTTGGTTCTCAAATATTTATTTATGGTATGGGTATCATCAGATGAGAGTGAAGGATGAGGATATTAGAAATACTTCTTTCTGTTGTCATCATGGGAATTATGAGTTCTTGGTGATGTCATTCGGTGTGATAAATGCTCCGTTTGTGTTCATGGTATTGATGAATGCTATGTTTTGTGAGTTCCTAGATAAGTTCATGGAGGTTTTCATCAATGAAATCCTTGTATACTCTACATCTGATGAGGGGAATGCAGATCATATGTGTTCCATTTTGGTAGTTCTTCGTCGACAATAGCTGTTTGGGATGTTATCAAAGTGTGAGTTCTGGGCTTGAGAAGTTTTCTTCTTAGGGAATCTTGTATCCCATCAAGGAGTAGCTATAGATCCATCGAAGATAGAATCATTTGTGTCTTGGGCATCCCCCAAGATAGTTGTAGAAGAGTGAAGTTTCCTTAGTCTCGTGGGCTATTATAGGTGATTTGTGGCCAATTTCTATCAGGTTATGACTCCTATGACAACGTTGACCATGAAGGATTAGGCATTCGTGTGTACTAATCAGTGTCAGGCAGCTTTCAAGTATCTAAATGAGATGTTGGTCAGTGTTATGATTCTTTGTCTGCCAGCAGAAGGAGTTCAATTTTATGTTTTCTGTGATGCTTCACATCTGAGGTTAGGTTGTGTTCTGATGCAGTAGTGATTGGTCATTCCTTATGGGTCTCAACAGTTACACCCCCATGAATGTAACTATACCAACCACGATCTCGAGTTTTCAACAGTGGTGATTTCTATGAAGTTGTGGACACATTACCTCATCGGCGAGCACTTTGTCGTTTTCACCGATCATAAGAGCCTGACTTATTTTTTCTCCCAGCATGACATGAACTTGCGTCAGCGTCGGTGGATGGAGTTATTACAAGATTAAAAATTTTAAATATTGTATACACTTGTAAAGGGAAATTTTGTAGCTGATGCATTGAGCAGGAAGTCATATAGTGATTCAGTTTGTGAATCATGTGATTCTTAGAGTGTGATGGAAGAACTTTCAAAATTACATCTAGATTTGGAGAAAGTTGAGGGTAGAGGTTGTTTTTTATATATGATAGTGATGTCATCTCTAGTTAAGTAGGTATAAGAGTCCCAGTTAAGGATCTTGAATTTGAGGTTTGGAGAGACCGAGTTGTTTGTGTCGAGGACCCTGATGGTTGTTTTGGAGATGGAAAATAATGAGTTTTGTAATAGGGAAGTCTTTTGGCTCCATTAGTGATGTGGGAGATAATTCTAAGGGAGTTTCATAGTTCACCTTTAGTGGTACATCCTGGTGTGATGAAGATGTACCAAGCCTTTAGTATTTAGTTTTGGTGCCATGGGTTGAAGCATGTAGTTTCATAGCTTGTGTCTCAATATTTGGTCTTTCAGAAGGTGAAGACCAAGCACTGTGTTCTTGGTGGATTTCTCCAACCGTTAGATATTCCTCAATGGAAGTGGGAGGAAATCTCTATGGATTTTGTTACTAATTTACCTTGATCTCAGGGAGGCTATGACGCTATATGGGTGTTAGTGGATTCTTTGACAAAATCATCCCACTTTATAGCGATCAAGGATTCAGGCTCAGTGAAGGATTTGTTGAGATAGTATCTGGAGGTGCTAGCGAGACATCATGGAGTCCCAAGGATGATAATTTACAATTGATATCCTCATTTTACCTCCTGGGTGTGGAGAGGTCTCCGTCATGCTTTTGGTTCTCAGTTATGACTTAGAACTTATTTTCATCTGTAGATAGATAGTCAGACAAATTGAACCATCTAGACTATTTAAGACTTGTTGTGTTCTTGTGTCCTAGATTTTGTAGGTTCATGGATGAGGAGCCTTAATTTTGTATTTTTCTCTTGCAATAATATTTTTTACTCCACCATCGGTATGGCACCATTTGAATCCTTTTATGGACAACCTTTCTATTCTCCATTGTGCTGTAAAGGGATTAGAGAGTCAACAAATCTCAGGCTGGAACTGGTATAGAATACAATAGATATGGTTCAAGTGATTCATGAGAGGATGAAGGTAGCTTAGGATCATCAGAAGTCCTATGTTGACCATAGTAGGAGACTTTTAGAGTTTTATGTTGGGTATCATGTGTTTCTAAAGGTGACTCCCCATCATGGGCAATAATGGTCTGGTCGTAAGAGTAAGATTTCTCCCCTAGTTTTTGGGGCCTTTCAAGGTGTTGGCTCGTGTTGGAGCCATGGCATATTAGGTGGCCCTTCCCCTGTAGATGATCTGAATACATAAAGTTTTTCATGTGTCACAACTTTGTCATTATCTTCATGATGACTCTCGCATCATCGGTTGGGGAAATATCCACATTGACAATGATGGGACCTTTGAGCAGTGGCCTGTAGAGATCCAGGAATGCAAGGAAAAGGTGTTTTACAGGTGTACTATCACCTTGTTTTGTGTTTTTTGGTGGCATAGTGGCATGTAAGAGAGTACCTGAGAACGTGATTTGCAGATACGTGATCAATACCCCAAGCTATTTGATTATTAACTCTTTTCTTGTGGTGTTTTTTTTTGTGGTTTTAAACCTTTTCTTGTTATGAGATGGATTTTTTTTTGTGGATTTGTGTGGATTTTTCTCCTTTGAGAGGTATATCCCTAGGGAGAGTGTTTAGAAGCTGGATGTGGTTTTCATACGGTTTCGCATGTTCCTCTTTAAATCATTTGATCTCCTTTGGTGGCAAAAGCCTTGAGAGGTATATCGAAGAGTGGTTTCTCAGACCCCTTTTTCTGTTTCCTATTTGGGTTGGTTTTGGATTCATTAGGATGATAATGTTTTGAGAGGTATCTAATATAATTTCTTAGAACTATCGGTTTTATTTTCTTTCTAAAATTTGGTGTTTGAGGTGTTTTGTGAGGTCAAGGTGACTCATCCCCAACACTTTTCCAAATTTATAGTTCTGTGAACACTGTTTCCAAAATGTTCAGACATCTAACAGTAGGTTTACAGTGTTTCCCAAATGATGAGATGTCTAATGGTAGGTTTAATGTTTTTTCAGAACGATGAGACATCGAACAGTGGGTCTAAAGTGTTTTCAGAATGGTGAGACATCTAACGGTAGGTATACAATGTTTCTAGAATGGAGAGACATCCAATGGTAGTTCTACAGTGTTTCCAGAATGGTGAGACATCTAATGATAGGTCTACAATGTTTCCAGAATGGTGAGACATCTAACAGTGTCATGAATAGTGTTTCTAGAATGGTGATTCATTTTCCTTTTCCAAATTTCTAGTTTTCCCAGATTCCTAATGTTTTTTCTATTTGACGTTTCCTTTGACATAAAGTGCATTCAAAGCCCTTTTTAAGGTATTTAACTCAATTCAAATCTCATAACTCCTATATTAATTTTCCTAATGTTTGGGAAGCCTTTACTCGATCAAAATTCACGATCTTTGATAGATTTGATCTTAATGGAAAATCTATAGTATCTTAAACTGTTACTCCATTAAATCTTCTAGAGGAACATGATATCTTTCTATCTTGTTCTTTATTCCTGTTCCCTAGTGAGAGATGCATGATCCTTTCCTTATTTCTCATAGGATTCATGCCTAGTTTTGTAGCTTTAGATCATATCTTCCCTAGAGTTTCTTATGGCTATATGAGCACCCCATGTTTCAGCGCAATCCGTAATTTTTTATCTGTCTTTAATATAAGGTATGTTCTAACGCTATTATTATGGGTTATTAGATAGGTTTATTCCCGTTTATCATTTAAATTATTATGGAATGTGTTCTCTATAATCCTAATGGTTCTTTCTAGGTTATTGGTTGTTGTAGTGGTGTATCTATATCCTCGGGTGGATGCAGTCTTCTAGGAGAGGTGATTTTGATCCTCTGTATTGGCCTATTCTCATTAAAGGAATGTTGGAATCCTTTTGAGGTGGGGGATTTGTGGATTCTCTATTTTATTTACATGTAGTAGTTTAGTAATCATGTTTTATCCCACTGGATCACAATGGAATTGACAAAATAAATATATGAACCAAATTAAAGAATTTATATAAATCAAATGTTGTTTCCTATTGTTTTGCTATATAGTGTGTTATCTATGCCTTTTTGTTTATAATTTCATTCATAATAGAAATTGGTAAAGAATGTAAACTTGAATTAATTGTAAAATAATTGGACAAAGATAAAGTGGCATGTAAATGAATCCCGTTGTTGTTGTAAATTTGATGTTAATCAAATTGTTACAGATGTGAATGTTTAACTGAATTGATTGATAAACTTGAAGCATGCTGATTATTTTTTATTAAAGGAATGTCAAAGTAATTGTTCAATTAATTTCTGATAGCTTGCTTTTTAGGTTTCCTAGAGTTGGAACCTAAAAATAATGAATTGTTTAATTCAATATGGATTAAAGAAACGATTGTGTGATAAAAGATAATGCCTGATAGGGTTTTAAGTTACCCATCTTCTTTTAAAGGCCAAGCACATTATTCATTGGAGTACTGAGTGATCGTTGTGTGTCAAGGTTGAATGGATTGTTTAGGGAAAAGATCCAAGTTACAGTTGTTTGTTTCCTACTGCTGGTGTTGTGGTGTGATCTAGGGATGGCTGAGCTTGAAGGGCTGTTGTGGTATGTGGGGGTAGGGAGGCCCAGTGGTTGTGGTGGTACCAGTTGATGCCTATAGTGGTGAGATGTGTCGATTTATGCATGTGGGTGTCGGGGGGGACACGAGATATGATGAAACAGGTTGGATGTGAATGTTGGATGCTTATTGAATCTTATTGTTTGTTTATATTCTTTACTATCCTCTCTACTTGAGGTAGATGGTCTTGCTTTCCCTCTTTCAAAAAGAGGCCAAGATTCATAGTGTATGACATGTGCTTTCCATATTTAGCTTCTCAAGGATGGGATGGGTATACGCTCCTACTACAGGTGGTAGAGACTCAACAGGTAGTTCATCTAATCACCATGTTGATCCCTTCATGTTTGGTAGCATAGAATGTTTTCATATAATACCTAGAATTATGAAAAAGTGATAATGTTATTAAATAAATGATTTAATAAAGGATCTCAACCCAAGGGGTTGGAGCTTGGTAGAATACAATGATGAGGTTACAATTTAAAGTAATTATGGATCTATGTTGAAATGCTAATGAAATGTAATGTGAAATGATAATGGTTAATTAATGTTTAAATAATTAATTAACGTAAAGTGAAACTGATAAAAAGGGATGAAGTAATATAATGTAGCTCCTTAAATGTTAGTGTGATTATAGAATACCTAGTTGTGCCAGAAACAATTTGGAGTCTGAGAGACGTTAGATGCAGTTGAGTCTAAGACTAGGTTATGACCATAATGTGGTTTTGAGCTATAGTATATTCTATACCTTTTTTGTTTCTATATGCTACTCCACCCTATCGGTTATAGAAACTAACAACCTGGGAATTCTGAGCCCTGAGGGTGTTTTCCCCAATATTCTTATGGGAGGATGGATGGTTGACTATCCCCTTTTTCCCCCACTCTCTTCTCTTGGTAGTTGTTGTGTAGGTAGGCATATCGGTTATTATTCCCCATATAGTTGTGTAGAGGGATGTAATGGCTTGTGGTTATTCACACTCATATATTCTGAATATAGTTTTTTATGGACTACTATAGGTGTAACCTGTATAGGTTGTGATGGCTTGAGTATCCTCACTCAGTGTATAGGCTATAATGGATTAAGCTATAATACCCGACATATGATACATTTTATGCGAGATGTGGTGGCTCCTGGATACTACCTTGTTACTTTGGTTACATGAGTTTAGTAGTTGTGTTGCATAACATGCATGTTGTGGTTTTATTCCCTAGTGTCTATAGGAAATCCTGTTTTGAGAGAGATTCTTAGGACGTGCGACATTGTGGAAAAGAATAAAGCTAGTAGGGAAGTGGTAGCGGGGAACCCTTGATATTCTTATTATATTATATACTATTGTATGTGATACTTGGTGAGAGTATTCAGGGTGAGTCTAGAAACATAGTATACCTATTCAGGTGACAATTTGGTTTCACATGTTTTTCATTATTCTTTATCATGATTTCTTTACTTTTGTATGAGAGGATCTAGGTAGGATCATACTGAGTATACCATTATACTCACCCTATGTATATATATAAACTGTTTTTAGTTCACTTGGAGTAGGTTGGAGATCTGGCTGGTTACTACTCTCTTGGAGTTGGTGGAGATGTCTGAGATTCATGGTCGATGTCGTTTTACTTTATTTTAATAATTTTAGTTTTCCCTTTCTATTTTAATAGTTCTTACACGACATTACATATGTGTACTTGGGATTTATTTTATATTGAAATCTATGTTGGATTTGTTTGGTGTATATCTTATCTCACTCTTTCACATGTGTTCTCTTAAATGTTAATGCCCCCTATTTCTATGTATATTATACCCTTGGTGCTAGTTTCTAACCCAGGTCCTACTGGAAGTGATATTAAGGTGTCACTATCTCCCTTCTCACATTTCTGGTCCAGGAGTGGTACGCTTTATAGGTAGGGGTCATGGCATCTTAGAATGGGTTCTCTAGAGCTATTTTTCCATATTGAGAGGGCCTAGTCCCTGTGCTGATGAACGATATGTGACAAATCTCGTATGAGATGGAGAACACCCCTTGATGGTGGAGTAGGCTCTTTTGTGAGTGATGTGAGCAGAAAAAGACTTCGGGGATAGGATGGGTTGTGACTGGAATGTTGCCTCTAAAGGATGGGTGAAGAGATATCCCCTGGGAGAAGTGATACTAAACCCAGTGAGGGTTGTAGGGATTTCTTAATGACTTGGCATGAGGTTTCTAAGGGTTATTAGAGAATTTTGGATTGGGATGGTCTTGGGTAGTAGGAACGATTGTTGAGGGTTCTTAGCATGAATGGACTGGACCTTGTGGTCAGGGTCGGAGGATCCTTAAGGTTTCGACGCCACATTAGGGTGATAGTTTTGAGATGGTATCAATAATGTGAGACCAATATGGGTTTAAATAACATGGTTTATTCCCTAATAGGTAGGATGAGATGTGTTTATAATGAGGGGCTATGTTTGAGTGACTATCTCATGAGGAAGGGTGGCTATGGTCTAGGCCCGAATGCAATGAGAAGATACAATTTTTTATGGTTTATGGACCTTATTGTGACTGATCTTGTTTGGACCTCCCCTATGATTCATGGATGGGTCGTTGTTATTGGACCTTTCTTATTCCCTTAGAGACAGGTTTGTGTGCTTGAGGTTACCTCATCGGAGTCTATGGGGATGGTTTGGTATATGATGGTTCCCTACTCCATCAGGTATCAGGTCGATGGATGGTCATCCCCTTCTTCCTTGAGTATTGGATCAATGGGTGGTTGTACCTTACTTCTTCAAGTATTGGGTCAGTGGATGATCATACCCTTCTTATTCAGGTATTTGGGTCAGTGGATGATTGTGCCTTTTTTCATTAGGTATTAGGTCAAAGGATGATTGTTCCCTAGCACTCGGTTATTAGGTGGAGGACCTTTCTAGAGGTGGCATGGGAAAGTGTTCATGCATTGGAACTTTACATGAGTGGCTTGAGTCAAGGACCACCCTGGGGGTGGGCTAGGGATTGACATGAGATGAAACCAATGGACCACCTTTGAGTAAAAATGTATGGGTCATAGCTTTTGGATGTTTGATTGTGCCCAATTTCTACAGGTATTAGGTCGAGGTTTTAGATGCCTCCCTACCTTGAATCTTTGAGTATAGGTTGAGAATTAGTACAATGGAATGATGTGTGTGATAAGATGGACTCTGGTTTGGAACCAAAGAAGGTATGATCAGGCTTCATGATGACTTAGTTAGCACATGGTGACCTAATGCATAGGGAGTTGTGGTGTCCTGGTTAGCACAAGAAATCCAGGATGATTCTGTGATATGTTTATTTATCATCATTCATGAACATATATGATGAAATATACTAGGGGAACTTGGTGATACTGTACTAAGATGTATTTCTCACACCCTGCATGATCATCCCAATGTATGTGCAAACCATCTTTTTTGCTTTCAAGATCCAACATTGGATGTGCAGAGGATCAGGATGGTGTAGATCAATAGGTTTTGGATACATGATATGAGAGGCTTGGATATGGAAGTATGTCCAGTGTTCTTGTGTTGTATTTTTTGTTTATTTTTTATTTTGGGTTGGTCCACTGGGAAATTAGTGTATGTATGATTGTATAATTCTGCATGGTATATTTTGTTTTATAATTATGTTTATCTATTTATGTGTACTCTGATGATTTTGATAAATTTTTTGGTTATTTATGTTATGTTATATGACTCTGATTCGATGGAATAGTCTCCCCGTTGTATGGATTATTCCA
The DNA here is from genome assembly GCA_963277665.1 of Viscum album. Classification (NCBI taxonomy): domain Eukaryota; kingdom Viridiplantae; phylum Streptophyta; class Magnoliopsida; order Santalales; family Viscaceae; genus Viscum; species Viscum album. The sequence goes on from OY728157.1 coordinate 1,023,736,481, forward strand.
TTCCTACTAGTCAACAACCTCTAGCGTATGGGAATCCATGCTTGAAGCCACGTGATGACCCTAGATCTGGGCACCAATGAATGATCCTAGGGTAGGGCATTGCACTGTGTGTCACCTAAGAACTCCTGGATTGATGATTTTTATTTATTTATGATTTTTTGAATAATTTATTTATTTTAATAATATCACATGTGCATGAAATGATTTAAAGGTTATGTATGAGACCTCATTTTTTATTCCCCACAAAGTTTTACATATCTATCTTATGGTGTTTTTTTGGTCAAAAACACTCACCTATGTTTCTATCATTCTGAATTTAAGTGAGTCCCAGTGTTTAATTTGAGTATCAAGTAGTATAATTTAGTGGAATATTAAGGATATTTTAAATCCTTGGTGAAGTCCTGGTCATATAACTTTACATTATTTAAGAGCTTGGAAGCAAATGAGAAGATCCAAAGAGTGATTTTATGTGAAGTGGGTGTGGCCATGGGTGAAGAGGAACTTTTATGGACAAAACCTTCTATCTAGTTTAGGGTACTATCTAGTCAGTTCCATGGTGGTAGAAGTAGTAAATTTATAGAAGTTCCACCATCCATTTGATGGATCTACCAAATTTTTTTCTTACTGTTTGAAGGATTTTATATACCCAATAGCCAGTAGTAGCTAGCTGGTTGTGTTTTTCAGAAGGCTCGAGTTTTAGGCAGCCCATCGACTACACAGTGGTGGCCACAAGGTATCCAATGGTGTCATAGTATCCAATATTAGAACATCATTTATTATGGTCAAATTTTTATAAAGTTTTTCTTTCATAGCTTCATGACCCTCAAAAAATTTTAGAACCTTCTCAGTGCTCTTGGAGACTATAAAATGAATCCCCTGGAACCTTGGAATGTTACCTTGACAAATTTTATTTCCAACAACGCACTTGATACAAATCAAAAAAAAATTTAGAATTATAAATTCTCTCAAATATCCTTTCAAGTTATCAACCTTTCTCTCAAATATCTCATCCTCCATTGAAATCGTCTTCCAAATAGAGTCTTTCATGGCTTGTAAATATTTTTTATAAAGAAAAATTCTCTCTTTTGAACCACCTTTCTCCAATGGTTCTTGCTTAGAAAAAGTGATATATGACATACTTAGAAACCGGTAAAGCTCAAGAGGATACTCACAAACCACAATTATGAGGGATGTGTTTCTTGATCATTGTTAAGATTAGTAGATTTATATGATTTACCTCTAAAGTCAAGGGGTGGAGATGTAGGGGCACACATCATGCTATTGTTGAATTCATTATCATTTTTGTTTGTCTTTTATTTACTATTTTCACACTACATCACTTAAACATAGATTTACAAACTTTTAGAAATTTTGTTTAATCATTCTCTTGATTAAATTAATTTTATATTATCTTTATAAAATTGGATTAAAATTTTCAATTATCTCTTAATCGATTTATCGATTTATTATTTCAAAATCATTCAATTACAAAATTAACCTTTTATTATGATTTAATTTATAAATAGAAAATTCACCCCCTAGACAAACACACCTCCACTCTTTCCATGTTTCTCCAACCAACAATTTGTATCAAAGGAATCCTTTTTGTTTTTATCAAAAATATATATCCTTAAAAATTGTCCTTCAGATTTTTTTTCAAATCCTAACTGATTTCAAATCTAGATTTTATTATCACATCTCATTTCGATTCACATGATCCTATTTTAAATAGAATAGATTGATCCTATTGATAAAATCAGATTTCAACTTTCCTTTGTAGTATTAGTTATCCCATTTGGAAAATAGTAATGCATGAGTATGTTCTACCTAAAGGATCAGAAAAAAATGGACTTTGGAAGATGTTAAGAATTTTAAACTTAATAATAAAGCTATTTCTTGAATTTTGATAATAATATAAATAAATTCAATTGTGTTTATTCTTGTAAAACTGATTTTGAAACTTGAAAATTATTTTAATTCACGCATGAAGGAATGAATAAAGTAAAATACACTAGATGGGATATATACCGTCAAGATTTAGAAATATTTTATACGAATTCTAATGAATCAATTACAATCATGTTTATGATATTTATTGATATCTAAAATGGTATAAATTCCCTTGGTGATGAATTATCTACCGAAACATTTGTAAAGAAAATATTATAGGTTTTACTTAGATCTTAGGCTCTCAAAGTCATCTCCATTAAAAAATAAAATGATATGAAAATGATGGTGGTTGAGGAAATAATTATCTCCCTAGTGACATACAAAATCACAATGAAATGACAAGTGAAAATGGAGGCCAAGAAATCCAAATAAGTAGAGAAAATCATCTCCATCAAAGCAACTAATGATTAACAATATTAAGGTTAGGTTCTTGACCATGCTCTTCTTACCAGAATCATGCATAATTACTTCCAAAAGAAGAACATCCAAAATCAATCCAAAAAAAATAATCAAAAAGAGGAACAGAAAGTAACATGTAACAAATTTAAAAAAGAAATTTCAAATCAAGTCAGAATTCCCCACCTATAATATGAATCGACAAGAAAAATAAAAAAGGTAAAAAAAATCAAATTCGAAATGCATGGTGCAGGTGATGACTCCATGGATTCAATATCATCATCCACTTCATGTGACTCAAGACAAAAGTTCCTTATAGAACATAATAATGAAGATGTTGAGGCTATTACCCCAACATTTATTTCTTTCTCTTCTTCTTCTTCTCCCCATTATTCTCCTCTCTCTTCTTCTTCTTGCTCCACAAATCACGTAAATTATAAAGACCTAAAATATGATCCCAATTAACTCAGAAATGGTTTTTTATCTTTATTATTTATATGAACAAGTTAAAAATAAATATAATCAAGTGGTTTAAAAAAATAAAATCTAAAAAGAGAAAGAGATCTTCTCTTCAAGGAAAAGAATGATATCTCCATGAAAATAAAAAACTAATCTGATGATGATAAACTCAAATCCACCATTAAAGACCTCAATTTTTTTTACAAAATTACCTAAGGGGGAAATAGTCTAAATAAAATTTTGGGTTTTCAAAAACATAGAAAATATCATGTTTGTATTGGTTTCTCTAATCATGATAGAATATTAAAAAATCAATTAAAAACTAGTTTTGTTAAAGTTTCAATGCAACCTAACTTTTTTAATTATTATAAAAGAATCGGTCATTTAATTTATGAATGTGATTGAAAAAATGAAATATATGGTTGACCAGAGGAAATCCATCTTTCTTCCAGTTTTTCTAAAAGAAAACCCCATGCTAAACAAATATGGATTCTGAAATCATTATTAGCCAAAATAAGTATACCCAAGTTTGAGTGGGTACCAAAACATACATTTTTTAATTTTGTAAGAAAATTTTATTTCACGAAAAACCCAAGAAACATTGTTCCATATCAGTAGGGGTTAATAAAGACACATGTGAGGAGACCTATCCAAATTCAATCAAACTGATAAACTAAAGGGAAATCAGGTCACTTTCTGTGATAATTCTAAGGGTATGATAATCGGTGAAGATACCATCGAATTTCCTAACTTAACTTTAATTAAAAAAAATTATTCGTAAATGGATTGAAACAAAATTTACTAAGTATTAGTCATGTGTGTGATGATGGTTTAATAATCACTTTTGAAAATGATTTTTGAAATTTTTTGGCTCAAAAGGAAAACTTTTATTTACTTCTTCAATAATAAAAAATGTTTATACAATAAATTTAAAATATATTATTAAGAAAATGTAAAATATTTTAGTGCACAAGTTAGTGAGTCAGGGATTTGGAATAGATTCCTTGGTCATTATAGAAAAAAATATCTTGTCAAAATCAACCATTTTTAACTTATACGAGATATTTCCAAATTGATTTTAAAAGATTACATATGGACTATAAATCATTTCAATATGGTAGGCAGCACAAATCCTCATTAAAATATAAAAAAGGAATTTCCTCTTCAAAACCTCTTTAATTGATTCATATTGAACTTTTTTATCCTCAAATATAATGTATAAGAGGCAAAAACTATACTCCCATAATTGTTAGTGACTTAACAAGATTCACATAGGAACATTACTTATCTCATAAAAGTTAAGCTTTCAAATCCTTCCTCAAGTTTTATAAAAAATTGAGAATGAAAAAGGTTTTAAAATTATTTAAATTCAAAGTGATCATGGAGAAGAATTCGATAATAAGTAATTTAATTATTTTTGTTCTTTAGAAGGATATAATAATTCTTTTTTTGTTCATCAAACCACTCCAAAAAATAGGGTAATATAGATGTAAAATTAAATAATCCAAGGAATCTTTGAACTCTTTTAAATGAATTTTATTTACCAAATTTTTTTCCCTAAGACTGTGAATACTTCATCTTATATCATTAATTGTTTCTAAAAAATAAATTTTCTAAAAAAGACAGCTTATAAAAAATTTCTTGATAAAAAACGCAAAGTCAACTTTTTCAAAAAAATAAAATTCATTGAAAATGTTTTATTATAAACACAAAATAAAATATTAGAAAATTAAATTATAAATTTGATGAATGTATCTTTCTTTGGTACTCCAACTCAAGCAAGGATTACTGTGTCTTAAACTGAAGTTTCTAATGGATCATTCAGTCATAATAAGAGGGTGGGTGAATCAGATGTGACTTATTTTACTAAATTATTTTCTTTTTCTTTTACCCCCACCACTCTATCACTTGTTAAGTTGAGTGGATCCTCTATGAAACACAGAAAGTAAAGGAAACACAACACATGGTTATTTTACCAGGTTTGATTCTAAGACCTACTTCTTAATGAAACTGATTATATCTCTTCTCCAATGGCCCCAAGGCCTTCAATTTTTATTTATTTTGATGATCCACCTTTCAAGGGATGAGGTGGAACCCTTACAAGGCCCATAGGAATAAGTATTACATGGCCCATAGGTCATAGAGTAATTCATTCCCTGTATGCTTCAAACATTGCATACAACCCAAACTAACTACTCAGAACTGCTCCACCCCAGCATCTTCATTATGAAATCAACTCCCCACCTTCGCATGGCTATTTATCTAGGCTTTCCCATTCATGGATAGGTTTATCCCAATGGCAGGTGTCATACCCTCTCATTCTTGCAATCCATTTAGATTCTATTATAGTGAAATCTCATTTCTCATCCTTCTTCTTAAGCTTGTTCATTGTATGTTGTCTGGTTTTCATTTTCACTAAAGATGGACCAAAGGCCTTGAGGTGGCCTGAAGGCCTTACTGGCCAAAAGGTCTGGGTGGCCTGAAGGCCTTAAAGGACTTGGGGACCAAATCGGTAGCCCGAAGACCCAAACAGGGGAATAGTCCGAACTGCTATAGTGCCAAATAGTACTGCTACAGTTCCCACTACAACACTGCTACAGTACTGCCACATTACCTTGAAATATGCCTCCGTCTGGATTTGATCCTAGGTCGCCTGGATGCACTTAAAGAGTCCTCACCAACTGGGCTAAGGATCATGTGAAACTGATTATACCCCCGTTTACAGATTCTCTACTATAATTTTGTTATAAATTATAATGGTTCAGTTAGAAACCAGTTATACCCCCAGTAGTCGATTCATTAACTAATCTCGGTTATAAATTCTAGCAATCAAACTCTTATTTCGTAGTGGGTTATACCCCCCAACCATTATTCTCCTCATTCGATTATAACCCCTAGCCTGGAGCCTCTTCAGTAACTAGTTATACCCCCGATCAAAAGCTCTTTCTTATCCTTCTTCAAAATATCTAATCCATTGTAGGATGATCTCTTGATCTTCCTCCACAATCTTGATGAATCAAAATTTCTCATGTACAATTCTTCAAATATCTCCTTATTTAAATTTTGGCTATCCCCTACTTTTTGGAAGCAGTTATCATTCAAATTAGTCTAATGTTTCATGATTTCCCTCCCATTCAAATATTCTATTAAATATTCTAAAGTCTTAGACTTTATACTTTATTTGATGCAATATTTGAATATTTGTAATCACAATAATTCCTCATTTATCACTCAACATGGAAAAAATGGAATAACAAATATCTCCACAGTGAATCACCCTTCAAGTCTATATTTCGGGGGTGTGACTTATTTCTCTATAGCATGGAAACCACTCAAATAGAAGAGTACCTAAAAATAAGCATTAATCACTTTGAAATGCATCCATTCTTACAGGGTGAAACACCTTCTAATTTTCCTGAACTGAAAAAACTCAACTATTTCTCTTAAGATGCAATTCCATACACCATGGTGTAGCCTTAAAATAGCTTTAAACTTGCTAATGTAAATTTAGAAGCCTCCATGGTGTGATGTCAAGGCTGTAACATTGGATTATCATTATCATGAAGATTCTACGATGAAGGGATAAACCTTGTGACATATCCATCTCATCATGTGACAAACACATGTCACAAACTATCTCTTCATTATGCTTGTATTTCCTTTTCAATGGTGAAAAAAATGATTTTTATGTCAGTTTTTTAGGTTTTTCACATTGTTTTTAGGGAAATGTTGTTGTAGGCAACATAAAAAATCATATTTTTTATGTCGGTTATATTAACCGATGTTAAAAAAAATTGGAGGGTTTTCACATCAGTTATTTAATAACTGAAATGAAAGATGCTTCAGTGAAGGTTTTTCACATCGGTTACATAAATAACCAACAAAAAAACATCCTACTATGTCGGTTATATAAAAAATGACGTGGAAAAAGCCGATATCAATGAATTTTTTACATCTTTTAGTAAATAAATGACTTCAAAAATATTTTTTTCACTTTGTTTATTAAATAACTGACATAAAAAACTATATACCCTGTCAGTTATAAAAAACGAATGTGGAAAACTTATTTTTTTATGTTTTAACATCGGTTAATAAATAACTGACGTAAAAACTAAATTTCTTTAAAAAAATAATTTATGAAACCCTTCCTCTCCACTATAGAACCAGACCTAAAACAACCAAAACCTGACGACAAACCAGACCATAAACAAGAAAAAATAAACCAAAAATAAGAAAAAACAACCGAAAAATTAAACATTCACATTTACAACATTCAAAAATTATAATATTCACTAAAAACAAACCTAAATCCAACCAAAAAAACTGCCAAATACACATTAATAATTATAACATTCAAAATTATAATATTCACTAAAAATATACAAAAATCCAATCAAACCTATAAAATAATTTGACCATTCCACTTGTAAGTGTTTGAAATATTGTGTACTATAAGGTTGAGGGTCATCAAATAGATACAAATTAAAAAATAAAGCAGTTAACATGTATAATGAATAAAACAAATGAAATATTAATGAATAATTTATAAGGAAATATAACCTGATCAAACTTCGTAACTATTGGAATTGTAATTATTTCATACATAAATCTTACAATATATTACATTCATATGATGAGGCCTTATTTTTTATGAAAATTCTGTTTAAATGAGTTTTTCAATTCAAAATATCATATTTATGTAATCCAAAATGTACTAATTATAAATTGATATTCACCTTTACTTTTATATATTTGGTCTTGGCACTCTTTTTTTGTGTATTTTTTAAATAAAGACAATACATTGTTAGAAAAAAAATATGAATGAAATAAATTTAAAATTAATTATAATATAAACAGCTATTAAGAAATTAAAACTTACTTTTACAACATGTTCTTAAAATTTCCTTGCACATCACCATGGATAGAGCATATCCAATAAAGTGTTTTCTATCTTGGAAAAAACACCTATCATCCAAAGGTCATTGATATAAAATATAATTTAAGGTTAATTTTTATTATGTTAAAAGATAGATAACAATTTTTGAAACATATGTTTCATACCTCTCAATAAAAGGAAACATCCAACACTACATAATTATATTCTGTTGAAATATTTCTATAATATAAACTGCTTTTTGTTCCTCATCTAATTAATTCCCTTCAGGTGAAATCAACTATGGTTCCATCAACCAATATACATCTATCTGCTCATTCATCTCACACATTTTATAAATATACCTATTGCAAAATAGAGAAACTATAAATTTTCAATAAATTTAACGTAGGGAAATATTTGTGTTAATACATACATGGAAAAAACTTGAACCACATTGATTCCCAACTTATCTTCAGTAACAAGCTCTATGATATAATTTTCTAGAATCCCCACATATATTTAACATCCACAAATATGAGCTTCCATTAGAAACATATAATGACCCACCAATGAATTTGAATATCTTGACAATCTATTAGGACTACCAGAATCAGAATCTAAGGTCATAACCCTTTGTCTTTGTTGTTGGCTATACAATATCTCATTACCTTTAAAGTATTCCTTTAAATAAATAGAAAAATATATTATCTTTCAAATGTTAAATAAAATAATATAAAAATAAAATTACAGATATAATATACATATACCTCTATGGTAATGGGTCACATAAGTCTAGATGGCCAAACTAGGAAGTGGTTGATACTTTGTCCAACTATCATCACCTCATCTGTAGGTAATAATAATCCCATTGATATATCTATAATATCCCATACAGTGACCCTATGCTACTCTGCCTCTAACTATTGATGATGAATTGTATCTCTTACATAATATATCAGCTCATATGCAACTATATGATAGTGAGGATCATCAACATACAACTCACAATAACTAGGAAGCTGTGGAGGAAGGGATGGGAGTAGGGAAAAAATGGGGTCTGCAGGTGGAGGTGGAGGATAAATAATGGGTTTTGTAGGTGGAGGTGGAGGATAAATAATGGGGTCTACAGGTAGAGGTGGGGGAGTGGGAGCTGCTGGAAGAGGTGGAGCGAGGCCTACAGTCTGAAATTAATGTTGCAGGTCTGCAAACATAGATTTTACTGATGCTCTGATCTTTTCCTTCATCATCACATTAATATTTTCAACTTAATCCTCCAAAGATGCTATTTTTTTATATAAACCTTCCATGGAAGAAGTAGAATAACGTTGTAACACTTTTCTTATTGATACACCCACCGGGTATCCTTATACATGACCCTAGTGTTCGGGATTTTCCAATGCAGTAGATAAAGTAGCATACCTCCCATCAGCTTTAAATACCCTATGTGTGCTCTACTCCTCAAGATAATCATGTTTTAATTATTTGAAAAATTATTTAATGATTCAAAGTATATAAAGAATTGAATTGACTTAAATAAATAAAATAAACAACTTACAATCCTCTTAGCTATGACCCTAGATTATTCTGTAAGATATTACCCTTTTTTCTTATCCAAGACCTATTCCATTTTTCATGATTGATTGAGGGGATAGAGGGGATAGAAGGGAAACCTCTCCAGAGCTAGAAGACTCAGGTCTATGTTTTTGTAATATTTCAGCTATCATTTGTTCTTCCAATAATGTATACCCTCCCCGAGATAAACAATGAGGGTATACATTTATGTATTGGATATCCTAATGATCGCTTCTTTATTCCTATAAATTAAGAATAATAAATCATTAATAAGTCATTAATATAAGAAAAATTCTAAAAGTTTACATTGCACTTACCAAAAATGCTTCTTGTCTTTTACTTTCAACAAATTGTTTCCATGTGTATTCATTTATACAAGGATATATATGACATGGACTGTCAATTTTTCTATCCCCAAAAATGAAATCAGATGTGAGGGTTGATTTGAATTCCCTTAATCCCCTAGCATCCATCGATAAACATTTCCTACTAACTCTTGAAGTGTTAGGTATATCAAATGTCATCTGATAAAGAAATGGGAAAACATATTATATGATAAACATTTCAATATTATTCAAACAATTGAAAAAGAGCTCACCAAAATCATCTCCCACAACTGAGTTAGTCTTGTTTTGTCAATACTTCTCGAATTATTAAAAAAAATATTGAATTTTATTTTAACCTATTTTGATATAAAACTCTTGAACTATTTTTCATTAGGATCTCTTAGAAAATCATTCTCTTCAATGTCTACAACTATCCTCTGGTCCTGGTTACAAGCAATTGATAATTTTGGTAAACATGTGCTACCACATTTACTAACCCTCGAACCCTTCTTTGTCATTAAGGAATCACATTAAGATGACTGAGGAACACTAAGAGAATTGTGTGGATGTTCCTCTCCATAGGTATGATCATGATTCTCATCTCTAGAAGTTTTTGGTTGATTTTCTGATTGATCTGTCATTTTCCTTTAAATAAAACAAACAAAAATTTAGTAAAAAAATAAAAATTTACATATTATAATACTAATTTAAACAAAAAAGGAAATTATGAAACAAAAAAGTAAACTAAAAATTAACCCATTATTATTCATATTTTTTATAGTTAACTAAAATGCTTACAACAGTAATGATATATGAAATGTCATGTAAATGAATGAAAACAAATCCAAAATTGGTATAGAAATATTAAAAATGGTCCAACCTAATAAATAATATTTTTACACAAAAAAATTTATTTTTTAATATATAGATTTAAAATAATTTTAATTCAACAAAATCAATATATATATAAATTACATAATGGTAAACATGGTAAACTAAAAAAAACTAAACTAAAATAAACAAACATTTCTACTTATTCGTTTTAATATGTGTTTAAATAAATAGAAACAAAATACAATATAACATTTTATGAAATTAATAAAAGTAAACGAGAACAAAAAATATGTTACTTGTAATATTACAAATGTACTAATGGATTGTTTTCCCAAATTCCTTTATCATGATCATTCCATATGGAAAAAAATTGTCTACAACATGCTCATCATTATTATCTGTTAATATTTCCATGGATGTAGGGATCTCACATAAATTAGCATCTTCATCATGTTAATCATCACCAACATATGTTTTTTTTCCTTTTAAAACAATATACCACTACATATCAGATTGATCAAGAACAAAGATTTTTTTTTTCAGGTGTTTCCACTATAAAAGAATTAGTTGTGTCTTCTAATCTATTCATATGAACAAGTGTCATTCCAAATTCATCGTGTATGAAACTATTGTTACTGATAAACCATTTCTAGTTAAACACAATAACTTTAATTTTATTTTAATCAACCTCGCATATTTCTTCAATGACTCTATAATATTCACTTCATGCAGAAATTGGGTTTTTTGTCTTTAGAACTCAAAAAATGAATTACTTATGAAAACACCAATACACCACTATTCTAAACATCACTTCTGTTGTCCTAATCTTTCATATAAAATATATATCCATTAATGTCATACCTGGACTATGTTATCACATTTAAACTTGGACCACCCAATAACCATCTTAATGGAAAAAAAGTTTTGTTACGATCTACCTTCTTTATATATTCACCTAAAAACAATTTGACTTTCAAGACATTAATCCCCTTTCCCTCATTATTAACTCGTTCATGGAAATATGGAGGCAAAAAAATGTGCTTTGTTGTAGATAAGTATCTCATACAAAACTTCTCTAGCTCCTCATAAATATATTTTTCAACAATGGAGGCTTCAGGTCGATATGGGTTTTTAACATACCCCTTAAATATCTTTATATACCTTTTAAAATAATACATCCAACATAGATATATAGGTCCAAAAAGCTTTATTTTTCAAACCAAATGAACCATTAAATGAACCATTATATCAAAAAAATATGGAGGAAAATACATTTCTAATTGAAAAGGTATATAAATTTATTCATTTTCCCAAATGTTCAAATCATCCAGATTAATCACTTTATTAAAAATTGAATTGAAAAATTAACACACCTTCATGATAGTCTTTCTAACACTGATGGTAAATATTCCACACAATGAAACTGGTAGAAGATTTTGCATCATGACATGAAAATAATGAGATTTCATACCTGTCAACTTCAAATCGTTTAAAGATAATTTTTTTTACATTTGAAGAATAACCTTGTGGCACTTTGATATCATGAAGACACTGAAACAAGATAATTTTCTCCCTCTTGGATAATGTATGACAAGCCAGGGGAAGAAATGTTTATCTTACATCATGTGTGGGAGCTAACTCTAAACATATTCCCATTTATAGTAAGTCTAATCATGCATCCAACCCATATTTAATCTTTCCTTTAATATCTATCAATGTTCCAATCAAAATGTAACATATATTCTTTTCCATGTGCATGACATCAATGTTATGTTTCACATTATGATATATACAATATGGTAGCTCAAAAAATATTGACCGTTTATTCCAAATATGTCTATAATTATTAGATTTATGTGTCTTTACCAATGTCACATCAATGTTTTGAACCCTATAAAAATATTCATCAGTGGATAATGGTTTTAGAGAAATATCAAATTATAGTGAGCCATTGAATGCCTTTTTTAATATTATATAAGAGTTATCCATAGGCAAAAACGTCTGATGACCCAAGTATAATATTTTCCTCCGATGATGAAATTGACAATATGAATTATATTATTCTCAAATTGGACACAATTTATACACCTTATCCTTGTATCCTGAAAAATTTCTACAAACTGGGAAGTCATTTATAGTGAACATAAATACTACTTGCAGTTGAAAATATTCCATTTTATAATAATCATGTGCCCTAATACCATCCTCCCATAAGAGTTTCAAATCATCAATTAACAGTGAAAAGAAAACATCAATTTCATTTCTAGGTTGCTTTGGTATAGAGATCATTAAACTCAACTTGACATATTTACGCTTTATAAAAAATTTGGGATATAGGTTCTAAATTACAAATAAAACAGACCATGAACATTGTGTGTTACTGAGGATTCAATATGGATTCATTCCATATGTGCACAATCCAAGTCTGATATTTCTAACTTCTTTTCCAAATGTAGGATACTTCTCATCAATTTTATTCCATTGTGGACAATCTGCTGGATTACATATTTTCCCATCACATATCCACTCATCAGCATTCCATCTTAACCTTTTTGTATCATGTGAACTAGAAAATAAACATGTAAAATAAGGAATTATAGGAATAAACCAAAATACCTTTGAAGGGATCTCTGTAATCTCTATATCATCCTAGGATTTTTTTAAACTTATACCATGATGTCCCACATTTAAGACACTCTGATAGAAATCCATATTCCTTCCTAAATATCACATAATCATTCAAACATGCATGTATTTTCTTGTATCACAATCCCATAAGGAATAATATTTTCTTGGCCTTATAATGTGAATCTGGAATATCATTATCTTTATGAAGAATATCTTTCAACAATTGTAATAGCTCTGTAAAACTTTTTTCACTCCATACATGTTTCACCTTCGGTTAGTCAATCTTAACACTGATGATAAAACCTTCAAAATCTGTATAACTATGATACAATGGTTTTTCAACATCATCATATAGATGCTCAATTGTCGATTATTTCTCAAATTTTTATGCTTCAATATCATGAATCATTTCTTCAATTTCATCAAAGTTACCATCTTGCAAAGCATCATCATTAGTAGATCTGAAATTCTGCCTAGTTTCACCATGCCAAATCCAAGGTCAGTAACTTGGATTAAAACCATGAAAAATTAAATGATCTTTTATCTCTATACTTTTAAACTTCTTTTTATTTAAACATTTCAAGCATGGATAGAAAAATGTGTCATTTTTGGAACATTTTGTTTAGAAAATTCCAAAAAATCATCGACACCTTCCTCATATTAATCACTCATTCAATGCTCCATAATCCAACATTGACTCATTATTACCTATAACAAATATCAAAATTATACATCTTGTTAAGATAAGTCAATTTTATATTTATAAGAAACATGTCATAATTTGAAAGTAACACAATTTGGAAATATAAAACAAATATACACATATTTGAAAAATATAATTACAAATTATACACAATAATGTAAGATAAGTTTAAATATAAACGATAAATCATAAAAAGATATGCATGAAAATAATTTTAAAAATAAAATATAGTTATATTTTATATTTATAAGAAATATTCCATAATTTGAAAGTAACAAAATTTTGAAATATAAAATAGATAGATGATTATTTTAAATTCATAATGATATTGTTTTTGAGAAATAATATAGAAAAACAATAAATTAAAAAAATTATCCACTGCTGTGATATATTATTAACCCATCACAACATGAGTTTTTTTACTTAATTTTTTATCTTAATTATCTACAATATTAACCTAATAGGTTTTAATATTGTATTGAACTGAAATATTTTCATTATTTCATGTAATTTAAATTGTAACATTTATGGGTTTTAACAATCTTATTGGTTTTTATGGAAAATTTTATTATGGAAAAAGGTCTTGTGGAAAAATTTCTTGTGGGAAAAGGTATTGTGGATAACAGTATTGTGGAAAAAGGTCTTGTGTACAGGAATTGAAGGGAACCTAAACTGTCTTGGGAAGCTGGTGAAAATATCCCTTAAGGATAAGAAGTTCTAATGAATTCATTATCAAGATATAAAAGTGTCTTCTAGTATCTCAATGATAGTATCATCCATTTATAACATGTCAGGATACATCAAAAATGTAGATTGGGTGACATGGTATGCATATCTAAATGAAAATTCATATTTAATTTTATCTCCCTAAAATACTCATTGGAAATAAGGTAAGTAACTAAAGGGAAAACATGATGGAATGAAAATTCTAGGATACCAATGGTAAAACAATATCAGGATACTAAACCACCTTCAACAATTAATAGTGAAAGATGCAATGAATGAAATTGCAAAACACAGATTTAGGGAATCTACGAATGACCAATGATTTATAACATAATGGATGGGTTGGATCTTGGACATGGGACCAAAATGGGGTTAATCAAAAGACTACACCATAAACCATTTTATGATCTTTACTATAATAAACACACACTTTGAAAACATTTGAGAGATCTTTTGAGAATTTTTAAAAAATAAAAAAACCTTCTTAAAACCCACCCTTCCTAAAAAAACCCAAATATTGAAAAAAACCAATCATTTAATTTTTGAAAACATACTTCTTCAAAATTCACCATTAAATTTATTTAAGAAAAATTAAATTAAATTAAAATAATAAAAATGAAACACAACAAGGCACCATAGAATAAATTTAATAAAGGAAAGAAACAACATACCATGGTTCCACACAAGCTAATAAAACTAGGGAATTTGATAAAATGAATGATGGTAATCCTCTATAATTTCATCAACCATCACTTAGTATTATTTGAAAATAAATAGAACCTAAGATGTGATTTTCCTAGAAAGTAAAAACACAATAGACAAATTTTTGGCTATTTTGTGTCCAAACTGAAACACAAACTATCCATCTAGTCCATACTATCATAATTGCCCCCAAGCCCTAGTATCACAGAACTAGGGGCACTAGAACTTGTCTACACATAACTAATATAGAATAAATCTGTACCACTATCTTAGTACATAGGGTTCCAATGAATGTAAACAATGTGGATATGTGAAAATAATTAATCATTAGATTATCATACCAACTAAAAATAATTTCATATATATAATTATCATATCACCAGTAATGCCCATGCTAACCCCTTTTCAAATCAACCACATCATAATTTTTAATAAACTATATCTACCTTAGGGACCACAATTCATATAATGTATAAAAAAATTAAGAGGGCCAGAAAAGGGTCACATCCTTAATATGAAAACTCCATAATAAAGATTTAAATGAGACTTTACCGAAATGAACTCAAAATTTCAATTCATTCCCACCATTTAAGATCCCAATTTTAAATTTTCTACTAAAACGAAGCCATGGAAAACTACATATGAAACCATTTAAAGTGTAAACCATATTAATTTTAAATCATTTTTAAAATCCATCCATTTTCTTCATTTCAAAAAAAAATCATGAAAACCGCACCTTTTCTATTTCAATGATAAAAATGAGTTTAAACTATTCAAAACATATATCTCATTTAGAAAAAACATTTAAACATTTTTACAAACACTTGGAATTTGAAACATATCTGTAGAAACTAGAAAATCATTAAAATTTGATTATACCAAGTGATAAAAACAATAAAAACATGATAAAATTCATTTGGACTATCATATATAGATTTAATTTTACAAACATGTAATTATAAAACATATATAATTAAATTACATGTATATTAAAGAAATTATACCAAAAACTTTACCTATATCAATTATAAATAAAGATATAGAATGTCTCCTATAATAATGAAGCTCAATAAATTAAATAAGATCCCTATATAATTCCAAAACACCAACAAACCCAAATTAGAACCATACCTAAACCTTATTCTCATCCACATAGCCATTATGGTTTATAGGGATAGAAATACCCAGAATGAATGGGTGTATGGAAGATTATAGATGATGAAAAATAATTAAAATGATATTGGCCTTAGAATCCACTTGAGAGTTGCAAGTCGAGCAGATAGAGGCACCACGTAAAAATAAGAAGAACGAATCTTTCAAAATTATTTTTGAGGCCACGTGATTGAATATTTGAATGAAGGGTTTCCTCATGAGAGAGACAAGGTCGCTGTCGCCCAAAATAAAAATAGTGGAATAACATGAAACGAGACTTCATAAAAATTTTATAAGATTTATCATGTTGGTTATTATATAACCGACGTTATAAATAGTTTTTTTACATTTATCATCTCGGTTATTATGTAACTGACAACATAAATTGGATTTATCACATCGGTTATAAAATAACCGATGTGATAAAGCCAAATATTTGATTTATCATGTCAGTTATTTTATAATAGACATGATAAATCAATAAAATTCATTTTTGACGTCTGTTATAGTATAACCGATGTGATAAATCAATTTTTTCGGCTTTTCGTGTTGGTTATTTATAAACGGCATAAAAATTTCTGACGTGGTAAATACTTTTTTTACTAGTGTTTGAATACCTAAAGGATTAGGTTGTGTTATTTACTTTTGATGTCTCATGTAGCTCATCTCTCAACATAGATACCTAAAAGCTCAGGATGACCTGTTTCATCACATTTCAAAACATGACATATTTATTTTTGAATACCCATAGAATCTCATCTCATTGCGCATTCTCCTTATAGAATTTTTATTCATCCAAGTGAAACAGCATGAAGAATTTGATAATACCTCACACTATAAAACCTAGATTTTATCACCGAACAACTCGGTTATAGTTTCTTCATAATTTCCAGAGTAAATAAACTCTTGGATGATGGGTGAGGTTGAAGAAGATCAAGAAATGTTATTAGACGACTCTCATGCATCGATTCAGACAACCACTATAACAACCCTGCTTTTTATTACACACTTAAACCTGATTTATTACATAAAATATTCAATTGATACAACATAGAAGATCAAGAGGTATAGTGTATTGGGACTTTGTACCATTACATAACAACTTAAAACATTAAATGCAACATCTTTATTGAAAACATTCTTTACATGACCACTACATTCCCTCATACTTAGTATTGCATGGGATAACCTGAGGACATGCATAAGAAAAAGGTGAGATATAAAGACCAGTAAGGGAATAAAAATGGAATAAAATGAGGAATAAGATACATGTTAGACAATAAACATATCAATGGATCACAATATAAACATAAACATAAAGGCATGATAAAGCATGATAATCAGAACATGGAAATGTGGCAACAACAGTTAACATAGAATTAGCATGAGCCAAGGATAATTTCACATGGAGCATGAGTAAACCCTCATTGCACATTAAGAATGAGTAAAACCTTGTTTCACTTGAATTAGCATGAGTCAACACCCATTTAACATGATGTATCATGATACTATATTTTACCCAATACGTTGGAGCGCTATCAGGGCGCACTCATTTCATGCATAAGTGTGCCACATTGATCATATAACATGGAATAAATCAACATCATGAGTTATTACATTATTAAGGAATGTGGAATAAATAAATGAAATTACCATTAAATATTTATATGTTCATAAAGGTTAATAACCTTGATAGAGACATGGGTATGGTATTCACTCCACAATGATCTTGGCTTAGAAAAACGCGGTGCAATTTCGACAGCATAACGACATGACATAAGGATTCATTAAAATGGTTGATGAGATAGAAATGGGTGTCTCATAATATGTACATGAAATGGATAGTAATAGGGTCATATAGATACATGTACCAACAACAATAATGGAATTTAGATGCATAATTCAAAAGAATTACTTGGATGTAAAAGAGAGAAAAATCCCTCATGGAATTTCAGGATGGTAACGGGTGTACATGGGAGGCATTAATGAGAGATAAAGGGGTATCAAATTATCTAAACATAAATATGGAACTATGGGGAAGGTGTGAAATCATACCCCAACATTTATAATTAAAAATAAAAGGGCATAACAATATTAAGAAAATTGGATAAAAAGAGGAAGGAAGGAATCCCTTACTTGGAAGTGTGATCCCAAAGGCTTGGGAGAGGCTTGAGAGAGAATTCATGGGACCTTGGGGAAACTTGGGAGGATTATAGAGAGAATAGGGTAGGGTTTGGTCGAACTCCAAAGTCTTTTAGTGAAGAGGAAGTGGCAGCTTTGGTGGGTTTATATAGGAAAGGAGAGGGAATTCTTTATTATTTAGGTTTGGGACACCTCACATTAAACTAATCAATACCACAAACCATCCCATGGTTTTTGCCCATTTTTTTTCCAAACGGGAGTGGAAAAAAAATATTTTATAAGGAAAATGGCCTAACTTGATAAAATGATAGGATTTATAATGGGGAGGTGAGTCACACTCTCAAGGAAAAAAATTTAGAAAGACAAAATGTTTTATAAGTCTTGGAGGGTCCACAAAAGATTTTTAAAATAATTAAAAAAATCTAAAATTAAATTATTTTAATGATAAAACATATTTTGGTAGAACATAATGTTTATAGTATTTTATTACATCACTATTGGGTCATTATGATGTCATAAAACACATTATATATTTAAACGGTATTTAATTTTTAACAAAAAATTCGACTGTCTCAGAAAATTATGAAAAATTCACCATTGGATAATTTTGATATCCTGATTCCAAAAATAATATTCATTTTATCTAAATAATTTTATAAATTTTTGAATTTCTACATTTAAAATAAAAACTGACTTTTTCTGAAAATCCATGGGTTTTGACAAAAACAGTTTTCAAACCTTAATAAAAATTACAATTGCATTCATAGAATTATATAATCATTTATATTTAATAAAATGTAATTTAATAATAATATTTTATTAAAATATTATTTAATTCAAAAATCCAATAATTCATCAAAATAGATTTCCTAGTAGAATATTAACTAAAAATACTATTTGTGCTTTAAAAACTATTTACAAAGTAACAATAATAAAATGAATGGACATTCTTTATAAAAAAATAATTTACATAGTCATAGTTCTAGGGTATTGTTACATAACCCCTTATAACATCCACATAAGACCGAAGGGTAAGGTGTGCGATGGTGAAAGGCTCTTGGGGGTGGCTCGAATAACATCGCTCGGGTGGTAATCTCTATTAACTTCCACTTCTCCCGTAGTTGGTTCCGCTCAAGCTTAACGAGTTTAAGCTCAGCTTGGGCTTGGTCAAGAGTGAATCCCAATAACGCCACCTCCTTTATGAGCTCCAACAAATGGGATCCATATAGGGAAAGTCTACTAAATGAGGTCATCACTTCCTTTATCTGAGTAAATTGGATTTTTTAAATCCTTATATTTATATTAATCATGTGATTAGTGTTCAACGGCTATACTAGCAATGATCACAATTCATAACGGTATTTTAAAATCCAAAAACATAAAACCAATGAATTTAAAATTTTATATAACCATAATAATACATTTAATAAGATCAAAAGGAATTTCAATTAATGAAAATTTGGGTCGTTACAATCTTCCCCCCTTAAGAAATTTTTCCCTTGAAATTTTTTCCCACTCTAAAACAAATTCGGGTAACTCTGCTTCATCACTTCCTATGATTCCCACGTTGCTTCTTCAAACTTGTGGTTTCACCACAACACCTTAATGAGGGGAATTGTCTTATTTCATAGAACTTTTTCTCTACGATCTAAGATCTTCACTGGTTGCTCCTCATAAAAAAGATCATCCTCTAGTTGTACTACCTATGAAGAGAGTACATGTGAAGGGTATGGTATATACTTTTTTAAGAGGGATACATGAAAGACATCATGTACTTTGGCCATGGTAGGTGGAAGTGCTAGTCGATAGGCTACAACCCCAACATGATCAAGAATATCGAAGGGGCCAATGTACCTAGGACTTAATTTCCCTTTCATTATGACCTTATTCCATGGAGATATTCATAAAAATACAATGTCTCCAACTTTAAACTCAAGGTATTTTCAACGGTTATATAAATAACTCATCTGTTGACTCTGGGCTGCCTTGATATGTTGCTGAATGGTTTTCACCTTCTCCACCATTTCTTCGACCATTTCTGTTCCTAGAAGCTTATGCTCATCGACTTCATC
This sequence comes from Viscum album, assembly GCA_963277665.1. Taxonomy (NCBI): domain Eukaryota; kingdom Viridiplantae; phylum Streptophyta; class Magnoliopsida; order Santalales; family Viscaceae; genus Viscum; species Viscum album. The sequence goes on from OY728157.1 coordinate 1,023,757,019, forward strand.
CCAAAATGTTGGAATTCTACACCTCTTACCATACAGGGCTTCATAAGGTGAAATTTTGATGCTCGAGTGGAAACTGTTATTATAGGAGAATTAAACCAGAGGAAGATGTTGGACCCACCCTCCTTTGAATTCCATAGAACACACTCTCAACATGTCCTAAAGTGTTTGGATTTTCTGCTCGGATTGGCCATCAGTTTGAGGATGATAAGCCATACTGAATTTCATCTCAGTATCTAGAGCATGTTGAAGACTCTTCCAAAATTTAGAGGTGAATCTTGGATCTCGATCGGATACAATAGATAGTGGTACTCCATGAAGCCTTACCACTTCCCTGATATATATATATGTGTCAGCTAATCCAATGAGAAATCCTCCCGAATTGTAATGAAGCGTGCAGACTTTGTAAGATGATCCACAACAACCCATATTGCATTGTTTCCTTTGGATTTCTTCAGAAGTCTGGTGGAAAATCCCATGGTGATGTTATTCCATTTCCATGATGTTATAGGCAATGGTTGCATCATCCCCTTATACTTATGCCTCTCTGCCTTCACATAATAACACACCCAAGACTTTGATGTATACTCAGTGATATCCTTCTTCATGTTACCCCACCAATAATGCTCTCAGAGATCTCGATACATCTTTGTGTTTTCTGGGTGAATAGAAAAATTTGAACTATGCACATCATCCAAAAGTTCCTTCATTAGCTCCAAACATGATGGAACACATATTATTTTACCAAATCTCGCAATTCCTTCTTCATTAACATTGAACTATGAGGATTTACCATTTCTAATAGCTTCCACTCTCTTCTAAATTCCCACATCATCCTTTTGATCATCCTTTAACCTTTCCAAAAGAGACGGTTGAGAAATCATTTATGAAAGGATTGATGATGTTCTTTTCTTTATGATTCACATGTCCATATTCATCAAATATAAGAAGATTGGGTCCTTCTCAATTCTCATCAATGATAGAATTGTTGAGTACTTTCTACTTAGAGCATCTACCACCTTGTTCACTTTCTCGGGGCGGTAATTTATTGAGCAGTCACAGTCTTTGATCAGCTCTAACCATATTCGTTAGCATATGTTTAACTCTTTCTGTGTGAATATACACTTGATGCTTTTGTGGTCCGTATATATTTCACACTTATCCCCAAAGAGATAATGCTGCCAAAATTTTAAAGTGAAGATCACTACAGCCAACTCAAAATCAGGTGTTGAAATAATTCTACTCATGAACTTTCAATTTCCTTGAAGCATAGGCAGTGACTTTGTCATTTTTCATAAACACAAAGCCCAGGCCCTTCTTCGATGCATCACTGAATACCATAAAAAGTTCTCTATTTGTGGGTAAAGTGAGAACGGGAGTAGTGATAAGCCTCATTTTTAAATCCTTTAATCTTTCTTCACATTCATCACTCTAAGAAAACTTTACTCCCTTCCGAGTTAGCTTGGTAGGAGGGTTGGAAAATCATGAGAAATTTCTCAAAAATCATCAATAATATCTAGCTAAACCCAAGAAGCTACGGATATCTATTACCGATGTTTGCCTCGGCCATCCCTCAATTACATATGTTTTAGAGAGATCCATAGATATCCCATTACCTATGATGATATGGCCCAAGAATGAGACCTTATTCAACCATAACTCACACTTTCTGTACTTTTCATAGAGATTCTCCTTCCGCAAGGTCTCTAGTAAAGTTCTTATATGCTCCTCATGATCCTCCTTGGTTTTGGAGTATATCTGAATATCATCTATAAAGAATACCATAAATTTGTTGAGGTAATCCCTAAAGACCTATTCATCAAGTCCATGAAGATTATTGGAGCATTAGTGAGTCTGAAAGGCATTATAATGAATTCATAGTGCCCGTATCTTATACTAGAAGCATTCTTGGGGATATCTTCCTTCTTCACCCTTACTTGAAAATATCCTGGCCACAAATCCACCTTAGAGAATTATTGTTCTCCACACAGCTAATTAAACAAGTCCTCAATTATTGGGAGAGGATACTTGTTCTTTATCGTGATTTTTTTAGGCTCACGATAATCAATGAAAAGGTGCATTTACCCATCCTTGTCCTTGAAGAATAGGATTGGTGCACCCCATGGTGAAGCACTTGGGCGTATAAACCCTTTATCCAGATTCTCTTGTAGTTGTTTCTTCAGCTCTTCAAGCTCCACAATAGTCATTCTATATGGAGTCTTGGATATTGGAAATTCCCCAGGTATAAGATCAATTGAAAATTCAACATCTCTTCTAGGAGGAATACCAGACAATTCCTCAGGAAACACTTCAATGAATTCCCTCACAATAGGCATGTCTTCAAAGATAGTTGCCTCCATAGACTCAATCATCTAAGCCAGATATACGTTCTCATAGGGAAGTAATATCCACGTTCGAGATGATAGAGCTAAAGAATATTCAACTTCCTCTTTTCACTTGTATAGAATCGGGGGTTGATTCTCCACATGGAGAGTGATTTCCCTCTCACGGCAATTTATGTTGGCTCTATATAAGGAAATCAAATCCATGCCAAGAATTGCATAAAATTCCACTAGAGGGGGTATGACAAGGTTCACCAGGAAATTAAATCCAAATATTATGATAGGGGAGGAGATATATTCATGGGATACAATGATTTCCACATTTGACGTACTCATCGACATCTTTACTTCCATGATTTTTGGTGGTGCTGGGATTCTTCTACTAAACTTTTGGGATATAAAAGAATGCGTAGAACCTGAATCAAAAGTACATTCATTATTCTTGAATGAATAACTAGCGTACCTATCACCACTTCGTTTTCGGGGTTCAATTCGACAATGGTGATGGAAAAATCTCTCCCTTGCTACCTTGGAGGTTTTTAGTTGCCTCTGAAAACCCCTGGCTTAGGGAACTGATTTGAAAGATGCCCTAGTTCTTTGTATTTTTAGCAATGAAAAATGTTTGAGGTTTGAATGGAGCATTCCTCTCCTCTATTGTAGCCAGGGGTTTTTCTTATCGACAGTTAATAGCTAGGTACCCTTTTCTTCTACACCTAAAGCATTTCCTCATCCCCTTCAGGTAATTTCTAGGGTACTTCTTTCTGCACCTTTGGAAAGTGGGGTGCTAGATCTTCTTAGCACCGTTGGACTTATCCATCGGACCACCAGTATTTAAGTACACCTTATGATTCTTATCCCCATGATACCCCTAAGATTATCTGATATTTATTTTGACCTTAAGGGGACATCAGACAATTTACCCATAGCTGTCAAAGTCACGGATCACCAACGCTATCTGTAGGCTAGGTTTCACCCCACCAAAGAAGCAGTCAACCTTGAATTCGGGGGTAATGACAAAGATGGAGGCATATCGTGCAAGCCTTTTGAATTTTTCTTCATACACTCTAACAGATTCGTCATCTTTTCTCATGAGGGAAAGTAATTCTCTTTCCATCTTAAGTCGGAGGGTGCGTGGAAAATATTTATCGAAAAGCATCTTCCGGAAATCATTCTATTCCAATGCCTCAATCTCTTCCTCAGGATCTGTATTTTTTATCAACGTCCACCATTGATCGATGATAAAACACTATTTTGATGAATATTTTATTGATAATAAATGACATAATTTCCTCACATTTTGTTAAATATGATTATTTATAAAATATTTGGGATTTGATCATTAATTTGAAAATTTGGTGAAAATTTCAGTTTTACCCTTTATAGTGAACTGTAGTATTTAGGAGATAAATATTATTATATTTATTATTTGAATTTGAAAATTTTTAATAGTGTTTCTAACTTAATTTTATACATCTTTTATTCAGGACACTAGAGATAATGTGTAAATTTGGTTGTTGAAAATGGGCCATGAAGTGAAAGTTGGGCTGGACTCGCCAGAATGGACATAGGTTCTATATTTGGGTCATAACTTCTTCATCCGTGCTTGGATTAGGCCCAAATTTTGATAGGAGATCGGGGATTCATTTTCTCACAAATCGTCCTTGTGTAAGGAGAGATGGGTCACGCGTTTTGGAGGTCAAATGGGCGGTGCAATTTGTATTAAAATATTTGGCTGAGATTTCCCATTCACACTTGAAACCTATTTAAACCTAGCCTCCTCTCCACTCAATAAATTAGTGTTTTTCTCTTTTGGAGGGGTTGGGACGTGAATTAGGAGATTGGAGGTAGAGGAGAATTGGTTTCACCCAAATTATCCATCCATTGTAAGAGGGTTATCTCTTGAATCAAGGATCCCCTCATCGAAGCCTCATTCTCTTCTTTATGTTGTAATATATTCATTTGTGTTTTAAACTTCTTTGTTATTCTTTTAATTCTTCTCTATTCTTCTGTTTTGTTTAAATTTATTATTCTATTAATATACCTCTTTGGACTGTAATTCTTGAGTTGAAGCGTTATTGGGTTATACTCATTATAAACCGTTGCAAATGCAATTCGCTTCTACGATGATTACACCACCAATGGAAGAGTAGCCTTTTAGTAATCGATCTATATCTTACCTTCTACATTCATTTATTTTGAATAAATGATATAATATAATTCACATAATATGATCAATTAATTTAGTTTTTAATTTAATTGAAACTAATCAAGCAATAGAACAATTAACACAAAAACACGCAAGGACGAGATTTTGTGTAAATTGTGAGAGTGCCTACTTAATCAGTTATACAAAACCATACGGGATAAATTTTTAGTGTTAAAATATAATACCTAAACTCAATTAAATCTGATTTCTATAGGGTAAATGTGACTTAATTTACCACTGACCATAAGCTAATCATAGAACATCAATCAAAGAAGGGTGTTGCGATTGCAAGTTCCGAAGTTAGCCTAGGGTTAAATTCACTTCATCTTCGTGGTAAAGTTAATTCTCATAGGGTTTGGGATTTAAAAAATTAAGGGAGCATAATTAAGTGAATGTAAATTTAATTGATAATGATTAATAATAGAGTGAATAGGTAGAGTTATATCAATTACGCCTTTTAAAATATTTTCTAAAAAAAACATCTTCTTGTTGTGTCTTTTTAATCAATCTTCATTTCAAAATTAAAAACAAAAAAATAAAATCTTCTTCCAGCAAACTTATTCTAGATTTATAAACTATAAAACCCCCCCATCCTTTTAAGTAGTGTTTTAATTATATTCTATTTCATTTTTAGAATACCTTTTAGAAGTTGTTTAATTTACTTCCTCCTTTGAAAGACGACCTTGGTCAACCACTCTGCTGCACCTAAGAACCCCAAAACCACTAATCATTTGAGGGAGACCATGACAGTGCTCTTTCAAATTGGCGTCATTTATTGGGAGGCATGTAATTATTTCAACCAATTAGAGATATTTATTTTATTTTACATTTTATTCGCTTCCTCTCTTCTTTCTTCTTTCTTTACCCTATCTGGTTTTTTCTTCTTCTTGTTTTATTTTCTTCTAATTCTTTTTGGACCATCAACTCAAACTTATTATTTTTATTTTACTATGGTACAATTTATTTCTTTTAATTTTTATTTTATTTATGACATGAACTAATCCTGAAGATCTCTTAGATATTGACCCTGAGATTGAACGTAGCCTTAGGGCTCGAATCAGACATTCTCAGTCTACGGGAAGTTTCAACATTCAACCAGTTGGAGAATTAATCCAATATCAGAACATTGAAATTGGAAGCAATTAAAATTCAACCATAAAACAAGAACTAATGGATAATAATAAAATAAATAAACTTAATAGAACCATTCGAGAATTGGTTGCACCTGATATTAACTATCAACGAAATTGTATTGCATACCCAAATCTCGAATCAGACTTTGAACTAAAATCTGGGTTAATTCACTCACTTCAAAAGTTTCATGGCATCTCTGGTGAGTATCCCTATAAACACCTTAAATAATTTAATGTGGTTTGCTCAACTTTAAAACCAAGAAATGTTTTTGAATATCAAATCAAACTAAGAGCATTCTCATTCTCACTTGATAGAGCTGTGAAAGATTGGATGTATTATTTACAACCTGAAGATGTAACTTCTTGGAACGATTTGAAACGTCTTTTATTGCAGATATTTTATCCAGAATAGAGGACCACTTCCATTCTTAAGGAGATCTCGGGGATCAAGCAAGAAGAAGGGGAGTCAATGTATGAGTATTGGGAGCAATTCAAGAAGTTGTGTGCAAGCTACCCATATCACCAAATAAATGAGCAATTACTCATCCAGTACTTATATGAATGACTCACACCTATGGAGAGAAGCATGGTGAATGTTGCAGCTGGAGGAGCATTAGTGGACAATACACCATTAGTCTCACGTGCATTAATCGAAAAGATGGCCCAAAACTCCCAACAATTTGGTGATAGAGATACACCACACGTTAGGGGAGTACATTAGGTAAGTCCTTCTTCTCTTGAAAGTCATTTGATTGATACCAAGTTAGAAGAATTTACCACTATGGTGAGGAATATTTCTTTGGCTCAAATGACATCCCAACACACTCCTTCAAGGCCTTGTGGAATTTTCACTGAGACAATCCACCCAAATGACTGTTGCCCACAACTACAAAAGACAGAGGATTGCACAACAGTATTCCTAGGGAGACCATATCAGCAGCAACAATAGACATACCCCCAAAAGAAGTTTGATTCATTTTATCCAACATACAACCAAGGGTGGAAGGATCAACCAGACATGAGGTATGGATCTGGACAACAACAAAGGCCCCTTTTTCAACCAAACTTCCAACAGCCTCCACCTTACCAACAGGGTTTCCAACAACCCCAAAGAAGATTCTAAGCTCAAACATCCACAAGTCAGTAACAAGGGAATCCCCCACCAAAGGGAGATTCTAACACTGATTACCTTTTGAAGAAAATTGTTCTTAATCAATAGAATGAGCTGAAAAGTCAAGGTTCAGAGCTGAGGGAGTTGAAAACTCAAATGAGCCAGATTGCCACCGCCCTCCATGACCTTGTAAGTAAGAATTCTAGAAATCAACTGATAGAACAAGTATTTTCAATTAATTTATATTGAATATCACTGTTTTAAACTCACAAAAGTGTTCCTCTAAGATTAATTGTTTCATTTTTCTGATTTTAGTGTTATTTTGAGCTGAATAGTAAAAATTGGCCATTTTGGATTTTTAATAGTTTTAACTTATTTCTGTAGTTTGGTTATAACATTATATAAATTGATCAAAATTCCAAAATTATTTCTTTTCCAGATTCTACACATCTAGGTCTGCATTTACTATTTTTTGACTAAAAGCTGAATCGGCCATATGGAAGCTCAAAAGAAGCTCACAAGTTGGCTCAAGAAAACTGTTTCCAGTTCTGCCTAGTTTTGGTGTGGGATCTATAACGCATCCATTGTGGGCCTAACGCTTGGGAAATTCGGTGGGTGGACGTGAAAAGAGTTTTTGAGCATCTCTTATTAAGGAGGAACCATGGGATTCGTCCGTTTGAGGGTCCATTAAAGCTTCTTAATTAGGGGTTTGGCGTTTTGGAGATTCTGACTGGATAGAATAAATGATCAGAGTAAAATGGCCATAACTCTCGGAATACCTGTCCAAATCCAATGATATATTGAGGGGACACGTCCAAGACAATTATGATCAACATTGAATAAGGGATCAATGCGTGAAGAGGTCATTTATTGGGTCCAAAACGTGACAACATTCGTATGACAGAAATCTGGATATAAAAGGAGGAGAACTCCTCCTCCTCAAAAAAACATCTGACTCTCCATCCCATTCCTTCTGGGACACCAAGGAGAAGAACTTCTCATCTTTTTCTTTTATTTCTTTTGTTTTAAAATTTCTCTCCCCTCCCGCATTATCTCTCTTACCCCATCCATGGAGGGGTAGTTTCATTTGAGTGATCGGAAAGAGGGGAGGCTGGACCTATGTGTTGTGTTTGAGTTTTTGTGCTTGAAATGAATAAAATTTGTTCTTCTGTATTCTTCTGGTTCCAATTCATAATTCAGTATTAAATTCCTAATGCATTTGTGTTAAGGTTTTGATTCTGAAATTATAAATTTCTTTGGTCGATGATCACATCTCCCTCCACCCAATTCTAATCTCTATACGGTGGAACATGATTAGGGTTGGGTGGTGATTGCTCGATAGTTGTCAATCACGTGTGTAGGATTGTATGTCGAAATCTTGGTTTATTAGGGAACAAAAATTCTAGGTCTGAGACTGCTTTAATTAATCAAGAGACCTTCTACAACCCTAAACACCTTGGAAGGAGGATAGACCAATCTAAGGTTTTAGAAAGGAAAATTCTCATCACATCTCTTTTACCAGTTTAAGGAAGAAGAAGAGATAAAATTGGGAAACTATGATGGCACAACACTAAGTCTAGCCGAACCCAATCCGATCACCATCTTTATAATTTGTTAAAATCAATCAATTTCTGTTGTTTATTTCTCTCATAGTCATTCGAATTAATTAAAACCAACCTTTTTACGAAAACCAACAAAAAGTGACAACCTTGTTTTGTGTGCACTCCTCTTCGGGAGACTACCAAGGATCAACTGCTTTACTATACTTAGGTAAATAAAATATTGTTTTGCCATGCCCCACGATAGGTGTGTGTTATCTACCTTCCCAACCCACTCCAAATCCAAAGGGGAATGATAGTTCCATCACATTTAGAAGTGGGAAGCAAATTAACGATACATTTGTACCTACCATTCCATCGGGATTCACCTCAACTCCAAAGAAGCCGCATTCCATACCAACTGATGAAAAATACAAGGATAAAGATAAAGGTAAGAAAAAGATTGATGATGTTCCTCCTAAACCCCTTCCGTTTCCAAAAAAGGTTGTTCAAACCAAGAAGATGGCTGAAGAAGCAATGAAAAATGAGTTTTTGGACACATTAAAGCGTGTGAAGATCAACATTCCTCTACTTGAATCCATTAAGAAAATCTCAAGGTATGCCAAATTCTTAAAAGAACTTTGCACCAATCAGAGAGGGCTCAAGGGAAATGAGAGGATCAACCTTGGAAGGAATATCTCATCACTCGTTACACCAACTCTAGCAATGCCAACAAAGTGCAAGGATCTCGGGACATTCACCATCCCATGTACCATAGGGGAGTTTCACTTCTTTGATGCAATTTGTGATTTAGGAGCTTCAATAAATGTGATGCCTCACTCTTTATTCACTTCTTTACAGGTTAGTGAGTTGAAGCCGCCGAGAGCAGTGGTGAAATTGGAAAATAGAGCTACGTCATATCCAGCGGGAGTCCTTGAGGATGTACTTGTCTGGGTAAGAGACATGATCTTTCCATTAGACTTCTATGTGCTCAAAATGGAGGATGATTAGGTAAGTTCTTGTGATCCCATTATCTTAGGTAGACCCTTCCTCAAAACTGCAAAAACTATTATAAATGTTCATGAGGGTACACTTTCCATGGAGTTTGGAGATGGAGTTGTAATTTTTAATGTTATGGACTCTATGAAGTACCCCTCTGAGGACCATTCTGATTTTGTTATCTCCCATTTTTATCCTCCAAGTAAAAACTCCATGAAATTTGATTGCCCTATTCTTAGTGAGATTATGAGTATTGGTTCTTATTTACTTTCTAAGAGAACTTACACACCCATTTATAAGGAACAAGACTCTCTAAGATTTGATTTTGAAATGGAATCAAATTCTGATTCTGATCATGTGAAATTTGATTATGACATGGCTGTTGAGTATGCTGATGGATTTGATGCCTTATTCTCTGATTTTGATGATGTATATTCTAATACTAATGCTGTTTGTGCACATATTTCAGTTCCTTCTATGACTCCATCCATACACCACCCCCTACACTGGAACTCAAGCCATTGACACCAAATCTCAAATACTCATACTTGTTAAGTTGTGAAAAATTACCTGTTATCATTGCTAACAATCTCCCTTTTGAACATGAAGAAAAACTTTTGAGTCTTTTGAGGGAGAACATCAGGGCAATTGGGTGGACCTTGGATGACATATCAGGTATTAGCCCCTCCATTTTCCTGAATAGGATTATTTTTGAGGATGGGGCTAAACCGGTTAGGTATCCACAAAGGAGACTCAATCCAACACTTTTGGAGGTTGTTAAAAAAGAGGTTGCAAAATTGATTGAGGCAGGTATAATCTATCCCATTTCATATTCTCAATGGGTAATTCCTATTCATGTTGTGCCTAAGAAAAGTGGTGTTACTATTGTTAAAAGAGAGAAAGATGAGTTAGTTCCAATGAGGGTACAAAACAGTTGGCGTGTGTGTATTGATTATAGGAAACTAAATCATTCCACTCGCAAAGACCACTTCCCCCTCCCATTTATTGATCAGATTCTTGAGAGACTAGCTGGGAAGACACACTAGTGTTTCTTGGATGGATTTTATGGATATTTTCAAGTTCTTATAGCTCTAAAGGATCAGGAGAAGTCTACATTCACCTGTCCCATTGGCACATTTGCCTACCGGAGGATGCCATTTGGACTTTGCAACGCCCTAGGTACCTTCCAGAGATGCATGGTGAGTATTTTTTCTGATTTTATTGAGACCTTCATGGAGGTATTTATGTATGATTTTACAGTGTATGGATCCTCGTTTGATGAATGTCTAAGTAGTTTGGGAAAGTTATTGAATCATTTTATTGAGAAGAATCTGGTCCTGAACTTTGAAAAGTGTCATCTCATGGTAGAGCATGGCATTTTCTTAGTTCATGTAGTGTCAAAACATGGGATAGAGGTTGATAGATCTAAGATAGAAATTATTTCATCCATACCCTATCCTTCATGTGTGTGTGATGTTAGATCTTTCCTAGGGAATACATGATTTTATCGGCACTTCATAAAATATTTTAGTAATATTTCTCTTCCTATGTCACGATTACTTCAAAAGGATTCTGATTTTGTGTTTGATGATTCTTGAAAGACTTACTTTGATGATCTAAAGAAGTTTCTGACCACTCCACCTATCATACAGCCCCCACGGTGGGAGATTCCTTTTGAGCTTATGTGTGATGCCTCCAACTTCACGGTTGGAGATGTCTTATCTCAGAGGGTGGAGGGACATTCACATGTGATCGCCTATGCATCGAGGACACTGGATTCAACCCAATAAAACTACACAACCATAGAAAAGGGGTTTCTTGCTGTCATATTTTCTTTAGATAAATTCTGTTCATATTTATTGGGCTCTAAAGTAGTTATTTTTTATGACCATGTAGCTCTGAGGTAACTATTGAATAAGCCAAATGCAAAGCCCAAGCCGATCGTATGGATACTCCTTCTTCAACAATTTGATATTGAGATAAAGGACAAAAGGGGTCATAAAACTTGGTGGCGGACCACATGGGTAGGATTACTCACACACTAGAGGATGACACATTGGACCAGGTACCACTTCAGGACACTTTCCCAGATGAGCATCTTTATTCCATCTCAGGTACGCATCCTTGGTATACAGATTTAGTTAACTACCTTGGTACCTCTGAAATCCCTACAAATTTAAAGAAACATCAAGCCCAAAAATTAAAAAGTGAGTCTCAGTATTATTTTTGGGATGATCCATACCTCTAGCGCATGTGTAGTGATCAAGTTATTAGGAGGTGTGTTCCTGATCATGAGTTGGAGTCTATTTTACATTTTTGTCATACAATTTATTGTGGTGGACACTTTGGACCCCAACGGACAGCTAGGGAAGTTTTGGACTCTGGATTATACTAGCCTAGCTTATTCCATGATGCCCATGTGTTTTGTAAGTCATGCTCTCATTGCCAACACACTGGGAACATTTCTAGGAGACATGAGATGCCTCAACAACCCATACTATTCTATGAGATTTTTGATGTATGGGGAATCGATTTTATGGTTCCATTTCCTAGTTCATTTGTATTTTTATATATTTTGGTTGTTGTTGATTATGTGAGTAAATGGGTGGAGGCCAAGGCCACTAGGACTGACGATTCTCATGTTGTAGTGGATTTTTTCAAGGCTCAAATTTTCTGCAGGTTTGGAGTACCAAAGGACATCTTTTGTGACCAAGGTACACACTTTTGCAATTAGAATTTTTCTTCCCTCCTTAGAAAGTATGTGGTGACACACAAAACATCAACACCATACCACCCCCAAACAAATGGCCAGGCTGAGGTTTCAAATTGTGAGTTGAAACAAATCTTGGAGAAAACCGTGCAGCCAAATAGAAAGGATTGAAGCAAGTGCTTGGATGATGCGTTGTGGGCTTATAGGACAACATAAAAGACCCCCATTGGTATGTCCCCATTTTGGATTGTTTTTGGGAAATCATGTCATTTCCCAGTGGAAGTTGAGCATCAGGCATATTGGGCTATAAAGAAATGCAACATTTATTTGGCCCAATATGAAATTCCAAAGAAGTTGCAAATTCAAGAGCTTGAGGTGATTCGACTGTCATAATATGAGAACTCAAGGCTCTACAAGGAAAGATCAAAATAATTTCATGATAAAATGATCCAGAATAGGGAGTTTCATGTTGGAGAGAATGTCCTTCTCTATAGTTCACGACTGAAGCTGATTCCTGGTAAGTTTCATTCCAGATGGTCAGGTCCTTATGTTGTGACTAATGTTTTTCCTTATAGTGCAATGGAGATCACACAAGAGGACACAAGAAGGATCTTTATAGTCAATGTGAAATGTTTGAAGAAATACATCAAGGGACTTCCTACTGATGCAGTTGATTTCATCAAATTTCATGACCCCATCATCACTTGAGAATATCAGGATGTTCCTAACCCTTTCACTTTTATATTACTTGTCCTAAATAAAATTATGCATTTCATGTTCACATATCATCTCATGGGTTCACATTGAGGACAATGCAATATTTTAAGTGTGTGGGAGGGAACCTTTTAGTTTAGTAATTTCAGCTATTTTCCTGTTTAAAAAAAACAAGAAAACAATTGTGTGATTTTCAAATTTTGTGTGTTTATTTTTCAATTTTCTGTTTATTTTTTAAACTTTTGAGTTGAAATGATTCTCATCACTATTTTGAAATCCATATAAATAAGTGAAATAATTTATCCCTTGAAACTAATCTTAAATGAATGCTGAAATGTCTTTGTTTCAAGTTCAAATATTTAGTAATTTCATGAAAAGTACACTGAATTTTGAATCTCATGCCACATTTCACTGTCTTTATATTTGAAATAACTTTCCTGTGAGGCTTATGAACCATTATTTTTATATTCTTTACATTCACCTCACTTCTTTAGAGAACCAAACCATGCTTGATTTAACCAGAATTTGATTTATTCCTGTCAAAACATGAGGGTTTGAGGTACTTATGTTTAAATGATTAAGGCATTTGTTTGGTATTAAAGCCCCTATTTCAAAGAATCCTTTTTTATAATGGACTACCTTGAACATTTAATCCTTTTAGAACTTAGAATCCATGCACAACATGTTATGTTAGCCACATTACAAGACAAATTTCCCTATCCAACCAACTCTTTAAGTAAAATTGCATAATCTAGTTGAAATTAAGTATGGGGGGAGCTATCTTGTGTTGTGCTGCCACATTCTGTGATACTTTGGGTGGAAAATTTAATTCTGAAGAGATGTGTTTGCTGCTAAAGAATATCATTATATTTAAATTTGTGCCTCTTCTAGAGCTTTCATGATAAGTGAAGTTGTGCCTTTTCTGGAGCTTCTAATTGGTGTAGAAAGTTGTGCCTATCTGGAGCTTTCAAGAAAATCATGTTTGAGAAGATTGACATTTTAGTTACTGAATGATGAATGGTGTAAACTTTCTATGACTTTTCATGATGATGGAGCTGAATTAATACTATGGGGATTAATGAGGAGACCATATTTATGTGAAAATTAGATTAATACAATTTTGCTTCAAAAATATTCAATCCCTCCTCTTTCAGCCTCAGAGTTTCTCACATCTAAATCCTACCAACCGAAAGCCACAGAACAACCCTAAAAAGTACTCATGATTAAAATATGTACTTTACTCATATCGGGTGGTGATGTAGGAACTTATCAAGCCTATGGTGACCCTTGTATGAATTTGGATGAGAAAGGCATTGCAAAAAAAATTGATATTTGAGTGATGAGAGAAAATTCAAGCGAGGTAAGTGTTCTGTGAATGGGAGGATAAATGAAGTAGAAATATACTGAATAATATAAATAGAGAACTTGAAATAATGTTTTTTATGTGGCATGATATCTTTTGATTCTTGTTGTGGAATTTATGGATCTCAATGATATGTGTTTTAAAATTTGTTTTGATTTGATATTGATTTTTACTTGATATGAGGTTTTGCCCAGGAGTGCAAAATGATAAGTGTGGGGGAGTTGATAAAAAACTATTTTTTGAATACATTATTGATAATAAATGACATAGTTTCTTCAAATTGTGTTAAATATGTTTATTTATAAAATATTTGGGATTCGATCATTCATTTGAAAATTTGGTGAAAATTCTAGTTTTACCCTTTATAGTGCACTGTAGTATTTCAAAGATAAATATTTTTATGTTTATTATTTGAATTTGACATTTTGTAACAGTGTTACTAACTTACTTTTCTACAAATTTTATTCAGGACACTAGAGCTAAAGAGTTCATTTGGTAGTTTAAAATGGGCCATGAAGTCAAAGTTGGTCTGGACTCTCTAGAATGGACATAGGTTTTGTATTATGGCCATAAATTCTTCATCCGAGCTTGTATTGGGCCCAAAGTTTTAGAGGATCTCGGGGACTCATTTTAGAACAAATCAACCTTTGGGAAAGAGAGATTGTTCATGCGTTTTGGAGGTAAAATGGGCGGTGAAAAATGTATTAAAATATTTGGCCGAGATTTCCCATTCACAATTGAAACCTATTTAAACCTAGCCTCCCCTCCACTCTATAAATTAGTGGTTTTATCATTTGGAGGGGTTGGGACGTGAATTAGGAGATTGGTGTCATAGGAGAATTGGTTTCACCCAAATTTTCCAACCATTGTAATAGGGGTAGCTCTTGAAGAAATGATCCCCTCATCAAATCCTCCTTCTCTTCTTCATGTTGTAATATTATCATTTGTGTTTTAAACTTCTTTGTTCTTCTTTTATTTCTTCTATTTTCTTCTGTTTTGTTTAAATTTATTCTTCTATTAATATTCCTTTTTTGGGCTATAATTCTTGAGTAGAATCGTTATTGGTTTATACCCATTATAAACCGTTGCAAATGCAATTCGCTTCTACTATGATTACATCACCAATGGAAGAGTAGTCTTTTAGTAATCGATCTATCTCTTACCTTCTACATTCATTTATTTTTAATCAATGATATACTGTAATTCACATAATATGATCAATTAATTGAGTTTTTAATTTAATTTAAACTATGCAATAAATTGAACAATTAGCACAAAAACACGCGAGGACGAGATTTTGTGTAAATTGTGAGAGTGCGAAATTAATCGGTTATACAAAACCATAAGGGATCAATTTGTAGTGTTAAAATATAATACCTAAACTCAATTAAATATAATTTTAAGAGGGTAAATGTTCCTTAATTTACCACTGATCATAATCCAATCTTAGAACATCAATCAATGCTGGGTGTTGTGATTACATGTTCCGAAGTTAGCCTAGGGTTAAATTCACTTCATCTTTGTGGTAAAGTTAATTCTCGTAGGGTTCGAGATTTAACAAATTAAGGGAACATAATTAAGTGAATGTTAATTTAAATGATAAGGATAAATAATATAGTGAAGTGGTAGAGTTAGATCGATTAAGCCTTTTAAAATATTTTCTAAAAAAACATCTTCTTGTTGTGTCTTTTTAATCAAACTTCATTTCAAAATTTAAAAACAAAAAAAATTCAATATTCTTCCAGAAAACTTCTTCTTGATTTATAAACTATAAAAAACCCCCATACATTTAAGTAGTGTTTTGTTTCTATTCTCTTTTAATTTAAGAATACCTTTTAGAAGTTGTTTAATTTACTTCCTCCTTTGAGAGATGACCTTGGTCAGCCACTATGCTGCACCTAAGTACCCGAAAATCACTAATCATTTGAGGGCGCCCATGAAAACGCTCTTTCAATCGACTTCACCTTCCATACGATAAGCATCCATAAGAATCTTTTCTTGTTCATAACATTGAAGGATGGTGAAGATATTTTCAATGGAGTTGATCCATTGTTCAGCGTTTGAGGGATCAGACGATCCATTAAAAGTAGGAGGCCTTAGTCTCATGAAGCTCTCGATAGAGACTTGTTCTTTCTTGGGGAGGGGGGGGGGTGAAGGTTCCTCTTGAACCATGTTTCTATTCAAATATTGAGTTAACTGAGAGAGAATTGTGAAAAAGTTCGCGATTCCCACTTCCATCAGATTGGGAATCTCATTAGCACAGTCATCAAATTGATCTTCACATCGGTTGTTAGCCCGAGTCCTCCTATTACCAGCCATTGGATGGAATAAAAGGAAAGTTAGTGGTAACACCTATGGGAAATCCAAGGACAAAACTTATGACTTATAAATAACTTTTATTTTCTTAATGTATGAATCCATAGGCTTCAATCAAAGCTATTCATTATCTACTTTCTAATATATATTCTTAGGGGCATTTTTTTAATTCCCATAATAAGGGTTCATACTAAGCTTCTAAATTTACCAAAGCATATCCACCAAGAGTGTCATAACCAAGAGTGCAGCAAGTCCCATTTCCGTGCACCAATTCTCATTTGAGTCTACATCAAAGAGGTGTTTTCGGGTTTTAACCCTAGGATACATCTATGTCAGAGCCGCCTCTACCTGCTCGTATCCAGATAGGGATGTATTTTATTGATAAACCACTTACTCAACAGTCACCAATACTTAGGTATGTTTCTATTATACTTATTCTTTTCTATAAGTCTTCACTAGGGTTTTATAATCCTAGTCCCAAAAATAACTAAACCTATCCTCTGATTCCAACTATAACAACCCTGCTTTTTGTTACACACTTAAAGCTGATTTATTACATAAAATAATCACTTGATACAAAATAGAATATCGATAGTCCTAGTGTATTTGGGTATTAGGACCATTACATAACAACTTAAAACATGAAATGCAACATCTTTATTGAAAAATTCATTTACATGACCACTACATTCCCTCATACTTAGCATTGCATGGGATAACCAGAGGACATGCATAAGAAAAGGGTGAGCTATAAATCCCAATAAGGGAATAAACATGGAATAACATGAGTAATACAATACATGTTTGGAAATAGGCATATAAATGGATTACAAGAGAAACATAAAAATAAAGGCATGCTAAAGCATGATAATCATAACATGGAAATGTGGCAACAACACTTAACATTGAATTAGCATGAGCTAAGGCTCATTGCACATGTAGCAAGAGTAAAAACTCATTGCACATGATGCACAAGTAAACCCTATTTGAACTTGAATTAGAATGAGTCAACACCCATTGCACATGATGTATCATGATACTATACATTACCCAATGCATTGGAGCTCTATCAGGGTGCACCCTTCTTAAACATTTCATTTCATGCATAAGTGTGCCACATGGATCATATAACATGGAATCAATCAACATCATGATTTATTCCTTGAGTAAGGAATGTGGAATAAATATATTAAATTAAAATTCAATATGTATATGTGCATAAATGTGAATACCCTTGATAGATACATGCGTATGGTATTCACTACACAATGATCTTGGCTTGGAAAAACGCGGTGCAATTTGGGCAGCATAACAACGTGACATAAGGACTCATGAAAATAGTTGATGAGTGATAAATGGGTGTATATTCATATGTAAATGAAATGTAAAGTAAGTGAGTCATAGAGATACATGTCCCAACAAATGTAATGGAATTTATATGCATAATGCAAAATAATTACTTGGATGTAAAAGAGGAGAGAGAAATCCCCCACATAATTTCATCATGGTAACAGGTGTACATGGGAGACATTAATGAAAGATAAAGGGGTCTCACATTATCCAAACATAAATAGGGAAGTATGGGGAAGGTTTGAAATCATAAACTACATTTATAATTGAAAATAAAAGGGCATAACAATATTAAGAAACTTGGATAAAAAGAGAAAGGACGGAATCCCTTACTTGGAAGTGTGATCCCAAAGGCTTGGGAGAGGCTTGAGAGAGGCTTATTGGGAGCTTAGAAAACCTTGTGAGGATTATATAGTTAATAGGTTAGGGATTTTTTGAACTAAAAAGTCTTTGAGTGAAGAGGAAATGGGAGCTTGGGTGGGTTTATATAGGAATAGAGAGGGAATTCTTTATTATTTTGGTTTGGGACACCTCACATTAAACTAATCAATACCACAAACCAGACCATGGTTTTTGCCCATGGTTTTTTTCAAAGGGGAGTGGAAAACAATATTTTATAAGGACAATGGTATAACTTCTTAAAATAATAGGGTTTCTTTTGTGGAGGTGAGTCACACTCTCAAGGAAAACAATTTAAAAGGACAAAATGTTTTATAAGTCTTGGAGGGTGCACAAAAGCTTTGTAAAAAAAATAAAACAAATCTAAAATCACATTATTTTAATGGTAAAACATATATGGGAAGAAAATAATGTTTATAGTATTTTATTACATCACTATTGGGTCATTATGATGTCATAAAACACATTATATATTTAAATGGTATTTAATTTTTACCCAAAAATTCAACTGTCTCAGAAAATTATGAAAAATTAACCGTTGGATAATTTCAACGTCATGATTCCAAAAATAATATTCATTTTATTTAAATAATTTTATAAATATTTAAATTTTTACTTTTAAAATAAAAACTGACATTTACCGAAAAGTGATGCGTTTTGACAAAAATGGTTTTCAAACCTTATTAAAAATTACAATTGCATTCATAAAATTATATGATAATTTATATTTAATAAAACTTAATTTAATAATAATATTTTATTAAAATATTATTTAATTCAAAAATCCATTAATTCATCAAAATAGATTTCTTAGTTGAATATTATCTAAAAATACAATTTGTGCTTTAAAAACTGTTTACAAAGTTACAATAATAAAATGAATGCACATTATTTATAAATAAATAATGTACATAGTCATAGTTCTAGGGTGTTGTTACATAACCCTTTATAACACTTGTATAATACTGAAGGGTAATGTGTGCGATGTCGATATACTCTTGGGGTGGCTCAGATAACATCGCTCAAGTGGTATTCTCTATTATCTTCCACTTCTCCCGTAGTCGGTTCCGCTCAAGCTTAATGTGTTCAAGCTCAGATTGGGCTTGGTCAAGAGTGAAGAACAATGACGCCACATCCTTTCTGAGCTCTAAAAAATGGGCCTCATATGGGGCAAGTCCACTGGATGAGGTCATCGCTTCCTTTGTATGAGTAAATGAGATTTTTTAATGCCCTATATTTATACTAATCTTGCGATCACTATTCAATGACTATATTAGCAACGATCACAATTAATAACGGTATTTTAAAATCCAGAAACATAAAACTAATGAATTTAACATTTTATATAGCCATAATAATACATTTAATCAGATCAAGATAAATTTCCATTAATGAAAGTTTGGGTTGTTACAACTACCATTTTATCTGTATGTTTTAATATAGGTGAATAGTATGCATGCTATCTGAGTCCCACATTAGTTTTTCACTTCATTGAGCTCTCTCATTTATAATTCTGCGTCCCCTTGATCTCTTGATTAGCAGCATAGGGTATTCTCTTATATCCACACATGCACACCTTGGTTGATGGGACACACCAAACCGCATTCTCTCA
Organism: Viscum album; assembly: GCA_963277665.1. Taxonomy (NCBI): domain Eukaryota; kingdom Viridiplantae; phylum Streptophyta; class Magnoliopsida; order Santalales; family Viscaceae; genus Viscum; species Viscum album. The sequence goes on from OY728157.1 coordinate 1,023,776,809, forward strand.
ATCCATCATACTGACCTACACTGTCACGAACCAGGCCGGGTCGTCATCCAAACCAGTCCGCAGCATGTCCCGAAGGTTGTTCCTGATCCCCAAGGGTTAGTACAAGTGACCATGTTTTTAAAACTAACACATGGGAATGATTTACCTGAAGAAAGAGACATAAAAACAACTAACAACTTTAATGGTAAGAAACTAATCTTATACAACCAAACAAACACTTAAAACAATTCATATTTAAAGGTCTACAACTAGAACCAACAAACCAAGAGAGAAGAAAAAAAGGAAAAACTAAAACTCTAAGAGGACTGCAATGAAAGAAAACTAACACATCTACCTGCACCTTCATGCAACGTGAGGAGCCACCTCCTCAAACCACCATCATTAGAACTGCATAGGAAAATCATCGAAAACTCAAACCACCATCACTACGCATGATGCCTCAACCTGTGACACACAAAGAAAAAGGTCTACATACACCCAAAGGTGTATGTAGGGTGTGAGTAAAGATCCCAGTAGGATGCCACCAGGAGAAGATTCCACACATAACCATTTAAATGGCGAATACATTTTCTAGTAAAATCGATAAAAGGGAAATAAATGATTAAACAGTATTTAATGAAAAAAAATTAATGACATGGGATTTAAATGAAAACTAATTTAAAGACAACAACTCAAATTAAAGAGAAGAATTAAACACTTGAACACTTTTAATGAAAACAGGATTAAAGAAAATTGTTTCAAATAAAACAGATTAAATTAAAACACACACACACACACTTAATTTTTAAAATAATCAAAGGGTTGAACCAATGAGTGTAAAGTAACCAAGGAGAACCAAATATGGGAGAGGCCTCATGGGTGTTAGATAGCTTGGGTCCCTATATCTTCATGTCTCGGTGAATCATGGATTAGAAACCACGACCCTAGGAAATGGTGTCATAGAAACCATGACCCTCTGAAAATGTGGCTTAAAAACCACGACCCTTAGTCATTCATATGTTTAGTTAGTGTTACAATCGTCTATCCTACTAGTGAAACTGGGTCGAGTCACCTCCGGAATAGTATCCCACTAGTCCTAGTTCACCTTCCTAGCTACCCGAGCTTCCCACTTTGTGCTCAAACAAATTTCAAGATCATAATAGGATCACACCACATAAACAAGCCAAGAAAACACCACATGTGAAAATATACCATTTACACAACCAAATTCCATTTTTAATATTCAAGATCATGTCACATGTCATGTTTATGAAAAAACAAACAGATTACTTACACACCAAAAAATCATTTGCACACCCAAATACCATTTGAAATACTATGCACACCAAAACATTATCCAAACAAGATTCAAACCATTCATATAATTTTATAAACCCTTTGAAAATTTTCATAAGACAATTCTAAAAGAGTATCACTGGATTTACAAATGAAAACTCACCCAAAATCCCCATTTTGATTTAAGCACACACAAAATGTTTTTAAGACTTAATCTTCATTGTTTACACTCTCAATTAAACCACATGATATTTAAAAAATAGTCTTACACTTAGATAACCACCAAGAAAAGTTTATTGAAAAAATTTAATGACGTGTCGCATGAATTTAAACACCAAAATGCAATCAGGACCTCTTTTATGACAAAATGCACTTTGATGTCACACCCAATACACACACTATAGCTCATTCACATTCAAACAAACTAAATAAAGAATCTTGAGAACACTGACAAGTAGATCAATTTAGTTTTTCACAACAAAACACATTAACATCACATAAACTCTTTTCTAACAAAACAGATGCACAACAAAACTTAGTGAAATTCACTTTCACAACACATAAACTACTTAACAATTGTGCTAAATTAATTAAATTAACAAAATAATTCACTAGAAAATTTATAAAACAATTTTTAAAATATGTCGCATGAATCAAAATACTAAAAATTCAATCCAAAATTCCTCTATGACTCGATTAAAATTGACACTAAACTAGAACACATTTTGTGTAATTTATAAACTACAAATAAATAGTTCAACATTAATTTAACATAAAACACACATATATCACATATTCATGTCAACTTCAATTAAAAAAATTATTCGAAAAAAAACTAATTATATAATATGCTAAATTAATTTAATAGGAAAATTAATTCATCAAACAATGGTTAAACGTGAAACCACCTACCTCAGGTGAAGGAATTCCATAAAACTTGTGAAAATCTACAATTTCGCCTAATGTGCTCCACCTGCGAACTAAATTGGACCCTAAAACAAGATTTGGAACCAAATAGATATTGAACAATGACCCCTAATAAAACTCATACCCGTGGGAAGGAATAAAACAAAAAGGAAGTGTAAAGAAATAAACCGGAAGGGGGGGGGGTTGCGTGATAGAGAGAAGGTCAGCTAGGAGGGGTGTCACATCAGAGCTTCGTCGTTGGGGGGGAGGGTTCCGCCTGAGGGGTGGCTGTGGGTAGGTCTTCAGCCACAAAAACGTTGGTCGGGACTAGAGGGGGGGGGGTGTTCGTCGGAGTGGAAGGCCGGTGAGGGTGAAGTCGGTTGGTAAGGAGGCCAGTGGGAGGAGCATCACCGGACAGAGCAGGGGCGGAAGTTCGGCACTACGCCAGATGGATCAGGAAGGTGGTGGGGTGGTGCATCTCCAGACGGAGTAGGATGTGGCGGTTCAACCCATCACCGGACGAAGTAGAGGGCGGCGGTTCGGATTGTCGCCGGACGAAGCAGGAAGGCCGACATGAAGTAGGGTTTGGGGGGGGGGGTATTGAAGCATGATACCAAAGTAGGGGATAGGGGGGATCTGACAGAATAGAGAGAAATGGGAGGAAGAGAGGAAAGAAGAGAGAATGAAAAATAGGGGGGGAGAAAGAAAAATAAAATTAAACCCTAATAAAAAATAAAAATAAAACAAAATAAAATAAAATAGATGTGTAATAATAATAACAATAATTATTATTATATGATAATAACAAACTTAATAAACTAGATAATGAACTAAATAATGATCAACGTAATAAAATTCTATTAATTAAAAAAAATAATACTCTCAATTAAATTATTATCCAAGAAAATAATAAAAATATTCTCAAGTGAAATTAATATTATTATTATTATTAGAACCATTCTTAATTCATATTATTTCATTGGTTTACCATTAGGCAGGGCGTGTGGTGAACTGGACGAGGTCGAACAGTGAACCTGGAAAAGTTACGCAGCTTCGACCGTGCCCCGCCGTGCATCGGACACTGCCACACCTAAAATATTCATTTATCATCAGAATGTAAAAATTTTAATCGGTCTCAACCCGCACTTCGAGAAAGATTTTCCAAAGTGAATAAAAGTAATAAAAATAATAAATAATTTTTTTTATAAATCTATGTGTGAAAATTCTCCCCACCATAGCACTTTCTGTCCCTAGAAAGCCACAACCAAGATTGAAGCCCAAAGTAAAAAACAGGCCCCCCTTAAGGTTCAAAGAGGATCCCCACCAAATAGAAAATGATGAGAGGAAAATTCATCGTGCTCATAGAAGGTTAGAAAAAAAGACAACTCAAGAAACTCGTAAAAAAGACTTTCTGATATGTGTTGTCCATCCCAAAGAGCTAGAACACCTACAGTTGATTGATCAAGGAAAGGAACATAACCAAAGTCCATCATGGGGAAGCATGAAGGGGTTCCCCACCATTAAGAACCTTCCAATGACCAAGAAGAGACTGTAAAACCGACATGGGGAGGCCTGAGCAGACTCCCCACCATTATGAAGACGACCAACAATGATTCATTCTAGAGACATTTGTGTGAGACTTATCACAGGTCTCCCCACCATTAAAGTTGACAGAAGATAAAAAACCTTGTAAATTTCTCGACGGTGACCAAACACCCCACCACAAGGGGCGGGGAGGGTGAGGCCAAACTACTGGGGAATCAAAACCATAACCCAAGACAAGCCAACATCTCCACATACCTATATGAGGACTATTTAAATTTGAGACCAACTCACCCAAACAGACCCCATAAGGAATGCTAAAAGCGATTAAATTCGGTGGGACGCAACCCCCAGGACTTTAAGGTAATGAGAAGACCACGCCTTCTCATAGCCACAAGAAACCCCATGCACCCAAATGAGTTGTTCAGAATGGAACAACCACAAAAAACAATTTAAACCTCCTTCAACTTCAGTACCGATGATAGAAATAAGGCTGGGGTCCCATACACTATCGTGGTTCCTGACCACGCGCTAACTTCACTCTGAGGCATATGGATGGAGCCCTGATGTTTGAAGCATCTCCTTCCTTGCAGATAGGTATTGAAGACTCCCAGATAGAGCTTCTCCTTTTGGTGCCACATGCAACCACACCGCAACTGAGAAAACACCAAAAAACACAACACACCATGACAACCAACTACTCGCTCGCGACATACCCACCAAGACAAGGGTTTAGATGATGAACATGCATCACTTCTTCACCTTAATCAAGAAACATAATAAGGAAAGGTGCCCGAAAAACACTCCCCTTTGAACAGAAAATTTAGAACTCCCCCAGAGGACACACCCATATGAAAATAGGGATTCTGGAAGGATCCTATGAAATCCACCCTTACCCTTGAAAGAGAACTCATGCTACAAGATGCCACCAAACATGACCCTTGCAGCTGATGAAATAACTATAGGACATTCTGGACGCTGGTTAGAACTGATAACTCTAAACTGCCTTCACCCTTCCCTGCTGGAATTATTTTCACCATTTCCTGGGGGCCTTCAGACGCTACGATGTCAAACTTCATACCCGATGAATTCAACAACTCAAAGAGACCAAAACTCCCTTTAACTCCCCTCACATCTGTCATCCCACTGCGAGAGGATCTTCTTTGTAGTAAAAAATAGAGGTGGGTTCAATTCTATAATTCAAGAAGCGAGTCCTCTGATCAACTGGAGGGCTGTCCAATGGCGAATTTCCCATGGACGCACTTCAATTTCATGTTAACACTTTATGGGGGGCATGCACTAGTCAAGAAAGAAAACCACGGACCCAACCAAACTAGTCCAATGGTCAATACATACCACAAGTGAACACTAAATGTGCTGAGGGAACCACTGTAAGGGATTCCCGAATCACTTTTCAAAATAAACCACTAACCACACACTTTCACACCATCTTACAAATAATAATTTAAACTCAGAACACAAATCAGTCAGAAAGGATCCTCAGCTCAAAACGACTCACATAAAATATTTCCAAAACACAAGGACACACCACACAATCATAGGTTATTAACACACTGAATTCTCATTTAACAAAACTTTTTGAAAATAAGCAAAGCTAGTGGGTTTCACAAACAACAATGGTATCCCATGGGCCTCGTACATGCATGTTCCCATGCCACACCGGTACCCACCTCATAGCCACCCTGGAATTCATTAGCTCGTGCCATTGACCATTTATTTTTCCATATACACTCATGCATGTGGTTACCCACGAGAACGCCAAGGATCAAAACCAAACCTCTCCATTTTTCAAAAACAAACCTTTACATTTTTCAAAACCAAAACATTCTACCCACACCTTTCAAACATCATACATAATTTCCTTTTTAAAGTGCTTTATTTCAAAATATTTCCCAAGACCAAATCATTATTACTTAAAACCAAATTTCCATAATTCCAAAACAATAAAATGAGGAATGGTGCTAGATAAAACTAGTGTCAGCGGTTGACTGAAACATATGGTTGGTGGCCATATACCATTCACGCCACCACCACAGAGGGTATTCTAGGATAGTGTCCCTAGCTGCACATGGATTTCTAGTCCCTGCAAGATCACTAGGACCACTAACCCTAATACTTTTTCATTTCCCCTAAACAAAATTAACCACACAAACCAAATATGTAGACATACCTCAACTTACCCTGGTAACTTGAGTCTCGCCACGAGGTGTGCTAGCCAGGCACCTTACTCATAGCCAGGACGTCGAGTCTTGACAACCTTCACTCTAGTCTACTATGACCCTTCCTAAAGGAACACAACCCAAGAGAGTAAACCTCCTCTGATACCATTTTTTCGCATGTCATATTTATGCATAAAATCTAAAACAAGTACTTACACACCAAATCACCATTTTCACACCCAAATACCATTTGAAATACTATGCACACAGAAACCTTATCCAAACAAGCTTCACACCATTCATATAATTTGATAAAGCCTTTGAAAATATTCATAAGACAATTCTAAAGGAGTATCACCAGCTTTACACATGAAAACACACCAAAAATCCCCATTTTGAATTATGCGCACACCCAAAATCTGTTTAGGACTTAATCTACATTGCTTAAACCATCAAGTAAACCAGATGCAATTTAGAAAAAACAGTCTTACACTTAGACAACCACCATGAAACATTTATTGAACAAATTCAAGATGCGACACATGACTTTAAACACCAAAACACACTAAGGATCTCTTTTTTGAAAAAACACAATTTGATGTCACACCCAAAACACACACTACAACTCTTTCGCATTCAAACAAACTAAATGCACAATCTTGAAAACACTGAAAAATAGCTCAACATAGGTTTTCACAACAAAACACATTAACATCACATAAATTCTCTACTGACAAAACAAATTCACAACAAAACTTTGTCAAAATCAATTTCGTAGCATGTAAACTACTTAACAATTGTGCTAAATTAATTAAATTAACAAACTAATCCACTAGAAAATTTATAAAACAATTTTCAGAATATGTCGCATGAATCAAAATACAAAAAATGAAATCCAAAATTCCTCTATGACTCAATGAAAATTGACACTAAAACAGAACATAGTTTGTATAATTTATAAACTACAAATAAATAGTTCAACATTAATTTCACATAAAACACACCTATATCACATATGCATGTCAAGATCAATTAAAAACATTATTCTCATAAAAAAACTAATTATATAATATGATAAATTAATTTAAGAGGAAAATTAATTCATTAAACAATGGTTAAACGAGAAACCACCTACCTTGGGTGAAGGGATTCCATAAAACATGAGTGCATATCCAATCGCACATAATGCACACCACCTAGAATTGAATTGGACCCTAAAAAAAGAATTGGAACCAAATTGATATTCAACAATGACCCCTAATGAAACTCATACCCGTGGGAAGGAATAAAACTCAAAAGAAGTGTAAATAAATTAACTGGATTGGGGGGTTGTGTGCTGGAGATAAGGTTATCCGGGAGGGGTGTCACATCAGAGCTTCACCGATGGGGGGAGGGGGGAGGTTGCGCTTGAAGGGAGGTTGTGGGTAGGGATTCGTCCACAAAGAAGCTGGTCGGGACAAGAGGGGGGGTGTTCGCCGGAGTGGAAGGCCGACGAGGGCGGTGTCGGCTATTAAGGAGGTCAGCGGGGGGAGCGTCGTTGGACGGAGTAGGGGCGACAGTTTGGCACTTCGTCAGACAGAGAAAAAAGGTGGTGGGGTGGTGCATCGCCGGATGGAGCATGGGGCAGCGGTTCAGCCCATCGCCGGACAAAGCAGAGGGTGGTGGTTCGGATCATCGTCGGACGAAGCAGGAAGGCCGGTGGGAAGTAGGATTTGGGGGGTATTGCAACGCGACACCAAACTAGGGGAATGGGGGGATCCTATGGGATAGAGAGAAATGGGAGGAAGAGAGTAAAGAAGAGAGAAAAAAAGAGAGAGGGGAAAAAGAAAGAAAAATAAAATGAAACCCTAATAAAAAATAAAATAAAAATAAAATAAAAATACAATAAAAATAAAATAAAATAAAAGTGTAATAATAATAATAATAATAATAATAATAATAAGATAATAACAGACTTAATAAACTAGATAATGAAATATACAATGATCATCCTAATAAAATTCTATTAATTAAAAAAATACTCTCAATTAAATTATTATCCAAGAAAATAATAATAATATTCTCAAGTGACATTAATATTATTATTATTACTAGAACCATTCTTAATCCATCTTATTTCATTGGTTGACCATCGGGTGGGAGTGCGGTGAACCGGTCAAGGTCGCGCAGTGACCCAGGAAAAGTTGCGTAGCTTTGACCGTGCCTAACCCGTGCGTTAGACACCATTAATTTATCAAGATAAAGTAAAATTTTTCATCGGTTCTAGCCTGAACTTTGAAAAAGATTTTCAAAAGAGAATAAAAATAATAAAAATAATAAATAAAAAATGTTTTACAAATCCGGGTGTGACATACACGCATTGTACGTGCTCTATGATCTGGTCCCAAAAATTAAAAAAATGAACATGAAGAATCAATCCATGTTTTTCTATGAGGGTTTGGAAAAATATCTTACTCAAAATATTTTTGAAAATGTTGTTTTAAATAAACCTTTTCAAAATAAAGAATATGAATAAAAATAGAAACCTCCTTCAAAATTTCGTCCTGAAATATTCAAAAAATCAAAAGATCATCCCCATGAAAATGTCATTGGATATTTACATATGGGAAATCATAATCCTAGATCTGTCTTAAATGAGGTTGAACACATTGCCTTTGTCTCTCACCTTTAACTTCAAAACCATAATGATGTCTTTAACAATTAATATTGGGAACTTTCCATGCAAGAAGAACTAAATCAATTCACACGAAATATTATATGGGCTCTCATGGAAATACCTTGTGATCATATTATTATAAGATCAAAATGGATTTTTAGAAATAAGATAGATGATCTTGTTAATATTACTAGAAAAAAAGATTTTTTAGTTTCAATTGGTTATAACCAAGAAGAATGAATAAACTATGGTGAAACCTTTGCCCCCATCTCTTGGTTAGAATCCATTAGAATTTTTTTCGTATTTACCTATCATCTTAATTTTAAAATCTTTCAACTATATGTCAAAAGTGTCTTTTAAATGGTTTTATTTATGAATTTTTTTTTGTGTAACAACCACCTGATTTTAAAAATCCACTTTCTTAAAATTTTATATTTAATCTATTGAAATCTCTTTATGGTTTAAAACAAGTATCTCATGCTTGGAATGAACATATTTTAAATTATATTTTATCAAATAGTTTTAAAATGGAAAAACTGATTCAATAATCTTTAGAATACATCTCAAATGATTTATTACTCCTTGAAATATGTGTTAATGATGTGATTATCAGCTCTACCAAGGAAAATATTTTTTTTAGTATTTTCTGATTTAATGAAAAATTAATTTGATATGAGATTTATGGGTGAACTCAAATTATTTCTCGGATTTTAAATTTCTTAAAGAAATGATGGTATCCTTTTAAACCAAGGAAAATAAACCAATTAACTCTTAAAATGATTCAAAATAGATCATGTTAAGTAAATTAGCATAACTATGACTAAAACTTCTATGTTATCATTGGATGAATCTGGTAAAATGGTCAACAAAAAAAATTACAAAAGTATGATTAGTAATATACTTTATATTACTGAAACTCAATTAGATATCATGTTTAGTGTTTGTCTCTATGATAATTTTTAATAAAATCCAAAATAATCCCATTTCAAATATATCGAATTGATTTTTCATTACTTAAAATGATTGAAAAAACTCAATTTATTTTATCAAAAAGAAACTTTTTAAAAGTAAATTTTTTTTCAGTGTTGATTTTGAAGGATGCTAACTAGATAGGAAAAGTACTTGTGGAACTTTCCATCTACTAGAAAAATCTCTCATCTCATAGAGTAGTAAGAATCTAAACTTAGTTTGTCTTTCTAATGTCAAAGAAGAATACATAGTCATCATGAGTTATTGCGTCCAAATATTATGGATTAAATACACTCTATTGGACTTCAGGATTATATTTGACTATATTCATATATCAAGTGAGATTATACAAGTGTGATCATATATCTAAACATCTTATCAAGCACTCTCTCATAAAACAAATTGACCTTAGACACTCTTTCTTAAGATATCAATTCCAAAAAAGTGATATCTTATTGGATTTTTTCCAAATGAAATATCAACTCACTCATATTTTCACCAAACCCATAACCCTTGATCATTTATAATTCATTAAAGGTGAATTATGAATGGTTTTATTTTGAAATTATTCATTTTAATTTGGATTTTCTTAGTGTATTTTTAAAATCTTATCTCAAAAAATAAATCAGTTTAAATATTGAAATTTGATTTTTATTTTTATATTGGTTTTGATCCATTTATCAAAACTATGATATAATTTTAGGGGGACCCTTATCTCTTTAATTATAAAATTTTCCTTAAGAGGTATTTTTTGTTTTTAGAATTAATTAATTATTACTTTTCAAAATATTTTCCCTTTTTCAAAATTTCAAAATCGTATTTTCAAAAATAAAAAGTAATTTTTATAATATTAATATTTTTAAAAACATCCTTGGATACTTTTGATTTTCAATTTTTTTTCAAATTTTTTTTTCAAAACCCATAAAAGTTTTTATGTATATACTTATTTTAAAACTAAATGGGTTTTTCTATATCTCTTAAACAAGATCACTGATGAGTAAAATTTTATTTTTTATACTTGTATCTCTAATAATATCTCTTGAGTTGTCTTTGATGAAATGTAAATAAAAGATGATTCTAAAGGGTTATTTCACATTCCAAGGACCTTCCTTCCTTAAGAACTTTTCAATGAATAAATCAATCAATTAAGGTAAATTCATTTCTTGAAAGAAGTGATGTTGTGGAAAAGTTATGTAATGTTTTATTTTCTTTTTCTTCTATTTCTCTATTTTTTTCTTTTCTCCTTTCACTTTATTTATTCTTCTTATCTTAATATCTTATATTTTTATATCATTTTGAAAACAATGGTAGAATCCATTTTTCAAAATTCTTCTCTAATTTTTATGGAATTGAAATTCAATGGAGGGGCCTTCCATGAGAGGTATGGTCGTGTTGAATTTATCGAACTACTACATGTGGAAGTGTTGAATAGAATATCTCATTAATTCAATGGATATATTTAGATTCATTGAGAATAAGAGACTCAACCTTGATTCCACAAAGGATGGTAAGCAGAAGAAGCTGAACATGAATACGACTGGTCAAATCCTCCCATGGATTGATCACAACGTATACCAGCACATTGCCTAAGAGATAGCGCGTACAAACTCTGGATGAAATATGAGAATATATACCAGTAAAAACCATTTAAAATAATATTATCTTGTTAAGTTGGTTGATTAATCTACAATAACAGAGTGGAATCTGTATATCCAAACACACTAGTGTGTTCTATAGCCCATTGAATCAATTGGTGGATGCAAGTAAGAATCTGAAAAATGAAGATCAGGTGAACCACCTTCTATGAACACTTCTTAATACCTGGGATACACTAATGGTCACCCTCATAAACTAAATGTTTGGAGGAAAAATTACAATGTTAATGGTAAAATATGAACTGTTCAATGAAGATTCTCAAAGGAAGGACATGAGTTACAGCTATATAAAAGATCACACCCTGAAGGAAGTAAGGAGGTGGTTTAAGGGTAGGAATAAGAGGTTTAAGTAATACTAGAAGAAGATCCACTGATGGAAGGAGGGAGGCCAACATACAAATACTACCATTGTGTCATGGATGGGAACTTTAATAAAAACTATTGAAAGTTATTAAAATATAAGGTTCAAGGTTGTAACCGACAAAGAATATATGAAGACGTTTATGTGACTATCACTGGAGAAGTTGTGCCTTGCTCTAAAGATGAATAATATAATTGCTTTCACACATTAGGAAAAGACACAGAATGGGTGGTTGATACTAAAATATCATACCACATCACTTTGCATTGTGAGTATTTATTGACTTATCAAGATGGTGTCTTTAGATATGTTAAGACGGGGAATAATAGTTTAGAGGAGATCGTTGGCATGGGTGATATCACAATAAAAAATGATGGATATACAATCAATATAAAGAATGTTTGGCATCTTTGGATCCTTCATTTCAACTTGTTATCAAGGATTACCTTTAATATAAAAGGTTATGAAAAAATCTTTAATAATGGAGCATGTAATATGATGAAAGGATACATATTTATTTCTTTAGGAAACATATGTGGTATGTTGTACAAAAATCATATGAAGATATTTCCAGAAACCCTCAACACGATGGAGGGAGGGGAGTCATAAAATCTATGGAATATGGGAATAGTCCAAAAGAGTGAAAGAGGGTTATAAACCCTTATGAAGAATAAGTAAATCAATGTGGACATGGATTCATTACTATATGATTTCAATTACTTCTTGTATAGGAAATAGAACATAGTCTCATCTAATACTGCTTCACCGAGGATATCCAAGTTTTTTTATAGAGTACACTTTGATGTATATGGTTCCATGGAGATGAATTCTCTAGGAGGTAACAAATATTTCATAACCTTTATTGATTATTCATCTTAAAATGTGTTGGTTTTATTCTAATAAACATAGGATTAAGTATTAGAATACTTTAAGATATTCCATGTCATGGAGGAGAATAAAAGTAGAAGGAAGCTGAAGTGTCTTTGGTTAGGCAAGAAGGAGAGTACACATCCATGGAGTTTGATGCCTATTACAGTATTCGAGGAATCTAACAAGAGATAACAGTCTTATGCACCCTATAACACAATGTATTTGTGGAAAGGATGGGCAAAACTATCATAAAGAAGGTTAGGAGCATGATGAGTTTAGATAAGCTACCCAAGACATTCTAGGGGAAGTTTTTCAAGTTAAATGCTACCTCATAAATAAATCACCATCAATACCCATGAATTTTGAGATTCCAAAGAAGATATGATCTAGAAAACATACCCCTTTTTCACATTTATGGGTATTTGGATGTTTGTCTTTTGAAAATGTATCGAAAGAGCCAAGGAGGAGGATAAACGAGAGACATAATCCATACATATTCATAAGATATGGAGACGAGGAGTTAAAATACAATATTTGGGACCCACATGAGAAGAAGGTAATCAAAATTAGAGATTTCATGTTCCATGAGAGTGAGATAATCAGGGACATTCAAAATCCCAGATTGCCTTGAAGAGAGTGTTCCTATGAATCAATTCATTATCCAACACCCATACCAGCACCACCTATCACTAAATATAAGAAGGTACAAGCAGACTCATCAGTAGCTAACCAAGTGGTGGTGGAGGATGATATTATGCAGGAGGAGACTCAATCGTCTCTATAGGAAGTTGAAAACCCATCATAGGAGTCTTTTGATTGTGAGACTCCTGGACCTAACATTTTATAGGTACAAAGATCTTTACAGGGAATGATTTCAATGATAAAATATTCAGATTTGTTTTACCTATTACTAACTGATGAATGGTATCCAAATAGGTATCATGAAGCAATATCTCATCCATATAATCTCAATTGAATGCATGTAATGGAGGATGATATGGAGTAATTGATGAGGAACCTGACCTATAATTTGGTGTAACTATAAAAATGTAAAAATGCACTAACAAAAAAAATGGGTTTTTAGGATTAAGAATGATAAAATAAGAAAGGAGTTCAAGTGAAAATCTTATTTAGTGATCAAATGATTCATTCATAATAAAGGAGTTTACTTTCAAAATATCTTTTCACCAGTGGTGAAGATGGATTCAATACTAGTCATTTTTTGGATTGGTGGCCAACATAGAGCTAGAGATTGAAAAAATGGATGTGAAGAAAACTTTTCTTGATGGAGACCTCACTAAAGAGATTTACAATAAGTGGTATGAAAGTTTTAAGGTTTCTGGAAAATAAAAACTCATGAAAAAATTAAATAAAATCTTGTAGAGACTGAAACAAGACCCCATAAAATGGTACTATAAGTTTGACTTGTTCATGGTGAGTCACGGATACAAGTGAACACAGGAATACCATTGTTTCTTCTTATTTATATTACAAGATGATAACTTAATTTACCTTATAATTTATAGTGTTTACATGTTGATCATTAGGAAGGATGCAATGAATATTATATATTTGAAGGAGTTATCTATGTTTTTTGATATAAAATTCTTTGGAGAATCTAACAGATGTTGGGGATGTAAGTCATTTGTGATAGAAAGAGGCAGTTTTTATGTTTATCTCATAAGAAGTATGTTCAACATATTTCAAAACATTTTAGCAAGGATAGAGCCAAACTAGTGACCATTCCTCTTAACAATTATCTAAATTTGGGTAAGATTTCATGTTCGTCATCCAATGAAGAAATCTAGGTGGTGGATATGATACCATATTCATTAGTGGTTGTAAGATTAGTGTACGATATGATGTGAATGAGGCCAAACATTTCCCATGTAATGGAAACTATGTGTTGATTTCTCTCCAATCCTAGGAAGCATCACTGGGATATAGTCAAGTGTATTTTGAGGTGTCATAAAGGTACATAGAAACTGTGTTTGTTCTAAAAGGAAGTCCATCTATTCTTGGAGGGATATACAGATGTGGATATGGTTGAATATCCTAAAAATATGAAGTTTACACCAAGATACATGTATAACTTTACAAGAGGATTTGTATCATGATAATCATGGTTGTATAAGTGTGTCACTTAATCCACGACCAAAGTAGAGTGCATTATTATTATAGAGGTTGGAAGGAGATGTTGTGGTTAAATAATTTTTTCCCAGAGCCTGGATTCATACAAAAGGGGTATAGGTTTCATTGAAATAATCAAAGTGCTTTGGATCTGAGTAAAAATTCCATGTGTCATTTTGGGATGAATTGCATCAAAATTACCAATCATTTTATGCACAAGGTGGGGGCTCCATAGCTACTGAGACTTGTGAAGATCCACAAGTAGAACTTAGCACTAGCAGAGGTGGCCAGATGACACCAATAGAATCACTAAAGAAATGTAGACTTTTAGAACAACTGCTATAACAGGTCGGACTTTGGAGAAAATGGTAATATGGTTCCACAGACTTACAGTTTTCAGCCACAGTAGCAGCTTAGACTTGGGTGGTCATGATAATGTAGTGATGTGGACTTCTAACTACTATTCACTATAGCAGTGTAGACTTTTTGTATGGTTGGTGGAACAGTACTACATCTTCTTTATTAGCACAATGCAAGCTAGGGTTTCTGTGTGTGAAACTATGTGATCACCCTATAAATTTGTAATCCCTATTTTTGTGAAGTATTTATACCTCTCTATGGATGTAGGGATTATTACCAAACCATGCAAATATTTGTTTCTGTGTTCTTCTTTTTCTTTTGTTTCCAACTTCATCTGCAAACTTGTTCTATCACTAAAAATCTCGGTATTTCCAAAAAATGTAATGATCAAAACCATATTAAATAATTTCAGGTTATTGTGAAATCATAGGAAAACTCCGTTTGAATTATTTGTGTTTTGTATGAGAAAACAACAAATTAACCTGACTTGTGGAGTGCTTGAATTGACTGAATAAAAAACTTTTAAAGATTGTACTGTCTTTAAAAACATGTGTTTGAGGGTCAAAACCAAAAAAATGATCTCCAATTATCATAAAATAATAGGAAGAAAACTTTGGATTGATTTGTGAAATTTAAGAATTAAAATCATTTCAATCTGACTTTTCATTTTCTTAGGATGATCAAAAACATTTTTTAGTGTTTTAAAAGATTAAAACATGCACATACTGGTCAAAACCAAAGAAAATGACAATGAATTGATGTGAGATCATGTAAGAATGTGTTTGAATTATTTGTGAGGTGTATGAGAAGATGACATTTAAATCTAACATGTAGTGCGCTCAGATGAATAAATAAGTAGTTTGTAATGATTTGAAAATCTTTAAAAATGATTTAGGGGTCAGAATAAATCAAACAACCTTTAATATTAATGAAATAATAGGACACCAACCATGGATAGATTTTTGAAATTTTGGAATTGACACTGCATCAATATGAGTTTTTGTTCACCAAGGATGACCAAAACACATTTTTAGTGTTTTGAAACACTAAACCTTGTGTGTAATGGATAAAACCATAGTAAAAAACTTTTAATTTATGTGAAATCATATGCCAAATTTCCTAAAATTATTTTTTATATTTATGGGAACACACTTCAATCTGAAGTGCGGTGTGATTAGAATATTTGAATAAGATGTTCTTAAAGAATTGACAATCTTTAAAAAATGAATGTTAGAGGGTCTAAACAAAAAAAATGAAATCTGTTCATCGTGAAATCATAGGAAAACAACCTTTTTTTAAATGTAGGAACTGAAATCTTCTCAATCCAATTTTTTGTTTGTTTGAGATGAACAAAAACTATTTTTTAGTGTTTTAAAATACTAAAGTGTGTTTTTAATAGTAAAAACAAAAATAAAAGATGTCGGATTATCGTGAAATCATAGAAATATTTTTATTGAATTATTTGTGACATGTATGAGTAGATTTCACATCAATATTATGTGTGGTGTACTTAAACTGACCAAATAATTAGTTTTCAATGATTTGACAGTCTTTAAAAATGTGCATCATGGGGTTAAAACAAAGAAAACGGCCTTTGATCGCCATAAAATTATAGAAAACTACATAATTAATCATTAAATTTATGAATTTAAGAGCCATCAATCTAAGTAATCTTTTGTCATAGATGACATAAAATTCCATTTTAGTGTTTTAAAACACTAAAACATGCATGTAATGGTGAAAAACATAGTAAACGGACTCACATTGACATGAAATCATAGTAAAAATATCTCAGAATTATTTTTCACATGTACGAGTTGATGGTATATCAATCCAATGTACCGTGTCCTCAAAATGACTGAATAACTAGTTCTTAAAGAATTAATATTATTTAAAAACATGCGCCAGGGGGCTCAAAACCAAGAAAAAAACATTTGATTACCCTGAAATCGAAAAACAAAAACTATATATATTTTTTGTGAAATGTTGAAACTAATTCAAGTTTTTGTTTGTCCAAGATGGCCAAAAACTTCATTTAGTGTTTAAAAAAACTAAAATGTGTGTGTAATGGTCAAAATTATATCAAATGATCTAGTATTGACATGAAATCATAAGATAAGTGTTTTGAAATTATTATTGATTTTTATGGACTGAAGGTACATCAATCTAACGTGTTATGTGCACAGAAATAAAGGTATAGGGGTGCATAGTGAAAGATGGTGAACTAGGGATTTAAAAAAATTCATTGTCAGGATGATGGAGCTTATCATATCTGGTGATCTGAGCCTCAATATGGTCTAAGGATCTTATATCAATTAAACAGAGCATAAAATAAAATATGAACATGTACCTCATTCGATCCAGAGCACACTCAATTACAGCACGTCTCCAGTAGTCATTGCTTGAAGGATCTAAAGACGAACCCCTATAGATCATCCACACAGACTCCGAGAATCTTCACGCACATCATTCATCAAATTTTGGGTGCTAGTGTGGATCTCCGATGATCTCTTCGACATTGCAACGATCACCACAATCCTCAACCTTCGATCCACGAAGGCATACTTAGATCGATTCTCAAAGAAATACTTTCTCTCTCTAAAAGGAGGGAGGAGAGTGAATCTCTCATTACATTAGAATGAATAACACAACTTGATATTCTCCTATCCTGCTTATATAGTGGGTCGAAAAAATACTCGGAACGGGTTCCTCATCCCCCAGAAATAAAATGTCCACTAAATAAGAAATATATAAATAATTATGATGAACTAAATTGCATTATAAATATTATTTATATTTTATCACATACCTATAATATATATTAAATATATTTTGTGATAAAACTATGTAATTTCACTCAACTCTTCATTCTCGCTAATATTAAACGAACCTAGAATATTAAACAAATATTAGTTTATATAATATTTTTTCTCGTATTCACTAAATACCTTATGAATAATTTTAATAAATATATTCAACCAAATTATTATTTACTTGAATAATAATTAATTTATTGATTTATTAGTGATCAATAACTTGGATGACTCTCAGACCCCATTGTGGGGCCCACAATGTCTAATATTCATATTCACCATAATAAAGAAGATTCTTGAATGTTCTATTTTGTGTGACCCTCTAGGACCTTATCTCAATAGAAATGAATAGTATTCATAGACCAAGAATAGAGTCTAGAAACTTTTTAAGGCCCTTAAAGAGATAAAGAGTAGTCAATGCAAATATAACCAACCTATGAACATGTACTATGTAATATAATCTCTTTGTCTTTTGATATCTCATAAATCAGGATGCACACTTGTGTCATCATTCTTTATTACTTTATTATTTGTTGATCTAACTGGAATAAATTACTTTAGACTACCTTGGACAAGGATTTATGAAGGCACTACTATCCTGATCAACCAAGCCTGAGATATATTAATTCCTCAAATAAAAATAGACAAATTATATCTTGATCATTCAACCAATGTCATGCCACCAATGACACACCCAACACAAGCTAACTCACCCAGATTTTATTATCATTGTTTTTCACTATGTCAAAGTATGCAATCAAATGACACACGTTGATAATGAACTCCATTCAAGAGACTAATAAACATGTTCGTAGATAGGAAAATCCAATGACACACAAATCATGTGGTGTTCCTATTAGTGGTTTTCCCCCATAATCTCAACTACTAGAGATCACCAAGTAATAACTTTATGAGAATAAGTCTCAATGTCTATGAAAGCCCAGCACTTGATAGTCATACATCAGCTGTATCTAGCCAGTATGATGTCTCTAAACCATAGACCATATATTTAAGATTAATTTCATGGTATCTTGATGTTCACATTATAGAATGGGGCTTTCTATAACCATTTGATACGATAATTAATCCATGGAAATTACCATTAAATAGTTGACACATAAATTTCTACACTATAATGGTAAATGTACACCCTACAAATATAATTTTATACATGATATGTTAATTGAAAAGTATTGTATGGTTGAGTATAGGGAACCCACTATTACAACACTCTCCCTTGCACTAGAACCAACATTCTAACCATCCTTGTTAGCTCTCATATAATTAAGATCATGTTTTTATTAAGTTATGAATTTTGTTTCTGGGTCTCCCACATCTCCATTGTAAGGAAATTATACAATGTGTGACCTCTCCTCCTTGAGTAAAACTTGCCAAGAGATTTAAACCCTGAGTATAACTCCATTTTTCAACTATCATAACATGAAATCTTGACTATTAATGGTAATAGAATTATCATAATATTAAAACTTTACATACTAGGTGTGATTCCAAAAACTAGAACAAATCTTTGAATTTAATAATTTCTTCTTAGCTACCTCATAATCTGCAATATACTCGGTATTTGTAGATACGGCTACCACTAGTTTGAATGAGTTTATCTTACTCATTAACTTAGTGTGACTGTGATATTAGATCACATTGATCCATGGAAATCTAGTTTTTATCCCCTCAAAAAAGTATCCCTTCATCTCCACATTCCAGGTAAATATTCCTTTTGTACTTTCTCAAGCACAATTGGATAGTTTTGACTACTTCCCTTGAATTTCTATTGAATATAACTGATATTTGACTATTATAAAGTTTATGTTGGAAATATCATGTATTATACATATAATTGAATATGTGATTGATCCATCATAGAAGAGTATAGAATTCAAATCACCACATTAATCTCATCCTATTCTCATGCATGTATTCTTGGAGATATTTATGCCATGTGACATTGGTAACAATTCTCTCTCGATTTGTTAAACTTATATTTTTCAATAATTTGTTAGTATATGTATGATTGTCTAGGTCTAAGTAACCATTAAATCTACCTTAGTATATTCTATTCCCTATAACTTAGGTTTCTGCTTTAGGTCAATCTCTAGAGTATTACTTTCATTATGGTCTTAACTAACTGTGAGAACAATAATTGTTTTCCATATGTTAGCATACATATTTCACTTAGAAAACAATGGTACTACTACCAAACAATGGAAGAAACATGAAAAATATGCATTCCAAATAAATTTTATAAGATATTTTTGTTTACTTTAATCCTAAACTAGATTTGAGTAACTTTCACCTCTTATTGGAATTCTACGATGTCATTATTTAATTCTGTTTGCGTCATATAAATTCATTCCAAGATTGATGGTCTTGACATCCAATGTCCATTAATATGATCATAGAAATTAGCTATAAAAATTAAAATTCTAATGGATTTATGCATAATGACTTGGTATTACCAATCAAGCATCAATAGTACCATTCTTGTACCATTCATGTATAATTTTACTTGAATACTCACTATAATATTAAAAAATAATAATCTCATGCACTTTGATACATGGAATCCATAATTGAGTTTCAATTGATCTTGTCAATATTAGATAATTGTCATATACTACTTGTAGGATTTTTATTCTCAATGAATAATATATCATTGGATGCTGTAAATATAAAACCATCACCATGGTTTTATCCTTCCAATGCAGTATGTGTCTCTAGAACATTTTCTCTCCACAAGCTCATTTGTACCTTGTTCTTATGCCAACTAGTTGTTCATCTAAATCATTAACTAAATCCAAGTCAATCTTTCTCCTACTATCTCAAATAGATATATTCACCCTTTAAAATAAATGTAGTCTATCAATTGACTACAATTTTTTATCATAGGGATCTCTATAATATCTTAAGAAACTTTTAGGGTAATTACTTTAGATTCACATTGTGTTTCTCTTAATGCAGGTTTGTTTATATCCTCCAAAAACTTTTAACATTTTAAACATGTGTTCTTATAACATAATGGATTTCCATCATACTATAAATCATATGATATCCATTTTTCATTATAGTTGGAATTTGGTAATTGGATATCATTGTTATTTGTAAAACTCATCTTGAAAAATAATAGAAGTTTCTACAATGCATATATATATCAACATTGATGTTCTTTATACATACATCATGACTATGATGTGTACAAGAAAATGTGCATTTATGAATTGATCTAAGATACATCTTCCTGATCACTATTAATATGTAAGAATCTTCATTGATCATCCTTATTTGAATCATATCCCTAATCTGGATAAGGTAGTGTGCTTTTAGGAATTAATCCACACTACATTATGATGATTGATGAATTCTTAGTCAAGATATTATTTAGCATGTCATCCCAAAGAAACTCATATATTCTGATCATGCATATACCATACTTAACTTTCACATTCGTTAATAAAAACTTAAAGGAATCTAATGAAATATATTTACCACTAACTTACCCATGGAATAGTTCACGCTCTCTTGCTGAACTAATTTCAAAAGCTTTGTAGCATACCTTTATTTCTAAAGGTTTATTTATCCAACAAGATAAGTATATACATCGATAATTCTATGTGTTTAGCTTCATTATTTATAAATACCATACTTAGTATATCCTTGATGTCCAATTTTAGTTTTACTTGACAAAGAATTATCTTTCCGTAACTAGGTATATAGGTCTTGAATTATATATTCATCAAGTATCACCTACGATTCATGTACCACTGAACTATTTATTGAGTATGAAACACCAAAAAAACATTCATTCCTAAACATAAATAATGTATCCTTGTGTTCAAAGGATATATGAGATAAAGTTTTTGGTGATACTCAATAAAATTCATTATAGAAGCAATCATATGGAAATTAGAAGTTGTGTGTTTCTCACCACTGACTTAGGAACCACATTTTCTTAGTCTCTGGGAGAACAAATCTTACTTCTAGTAAGATTTCTATACTTAATTGGTTACTATATTCAAATACACATATTTTATAGGTACATTGTATTCAATACCCAAAAATTATTATACAAACATCACAAATAATTGATGAATATACCTGAATAAGAATCAATTTCTTTCTTTTTTGATTTAGTTCAATGCGTTTAAACTTCCATTGAATTATTTAATGAAATGAGAAGAAAACAACCACCTATCAAATACATATTCTCCTTGTATTTAAACTTGTTATCCATAAGAACTAAAGATTAATCTTTATTTACTATTCTTATTTACTTAGCAAACCTTACCTAAAAGGTAATAAAGCGTTTAATTCATCTTGTTTGTTTTGGTATTTTTAAATGAAACTGGAGTAATTTTGTAAGAATGAGATGTCTTTAAAGATCATTATCCTCCATTCATATTTACACATAACTAGTGTAATTATTTCCAATTCATATCTCACTTCACTTTCTCCTCACAATCTTCGCCGAGATGAGACCACATGTAATAAAATTCATGTTTTAATGTAGTATCCACAACTTACATCAAATGTTGATGATACCATTCTGATATAACAATGATATGCATCATACATTAATCTCATGTAATCATTTTTAGCTTTCTCTCTTCTTGAGGTGGCTTAACAAATATTGGGACACCAGCGCCTTGAATTTCCAATGTCGTAGTAATTTGCACAAGCACTTGTACTACACTCATAAATTCATGCCAGTTTGAATATTTACTTTTTCCATGATTATCATGGAGTATCTTTTGGTATTACTTGTCATTTTCTATAAAACAAATATAGAAAATTATACTTTTATCTTGATTATTGATTTAGATAATATTGATTAATTAATTAAATCATTAAATGTATCCCACTATTTTTTCGAATTCTAGGAACCCTCTATACTAGAATTAGAATACTCTTTTGCTTGAGTATTCTATTGCAAAGGTATCTTGAACCTCCCCTCATAGACTACAAGCTTTGGCTACACCGCTACTCAGAGAGTTCTAGGTAGGAAGTTCAATGGGAAACTGCATTAACTCATGGTTCCTTGATCCGTTGAGTGAAATCTTGGCTTCTAAAATCATAAACCTGATTTTCTCAATGCTTGATTATAAAGTTACAACAATATACAATTGGCTACTCATTTTCTATCAAATTCAGTTAATTAAAATCATCATTCTCATAAAAATTCCCCAGTTGTGGGAAGAACCCTCAACTATGGCTAATTGAGCACCCAGAACACCTAGTTTTGTTCAAATTCATATGGAAAAAGACATTTGCGATTTAAATTTTCTTTATGGGTTTTATAATTTTTTCAATGAATGTAATTCATTTCTATTAATATGTTCATACTATGTTTTCATGCTCACAATTGAACACTAATATAAAAACATTCATCTCTTCTTTATGAAATTTTCTTGTTTATTATTTTATGTGTTTTCCCACTATCATTCAAATGCATAAAATCATAAACAAATGCATAAAGGAAATAAAATTACCTGAATAGTCTTGAGCATCTAAAATTGGCTGATCCATTTATACTTTAATGGATCAGCTAGGACCTAGGGAGTCATATATGAGCCATCGCTGACACATTATGCAGCTTGTCCCTATCCAGTGTCCATTGTTCATCTAGGTTTTGCCACACCTTGGAGAGGTCCGCGTCATAATGCGTCATCATCAAAAGTACAAGTATACTCACACGCAAGAGATAGGGTTAGGGTCACAATATAAAATAGGTAAATTTGGACACATGGGCCCTAATACATATTGATGGAAAAGAAGATGATCTACAAAACCATGATATTTAATTACAATAATCACATAAAGTTAAATAATTAATTAAATAAATAAAAACATACATAAACATGATTTTTAATACTCAAGACCAGTCAGTGGGTAAAATAGATGCGCGGTAAAAATTAAATCAAAATAAATTAAATTATTGAGGGTATTTAATTAAATTAAATTAATTAATGAAATTCAAATAATTTAATTATGTTCAACCTCGTAATTAATTTAATATTAATTCCAAAAAATTGAAATTAATTAAATAATTTAATCTCATACAAAAATTAAATTAATTTTTTCCTGGTATTAAAAATTATATTTTAAACCAAAAATAATTTTAATTAATTTAATTTAGTTCTGAAACTAAATTAAGTAATTAAATTAATTTTGATTAAGTCAGCCCAGAAACCTCGCACATGCCCAATGTGGATCATACCGAACCTGCGCAAACCTATATCAGATCGTGTAAAGCCCGTGGAATTCCATTATGGGCTAGATAGGCCGCCCAAACCCGTTTCGGGTCGAGCGGACCAACCCTAAATCTGTTTTATGGTAATAAGATCATGTGAAGTGGGTTACCTCTATGTTGGGGCAACTCGCACGCAAGTACCTGATGGGATATGGTTTTTCCATTGGTGTGAAGGTTTTCAGGGATGGAAGTGGTGCGCGGGTTGGATTGTAACGGTTGGGCAACAAGGGAGGCAGTGTTCTGAGCCTCAGATAGCAGTCAATGGGGACCTCCCAAAGCAAGGTGAGGTCTAGATCGCTAGGATCTGGGCAGCGGGGCTCGCTGACTAATCTAGTGACAAAGAGGGAAACACAAGGGTGGAGGCACTACGGAGCGTCGGGGTAGCAGTGATCAGATCCACAAGGGAGGGTGCTGTCGGCAGTCTCGGAAGGGGGTCTCGATCTACGGTTGGTGGCCTCCGGTGCTGGTCCGGCCAGCGTGGTATTCCTGTCATCAAGGGAGGAGCTGCAGCTAATAAACTAGGGTGGGATGACTTGCTTGAGGGGACCCCTCTAGAGGGTAGTCCAGTTTCTGGTCACGGCAAGGCCACAGAGGTGTGAAGCTATGGCCGAGGAGAGGAGGGGTGATATCAATGGGAGGTGTCACTTGAGTGGAGGTGGCCAACCCACTTGATAAGGGGAGTTCTCTTTTGACCTTTTTTTATTTTTTATAAAGGATTCCTCCCAAATTCATTGTATATATTACTATATATAATGACTTTTTTCTGTGAAAGTCAGGCGAACGTCGCATTTTTTTACACTTAAAACTTTGCTTCTTGAACAAAGTCCTGCTACCCCAAAAACATTTCATAATGCATAAACATAGGATTATGAAAAACATATTAATCATTAATTTTTTTACACATTATCGGTTGGATGAAATAATTCAATCCATAATTAACTATTATGTCTATTTCGATGGGACAAAAATCAAACCCTCTACTTAATTTTAATACAACTTAATTTTTATTGGCTCAGATAATTTATGTGATCTCTTTAAAACCAATTGAATGTATCGAGGCATTGAAAGGAATCCTATGGGTAGGGGATTTAAAAAAATTCCTCATTGGTACGATGAAAATGGTCATCTCTGGTGATCCGAGCATCATTACAGTTCAAGGATCTCCTATAAATTAAATATAGAATAAAATAAAAGAATAACGTGTACCTCATTCGATCCAGAGCAAACTCGATTGAAGTGTGCCGTCAGAGACCATTGCACGAAGGATCCAAATTTTAACCCCTCTATATCATCCAAACATGATCCAAGAATTTTCACATTCATTGTTCGTCAATTTATGGGGGCTAGCGTGGAGCTCCAATGATCTCTTCAATGTCACAACGATCACCGCAATCCTCTGCCTTTGATCTACAAAGGTGTACATGGATCGAATCTCAAAGAGAGACTTTCTCTATCTAGAAGGTGGTAGGAGAGAGAATCTATCATTCCATTGGAATGAATAGAGAAACATGAGCTTCTCCTCTCTTTCTTATATAGTGGGTTGACAAAATACCTAAAAAGGGTTCCCAACTACCATAAATAAAAAACCTACTAAATAAGAAATATATAAATAATTATGATTAACTAAAATACATAATAAATATTATTTATATTTTATCGTGTACCTATAATATATATTAAATATATTACGTTATAAAACCATGTCATTTAACTTGACTCATCATTCATACTAATATTAAATGAACCTGGAATATTAAGCAAATATTCATTCATACAATATTTTTTCTTGTATTCACTAAATTCCTTGTGAATACTTTTAATAAATAAATTCAACCCAATTATTATTTAATATAATAACAATGAATTTATTTATTTATCAGTGATCAATAACATGGACAACTCTTGGACCCTATGGTGTATGCCATCATGTATAGTATTCATATTCACCAGAATATAGCAGATCCTTGAATGCACTATTTTGTGTGACCCTATAGACCCTTATATCGAGAGCAGTGGACAATATTCATAGAGTAAGAGAAAAGTATAGAAAACCATCAAGGCTTATAAAGATATAAGGATTAGTTATTTCAACAAAAACCAACCTATGAACGCGTAATGCGTAATATAATCTCTTTTTGTTTGGATATCTCATAAAGTATGACACACACTTGTGTCTTGTCCTTTATTTTTTTATTATTTGTTGATATAACTGGACAAAATTACCTCTAACTACCTTGGCCAAGGATTTATGAAGGTACTACCATCCTAATCAACCATGACAAAGATATATTACTTTCTAAACTCAAAAGGGAAAAATTCTATCTTGATCATTCAACCAATGTCATGCCACCTATGATGCACCCAACACAAGCTAGCTCACCACGATTTCATTATCATGGTTTCTTCCTTGCATCAAAGTACGTGATCAAATGACACACATTGATAATGATCTCAAGTTAGGAGACCAATACACCTATTAGGATCATGGGTTCTTGTGAGAGAGAATGTAGAAGAATCTACTGTAACGTTGTACTGATATATTCAGTGCAGATCCTTCCATAGGATTGCAGAAGAAGAAGAATAAGAGGAATAAAAAGAAGAGGAAGAAGAAGAAGAGGAAGAAGAAATAGAGGAAGAAGAAGAAGAAGACTATCCATAGAAGACCACCCCTGAGAGCCAAGACCGAGACCTCCCATGGTCGTAGCCTCTGGTCAGCTGAGCTGAAACAAAAAATAGTATTTGTATCCCCACACCTACTACCAACAACTTGTATTTAATATCCCATTCCTATAAGGAACTAGCCTTAAACATTACATAATCATGAGTTTTAGCCAATAAATTACTTTCTTTCACATTAGAATCTTTTTAGGTTTATATTTTTATGGAATTAGGTCATAACTCATAAATAAAAACCCATAAATTAAAAATTCGAAACTTCTAAACTGTAACACCCAAATATTTTGAAAATAAATTTAATATTGAATGCATGAAACACTGAGGCTCTACAAAACACCACTTTTTTATAACCAATCTAGTAAACATAATTTTTTCCACTTCTGTGATTTAAATTTCAAAAAACTAACATGCATGGTTATGTTCAAAAAGATATTTTGAGTTTAATAAGACAAACTTAATTTTTGTTGAATAGTAACATACCCTTATGAATAGTAATATAACCCTTATGAATAGTAAATCATATTATTATTTTATTATCTTAAGTTTATAAGATAATGAGATATTGATTAATTTTTCAAGGTGACATAAAACGAATTATAGTTTTAAAATTGTTCTTTTTAGAATAAATTATGATTTTATTTAAAAATTAAATTAATAATATTTAGAAAATTAGTTTCAAAAAATGGTGTTCATTTTTTAATTATAAAAGTCAAAAAATTATTATGATGAATTTTTGGTATTTTTCTAAAATACTCGAATTTTGGATGAATAGTAAAATATGGTATTTTACCGTATATATACATTATCAGTTAAATTCACTATTCCTAGCATCATGGATGATGTAAGAACACTTGGTTCGAACTCACATACACTTATTACTATTCTGGGTCACATGAATCAATACTATTGGTTTTCATGGGGAAATAATAAAATAATGAATAAGATATTCAAAAATCACTCCTGTCCTCCACTATAAAAACCACCTTCACCCCCTCTTCTCTTCACTCCTCTCAAGCCTTGTTCCTTGTATAAATTCTGCTCAAATATCCTCCCAATATCCTAGCCCGTGTCTAGTAGCCCTTGGTATCATAAAAATACCAAAACCTCTCTTCTAAAGAGGCTCTCAATGAAGATAACTTCAAGAGGTAAATTCCCCTAGTCATTTATTTTATTTCAAGTTCCTTTATTTTATTTTTATTCCCTATCCTACTTTCATCCAAATTTTTTTATGACTCTATTAACTTACACATAATGGAATTTTTTTATGATAAAGTAATAATTCTTCATCATCTCTCATTTCCCCTTCTTTTATAGTATAAATGAAAACACCATCCGAGATGTGTTAATTTATCACATTCAAGGATGACGAGTTTTAAATTTTATTACCATCTTTAATTATGGTCATGAAACCATTTCAATGGTTTAACCAGACTATAATATATTTATTATAACTTATTTGAGGTTCTTTAATCCTTTTTTACACATGATATCAATTTTTAAATTAAAATGAGTTTGTTGTGATCAAGAACCGCCAATTAACCCAAACAATTGTCATTAATGTTTTAAATAATGATTCATTTTCACTCCCAATAACCAAAAAAAAATTATAACCATTTAATATTATGATTTTTAAATAATAATGTACAACTTCTATTCTGGAAAACCATTCTCATTCTACATGTTTTAGTGTACATGAATATAAGTAAACAGATCATGAAAACCAAGGAAGAAAATGCTCTCAAACAATGAAATTGAATCTCTTAACCCATCAGAAGGCCATGAATGAACCTGATAATGTTATAATAAATAAACTAAATTTAAATAAAGTTATATAATTATTAATTTATTAACCTAAATTTTATTATTCAGGTCATTAGGATCAAGTGAGGAACACCTTCGAACGTAAGATAAGGGTTCTCCACTCGAACCTCCATTTTCATTCGGGTTACTTTTATTGTCTACTTACCTAAATGAAATTATTATATATTATTATATACTCATAATAAATTATATGTGAGGGTTATATATATGATTACCAATCAGACTCTTTTTATTTATTTTATGGGTAGTTTCACATTTTAAAAGGAACATTCAAAATTCTTTCCAAAATACAAGCCCGGTTCAAGGGAATTTCTCAAATTCTTATCTATTTTCAAGGGCACTATATAATATGATTTTAGAAACCATTATCTTTATAAAATAAATAATTTTATTATGAAAATACTATCTTACATCACTTTTGGTTTTATACAATGAATTTTCTTATATAACTCTACTTTTCAAAGTAAAAGAGTAATTATCTCAAGAATTACTCGATGATTTTATAAGAGTATCTTCATCTATTTAAACACTCTTGTTGATTATTATATATGATACCATCTGCCATATTTAATTTAATTCTTTATGACTAGTTTGACTGTGGATTTTCTATGTTAAAACCATTCACCAATTTACTCTAAATGGTTAGTGTTTATGCTTAATGTTTGGAGAACGTTATTTATATTTCATATGTTAATTTAAATATGAATTTATATGTTGTTTAGGTTTATAACCATTAATATTAGGAATTAATAGGGCTTAATAAGTGAATTGAGGGTCTCTCTATATCCCCTCGATTCATCGGTAGTTCTCATGAGACAAACTACGGTCTTGGAACAAGTCCTTGACAAAATTATTATTTATGGTCTTGGCATGAGGCCTCGACGGTATGGTTATGATGTCTGAAATTATGCATTACGTCATTATGAAACTATTAATTTAAAGTTCATGAGGTTATTCTACTAGTATAATACCCATGAGTATGCTTTATTATGGAGTTATTTATTCAGCTCTAATTCCTTCCATAATGTGTTCAAGTTCATTTTTTTAAAGGAAAGTGTTTTTATTTATTCACCATGTATCATGTTTATGTTTATGATTTCTTCCACTATATTGTTTAACCTTACTGAGCATTTGATCTCACCCCTTTCTTATATTTCATTTTCTCAAGACATGAAGAGGTATATTATGAATGACATGCAGAAATAACCTAGGATTTATGGATGTTGTCAAAAGAGTTTATAAATTGTTTATTCTTTTCAAGTTGTAATGTTGAACTTTTGTATGTATCTTGTTTCTAAATCTACTAAACTAATCAGTCCTTCGGGATGCATATTGCTTTTATATATGTCAATGTAATAAGATAAGTCACCGACTCTAGGAAACTGGGGTTAGGACCTTACAGTTGGTATCAAAGGAAGTTTAGTAGAAACTTGGAAACTAGATTTAGAAAATATAGATTATGGAACAAAACCCTAAGATAGTCTTTAAGGATAAACATAAAAGAACATACTAAAATTTTTGGTAAGGAATAAATTATGTGTATCTTTATAGAAAATACATCCATGTATGGATACTACATGTAGACGTGGTTCTGGAACAGATGTACCTAGAAGTGAAAACTCTGACAAGGAGTTTCGTGCTTGACTCGGGGTATCTTGGAACATGAAAATGGGCCTTACTGCACACCAGGTTTGACACTTCTAGGGTATATACTTCAGATAATTCACAATTTCTTTACAATATATTATGAAGGATTAAATTTTAAATTTTTTCTCAAAGAAACCATGTATATGATTATGAAATTATCTATGTATAGAATTTCAATTTATGCTACGTATTTTTCTATGTTGAGATTATACATTATAATTCATAACATAATCTAGTGCATGTCATTATTTAGAAATGGTACCTAGTGGAAGGAATGGAAACAACATGAATGTGTGTGTCCCAAGTAGGTATTTCCCTCCAATGCAAGATAATGATGTTGGCTCTGGTTCTATGACTAGTGTTGAGCAACTTATAACTATATTGGGAAAACTGACTCAAGTTATGAATAATAATCTTACCGGTATGAAGCATCCAGATCCACAATGTGGGGGATCTATGTTAGAACACTTTATGCAACAACATCCTCCATGATTTAATAGAGATAAAAACCCATTCATAGAGAAGTAGTGGATAAGTTCATTAGATAAGATATTTCTCACTTTGGTATGTAACAAAAGAGAGAAGGTTGTCATGATAGTTTATCGACCTTCAGGAGATACAGATCAGTGGTGGTCTTTAATCCAAAACATAAAGGAGGAGGAAGAAGTAGAACAAATGGAATGTAGAGATTTTAGGCAAATCTTCTTAGAAATATAATTCCCTCATGAATAGAAAGAAGATATAGAAAGGTAGTTCATGAATCTGAGGCAAAAAGAGGATGATAATGTTTTAAAGTATGAAGATAACTTCACAAGGTTAGAAATACATGTCGCGAACTACATATTTAATCTAAGGATAAAGATTTATTGATTCTTTTATGGTTGAAAACCATTCATCTAAAGTGCTCTAGTCTCCCAAAGCTTCTCATCATATGAAGATATAGTCTCGAGTGCTATCAAGACAGAAAATAAATTCTTTAAGTCTTATAATATTAAGGGAAAGCAAGAGAAGAAGAGGGATACTGGAAACTTTGGAAAAGTTAATAAGGAAATGGGGAAGAAGGGGAGAGTTTACCTTCCACACTGTGATAATTGTGGTAAGAGACACTATGATACTTGTCTGAAGGGTATGGGTTTTTGTTACAAGTGTATAGAAAAAGGTCATATATCTTGGGATTGTAAGGGGAAGAAAGAAGCTACCAATGCATAATGATACAATTGCAGGGAGAGGGGAAATTATCAAAATGATTGTCCAAGGTGTCAAGGAAATGTTCCCAAAATAAGACCAAGGGAGCAAGGCCAAGCTTATGCAGTCAGAACTGTGGAGGTTGAAGTTCCTAATGATGTGGTGGTAGGTACTTTAATCGTTTCCTCTAACTTGTCCAGTGATTTATTTTATTTTTGATCATCACATTCTTTTATATCTTCCTAGTTTTCTAAGAAAATTAAACATGTTCAATTTGATTTAATAAATGAGTTATTAGTCAAAACTCCTAGGGGATGTATCATAGCCACAAAGATGTGTCGATCAGTCCCCCTCATAACACATAAACGTGATTTAGTTGCTAAACTTATCATTATACCCATGATTGACTTTGATATAATCCTTGGTATGACTTTTCTTTCACATTATGATTCAAAGATCAATTTCAAGAAGAGGGAAGTTACAATTATTGAGAATGGTGTTGAATCCCTTATCTTTAGAGCAGAAACCTTTCCAGATGATTCTGGTCTAGATCCACCCCCAATAGCTCTAATGAATTAAATTATTAGTGAGGAAGGGAATAGAATATCTATGGGTGAGGAAAATAATGTTCAAATAAATTATGTACATATTATGTAAGAATATGTTGATGTATTTCTAAAGGATTTACCTGGACATCCTCTAGAGTGGAAAATTGAGTTTTATATTGATTTAATTCATAGTTCAAGGCCTATATCAGAGACCCCTTATATAATTTCCACAATGAAATTAGTATAATTGAATAAAAAACTATAGGAATTGAGTGATAAAGGATGTATTATCCCTAGTGTTTCTCTATGGGGATCCCATGTTCTTTTCGTTAAGAAGAAAGATGGATATATGAGGTGGTGCGTTGACTATAGGGAGATCAATTCTATAATAATAAAGAACAAGTATCCCCTACCTATCATTAATGATTTATTTGATCAAATTCATCGAGACCAATATTTTTTGAAGATTTACCATTGATCTGGATATCATCAGTTGCAAGTAAATAAGGAAGACATTCCAAAGACAACATTTCGAACCAGGAATGGGCATTATGAGTTTACAGTAATGCCTTTAGGACTGACTAGTGCATTATTAGTTTTTATGGATATACTAAATAGAGTTTTAAAGGAATATATTGATGAATTTGTGGTAGTACTTATTGATTGTATCTTGGTATGCTCCATTAGCTAAAAAGATCATGAAAATCACATGTGCACTATTCTGAAGACTCTTAGAAGAAATGAATTATATGGGAAGTTTAACAAGTGTGAACTTTGGATTA
Source organism: Viscum album (assembly GCA_963277665.1). Lineage (NCBI taxonomy): Eukaryota > Viridiplantae > Streptophyta > Magnoliopsida > Santalales > Viscaceae > Viscum > Viscum album. Next base: position 1,023,809,447 of record OY728157.1, read on the forward strand.
AATTAGCTTCCTTTCATGGCCACATTATCTCTAAGGATGGAATATATACTGATCCTATAAAGACAAAATCTATTCAAGAATGTCCTACTCCAATGAACATAACTGAGGTACGTAGTTTTATTGGTTTTGCAGGTTGTTATCGGTGTTTTATTCATAACTTCGCCTATTTAGACAACCTAATGAACAAGCTTACATGTAATGGGGTTAAGTTCGTATGGACAAAAGAATGTGAGGACTGTTTCGAAGAATTGAAGAAGAGATTATTGAATGCTCTGATCCTAACTCTACCATTGGGGAATGATGGGTTTGTGATCTATAGTGATGCATCAAATAAAGGACGTGGTTATATCTTTATTTAGAATGATAAATTTATTTCCTATGAATCACGGTAGTTAAAAATTCATGAACAAAACTATACTACTCATTATATTGAGTTAGTTGCTGTGATATTTGCTCTAAAAATATGGAGTCACTATATCTATGGTGAAATATGTGAGATATATATAGATCACAAGAGTCTGAAGTATATCTTCTCACAAAAATAAATCAACATGAGACAAAGATGATGGCTTAAACTAATCAAGGATTATGATTGCTCCATACACTACTACCCCAAAAAAGGCCAATAAGGTAGTTGATGCATTAAGTGGGAAGGATCATAGAGTTTTAAACAAAATGAGGATTGAAAGGGATACTGTATTCATGGATCTAATAAGGATGGACATGGAAATTATCAAAGAAGGTGAAACATCATTAATTTTTCAATTTGTTTCCCAACCGTAGTTATTAAAAAGGATTAAAATATCTTAGCCCGATGATGAGAACATTCAAAAAAAATATTAATTCTGTAAAAGATGGGAAGTTGGATGAATTCATTTCTAAATACGGAATTTTGAAATTTAGGAAGAGGATATATGTTCCCTTTATACCCAAGATGAAAAGTGAGTTGTTGGATGATTTCCATAGATCAAATTTATCTTTAGATCATCACACTGAAATGTAATTTGAAGGAACATTTCTAGTGGGACAACATGAAGTGGAAATTTTTTGATTATGTATCAAGGTGTTTAGTCTTTCAACAAGGCCAAACAAAAACATCCTAGAGGATTCAAGAAACCTCTACCTATTACTACATGGAAATTTTATGACATCTCCATGGATTTTGTCACTGGATTACCCAAAACTCTGAGAAAAAATGATGCGATATGAGTAATTGTTGATCAACTTATGAAATCTACACATTTACTCACTATAGGGGAGGATTTTCCTCTAGAGCGCCTAGCAAGACTCTATATCAATGATGTTTTGAGACTTTATGGAGAACCTTTCTTAAATTTTTATGATCGTGATTCACAATTTACAACAAAATTCTGGGAAAGTCTTCAGGAATATTTGGGTACTGAGCTTCGATTGAGTACAATTTATCACCCACAAACTGACGGGAAATCAGAAAGGGTGATCCAAACCTTGTAGGACATGTTGAGATAAATTTCACTTGACTTTTAAGGTATATTGCATCAATATTTACCTTTAGTGGAGTTTTCCTACAATAATAGTTTTTATTCAGGCATTCAAATGGCATTATAAGAAGTATTGTATAGAAAGAGATGTCATACACCAACATGTTGGGATGAAGTCGGTGAAAGGAAGCTAATGGGTCCAGAGCTTGTGGAGGAAAAAAGTGAAGGTATTGACTACTCAAGACCATATCAAAGTATCTCAAAGTGGAAAAAATATATGATTATAATTGAAGTAATGACTTGTAATTTAAAGTGGGAGATCATGTTTTCTTTCAAGTTTCTCCATGGAAGGGTGTTATAAGATTTGGGAAGAAAGGGAAACTGAGCCCTAGGTATATAGGCCCTTTTAAAATTCTAGAGATAATTGGAGATGTTGCATATCATTTGGCTATGCCACCCAGCCTGTTTAAAATACACAATGTGTTCCTTGTCTCATTGCTGAGAATTTACATACCAGACCCAACGCATGTCCTCACTTCTAAAGGTATATAATTGGAACCTGACTTATCTTACTGTGAAGAGCCTATCTAAATTCTAGACACTAAGGAACATGTGTTGAGGAATCAGAAAACTAAACTGGTAAGGATACTTTGTAAAAATCATAAAATCGAAGAGGCGACATGGGAGCCTGAGGTGCTTATGATGAAGGACTACCCAAATCTTTTTGTGAGGTAACATTATGGTAATTTTGAGGAAGAAAGTTTTATGAGGGGATAATGTAACACCCCAAGATTTTGAAATTAAATTTAATATTGAATGCATGAAACACTGAGTCTCTACAAAAACAACACTTTTTTATTACCTAGACAATAAAAATAATTTTTTCCACCTCTATGATTTGAATTTCAAAAAACTGACATACATGGTTGCGTTCAGTAAGATATTTAGAGTTTGATAAGATAAACTTAATTTTTTGTGAATAGTTACAAACCCTTATGAATAGTAATATGACTATGATGAATATTAAATCATATTATGACTTTATTGTATTAAGGTTATAAAATAATGAGATCTTGATTAATTTCTCAAGGTGATATAAAACAAATTATTGGATTAAAATTGTTATTTTTAAAATAAATTAGGATTTTATTTAGAAATTAAATTAATAATTTTTAGAAAATTATTTTTAAAAAATGGAGTTCATTTTTAAATTCTAAAAATCAAAAAATAGTTATGATTAATTTTTGGTATTTTTATAAAATACTCGAATTTTTGATGAATTGTAAAATATGGTAATTTACCGTATGTATACATTATCAGGTAAATTAACTATTCTTAGCAACATGGATGATATAATCACACTTGATTTGAACTCACATGAACTTATTACTATTATGGTTCACATGAATCGACACTATTTTTTTTCTTGAGGTAAATAATAAAATAATGAATAAGATATTCAAAATTCACTCCTCTCCTCTATTATAAAAACCTCCTTCACACCCTCTTATATTCACTTTTCTAAAGCCTTGTTCCATGTCTAAATTCTTCTAAAATATCCTATAAATCTCCTCCCCCATGTCCATTATCCCCTGGTCTCATAAAAGACCAAAACCTCTCCCCTAAAGAGGCTCTCACAGAAGACAACTTCAATAGGTAAATTCCTCTTTTCATTTCTTTTATTTGAAGTTACTTTCTTTTTCATTTTATTTCCTCACGTCCTTTAATAAAAATATTGTAATGACTCCATTAACATATATTTACTATAATTTTGTTATGATAAAGTATTAATTCCTCATTAATTCTCATTTTGTCTTCTTTTATACTAGAAATGAAAACACCATCCGATATGTGTTAATTTATCACATTCAAGGATGAAGGTTTTCAATTTCTATTACCATCTTCAATTCGGATCATGAAACCATTTTTATGGATTAACGAGACCACAATATATCTATTATAACTTATTTAAGGTTTGGTAATCCTTTTATATATATGATATTAATTTATATATCAAAATGAGTTTGTTGTGATCAAGAACCGCCAATTAACCCAAACAATTGTCATTAAAGTTTTATATAATGATTCTTATTCACTCCCAATAACCAAACAAATTTTATAACCATGTAATATTCTAGTTCTTAAATAATAAAATATAACTTATATTTGGGACACCTATTCTCATTATGCATTTTTAACTGTACATGAATATAAGTAAATTAGTCATGAAAGCTAAGGAAGAAAACGCTCCCAAACAGTGAAATTGAATATATTAACCCATCAGAAGGCCATGAATGAACCTAATAATGTTATAATAAATCAATTACATGTATAATAGGTTATATAGTTATTAATTTATGAACCTAAATTTGATAATTCAGGTCATTAGGATCAAGTGAGGAATACCTTTGGATGTAAGGTAAGGGTTTTCCACCCGAACCTCCATTTTCATTTGGGTTGCTTTTATTGTCTACTTACATCAATGAAATTATTATGTATTATTATGTATTATTATGTATTATTATGTATTATTATATAATCCTAAAAAATTGTGTGTTAGTGTTCAATATATGTTTACCAAACAAAATCTTTATTTTATTTTATGGGGAGTTACACGTTTTAAAAGGAACTTTCAAAATTCTTTCCAAAATACAAGCCTGGTTCAAGGGAATTTCACAAATATTTTTACCTATTTTCAAGGTCACTCAATAATATGTTTTTAGCAACCATTATCTTTATAAAATCACTCATTTTATTATTAAAATACTATCTTAATTCACTTATGGTTTTATACAAATACCTTTCCAAAAGAACTCTTCTTTTTAAAGTAAAAGAGTATTCTTCTCAAGAATTACTCGATGATTTTATAAGATTATCTTCATATATTTAAACAAAATAGTTAATTCTTATGTATGATATCATGTAAAATATTTAATTGAATGGTTTATGATTAGTTTTACTATGTATGTGCTATCTTAAAACCGTTCACCAATTTACTCAGAACAGTTAGTGTTTATGCTTCATGTTCGAGGAACGTTATTTACATTTCATATATTAGTTTTAATATGAATGTATATGTTGTCTATGTTTATACCCATTAATATGAGGAATTAATTGGAGTTAAGAAGTGAAATTTGGGGCTTGCTATAGACCTTCTATGCATCGGTAGGTCTGATGAGACAAACTATGGTCTTGGCACAAGGCAATGACAAAATGATTATTTATGGTTTTGGCACGAGGCCTCAACGGTATGATTATGATGTTAGACATTATGAATTAACTCATTATAAAACTAGTAATTAAAACATCCTGATATAATTCAGCTAATAGAGTACCCATGATTATGGCATTATTTATTCAGCTCTTATTCTTTCCATAATGTGTTCACGTTCATTTTTTTAAGGAATGTATTTTTAGTTAATCACCATGCCTAATGTTTATGTTTATGATAACTTATTCTATATTTATTACCCTTATCGAGAATTTGAGATCACCCCTTTCTTATGTTTCGTTTTCCCAAGACATGAAGAGGTATATTATGAATGACATGAAAAAATAACCTAGGAGTTATGGATGTTTTCAAAGGAGTTTCTAAAATGTTTTTTCATTTCAATTTGTAATGTTGAAATTATGTATGTATCTTGTTTCTGAAGCTACTAAACTAATCAGTCCTTTGGGATGTATATTCCTTGTTTATATTCCAATGTAATAAAATAAGGCACCAGCTCTGGGAAACTGGGGTTAGGACCTTACACGAACAGTGTCCATTTTTTCCATAATCTAAAATCTTTTAAAATAAATCAGGACTTCTTTTCATTGAAAATATCAAATACTTTAAACTTAACTTATTCCTTTCCCTTACTCATCCTTAAACCCTATGAATAAATTTTAAAATCATAGGATGATCACAAAATATTAGTAAGGGATTTAAAAATAAAAGAAACTATTTGTTTGGTAAAAACATGAAAAATCATATAATGGTTACCTTTATCTTCAAAGTTATTTGAGAATATAAAATAAAAAAAATCACATGAATAAAAAACATGAATTTTTCTTAAGAAAGATCATTAAAACCCATATAAAAAAATTAAACCTCTTTTGTTGACTTAGAGCATCATAAACATAAAACTCTTTCAAAATCCTTTTAATTGGAATAACCATAAGGTCGATTTCTAACATTATCATTACCCAATGAATTGGATAACTATAATGAGTTCGTATAAGCTATATCAAGATCACTCATGAGCTATAATGGGGATCAACCATTCATATAAACTATATCAAACTCACCTATTTTTCACGAGCTATAATGGAGATCAATCATTTGTATAAGTTGTATTGGGCTCACCCATAAGCTATAATGGGGCTCAACCCTTCGTACAAGTTGTATCGGGCTCACCCATTTCATTTAATTCTCAAGTAATATATCAAGAGTAAAACACTCTCATCATAAAACCCTTTAAAAACTCATTTTAAATCCATATGAAAACACATTCAAATAAAAATACTCTTTTCTTTTGAGAACCCATTTTAAATTCTGAAACACTTTTTTATTTGAAAACCCATTTTCAATACCAAAATAAATAAATAAAAAGAAATCGGTTTTTTTTATTTAAGAAAACATGTTATATTAAAAATGAAACTAGAAATAAAATAAAAGTCATGATGACATAAAAGGTCATTATCACCGTACTTTAAAAATAAGACATTTCATTTTTCATTTATCAAAATGTTTCTTTTTAAGACATATAAAAAAGATTCATTTTGAAAACATTTGAATTAAATTAAAAATAAAATGTCCTTTTTAACCCATTTATATGCATATAAATAAATATGTGAAATAATATCAAGAATATTAACATGGAGAAAAGATTTTGAAATTAAATCTTCAAACATTCAAAGTGTCCCATACCACTTTGAATGTTTAAATCATAAGCCCCATTAAAGAATAATATATAAAAATAAATAAATAACATTAGAATAGATAAAATATGGATATATAATGTAAAAGGGGTTGTACATACACCATAAAAATGAATAAAGGTGCATATCATCAAGAAATTCCTCAATGAAAGGAGATTGAGACAAAATCTCTTACAACCATGGTGACATATGAATTGGAAACCCCAAAAGTAATAATCATTAAATGAAAAATTTAAATACCATGAAAACAAAATAATTTATAATATAATATATCATAATAGGTAGTCGATACACCACACAAAATAAGTAGTGAATATGACATTTATCTCACAGATGTAAAAAGTGATATGAAAATACCTTATATTGATTCTGCCTTGTGATGTGTGTCTTTTTCTTCCCAAATAATAAACCTATGTTAATTATTTAATTAATTCAAAACCTTTTTCAAGTTTATCATTACTTTTAATTCACTTATTACAATGTTGTAAACAACTACTTAAACAACTATGTTTATGTTGGGTGTTTTGATCATATTCGGTTTATGTGTCAAAATCTACATTGGTAGGTCAACTATGGTCAAAGGGGTCATTATATAAACATTTCCAGAATAATAATCATGACATAATTATAATATTTATACATCAATTACACTTTTAAAACTAATCATGGAAGATGATTATGAAAAAATAACCAACATTACAATCCTGGAAATAGTAGGTCGCACATACACATGATTAACATTCTCATTTTTGAATGATCGTTATGAAAAGAATGTAAGTAACATTTATCTTTCAATAATTACCATTATATTGTAAATACCATGATATTTAATCATATATACTTATATATAATTCTTGTTATGTAAAAGGAATCGCATCACGTCGAGGATGTGGTAGTCTAAACATCTACTAACGACATTATCACTTTTTCGATGCGGGAAAAGGTAATAAATGAAACGATATATTATATTTATAGAAAGGTAATTATGTCATAAATATCATATAGATTTCAAGTATAAATATATTATGAGTTTTGGGTTACAATTACATTCAAACACACACACAACTCACACGAATATATATTTCGTTTATATCACATATATTTAATTAAAATAATCATATGTAATGTGTGAATGTATCACATCTCTTTGAGGAGGTAGTAGTCCACACATCCACAAACGACATTATCCTATTTACACAAAATGGAAATAATTAAGGTATGTGTATATAAAAATTCCAAAAGTATTAATACATCACAAATATCACATATATATATATTATATAAAATATTTTTCTATCATAATTTCCATCCATGAGAGGTGGTAATGAAAAAACAAATGACATAATTAAGTGAGCCAGTAGTTCGTCGTACACGAATGATAATTTTGTTACCCATTTTATGGAAATGTGTGTAGGTGTAGTTTGAACCTTTATTATAAAAACATCTATATATATTGATAATACTTATGTTATTATATAATCATGTAATAATAGGAAATTAAGGGAGTGGAGAATGAAAAAAACAAAAATTCATGTTGACGAATGTTACCACTTTTTTGGGGAACTCTTTTTTGTTTAAAAAAAGATTATTTGTTGCCTTCCTACACAAGGTGAGTCTTCTAGTGTGAGGGTAGATATGTTAATAAATTAGTTGGTAAGGGGTTGGCTAAGCCGAAAGGTCTAGAGAGGTGTAAAGAGAGGGGGAGGAGAGCAGTCTTCTTATAAAAGGGGAAAATGACATATTGGGTATGCTTGAAAATAATTGTGTACTTCCCACGTTTTACTTATCCTATAAGGGTCCAAAATCTACATTTCTAGATCCTTATAGGTGGAATGGTCGAAATATTGTCATAAAGTAATTTTTAGATAAGTGTAGGATCATTTTTACACCTTATTTTCCAAGTTTAGTCATTAATTAAGCTTGTTTTTTATTAATCAATGTAATTAATTTTAATTACTCTCAGTGATAATTTTTGTCAAAACTAAATTTAACTTATTATATATTATAAATTCTTATGATTTGAAATATGGAATCCATTTTTTCAAATTTCAATCACATAATTGGCAGAAATTAATTTAAAATTAATCCCACGGACGGGACGTGACATCGGGTTTTTAGAGTGAGAATGTTCAAAAGTTAGGTAAGTTTTTATATATAAATTCAATATGAAATTGTTTTCAGTGACCTAAATTTGTTTTAATGATATAAAATTGATCAAATTATATTATCAAACTAAATAAAAACATAATTTAACTATATAAATAAATTTTATGAAATAACAGTTTTGAACTAAAATTTAGTATTATTGACTATTCATCAAAATATAAAATGTCTCCGAAAAAATATCAAAAATACACCAAAGTAAATTTTGATATCCTAATTTCAAAAATTAAGTTTATATTTTAAAATAAAAATTCTTAAAGTGTCAAAAATTAGGTTTAAAACAGTTTCTCCATTAAAATCCAGTAAAACCGCTTTTTTCAGAAAAATGCCATTTTTAAGCGTAGAACTATATTTATTATTTTTTCTATAACATTTATTATATAAAATTAAAAACATTTTATAAATATATTTAAACATGTTATAGTTATTCCTATTCATTCCTTTTGATACAACGTATATGTGATAACTTCCATATTAAATAATAATATTAATAATATATTATTATTCGGTATGACACAGTTTTTCATGCAATGCAAGACTTAAGAAAAACTTATTATTGCTTATTGTGTATTCTATTGGACATATAATCCCTCTTAAGGTAAAATTACTATCTAATTCATAAATATTAATAAATATGAAAATGACGTATTCTATCTTTATCTAGGATGTTACATCCTTTATATTCTATTGATCATTATTTCCATCTAGAATTAATGTGTAACCAATGAATTCATCTTATAAACATGTTTAAACTATAATTTCATAATTTATTTAATATATTTCATTACCTTCATTCCAACGGCAGGGTGATAACTATAATAATAATAGTAATAGTATATTATTTTTCGGTAAAACTCGGGCTTGTGTGCAACATAAGTCATCAAAGACAAACGATATTGTGTGCAATGCAAGATGAACTTGGTATTACATGTGATGCAAGATAAACTATGTATATCATGAAAAAAAATATTAAATAATTTAAATTAATTTAAATGAATATATTTCATAAAATCTTAGGATGTTACATCCTACCCCTTTAAAATGAATTTCACCTTTGAAATTCATATTGGTTATCAAAGGTTTAATACTTGAAAGTTCAATTCTTAGAAACCCACATCATAAAAATGAACAATAAAATTTCATTTAAAAAACTAAATTTGAAACATTAGAATCAACTTATAACAGATGAATATTCATTCATGAATCACTAGGATCAACTTCTAATGGATCACATAATCCTCAAAAGTGTAACATGATATTACTCCTAATTTTAGGTATTAACCAAAACCAATATGGTTATCACATATAAAGATAATTCAAAAATTGATGAGATAATGTATTAATATATAATTTCAGTAGTAATACCCAAATTAAAAAAAAAATCATTCCAATATGAATCTTCCTGCCTAAAGAACTAGAATCAACTTTTAACGGATCACAATATCCTCAAAAGGATAACATGATATTTCTTCTAACTTTAGATATTAACAAAAAACTAATATGGTTAGAACATAGTAAGATAATTAAAACATTGATAAGATAATGCATTAATATCTAATGTTTAATAGTAATACCCAAAGTTAAAACTCAATCATTCCATAGATATATAACCCTAATGGTCTCCAAATCCATTAAACTTACAACCATAAAAATTGAGGTATTATTCCTTAAATAACTTTTAAATATATACCTTAGACATCTATAGAAACTCAATAAATGTATCCCAAGGTATTTCCATTATTTAAAGTATTAAAATAGGGGAACCAAATACATTGGGATTATGATAATCCTTTGAAAAATATAGAACTACCTGGAGCTTCTATCACTTCACCAGATGACCCAACATCAACTGTAGAGTAGTAAATGATTTCACCATACCTTTCTTATTCTAATAATGAATATTTCCACCCTATGTAATTTTCCTTAGACACACGTTATCATAATTTCCTAACTCATTGTATTTAAAGCATCTTAATGCTGATTGGATACCTATAATCTCATTGTTGGTTTGTTCAGGACTCTTTTCCTTACAATCACAAACCTTATGTTCAAACGTTCCACACTAGTAAAACTTTCTATATCCTAACATACATTCCCAACAATTTATTTTACCACACTTGGAACAAGTTTTATGCTTACCTACATAATTATTAGTTGTTTCATTGTCTATTTCTTTCTGCCTTGACCATTTCTTACTCTTGTCAACTCATGAAATGTAAGTTTCAACAAACACCATTTCAACTTCCTCAGCACAATGAACAAATTTTTTATAACTTTTAAATTCTTGAGAGGCTAAAGATATTCATATTCATCATTTAAATATTAAGTAAAATATATTAATGTTATTTTCAATGTATCAGATAAATTCTGAAAAATACTTGGCCAATCTTGTGAAGTATTCTTCATATGAAACCATAGAATCTTAATCTGTTTTCCTTAACTCTAGGAATTGTTTCTCCATCCTATGCCAAAAAACCTTAGGGAAATATTTTTCAAGGAAAATATCCTTGAATTATTTCCATTCCATGTAATCAAAATCATCTTTCTATCTATTATTCTTAACCAAATTCCATCATTTATCATCTTCATCTTCAAAATGCTTTCAAAATGGTAGATGGAAAGAGTTAACTTTTGACTTTTCAAATATCCCATGACTTCAAATGTCTTCTCTAAGACATTTATCCATCCTTCAACTATCACTGGGTCAGATGATCCCTAAAATGATGGAGTATTTTTCCCATTAATTGCTCCACAAAAGACATATTCCTTCAAGGTAGATTGGTTTACTCTCTAGAATGGATACCACCACCATTTATCACCTGATTGAATTGAGCCATTATTTAAACAAATGGTTTTTTCTTGATTCTAACCATCTCAGGATGCTGATTTGTAAGGATATCTTCCTCTTGGTTCATTCCCACCACTGCTTCCATATTTCCTCTATGGAAAAACCATTCTGAACATACATATTTTAAATTAATCAACATGATAATCTTCAAATGCTATAACATTTTCACTTGATAAGGTTCATGGGATTTGAAAGGATATCTTCCTCTCGGTAACCATCTCTATGTATACTTTTCGAAGGTTCATAGGAAATTAGTGCAGGCCTCATTTATTTTCTTTTATGTGGTTGTTGAAGTACATTTCTTCTACTTCATCTCTTTCAATATGCTATGTTAGAAATTTGAATTTTGGAGACTTATCAACTTATTATATAGATTTTGATAATGAAAGCAATATTAATACAATGAAATCACTAAATGGGCATGTTTTCACTACATGTGAGGGAACTATCTCTTGAAAATGTAATATACAATTAATGGTGGAACTTTCAACCACTGATAATGAGTACATTACACTGATATAGGCTGTTAACAAATCCATTTAGATTAATGGTTTAATTTTTTAACTTAGTTTATATAGTTATGTTATTATAGTTTATTGTGATTCAAAATATTCCTTACATCTCTCTAAAAAACTAGTATGTCATGATATGTCCAAGAATATTGATATTAGGCTTCATTTTATTAGATAGGTTATTAAAAGGGGAACAATGTGTGTCAATGAGATATCCACCAATGATAATCCAACATATAGTTTAACTAAAGATATGGATTTATCCCAATACAAACATTGTTTAGATATTTTGAACTTTATTACACTTGAATAACATTGGGTGCAAGTAAATCACCGTTATTTTGTTTTAGTTTCTTTTGTAAATGGTGTAGATTTTTTGATTTTAACATTCTTATAATTTCCAAATGAAACTAATCTATTGTAAGATTTTTTTTGAATTTAGCATGTTTAGATATTATTTATAATTATTTTCCTATTCTTTCCTACCATTTGTTTTTTATTTTCTCATATTTGATGTTACCTTTACGTTGGGTTGAGATGACCCTTATGTGGAGTCTGGTTGACACTTCTGTAAAGGTCACATAATCCTTACGTAGAGTCTGAATATGACTTATACATTGATCCTTCTATGTGACACCCTCTAGGCCACAATTATGTTTAATTTTGAACTTTGTTTATATCTTTTTAGGTTCCAGTGGATTTCAAGAGTCAGTGGTTGAAAATTTGGAGTTTTAGGAAAAACAGGACAAGAGCACAGTTATTGCTAACTGTGTAGTATCCATGCAATATGGTTTTGTGGATTCTAGTGGTGTTTTCAAGGTTTGAGCATTGGTTTTAATATTTTACGTGTAACAACCCAATAATTTATAAATGAAATTCCCTTAAAATGAGTAAATTCCTTATTATGTAATGATGTTATATAAAATGCCTGCACTACTTTGTTTTCTTAGACCATTATAAGTTATATCCTATCAGATTTAAAATAATGTTAAGCATCATGACTATTGATAATATATTTATTGTACAGTAACCATTATGACTATTATATATTAAGGGTTATGATAAATCCAATTGACTCATATGAAAGAAGCAATGACCTCGACCGCTAGGATCATACCCTATGAAGCCTATTTATTACAGCTTTTGAGGGAGATAACATCACTAGGGTTTGACATTGACTAAGATAAAGCGAAGATTCAATAGATAAATCACAAGAAAAACCATTTATGGGAGATGTTAAATCTTATCAAGATCTTGACCCAAACCATGTTTACTAAACCACCCCAAGAAAGCATCACCATCGCACACCTTATCCCTATGGAATATGCTAGTATAATAAAGTGTTATGTATCTAGACCCTAATAGTATGCATTTTTATATTTTATTTTTAATAAAATAATGATTGTATTTATACCTTTTTATTATTACTTTATAAACGATTAATGATATTAATGAAAATTATATTTTGATATGAATAAATCAAACATGTATTTTTTTTGGGAAATATACATATAATTTAAATTAAGACACTCTTTTTGAATAAATTAATTTTTATTGAAATAAAAATTATTTTAATAAAGTATTCTAATTAAATAATATAAATTGGAATATAAATGGTAATATAATTTAATAAATTTCAATATAATATTTATAAGGGTCTAAAAACTGTTATCGTCATAAAAACTAGTAATTTTCAATAAATGGGGGCTTTGATTTAAAAGTGTAAATTCTCATATTTAGATAATTATTTTTATAAAATAAGTATTATTTTTATAAAATAAATATTATTTTTATAAAATAAATATTATTTTTATAAAATAAATATTATTTTTGAAGTTATCACATCAAAATTATCCAACGATGAATTTTTCATAATTTCTAGAGATAATTAATTTTTTGGGTAAAAGTTAAATATGGTATAAATATATGGTATGTATTATGATTTCATAAAAATACCAAAAGTGATGTAATAAAAAATAGAGTATCTATGACCAAAATTATATTTCCTATTTAAAATAGTGTGTTCTGAATTTATTTTATTAATTTTATAGACTCTTGATTAATCCTCCAAAACCTATATTATAATTTAAGCTTTTAAAATTAATTATCAATGAATATGGCTGACTCTAACATCCCCAAGGATACTATTTTAATTATTTTGGTTCCTAGCCTTATAAAATATTGAAAACCACTCCTATTTGGTAGAAATCATGGGAAAATCATGGTAAGGTTTGTGGTTTTGATTATTTTATCATATAGAGTCAAAAACCTATGTTTAGAAATTAATAAAGCATCCCCTCTATTTTTCTATAAAAATACACCCAAACTCCCATTATTATTTACTAAAAACCCCTTTATAATGAAGTTACTTTTCACTTAACCCTCTATATCTATCCCAATTTTATTCCAAGCTCTTTAGAATCTCCTCCCATGTTTTTAGAAGCACCCTCTCAAGGTAAGGGATCCTCTCCTCCTCTTTATTCAAACAATTCCTTTATAATATCCCATTTGATTTCCAATTTATCATGTTGGAATATGTTTTTAAACCTCACTCTTACTATCCTTATGATTTTCAAGTGACGAGAGACATCACTTCACTCTCATTAAACCCTTCTATGAATTTATATGTACACCTGTTATGTTATTGAAATTATCATGTGATTTTTCATGTCAAACATTTGTGTAGTGAATACTCATACACATTTCTACTCAAAGGTATTAAAATAGATAAAAATATCATTCGTTTATTAGGTACTTCCATTTATACAACACACTATCATTGATCATGGAGTTAAAAGTGATAAAATATGCTCTTATATTGTATGATCTTTATGGCACACAATTTCATGTACATGATCTCTGCGCTTACATCATTCATCGAATTTCAGGTGCTAGCGTGGAGCTCTAACAATTCATTTGATGTCATGAAGATCACCTTGATCTAATGTCATTCATTCGCTAAATAATCCTTGGATTGTTCGCTTAGATAGAGACTTTCTCTCTCTAGGAAGTAGGAGTAGAGATGATCTCTCAATCCATTGGAATGAACTGCACTATAGAAAAGTGCATTGGGAGACTTATATAGTGCATGTTAGAAATATCTAGATAGGGTTTCCATTCCTCATATATTTAATGTCCACTAATTAAGAAATAAATAAATAGTTATGATGAACTTACTACATCATAAGTATTATTTATATTTTATCACTTGAAATATATAAATATATTATGTGATAAAATCAATTCATTAACTTTTACATGTAATTCCTACTAATATTAAAGGAACTTTTAATATTAAAATAATAT
Organism: Viscum album; assembly: GCA_963277665.1. Classification (NCBI taxonomy): domain Eukaryota; kingdom Viridiplantae; phylum Streptophyta; class Magnoliopsida; order Santalales; family Viscaceae; genus Viscum; species Viscum album. Next base: position 1,023,824,659 of record OY728157.1, read on the forward strand.
TTGTTCGTATAATATTATTCCATGTATTCACTTAATACCTTGTGAATGATTTTAATAAATAAATTCAACTCAATTATACTATACTCGAATAAAAATAAATTTATATATTGGTGATCATTAGTACTTGGACAACTCTTGCACCTCATGTTGCGACCCACCATATCCTATATAAATATTCACCAGAATAGGGCATAATCTTGAATGCGCTATTAGGTAGAATCTTGAATGTGTTATTGTGTGTGACCCTCTAAACCTTTATCTAGGTAGCAATGAATAGTATTCACAGACAAAGAGTGGATTCTAAAAACTCATCATGACCTCTAAAAGGATAAAGAATAATCATAACAATGACAGCCTTTCCCATGAACATGCACTGTGTAATATAATCTTTTTGTCTCGAAATATCTCATAAAGCGGGATGCACAACTTGTGTCATCATCCACTCTTGCCTTATTATTTTTTGATCTAACTGGAAAGAATTACCTTCGACTACCCTAGTAAGGGATTTATGAAGGTGCTACCATCCTAATCAACTATTCCCGAGATATCACTTCCTCAACTCTGACAAAACAAATTGAACCTTGACCATTCAACCAATGTCATACCACTAAATACACACCCAACATAAGTTATCTTATCACAAATCCATTATCATGGTTTTTACCTTGTATCGTTTTATGTAATCAAATGGCACACATTGATAATGACCTAAAGTCAAGAGACTAATATATATGCCCACAGATATGAACAACCAATGAAACTTGAAACTTGTGGTGTTCCTATTGGAGAGTCTTCCCTCATAATCTCATTTACTCGAGATCACTAAGTGTGAAATTCATGATAAAAGTCTCAATTCTTATGATCCCTCAACACCTGATGGTCACACGTCATCTATCTTGTCAGTATGATGAATATGGATCATAAAATATAACATTATGATTATTTTCATAGTATATATAGGTTCTCATTATAGTTTGGGTACTACTATAACTCTTTGATGTGACACATTATCTAAGAAAATTTCCATAAAAATAGTGGACGTAGAAGTATCAACACTGTTATGCTAAGATAAAAACAAGTATATATTGAACTGTATACATCTAATGGTAATCAAAGTACAACATAATTTCGTTCTAAGGAACCCACTTTCAATAGATTCTCATCCTAGTGGTCAAGGGAAACTTCATAAAGTTATCCTTGTACTTCGTATGGTTGGAACACAACTTCATATGTCTCATTTTGAAGGCAGATGGAAGTTCATAAGGTTCAATGGAAAGTTTATAAGGTTCATTTATAAATTTTTAAAGTTTATTTCACCATAAGAAATGGAAGCTAAGAAATAGTATGGAATAGGAAAAAGGGAACTCACACTAAGGATCGTAAGGTTCATTTAAACTTATGAAATGGTCACTGTTTGAAATTTGACAAAGTCATTGCCTCTCTAGGAGAACATAAGGGAACTCATAAGGTTCCCACACTTATTAAATTTGTGAATATGAGTTCTTGAGAAGGTTCAGATAGTTTTAAAGGATTCACTTTTCTTTGAATGAATCCATGATTCTATCAAAAGAATATGAAGATAAGAATTGAATAAAAAAATCCATTCTACAAGGGAATTTGAGAATGTAGAATGAATCAAGGCTATAGATGTCATCTAATAAGGCCATCATGCCATAAATGAGGGAACCACGCTATGAGTGCGTGATGAAAGTAATGTTAGAGGAATGTTATGGGATGCAACAAGTGATGCCACAACCGTGACCATGCTACTGCATGATGTCATGCAGACGTAGATTATGAAGAAGCCTATTTTTCAGAGAGTTGATGAAAATGGAAAGATGTTGCTATTATTAAGTTATATTTCAAGGAAAGAGAATCTCATGTCTTGTAGAGATTTGAATAAAATCTTTGATAGGGACTAAATGAGTTTTGAGGATAAGATCACGCTATCTCAAATCAAGTAAGAGTTCTATATTCAAATATAGAAATAATATTGTGTGACTCTCAATATAAAAGATAATAATAATAAAATAGATTATATCAAATGCTGGTATCATCTATATATTCTCTAAAGTCGAAGAAAGAGAGGAGACCTAAAACTGCATCCATATTGCATATTAAATGTGTCAAATACAAGAGGGAGAACCAACAATGTTGTGAAGAATTTATCTTTCACTTTTGGAAAATGAGATATACCAGCATGGAAACATCTACAGATTATCATTCAGGCCAAAGAGGTGAGAGATTCAGTATAAGATACCCTATATCAGGTCTAGAGATTTTTGCGAGTAAGTGACTGATGCTAGGAATACGGGTCCAAGGGTGTAAACCTATACATTATTTTATTAATAATAAAATAAGAATTGTGTGGTAATGGGATTAAAATTTTTAGGTGTGGAGAAGCACTTATCGAAATTAGACCCAACACAGAAATTGTCAGATTCAACAGATATTTTGTAATGTACATAACAAGGGAGTCATGAGCAACAAAAACTTTTCCGATGAAACTAAGAACTAAAAGAATCTTTCAAATTAAATTTATAAGTAATTTAAATGGATAGGAAAAAATAATACATTGGTCTTGAGATAGAGAGAGCTCCAAATTTCATTGTGAATAACAATTCTCCAATTTGACCAACTCATGCACAATAAACATAACAGTCTATTTATAGATTTATGGGTTGGGGTTAAATATTATTTAAAAGCTCATAGGCCCTTAATAATACATTAAACCAATAAATAACTCTATTCCATGTGATAATAATTTTATTATTGTTTTCTCATGGAATACACTAACTGGTGCAAAGATAAATATTATTTTACCATCTTGAAAATTAATATTTATCATCAGACCTTGACTTGGTCCACTCATCCTCCTTGGAATTTATTGAATACCAAAATAAATATTTAATTAATTTTTTATTTATTAAATAAATATTATATATCTACACAATTAAATAATTACCTTCTAAGTAAATATTTATTTAATTTATGAGATCGATAAATCCTGAATAAAATTATTCCACAGAATTGAGAATAATATTTATTTCAATAATTAAATTAAAATATAATTTAATTGATATCAACAATAACACTTAGTGTGTGGCCCTCTAAGATTTTTCCTTATTGGAATTAGGCGTACTTGTGTAAAGCCCAAGATTACTACCTTGTAGTGGATCAAGGCACTCAACATGAAGATGTTAATGTCGTAACATCATCAACCACAGAAAGGCACAAACTTTGTAATATAATTTTTTGTCTCAATATCTCATTAAGAAAGTTCCATACTTGAATCATCAACCTTAATTCTTGGTATATATTTCTTTGATTATTTGGAATGAACATACCTACATCACCATGGTCATGAAATTTATTATGACGATTTCATTCCAATTAAAGGGCTAGGATATTTACTTCCACAAATGGAAGAGACAAATTTTTTCTTGAATTATTCATTAATAATATATTGATCATGACATACCTAGCATATCCTACTTAGTGTGAACATAGTGCATCATAGGTTTTGTCAATACATCTAAGTATGTGAGTCACAATATTTATTAATAATAATTTTAATGTCTAAGGATCGTTACATATGCTCACATATAGGAATATTTGATGACACACAGACATGTGGAATTCCTATTAGTGGATATGTCCTCATAATCTCCCATCTTAGAGATCATCAAGTTTGAACTTTATGAGACGAATATGCATCCTCTTGAGAGAACTCACACCTGAGAGTCGACAAACTATATGTCTTGTCATAGTTCTTCATGATAATAATAGGAAAAATATTTAAGAGACATCGTCATAGCATCTCAAGATTCTCATCATAGCGGAGAACTACTAGAACCTATTTTAATGCAATAGATACCCTAAGAAATTATCATGTTAAAGTTATGTATAATAATGATAAATATGTGAGAAGATATATTTAATTTTCACTTCTTTGAATATATTTAGTAATCTAAAAAATAAACCAATTTGTTCTAGACACCAACTTTAACAAACTCTTGGCCTAGATTCAACTACTAACAACTTTTATTCTTCTAGATATCACATGAAGATCATGTTTATTCTGATACAAAAGTTTTCTTAAAAGATATGTCACATTTTAATTCATGGAAATTTAGCTCATTACAACTTGACCTCTTTGAGAAAGATCTCTCAAGAGATGATACTTTTAGAGTATATGCTTCATTCGTTGTTGTGACATTTCTTCTTTGGTGAGAGGCACCACTGCAGTATTATTACAGTAAGTCTCAATATACTCTAACAATGCTATAGAATCAGAAAGAATTGTTTGTTTTGAGATCTTTCGGCTCACAGCTCCTCCATTGATGGTGAAGACGTATCCCAGCTAAAAATTCAGATCGTCTTTATCTGTTTAGAAACTAACATCTACACATCCCTTGATGACTAGAACCTCATCTCCTCTATATACCAGGAACATATCCTTAGTTATCCTTAGATGTATAAGGATAGTTTTAATAGTCATCCAATGGTAGTCTCTTATATCTGTTATATATCTACCTACTGCACTTTGGGCATAAGAAACATCTTGCCCAGCACAGGGCATGACATAAATGACCAACCAAATTGCTAACACATATGGAATCATTATCATTCTCTTTCTCTCTTCATGTGTCTAGGGACACATTTTCTTAGAAATATTAAAATCAGGTGGCATAGACAACAATATACTCTTGAATTGGTCTATAGTAAACCTCAACAATATCTTGTCAATATATGTACTTTGGCAAAGACCGAGCAGTATCTTGGATCTATCATGATGGATCTTGATCCCAAGAACATATGTTGGTTTGCCTAAATCTTTCATGGGGAAACATGTATTTAACCATGTCTTAACAATATGAAAAACTGGCTTCTGATTTCTAATAAGTAAAATAACATTGATATATACTATTAGGAAAACGACTGCACTCTCACTATACCATTTATAAACACAAGGATTACATTCATTTATTATGAAACCAAATTTCATTTTGAATTCATCAAAATGAATATTCCATGATGTGGATTCTTACTTTAATTCATATATGGATATTTCCAACTCGCGTACTTTATTATCATTGTCTAGAGTCACAAAATATTATAGTTTTTATATATAGACATCCCTAAAGGTTATCATTAAGGAATGATATTTTTACATCCATATTCCAAATCACATTGTCATAGAACATTTTTATAGAAAATATAATTCAGATGGATTTAAGCATGAAAAATGGTGAAAAAGTTTTGGTGTAGTCAATGCCTTGATGTTGTTTGTACCATTTTTAAACCAGTCGTACTTTATAGGTATTGACTTGACCACCCATGTCTAGTTTCATAATGAATACTAATTTTTCACCAATGGTTTTTCAATCAACTGGAAGATCCATCAAAATATAGACTTGGTTTTGGTACATGTAATCCATTTCAGAATTCATTGCTTGTTTCCACCTAGCACCATATGTGTCATTTACTACTTCCTTGTAGGTTAAAGGATCGCTATTATTGACTAATAATGATTCACCGTCCTTGATGACTAGAAAAATATATCTTACAGGTTCTCTAACTTCTTTTACTCTTATGTGGTACTTGTGTATTTGGAAAAGTTTCTTCCAAGGGTCGTTGTGGAACTTGTTTCTGTACCAAATACTATGTATCCTGAGCTTGGACTTCATCAAAGTCCATATCACTCTCATTTAGAGATGTGCACCCTCTCAAAGAACATATAATGTCATTCCACCATTACCTTCTCATCTAAGGGGTCGTATATGTAATATATCCTTCTTTTCCTTAGATATCCTATAAAGATACTCTTTATGTCTCAAGGTGCAAGTTTGTTGCCTGAAGAAGCCTTAAAAAACGTTTCACATCCCCACACATAAAGAATTGATGTAATGGGTTTCTTTACACTCCATAATTGGTATGGTGTACTATCTATAGCTTTTTAGTTGGTACTTGGTTTAGTATGTTCATTTTTTTATATAATGCATATCCATAAAATAATAGTGGAATATTTTCATGACTCTTCATTAAACTGACCATGTTTAACAAGGTGTGGTTCCTCCTTTCACTAAAAACATTCCACCATGATGTATAAGGAGTGAGTTGGGATAAAATCTCATACTTCCCTAAATATTTAATGAAGTCTTGATTAAGATATTCTCCACCACAGTCTGAGTGGAGTTTCTTAATCTTCTTATCAAGCTGATTCCCATCCTCATTATTGAATTATTTGAATTTCTCAAAGGATTCAAAATTGTTTCTCATTAAGTATATATATTCATACTTACTAAAATCATCAGTAAAAGTTATAAAGTATGTGTACTCACCTCTTATTTCAACTATGAATGGTCCAAACACATCAGCATGAATTAACCGTATAAGCTATATGGCCCTTTCACATTTTCCACTAAATAGAGATTTGGTCATTTTACCTTGTAAACAAGCTTCAAAAATACCAAGTAGTGTGAGTTTGAATGAATCTAAATAACCACCTCGATGTAACTGAGTCAATAATTTATCGTTTACAAGACCTAAGTGGTGATATCATAACTAGGTGTGGTATGAGTCATGTGAATCGGATTTATTATCTATTTTCAACACTTGGTTCTCATAATCTAATACATAGAGACAATTTTGTATATGTGTCTTACCATAACATGTGATTTATTTATAAAATAAGAAACTTTCATTTTCGAACATGAAAATAAATCCTTCCATGTCTAATTTAGATACATAAATAATGTTTTTGGTAATTCCCAACACATAGTAACAATTATGAAGAACCAATATCATTATTGTCGGCAACGTGAGGTGGTAGTTGTCAATGGATAGTGTTCCCAACTTAGCTTCATTTGCATCCCACAAATCCACCTCACCCTGGTCAACTTTTTAACATATACTAGGCTCCGGCATTTGTATAGAAATGTGAGAACCATGTGCGGTATCCAATACCCAATTCATAGAAATTTAATGGTTAAACTAGATAACAAACATACTGGAAGCATCATTGTGCTTCATTTACACTATATAGTTTTTATTTCGGTGGCCCTTCTTGCCACATTGTAAATGATAGCATCTTTCTCTCTCACTTACCCATTTATATTCATCTTATTAGAAGAGCGGTGCAAAGAATCCTTAGACTTCAACTTAGTCTTGGTTCTCTTTGACTTGTCTTTCATCTTATTCACCATAAGGACAGAAGACTTTCAGGTTTTAGTTCCTTATCAGTCTGTCAAATTAAGGTAAGGAGATCTGGGAGTGACTTTTCTATATTATTCATGTAACACCCCAGGTAAATAATGAATATGGAATTTTCATATTTATCCATATTTGTGAATAAAATATTAATATGACTTTAAAGGGGACGCTATGCTCGATGGCGTACCCAACACGCAACAACGAGTTTCTTGGGAATCTTACGTTGCACTCTAATAATAAAATAATATTAATTCAAATGGTAGTTAACATGTAGCCGTTGTATTGGCGGGAATGGATAGAAATAACTAGAAAATGATTATATATGTTTTTTAAATGTTTTTACATTTATCCAATAAAAGCTAAAGGCTTAAAATACGGAAAGAATTCAATTTTAGGCGTATATGCCCTTGTTTTCACTAAAGGATCACTTATCGCCTTTTAATGGAGAACTGTCATTAAATATAGTTTTTTTCACTCTTAAACATTCTTTTGGATCAAATAAAACTCTTATTAAGAATCGGGACATCAAATTTTACTTTGTGTAATTTTTTTGGTATTTTTCCGATAAAGTTCATTTTTTTAATAAATAGTGTAAAATGTTGTATTCAAAACCTCTTTTTAATCTAATTTATTTATATGATTAGATTATATTTTGAATTGGTTTTAAAGTGAAATTAGAAATTATTTTTACCATTAAATCCAATAGTGGTCTTTTGAATTAATTTCACTTTGAAATCAGACTTAAACTAGTGTCAATCTTTTGATACTTATTGTTTTATAAAAACACGCTATTTGCTCTGACAGCGGGAATTAATTATTAAATTAATTAATGTGGCTAATATGTTCTGAATTTTGGAAAACGGACTTCATTTTTGAATTCATAATATCAAATATATCTTAGGGTGAATTTTTGGGATTTTTCTGAAAAACTTCAGTTTTTGATGAATAGTGAAACCACTAAGTGATACTTATAAAAACTGATTTTCCGTTTAAATGAAATTTTGCCATAATTGTGTTTTGATTTTCAAAAATCCGACATACATGGTTGTCATTAAGAAGTAAAATGTGGTTCAATGAGATTATAATAATTTTTTGGTGAATAGTAACTTATTAAGTTCTTAATCGCGATTAGAGGTAATTAGTGTAAGTTAAGGTAAAAATGATATTATAAGAATGTGAAAACACCATGACACTTGTCCTACACCTATTGGGTGAGTTATGGCCGACCAAGACAAGCCATGGCCAAACTTGGGGACCCCATGGAGACACTTTGGTTGGGAAATGACATAAATAACGTTTTATTTAATGTTAAAATTAAATTGACACAAACATGAGATGTTTTACTAAAACAATTTTTAAGTAGGGTTACGCAGGTCCAAATTTTGATTATAAATAGTAATTGGAAAGATAAAAATATTTCCTACATCATATTATTTTTTTTATAATTTTTAGACATTAAATAAATTAATTTATTTATGACATAATAATGATGCAGCGATGACATCATTATTTGACGATTTAAATTAAATGGAAAAATAATGTAAAATCTATGAACTACACATGTCCAAAACCAATTGTATGAGTGTATTTCGAAGACTTATCACCTTATCCACGAATTATATCAATGTGGGACCTTTTGAAACTGAAACACATTTTCAAATAAAGTAATATTTCTTTACTTTCCAAAAGTGCCCCTCCTCTCCTCTTATAAAAGGCCCCCAACTCTACCTCATTTAACACACTCCTCAAGACTTTGGCTCGGCCAAACCCTGCCCATTTAATCTCTCCACATCCCTCTCCTCATCCTAGAGGATTCCCTTTGGGCAGAATCCTTTCAAAGGAAGCCTTTAGGCTCAAATCAAAAGGAGTTACACTTTTTAAGGTAATTCACTCTCTCATGTTCATTTGTTTTATTTTGCTTCTCCAACCCCCTAAACTCTTTTTATTTACTTCTTTTGTAACAACAACAGTATATTCAATATACTAGGATGTTGTTATAAGATTTATTCGAGCTACACTCTCACACAACTACATAAAATGGTTAAAGAACATACGGTTTCCGTGGATGGTGAAATTCTGCCTCCCGAAATGATGATTGTTCAATACTCATTTAACACCTTCAAAGGTGGCCATTATGATGTCACTATTTTTATATATGATATATAATATGTTTATGTTTTATTTATGATTCTGTATTTTTCATTTTTGTCGTACCTTTATGGCTTCCATTATGGGTATACGCGATATCTTCATTTAAGGAAGTGCGGACTACCGCCCCCTCAAAGTGATTTGATTCGTTAAATACCATATGTGGGATGTATAAAGGATTGAAATATGATATTATATATGATATTATACTTTAATTATAATATACCATTATATAATTATTATTCCATTCTATAAAATATGAAATAGAAATTAAAGTAGCGTTCCTGCGTACGTACGGCTTACCGTCTCCATGAACGGTGCATTTCATTTCTTACCTCTAAATGATTGTGTAATGTTATAAATGCATGCATGTAATGGATATATATGACATATATGATATCTACATAATGAATACAATTCTGGATATAATAAACATTTGGCCACATGAACAACATGTAATTGTAAGAAGTCCACTTTCGACTTAAGAACCAAATATCGGCAAAACAAATATTATTAACTTAAATGATTACATAATGTTTATGACATGGTAATAAGTGGTATAAAAGTACTAATGAACTTGAAAAAGGTTATTAAGGAATTAGAAATTAACTGAAGTTTATTATTCAGGAGATTAAAGAACGATCGAGTCAAGTCGGACCCGAGGTAAGGGATCCTACAACTCTCTTTCTTTTTAAGTACACTCTTTTATGTCATTTCTTTTAAGCTCTTTCTTATGATTGGGATGTTCTTTTATATTACTCCTACTATAATTTTTATGTTCATGTGATGAGAGACCCTATTCTCTCTCATCAACCCATTTTGGAAGTTTTGAGTGGCGCCGTTAGGCTGCCGAACTTTCGTAAGAGATCTAACCACTCTCTTTCTTTTTAAGTACTCTCCTTTATGTCACTTCTTTTAAACTCCTACTTGCAATGTTGGGGGATTTTATTTTATATTCCACTTGCTTTAAATTCTATTTTAATATGATGGGATACTCTATTTGATCTCATCAATCCATATTCGGAAGTTTTATGTGGCGCCGTTAGGCTGCTGAGTTTTCGTAAGGGGTTTTTCATCTCACTTTTATTCCCGTGAGATTTATGCTACATTTACCACAAATTCCATTGAGTGGTGTATGTACTGCCCATTATTCTACTCTTTGTTTAATATACTTTCGTTTATGAGTATTTACATCAATGACCTATTGTCTTTCTTCATGGGGTGTATGTTTTGAAAGATACCCAAGTCGGTAAGGGAACCTTTCACCCTCCTCTTTTTTAAAAGACTTCTTTTATTGGGTCTTTTAATTTACATATTTTTATGTTGGGATATGTTATCATACATCCTTATTGAAGTAAATTTTATGTCCAAGTGATGAGATACACTTTTTATCTCTCATCAACTCATTTTTATGTGATGCCGTTAGGCTGTCAAGGGAACTTTTTAACCCAATTTCGATTTCTTTGGGTTCAACTTGTAGTCATTGAATATGTCATCCATTGAATATGTGTGAATGACCTTTTATTGTTTTACACTTAATATACACTTATATTGGGTGTATATATATTTGTCACACATATTTTTGAGATTTATTTGTCCTTAATTTAAGGATACCTTCTTTATAAGGGATTTCATCACATTTGACATTTCTATTGAGGGTTCATTGTTGTTATGCACCAATTCACTCTTATATGGTGTATATACTGTCCTTTGGAGTATTATATCATGAATCCTTTTATTCTCATGATATTATAAAGTTCTGACTAAATTTTATTCCTCGATTATTGTATTCAAGTGTCTCTAATTTTGGTAAAACCCCTTTAACCAAAATATCATTTTAAATGTTTTAATTATTTGTTCTTATTAATATCCTTGTTTTCAAAATGGTTTTAAGGATTTATTTATATGGATATTAATGGTTTAAAATGTTAAAAGATTCAAGGTGGTATGGGACACTTTGATTCAAAAATCTCTTTATTAAATGTTTTAAATGGTTTTGGAAATGGTTTCTTTTTGAATGGATTCATTATTTCAATATCCTAAAATGTTATATTGTGATTGAAATGTGGAAATTTCATGTTTTATTTATTCATGTTTATGTGTTACGATTATTTTATGGTTCTTGGGCATTGTTATGAAGAACGGGTGGTTCCGTGATAAACTAAGGGCGGGTGAGCCCGATATAGCTCTCCAATGCATTGGGTAACGCGAAGGAGTGAAACGTTAATGTTTCTCCGAAGAGATTTAGGGAATATACTGTGATGGGTATTCCAAACGTAACCAAGAGGGTTACTACCTACGTAAGAATGTTATGGATGCCTCAAGTTACCTTTATGTCTTATGTTTTCTATGATTTATTCATGATTTTGATATGCCTATATTTTATGGGTAAAGTATGATTTCATTCTTATGTATATACGAACTCATGTTTCCTTTCCATATTTTTATAACCCTTACTGATCTTTTTATGCTCATCCCATGTTTTTTAAATGTTTTTCACAGGTCAAGGGAAAGGTACATGATGTGATGATAGTGTTGAGGATGTGTCAAGAAAGAATCCATGTTTCATTTTAAATATGTTTCCGTTGATGGGAAGAATGAATACCGTCTTTTATGTATCCACTTTGTTTAAATGTGGAATGTAATGCAAGTTTCATGATCTAATTCTCTAAAACTCTAAACCTGAAAAGATCCTCAATGTGTAATCTTGTAATAACTCAAGATTAAGTAAGGTTTAAGGCTGGGGCCTTATAGTTGGTATCAAAGGTCAGTTTAGATAACTTTAGAGGTTAGGGTATTCTTTAAGCATAAGTGACATTACCATAATGGTTAGGATTTCAGAAAGAGTCCTAGTTTTAGATAAAGTGAATGAGTAAGTATATCTTAGTGTTTATCTTACTCATTAGTACATGATGGTTTTGTTGATATACTCACACTGACATTTCTGTTTTAGTGAATGGCTGGATCTCGCAGGCACCAAAGTGACAATTGGATTGAAGGAAACTGTGGTGGATCTATGATTAAGATACTAGGTAAAATGGAGGATTCAATGAGGAAACTCATGGTTGTTCTAAACCAACTATCAAGGAGTCATGATCAACCACTTCAACCTTGGTGAGTTCTCTAGTGAATCATGTACGAGATGGCCAACTCGATGTGGAAATTCAAGTAATAATTATTAAGGTAACCATTAGGGTTTATATGATCCTTACTTTTGAGGTAATTATGGGTTATTATATGTTCTGATGGAAAATGAAAGGCATGAGATAAACTTGAGGTTAAACTATGTTATGATCATCTTTGAAGATTTTATCTCATTTTGGGGAATGTTTTAAGAATTATATAGTTTTGAAAAAAGGACAACACGCAGACCGTGTGACAACCCGTCGCGTCGGACAAAGCTGCAGGAATCGAACCCACAACCAAAGTGCGACTGGTATTTATCGCCTACCACTGGACTACGTGAAGTCACTGGTTAGTTTGACTGATTATTTTTAGTTATATGATTTTATGAATTAAGAGTAAGTTGATTTTGGAGGACATGTGATTAGGATAATTACTTTTCAATGTGAGGCTTTAGGAGAGACTAATGTTGTTTGGAGATAAATGTTACGATTTAACTTGGAAGACTATGTGACCAAATCCTTCAAATATTTGGGTTTCAATCTTATATTGGTTTACTTTGAAGAATTTTATGGACAAATTGTTTATCGGATGGTCCTCGTTGAACTTTGGGTTTTGTTGGACAAATTTTGGAGATTAAGAATAGATTTTCTTTTTTATAAGGGGTTATCCTTTTCTAGATTATCTGATCTTGTACTAACCTTTTTGGTTTTGGTTTTGGTTAAAGCCTAAATAAATGGGATGTATATAGTTCTCTTTTGGGGATTAGGTGATTCTCTAGAAGTTGATTATAGTACTCTTGATGCGAACAAGTCTCCCTAAATACTCGTCTTTTGGAAAAAATATGAGTTTGACTAAGGTATCTAGTAAAAGTTGAAAGTCAACATGATAAGTGATTATGCTTCCTTATGAATAAATTCCTCAATAAAAAGTAACTTAAAAAAAAAATGTTGTCTATTAACTTTTCCTACTGGGGAATCGAATACCGTTTAACCCATCACAGGTTTGTGATTTTGTCATGGTTAACTTTCTCCTAAACATGTTTTCTATCACTCTCCATGAGAACATGAACCTATGTTTTCTCCTCCATGTCCATATTTTCATACTTGTAATCCTAGTATGGGTTAACTCAGGTGACCTTTGTACTTATCTTTATTTATTTATTTTTACCGACTTTTGTTCCGATGTGGGACTTTCAAGGATGTTTCCAAGCACAATTTTAAAATTACGAGGACGCAATTCCCAAAAGGGGGGAAGGATGTAACACCCCAGGTAAATAATGAATATGGAATTTTCATATTTATCCATATTTGTGAATAAAATATTAACATGACTTTAAAGGGGACGCTATGCTCGATGGCGTACCCAACACGCAACAACGAGTTTCTTGGGAATCTTACGTTGCACTCTAATAATAAAATAATATTAATTCAAATGGTAGTTAACATGTAGCCGTTGTATTGGCGGGAATGGATAGAAATAACTTGAATATGATTATATATGTTTTTTAAATGTTTTTACATTTATCCAATAAAAGCTAAAGGCTTAAAATACGGAAAGAATTCAATTTTAGGCGTATATGCCCTAGTTTTCACTAAAGGTTCACTTATCGCCTTTTAATGGAGAACTGTCATTAAATATAGTTTTTTTCACTCTTAAACATTCTTTTGGATCAAATAAAACTCTTATTAAAAATCGGGACATCAAATTTTACTTCGTGTAATTTTTTTGGTATTTTTCCGATAAAGTTCATTTTTTTAATGAATAGTGTAAAATGTTGTATTCAAAACCTCTTTTTAATCTAATTTATTTATATGATTAGATTATATTTTGAATTGGTTTTAAAGTGAAATTAGAAAATATTTTTACCATTAAATCCAATAGTGGTCGTTGGAATTAATTTCACTTTGAAATCAGACTTAAACTAGTGTCAATCTTTTGATACTTATTGTTTTATAAAAACACGCTATTTGCTCTGACAGCGGGAATTAATTATAAAATTAATTAACGTGGATAATATGTTCTGAATTTTGTAAAACGGACTTCATTTTTGAATTCAGAATATCAAATATATCTTAGGGTGAATTTTTGGGATTTTTCTGAAAAACTTCAATTTTTGATGAATAGTGAAACCACTAAGTGGTACTTATAAAAACTGATTTTCCGTTTAAATGAAATTTTGCCATCATTGTGTTTTGATTTTCAAAAATCCGATATACATGGTTTTCATTAAGAAGTAAAATGTGGTTCAATGAGATTATAATAATTTTTTGGTGAATAGTAACTTATTAAGTTCTTAATCGCGATTAGAGGTAATTAGTGTAATTTAAGGTAAAAATGATATTATAAGAATGTGAAAACACCATGAAACTTCTCCTACACCTATTGGGTGAGTCATGGCCGACCAAGACAAGCCATGGGCCAACTTGGGGACTCCATGGAGACACTTTGGTTGGGAAATGACATAAATAACTTTTTATTTAATGTTAAAATTAAATTGACACAAACATGAGTTGTTTTACTAAAACAATTTTTAAGTAGGGTTACGCAGGTCCAAATTTTGATTATAAATAGTCATTGGAAAGATAAAACGAGTTCCTACATCATAGGATTTTTTTTATAATTTTTAGACATTATATAAATTAAATTATTTATGACATAATAATGATGCAGCGATGACATCATTATTTGACGATTTAAATAAAATGGAAAGATAATGTAACATCTATGAACTACACATGTCCAAAACCAATTGGATGAGTGGATTTAGAAGACTTATAACCTTATCCACGAATTATATCAATGTGGGACCTTTTGAAACCGAAAAACATTTTCAAATAAAGTAATATTTCTTTACTTTCCAAAAGTGCCCCTCCTCTCCTCTTATAAAAGGCCCCCACCTCTACCTCATTTAACACACTCCTCAAGCCTTTGGCTCGTCCAAACCCTACCCATTTACTCTCTCCACATCCCTCTCCTCATCCTAGAGGATTCCCTTTTGGCATAATCCTTTTAAAGGAAGCCTTTAGGCTCAAATCAAAAGGAGTTACACTTTTAAAGGTAATTCACTCTCTCATGTTCATTTGTTTTATTTTGCTTATCCAACCCCCTAAACTATTTTTATTTACTTCTTTTGTAACAACAACAGTATCTTCAATATACTAGGATGTTGTTATAATATTTATTCGAGCTACACTCTCACACAACTACATCAAATGGTTAAAGAACATACGGTTTCCGTGGATGGTGAAATTCTGCCTCCCGAAACGATGATTGTTCAATACTCATTTAACACCTTCAAAGATGGCCATTATGATGTCACTATTTTTATATATGATATATAATATGTTTATGTTTTATTTATGATTCTGTATTTTTCATTTTTGTCTTACCTTTATGGCTTCCATTATGGGTATACGCGATATCTTCATTTAAGGAAGTGCGGACTACCGCCCCCTCAAAGTGATTTGATTCGTTAAATACCATATGTGGGATGTATAAAGGATGGAAATATGATATTATATATGATATTATACTGTAATTATAATATACCTTTATTTAATTATTATTCCATTCTATAAAATACGAAATAAAAATGAAAGTAGCGTTCGTGCGTACGTACGGCTTACCGTCTCCATGAACGGTGCATTTCATTTCTTACCTCTAAATGATTATGTAATGTTATAAATGCATGAATGTAATGGATATATATGACATATATGATATCTACATAATTAATACAATTCTGGATATAATAAACATTTGGCCACATGAACAACATGTAATTGTAAGAAGTCCACTTTCGACTTAAGAACCAAATATCGGCAAAACAAATATTATTAACTTAAATGATTACATAATGTTTATGACATGGTAATAAGTGGTATAAAAGTACTAATGAACTTGAAAAAGGTTCTTAAGGAATTAGAAATTAACTCAAGTTTATTATTCAGGAGATTAAAGAACGATCGAGTCAAGTCGGACCCGAGGTAAGGGATCCTACAACTCTCTTTCTTTTTAAGTACACTCTTTTATGTCATTTCTTTTAAGCTCATCTTTCTTATGATTGGGATTTTATTTTATATTACTCCTACTATAATTTTTATGTTCATGTGATGAGAGACCCTATTCTCTCCCATCAACCCATTTTGGATGTTTTGAGTGGCGCCGTTAAGCTGCCGAACTTTCGTAAGAGATCTAACCACTCTCTTTCTTTTTAAGTACTCTCCTTTATGTCACTTCTTTTAAACTCCTCCTTGCAATGTTGGGGGATTTTCTTTTATATTCCACATGCTTTAAATTATATTGTAATATGATGGGATACTCTATTTGATCTCATCAATCCATATTCGGAAGTTTTATGTGGCGCCGTTAGGCTGCTGAGTTTTCATAAGGGATTTTTCATCTCTCTTTTATTCCCGTGAAATTTATGCTACATTTGCCACAAATTCCATTGAGTGGTGTATGTACTGCCCATTATTCTACTCTTTGTGTAATATAATTTTGTTTATGAGTATTTACATCAATGACCTATTGTCTTTCTTCATGGGGTGTATGTTTTGAAAGATACCCAAGTCGGTAAGGGAACCTTTCACCCTCCTCTTTTTTAAAAGACTTCTTTTATTGGGTCTTTTAATTTACATATTTTTATGTTGGGATATGTTATCATACATCCTTATTGAAGTAAATGTTATGTCCAAGTGATGAGATACACTTTTTATCTCTCATCAACTCATTTTGATGTGATGCCGTTAGGCTGTCAAGGGAACTTTTTAACCCAATTTCGATTTCTTTGGGTTCAACTTGTAGTCATTGAATATGTCATCCATTGAATATGTGTGAATGACCTTTTATTGTTTTACACTTAATATCCACTTATATTGGGTGTATATATATTTGTCACACATATTTTTGAGATTTATTTGTCCTTAATTTAAGGATACCTTCTTTATAAGGGATTTCATCACATTTGACATTTCTATTGAGGGTTCATTGTTGTTATGCACCAATTCACTCTTATATGGTGTATATACTGTCCTTTGGAGTATTATATCATGAATCCTTTTATTCTCATGATATTATAAAGTTCTGACTAAATGTTATTCCTCGATTATTGTATTCAAGTGTCTCTAATTTTGGTAAAACCCCTTTAACCAAAATATCGTTTTAAATGTTTTAATTATTTGTTCTTATTAATATCCATGTTTTCAAAATGGTTTTAAGGATTTATTTATATGGATATTAATGGTTTAAAATGTTAAAAGCTTCAAGGTGGTATGGGACACTTTGATTCAAAAATCTCTTTATTAAATGTTTTAAATGGTTTTGGAAATGGTTTCTTTTTGAATGGATTCATTATTTCAATATCCTAAAATGTTATATTGTGATTGAAATGTGGAAATGTCATGTTTTCTTTATTCATGTTTATGTGTTACGATTATGTTATGGTTCTTGGGCATTGTTATGAAGAACGGGTGGTTCCGTGATAAACTAAGGGCGTGTGAGCCCGATATAGCTCTCCAATGAATTGGGTAACGCGAAAGAGTGAAACGTTAATGTTTCTCCGAAGAGATTTAGGGAATATACTGTGATGGGTATTCCAAACGTAACCAAGAGGGTTACTCCCTACGTAAGAATGTTATGGATGCCTCAAGTTACCTTTATGTCTTATGTTTTCTATGATTTATTCATGATTTTGATATGCCTATATTTTATGGGTAAAGTATGATTTCATTCTTATGTATATACGAACTCATGTTTCCTTTCCATATTTTTATAACCCTTACTGAGCTTTTTATGATCATCCCAAGTTTTTGAAATGTTTTTCACAGGTCAAGGGAAAGGTACATGATGTGATGATAGTGTCGAGGATGTGTCAAGAAAGAATCCATGTTTCATTTTAAATATGTTTCCGTTGATGGGAAGAATGAATACTGTCTTTTATGTAACCACTTTGATTAAATGTGGAATGTAATGCAAGTTTCATGATCTAATTCTCTAAAACTCTAAACCTGAAAATATCCTCAATGTGTAATCTTGTAATAACTCAAGATTAAGTAAGGTTTAAGGCTGGGGCCTTATAGTTGGTATCAAAGGTCTATTTAGATAACTTTAGAGGTTAGGGTATTCTTTAAGCATAAGTGACATTACCATAATGGTTAGGATTTCAGAAAGAGTCCTAGTTGTAGATAAAGTGAATGAGTAAGTATATCTTAGTGTTTATCTTACTCATTAGTACATGATGGTTTTGTTGATATACTCACACTGACATTTCTGTTTTAGTGAATGGCTGGATCTCGCAGGCACCAAAGTGACAATTGGATTGAAGGAAACTGTGGTGGATCTATGATTAAGATACTAGGTAAAATGGAGGATTCAATGAGGAAACTCATGGTTGTTCTAAACCAACTATCAAGGAGTCATGATCAACCACTTCAACCTTGGTGAGTTCTCTAGTGAATCATGTACGAGATGGCCAACTCGATGTGGAAATTCAGGTAATAATTATTAAGGTAACCATTAGGGTTTATATGATCCTTACTTTTGAGGTAATTATGGGTTATTATATGTTCTGATGGAAAATTAAAGGCATGAGATAAACTTGAGGTTAAAATATGTTATGATCATCTTTGAAGATTTTATCTCATTTTGGGGAATGTTTTAAGAATTATATAGTTTTGAAAAAAGGACAACACGCAGACCGTGTGACAACCCGTCGCGTTGGACAAAGCTGCGGGAATCGAACCCACAACCAAAGTGCGACTGGTATTTATCGCCTACCACTGGACTACGTGAAGTCCCTGGTTAGTTTGACTGATTATTTTTAGTTATATGATTTTATGAATTAAGAGAAGTTGATTTTGGAGGATATGTGATTAGGATAATTACTTTTCAATGGGAGGCTTTAGGAGCGACTAATGTTGTTTGGAGATAAATGTTACGATTTAAATTGGAAGACTATGTGACTAAATCCTTCAAATATTTGGGTTTCAATATTATATTGGTTTACTTTGAAGAATTTTATGGACAAATTGTTTATCGGATGGTCCTCGTTGAACTTTGGGTTTTGTTGGACAAATTTTGGAGATTAAGAATAGATTTTCTTTTTTATAAGGGGTTATCCTTTTCTGGATTATCTGATCTTGTACTAACCTTTTTGGTTTTGGTTTTGGTTAAGGCCTAAATACATGGGATGTATATAGTTCTCTTTTGGGGATTAGGTGATTCTCTAGAAGTTGATTATAGTACTCTTGATGCGAACAAGTCTCCCTAAATACTCGTCTTTTGGAAAAAATATGAGTTTGACTAAGGAATCTAGTAAAAGTTGAAAGTCAACATGATAAGTGATTATGCTTCCTTATGAATAAATTCCTCAATAAAAAGTAACTTAAAACAAAAATGTTGTCTATTAACTTTTCCTACTGGGGAATCGAATACCGTTTAACCCATCACAAGTTTGTGATTTTCTCATGGTTAACTTTCTCCTAAAAATGTTTTCTATCACTCTCCATGAGAACATGAACCTATGTTTTCTCCTCCATGTCCATATTTTCATACTTGTAATCCTAGTATGGGTTAACTCGGGTGACCTTTGTACTTATCTTTCTTTATTTTTTTTACCGACTTTTGTTCCGATGTGGGACTTTCAAGGATGTTTCCAAGCACAATTTTAAAATTGCGAGGACGCAATTCCCAAAAGGGGGGAAGGATGTAACACCCCAGGTAAATAATGAATATGGAATTTTCATATTTATCCATATTTGTGAATAAAATATTAATATGACTTTAAAGGGGACGCTATGCTCGATGGCGTACCCAACACGCAACAACGAGTTTCTTGGGAATCTTACGTTGCACTCTAATAATAAAATAATATTAATTCAAATGGTAGTTAACATGTAGCCATTGTATTGGCGGGAATGGATAGAAAACACTAGAATATTATTATATATGTTTTTTAAATGTTTTTACATTTATCCAATAAAAGCTAAAGGATTAAAATACGGAAAGAATTCAATTTTAGGCGTATATGCCCTAGTTTTCACTAAAGGTTCACTTATCGCCTTTTAATGGAGAACTGTCATTAAATATAGTTTTTTTCACTCTTAAACATTCTTTTGGATCAAATAAAACTCTTATTAAGAATCGGGACATCAAATTTTACTTTGTGTAATTTTTTTGGTATTTTTCCGATAAAGTTCATTTTTTTTAATGAATAGTGTAAAATGTTGTTTTCAAAACCTCTTTTTAATCTAATTTATTTATATGATTAGATTATATTTTTAATTGGTTTTAAAGTTAAATTAGAAAATATTTTTACCATTAAATCCAACAGTGGTCGTTGGAATTAATTTCACTTTGAAATCAGACTTAAACTAGTGTCAATCTTTTGATACTTATTGTTTTATAAAAACACGCTATTTGCTCTGACAGCGGGAATTAATTATTAAATTAATTAATGTGGCTAATATGTTCTGAATTTTGTAAAACGGACTTCATTTTTGAATTCAGAATATCAAATATATCTTAGGGTGAATTTTTGGGATTTTTCTGAAAAACTTCAATTTTTGATGAATAGTGAAACCACTAAGTGGTACTTATAAAAACTGATTTTCCGTTTAAATGAAATTTTGCCATCATTGTATTTTGATTTTCAAAAATCCGACATACATGGTTGTCATTAAGAAGTAAAATGTGGTTCAATGAGATTATAATAATTTTTTGTTGAATAGTAACTTATTAAGTTCTTAATCGCGATTAGAGGTAATTAGTGTAATTTAAGGTAAAAATGATATTATAAGAATGTGAAAACACCATGAAACTTGTCCTACACCTATTGGGTGAGTCATGGCCGACCAAGACAAGCCATGGGCCAACTTGGGGACCCCATGGAGACACTTTGGTTGGGAAATGACATAAATAACTTTTTATTTAATGTTAAAATTAATTTGACACAAACATGAGTTGTTTTACTAAAACAATTATTAATTAGGGTTAAACAGGTCCTAATTTTGATTATAAATAGTCATTGGAAAGATAAAAAGATTTCCTACATCATAGTAGTTTTTTATAATTTTTACACATTAAATAAATTAAATTATTTATTACATAATAATGATGCAGCGATGACATCATTATTTGACGATTTAAATAAAATGGAAAGATAATGTAAAATCTATGAACTACACATGTCCAAAACCAATTGGATGAGTGGATTTCGAAGCATTATCACCTTAGCCACGAATTATATCAATGTGGTACCTTTTGAAACCGAAAAACATTTTCAAATAAAGTAATATTTCTTTACTTTCCAAAAGTGCCCCTCCTCTCCTCTTATAAAAGGCCCCCACCTCTACCTCATTTAACACACCCCTCAAGCCTTTGGCTCAGCCAACCCCTGCCCATTTACTCTCTCCACATCCCTCTTGTCATCCTAGAGGATTCCCTTTGGGCAGAATCCTTTCAAAGGAAGCCTTTAGGTTCAAATCAAAAGGAGTTACACTTTTAAAGGTAATTCACTCTCTCATGTTCATTTGTTTTATTTTGCTTCTCCAACCCACTAAACTCTTTTTATTTACTTCTTTTGTAACAACACCAGTATCTTCAATATACTAGGATGTTGTTATAAGATTTATTCGAGCTACACTCTCACACAACTACATCAAATGGTTAAAGAACATACGGTTTCCGTGGATGGTGAAATTCTGCCTCCCGAAACGATGATTGTTCAATACTCATTTAACACCTTAAAAGGTGGCCATTATGATGTCACTATTTTTATATATGATATATAATATGTTTATGTTTTATTTATGATTCTGTATTTTTCATTTTTGTCCTACCTTTATGGCTTCCATTATGGGTATATGCGATATCTTCATTTAAGGAAGTGCGGACTACCGCCCCCTCAAAGTGATTTGATTCGTTAAATACCATATGTGGGATGTATAAAGGATGGAAATATGATATTATATATGATATTATACTGTAATTATAATATACCTTTATATAATTATTATTCCATTCTATAAAATACGAAATAGAAATGAAAGTAGCGTTCATGCGTACGTACGGCTTACCGTCTCCATGAATGGTGCATTTCATTTCTTACCTCTAAATGATTATGTAATGTTATAAATGCATGAATGTACTGGATATATATAAAATATATGATATCTACATAATTAATACAATTCTGGATATAATAAACATTTGGCCACATGAACATCATGTAATTGTAAGAAGTCCACTTTCGACTTAAGAACCAAATATCGGCAAAACAAATATTATTAACTTAAATTATTACATAATGTTTATGACATGGTAATAAGTGGTATAAAAGTACTAATGAACTTGAAAAAGGTTATTAAGGAATTATAAATTAACTCAAGTTTATTATTCAGGAGATTAAAGAACGATCGAGTCAAGTCGGACTCGAGGTAAGGGATCCTACAACTCTCTTTCTTTTTAAGTACACTCTTTTATGTCATTTCTTTTAAGCTGATCTTTCTTATGATTGGGATGTTCTTTTATATTAATCCTACTACAATTTTTATGTTCATGTGATGATAGAACCTATTCTCTCTCATCAACCCATTTTGGAAGTTTTGAGTGGCGCCATTAGGCTGCCAAACTTTCGTAAGAGATCTAACCACTGTCTTTCTTTTTAAGTACTCTCCTTTATGTCACTTCTTTTAAACTCCACCTTGCAATGTTGGGGGATTTTCTTTTATATTCCACTTGATTTAAATTCTATTGTAATATTATGGGATACTCTATTTGATCTCATCAATCCATATTCGGATGTTTTATGTGGCGCCGTTAGGCTGCTGAGTTTTCGTAAGGGATTTTTCATCTCACTTTTATTCCCGTTAGATTTATGCTACATTTGCCAAAAATTCCATTGAGTGGTGTATGTACTGCCCATTATTCTACTCTTTGTGTAATATACTTTCGTTTATGAGTATTTACATCAATGACCTATTGTCTTTCTTCATGGGGTGTATGTTTTGAAAGATACCCAAGTCGGTAAGGGAACCTTTCACCCTCCTCTTTTTTAAAAGACTTCTTTTATTGGGTCTTTTAATTTACATATTTTTATGTTGGGATATGTTATCATACATCCTTATTGAAGTAAATTTTATGTCCAAGTGATGAGATACACTTTTTATCTCTCATCAACTCATTTTGATGTGATGTCGTTAGGCTGTCAAGGGAACTTTTTAACCCAATTTCGATTTCTTTGGGTTCAACTTGTAGTCATTGAATATGTCATCCATTGAATATGTGTGAATGACCTTTTATTGTTTTACACTTAATATCCACTTATATTGGGTGTATATATATTTGTCACACATATTTTTGAGATTTATTTGTCCTTAATTTAAGGATACCTTCTTTATAAGGGATTTCATCACATTTGACATTTCTATTGGGGGTTCATTGTTGTTATGCACCAATTCACTCTTATATGGTGTATATACTGTACTTTGGAGTATTATATCATGAATCCTTTTATTCTCATGATATTATAAAGTTCTGACTAAATGTTATTCCTCGATTATTGTATTCAAGTGTCTCTAATTTTGGTAAAACCCCTTTAACCAAAATATCGTTTTAAATGTTTTAATTATTTGTTCTTATTAATATCCATGTTTTCAAAATGGTTTTAAGGATTTATTTATATGGATATTAATGGTTTAAAATGTTAAAAGCTTCAAGGTGGTATGGGACACATTGATTCAAAAATCTCTTTATTAAATGTTTTAAATGGTTTTGGAAATGGTTTCTTTTTGAATGGATTCATTATTTCAATATCCTAAAATGTTATATTGTGATTGAAATGTGGAAATGTCATGTTTTCTTTATTCATGTATATGTGTTACGATTATGTTATGGTTCTTGGGCATTGTTATGAAGAATGGGTGGTTCCGTGATAAACTAAGGGCGGGTGAGCCCGATATAGCTCTCCAATGCATTGGGTAACGCGAAGGAGTGAAACGTTAATGTTTCTCCGAAGAGATTTAGGGAATATACTGTGATGGGTATTCCAAACGTAACCAAGAGGGTTACTCCCTATGTAAGAATGTTATGGATGCCTCAAGTTACCTTTATGTCTTATGTTTTCTATGATTTATTCATGATTTTGATATGCCTATATTTTATGTGTAAAGTATGATTTCATTCTTATGTATATACGAACTCATGTTTCCTTTCCATATTTTTATAACCCTTACTAAGCTTTTTATGCTCATCCCAAGTTTTTGAAATGTTTTTCACAGGTCAAGGGAAAGTTACATGATGTGATGATAGTGTCGAGGATGTGTCAAGAAAGAATCCATGTTTCATTTTAAATATGTTTCCGTTGATGGGAAGAACGAATACTGTCTTTTATGTAACCACTTTGTTAAAATGTGGAATGTAATGCAAGTTTCATGATCTAATTCTCTAAAACTCTAAACCTGAAAAGATCCTTAATGTGTAATCTTGTAATAACTCAAGATTAAGTAAGGTTTAAGGCTGGGGCCTTATAGTTGGTATCAAAGGTCGGTTTAGATAACTTTAGAGGTTAGGATATTCTTTAAGCATAAGTGACATTACCATAATGGTTAGGATTTCAGAAAGAGTCCTAGTTTTAGATAAAGTGAATGAGTAAGTTTATCTTAGTATTTATCTTACTCATTAGTACATGATGGTTTTGTTGATATACTCACACTGACATTTCTGTTTTAGTGAATGGCTGGATCTCGCAGGCACCAAAGTGACAATTGGATTGAAGGAAACTGTGGTGGGTCTATGATTAAGATACTAGGTAAAATGGAGGAT
The DNA here is from genome assembly GCA_963277665.1 of Viscum album. Taxonomy (NCBI): domain Eukaryota; kingdom Viridiplantae; phylum Streptophyta; class Magnoliopsida; order Santalales; family Viscaceae; genus Viscum; species Viscum album. The sequence goes on from OY728157.1 coordinate 1,023,849,970, forward strand.
TCAATGAGGAAACTCATGGTTGTTCTAAACCAACTATCAAGGAGTCATGATCAACCACTTCAACCTTGGTGAGTTCTCTAGTGAATCATGTACGAGATGGCCAACTCGATGTGGAAATTCAGGTAATAATTATTAAGGTAACCATTAGGGTTTATATGATCCTTACTTTTGAGGTAATTATGGGTTATTATATGTTCTGATGGAAAATGAAAGGCATGAGATAAACTTGAGGTTAAAATATGTTATGATCATCTTTGAAGATTTTATCTCATTTTGGGGAATGTTTTAAGAATTATATAGTTTTGAAAAAAGGACAACACGCAGACCGTGTGACAACCCGTCGCGTCGGACAAAGCTGCGGGAATCGAACCCACAACCAAAGTGCGACTGGTATTTATCGCCTACCACTGGACTACGTGAAGTCCCTGGTTAGTTTGACTGATTATTTTTAGTTATATGATTTTATGAATTAAGAGTAAGTTGATTTTGGAGGACATGTGATTAGGATAATTACTTTTCAATGTGAGGCTTTAGGAGCGACTAATGTTGTTTGGAGATAAATGTTACGATTTAACTTGGAAGACTATGTGACTAAATCCTTCAAATATTTGGGTTTCAATCTTATATTGGTTTACTTTGAAGAATTTTATGGACAAATTGTTTATCGGATGGTCCTCACTGAACTTTGGGTTTTGTTGGACAAATTTTGGAGATTAAGAATAGATTTTCTTTTTTATAAGGCGTTATCCTTTTCTGGATTATCTGATCTTGTACTAACCTTTTTGGTTTTGGTTTTGGTTAAAGCCTAAATACATGGGATGTATATAGTTCTCTTTTGGGGATTAGGTGATTCTCTAGAAGTTGATTATAGTACTCTTGATGCGAACAAGTCTCCCAAAATACTCGTCTTTTGGAAAAAATATGAGTTTGACTAAGGAATCTAGTAAAAGTTGAAAGTCAACATGATAAGTGATTATGCTTCCTTATGAATAAATTCCTCAATATAAAGTAACTTAAAACAAAAATGTTGTCTATTAACTTTTCCTACTGGGGAATCGAATACCGTTTAACCCATCACAGGTTTGTGATTTTCTCATGGTTAACTTTCTCCTAAACATGTTTTCTATCACTCTCCATGAGAACATGAACCTATGTTTTCTCCTCCATGTCCATATTTTCATACTTGTAATCCTAGTATGGGTTAACTCGGGTGACCTTTGTACTTATCTTTCTTTATTTTTTTTACCGACTTTTGTTCCGATGTGGGACTTTCAAGGATGTTTCCAAGCACAATTTTAAAATTGCGAGGACGCAATTCCCAAAAGGGGGGAAGGATGTAACACCCCAGGTAAATAATGAATATGGAATTTTCATATTTATCCATATTTGTGAATAAAATATTAATACGACTTTAAAGGGGACGCTATGCTCGATGGCGTACCCAACACGCAACAACGAGTTTCTTGGGAATCTTACGTTGCACTCTAATAATAAAATAATATTAATTCAAATGGTAGTTAACATGTAGCCGTTGTATTGGCGGGAATGGATAGAAATAACTATAATATGATTATATATGTTTTTTAAATGTTTTTACATTTATCCAATAAAATCTAAAGGCTTAAAATACGGAAAGAATTCAATTTTTGGCGTATATGCCCTAGTTTTCACTAAAGGTTCACTTATCGCCTTTTAATGGAGAACTGTCATTAAATATAGTTTTTTTCACTCTTAAACATTCTTTTGGATCAAATAAAACTCTTATTAAGAATCGGGACATCAAATTTTACTTTGTGTAATTTTTTTGGTATTTTTCCGATAAAGTTCATTTTTTAATGAATAGTGTAAAATGTTGTATTCAAAACCTCTTTTTAATCTAATTTATTTATATGATTAGATTATATTTTGAATTGGTTTTAAAGTGAAATTAGAAAATATTTTTACCATTAAATCCAATAGTGGTCGTTGGAATTAATTTCACTTTGAAATCAGACTTAAACTAGTGTCAATCTTTTGATACTTATTGTTTTATAAAAACACGCTATTTGCTCTGACAGCGGGAATTAATTATTAAATTAATTAATGTGGCTAATATGTTCTGAATTTTTTAAAACGGACTTCATTTTTGAATTCAGAATATCAAATATATCTTAGGGTGAATTTTTGGGATTTTTCTGAAAAACTTCAATTTTTGATGAATAGTGAAACCACTAAGTGGTACTTATAAAAACTGATTTTCCGTTTAAATGAAATTTTGCCATCATTGTGTTTTGATTTTCAAAAATCCGACATACATGGTTGTCATTAAGAAGTAAAATGTGGTCCAATGAGATTATAATAATTTTTTGGTGAATAGTAACTTATTAAGTTCTTAATCGCGATTAGAGGTAATTAGTGTAATTTAAGGTAAAAATGATATTATAAGAATGTGAAAACACCATGACACTTGTCATACACCTATTGGGTGAGTCATGGCCGACCAAGACAAGCCATGGGACAACTTGGGGACCCCATGGAGACACTTTGGTTGGGAAATGACATAAATAACTTTTTATTTAATGTTAAAATTAAATTGACACAAACATGAGTTGTTTTACTAAAATAATTTTTAAGTAGGGTTACACAGGTCCAAATTTTGATTATAAATAGTCATTGGAAATATAAAAAGATTTCCTACATCATAGTATTTTTTTATAATTTTTAGACATTAAATAAATTAAATTATTTATGACATAATAATGATGCAGCGATGACATCATTATTTGACGATTTAAATAAAATGGAAAGATAATGTAAAATCTATGAACTACACATGTCCAAAACCAATTGGATGAGTGTATTTCGAAGACTTATCACCTTATCCACGAATTATATCAATGTGGGACCTTTTGAAACCGAAACACATTTTCAAATAAAGTAATATTTCTTTACTTTCCAAAAGTGCCCCTCCTCTCCTCTTATAAAAGGCCCCCATCTCTACCTCATTTAACACACTCATCAAGCCTTTGGCTCGGCAAACCCCTGCCCATTTACTCTCTCCACATCCCTCTACTCATCCTAGAGGATTCCCTTTGGGCAGAATCCTTTCAAAGGAAGCCTTTAGGCTCAAATCAAAAGGAGTTACACTTTTAAAGGTAATTCACTCTCTCATGTTCATTTGTTTTATTTTGCTTCTCCAACCCCCTAAACTCTTTTTATTTACTTCTTTTGTAACCACACCAGTATCTTCAATATACTAGGATGTTGTTATAAGATTTATTCGAGCTACACTATCACAAAACTACATCAAATGGTTAAAGAACATACGGTTTCCATGGATGGTGAAATTCTGCCTCCCGAAACGATGATTGTTCAATACTCATTTAACACCTTCAAATGTGGCCATTATGATGTCACTATTTTTATATATGATATATAATATGTTTATGTTTTATTTATGATTCTGTATTTTTCATTTTTGTCTTACCTTTATGGCTTCCATTATGGGTATACGCGATATCTTCATTTAAGGAAGTGCGGACTACCGCCCCCTCAAAGTGATTTGATTCGTTAAATACCATATTTGGGATGTATAAAGGATGGAAATATGATATTATATATGATATTATACTGTAATTATAATATACCTTTATATAATTATTATTCCATTCTATAAAATACGAAATAGAAATGAAAGTAGCGTTCATGCGTACGTACGGCTTACCGTCTCCATGAACGGTGCATTTCATTTCTTACCTCTAAATGATTATGTAATGTTATAAATTCATGAATGTACTGGATATATATGACATATATGATATCTACATAATGAATACAATTATGGATATAATAAACATTTGGCCACATGAACAACATGTAATTGTAAGAAGTCCACTTTCGACTTAAGAACCAAATATCGGCAAAACAAATATTATTAAATTAAATGATTACATAATGTTTATGACATGGTAATAAGTGGTATAAAAGTACTAATGAACTTGAAAAAGGTTCTTAAGGAATTAGAAATTAACTCAAGTTTATTATTCAGGAGATTAAAGAAGATCGAGTCAAGTCGGACCCGAGGAAAGGGATCCTACAACTCTCTTTCGTTTTAAGTACACTCTTTTATGTCATTTCTTTTAAGCTCATCTTTCTTATGATTGGGATGTTCTTTTATATTACTCCTACTATAATTTTTATGTTCATGTGATGAGAGAACCTATTCTCTCTCATCAACCCATTTTGGAAGTTTTGAGTGGCGCCATTAGGCTGCCGAACTTTCGTAAGAGATCTAACCACTCTCTTTCTTTTTAAGTACTCTCCTTTATGTCACTTCTTTTAAACTCCTCCTTGCAATGTTGGGGGATTTTCTTTTATATTCCACTTGCTTTAAATTCTATTGTAATATTATGGGATACTCTATTTGATCTCATCAATCCATATTCGGAAGTTTTATGTGGCGCCGTTAGGCTGCTGAGTTTTCGTAAGGGATTTTTCATCTCACTTTTATTCTCGTGAGATTTATGCTACATTTGCCACAAATTCCATTGAGTGGTGTATGTACTGCCCATTATTCTACTCTTTGTGTAATATACTTTCTTTTATGAGTATTTACATCAATGACCTATTGTCTTTCTTCATGGGGTGTATGTTTTGAAAGATACCCAAGTCGGTAAGGGAACCTTTCACCCTCCTCTTTTTTAAAAGACTTCTTTTATTGGGTCTTTTAATTTACATATTTTTATGTTGGGATATGTTATCATACATACTTATTGAAGTAAATTTTATGTCCAAGTGATGAGATACACTTTTTATCTCTCATCAACTCATTTTGATGTGATGCCGTTAGGCTGTCAAGGGAACTTTTTAACCCAATTTCGATTTCTTTGGGTTCAACTTGTAGTCATTGAATATGTCATCCATTGAATATGTGTGAATGACATTTTATTTATTTACACTTAATATCCACTTATATTGGGTGTATATATATTTTTCACACATATTTTTGAGATTTATTTGTCCTTAATTTAAGGATACCTTCTTTATAAGGGATTTCATCACATTTGACATTTCTATTGAGGGTTCATTGTTGTTATGCACCAATTCACTCTTATATGGTGTATATACTGTCCTTTGGAGTATTATATCATGAATCCTTTTATTCTCATGATATTATAAAGTTCTTACTAAATGTTATTCCTCGATTATTGTATTCAAGTGTCTCTAATTTTGGTAAAACCCCTTTAACCAAAATATCATTTTAAATGTTTTAATTATTTGTTCTTATTAATATCCATGTTTTCAAAATGGTTTTAAGGATTTATTTATATGGATATTAATGGTTTAAAATGTTAAAAGCTTCAAGGTGGTATGGGACACTTTGATTCAAAAATCTCTTTATTAAATTTTTTAAATGGTTTTGGAAATGGTTTCTTTTTGAATGGATTCATTATTTCAATATCCTAAAATGTTATATTGTGATTGAAATGTGGAAATGTCATGTTTTCTTTATTCATGTTTATGTGTTACGATTATGTTATGGTTCTTGGGCATTGTTATGAAGAACGGGTGGTTCCGTGATAAACTAAGGGCGGGTGAGCCCGATATAGCTCTCCAATGCATTGGGTAACGCGAAGGAGTGAAACGTTAATGTTTCTCCGAAGAGATTTAGGGAATATACTGTGATGGGTATTCCAAACGTAACCAAGAGGGTTACTACCTACGTAAGAATGTTATGGATGCCTCAAGTTACCTTTATGTCTTATGTTTTCTATGATTTATTCATGATTTTGATATGCCTATATTTTATGGGTAAAGTATGATTTCATTCTTATGTATATACGAACTCATGTTTCCTTTCCATATTTTTATAACCCTTACTGAGCTTTTTATGCTCATCCCAAGTTTTTGAAATGTTTTTCACAGGTCAAGGGAAAGGTACATGATGTGATGATAGTGTCGAGGATGTGTCAAGAAAGAATCCATGTTTCATTTTAAATATGTTTCCGTTGATGGGAAGAATGAATACTGTCTTTTATGTAACCACTTTGTTTAAATGTGGAATGTAATGCAAGTTTCATGATCTAATTCTCTAAAACTCTAAACCTGAAAAGATCCTCAATGTGTAATCTTGTAATAACTCAAGATTAAGTAAGGTTTAAGGCTGGGTCCTTATAATTCATGTTGAAATTCACAATAAAATTAGATAATTTCTAAGGGATTGGGGTTAGAATGAGATCATTACACAATTCATCAGGTATTTTATGCCCAATATTTTCCAAACACTTGATATAGCCAACCATTTTGACTACGTGACGTCCAGTTGGTATGTCTTCTTCAAGATTGCAATGTGAAGAGTGTCTTAGAGATCTCAAAATGTTCTTATCTTGCTCTATCTTAATAAAGATCTTGGAGATAACTTAGCATTTTATATTAATTCATAGTCTCATATAATTTTTGTAGTTCGATGTACATAAAAGATAGCATTAAACACTAGACATCCAGCGCATCGTCCAAGTCTTCTCATAGACAAGTAACTCTTCCATACTCGCCTCTATAAAGGGCGAATCGGGAATTTGGGACTCCAACACATATAAATTTTGTTTCGAGCATAGAATGATGTGAAAACACCTATACCATTTCTATAGGTTTGTTTCAGTAAGGATATTGTCTTTATCCAAGATAGTTCGTAAGGATAGTGGTGTGGTTGTTGAACTTTTCATTTGATTCTACAATAATTTAGAGTAGGTTATTAGTACTTTATCTGATTACCAAGACTGAGACGAAATAAATTTAATTATATGTATACCACTATTTTATCACGTCCCAAAAACCTTCACCATTAGAATTAGAATGTCTATTTGTATGGAAATTCTAGTGGAAATGATCTATACGATTACTCGAAGGTATTTAGGTAGAAAAGTCTTGGCCAATTGCGGGCTTACAGCTCCTTGATCCATTGAGTGGACTCCCCAATCCAGAAACCCTTGCTCGTATTTTCTCAACACTTGCCGCCAAATTATATCAAGTCTAGTAAATGTTACTCATCTTGATGAAATGGTTAAGTCAACCAAAAAATTTCATAAAAACTCCTCAACAAAAGTAAGTGTCCCAAAAATAGTTGGACCAACACTTAGTTCTATCGTTTCATTCTTATACAAGTAATAGAAAGTTTAGTATGACTTAATATTTAATGGAGGGATTTTATTTATTATGTGTAAATTTTTATTATTTTATTATTTACATGTATTCTTAATATTAAGTGGATTTTACTGTAAGGAATAACCATATTCTGATAAAACATTTAATCAAAATCCATTTATTTTTGTTTCATCTTTCGATATTCATCCATTTATTTATGTTTCATTGTCTTATATCTATAAAATAAATCATGAAGAATACAAAAATAAAATAAATAAATAAATGATGTAATCATGAGTTTATCTAATGGTTGATTTATTGAGTGAACAATAAATCAACCTATGACCCTAGGGAAAACTCCTTGTGTTCATCTTGGCACAAGTTGCAACATTACACCTATCCACTTATGTATTTTCTAGGTTGGTTTCCTTTCAATTTTATCTTGAACCATTTATGCCATGACCTGGCCATTTTCCCACAGCTACGGGAATCTCCCTCTGTGCTCCCGAGTTGGAAGAATCTACTGTAGCCCCTACATGCCACTTCCATTATCTCCCCCTTATTATGTTGGTTTTTTCAAAATATTTAGATTTGTCTAACCCTCCCCTTCAGTATAACTATCCCCTATCAACTTTCTTTTCATGTCAAACGACAACTCTTCATGTTGTGTTTTGTCTCGTCACCCCGCCCTGATGCAACTATTGTTGTTGTGCATGCCTCATAGTACTAGATCCCATGTCGTTTCTCCTTCCTCAAAAAGATCCATAACTAAAGTGTGGTGCCCCTCCATCCGATGACGGTGGCCGCAACCACCTGGATCAGCGACATCACCCATTTTCTCTACATACGTACCACCCTATACATGTCTTCCTCGACTAATGCCCATATCTAGTAGGTACTCCTTATGGGGAGGGACGCGTGCGCAAGAGAAGATGGTTGTAACAGAGGTCAGGGAGGGGTCGTTGCGTAGGGAGGGTCATTGCACAAGGGGGTGTCATCATGAAAGGAAAGGGGGTGTTGTAAAATGCAGGGCCACCACCCCCAATGGGGGAAATCCCTGAAAAACCTAGGATGAGAGAGGATATATGAGAGTGAGGGTTTTTTTGGGTATGTCCAACTTGAGGGGGAGTTTTAGGGTTTATTTTCTATTTTCTGAGGTATTAAGGCTAGGTAGACCTAGCTTTAGGGGAATTGTAGGTGTGTTGGTCCCACATCGATCTTTGTTGTTTTGTTATCATTATGATTCTCTATAAATAAACTATAAGGACTCTCTTAAGAGGTATTTTGGATATTGGGTTCACCTCTCTTTCCTTTTAACAACCGTAAACATGTAGGTCCTATACAATAAAGGATAGAGGGATGAAACGTAGGTCATCATATTTAATTTAATAATATATAATTGAAAACTCATGTAATAAAATTAAATTAAATTAAACCAACATACATAGGTCTGGTCAAATATCATGATCAGTCATGCACATGCAATGAATGAGCATTTAAAATAACTAGTTAGCATTTATTCCAATTTGTTCTTTGATAAGATAAAACTCACGTGGATTAATCCAATTAATTATCTTATAAATCAATTAATTCAGCTTATCTTATTCCATCTAATATTCCAAAATATTCTCATTAGTTGTGGTTTTAAAAAAATATTTCAAATTTAATAAAATAGTACACAGCTTTGTACTTTGAATCAACTTGGAAAGTACCTGTCTGAACTACTCATAATGGTCATTTTGGTATATGATGCACTCATACATCATATTGTGTACGTGACATGTGTCATAATTTCATGGTGTAGGCTATCAAATTAATGACATGGAACACATGAAAATTACATGGTCTGTCTGATTTAATGCACGTTGAGACTTTAGTATGAACGAACCATACATGACTTGTAGTTTTGAATATTAAATGGAATTAATTAAGCATTTAATATAATATAAAACCTAATGATTGGCGTATATTATAAAATTAATGACTCAAAGAACATAGGTCAATGAGGTTTAATAGAGAAATAAATTAATTTCCTTTCCATGTAAATTAATTTATGCGGTGTACAACCTGACATGACATGTATTCTGTATAAATGGGTAAAAAATAATTATGTCGCATGGACATAATTACACTAGTCATAAATCTATTACATGTCATGAGAATTAATTACACTACATGTAAATTAATCACAATTTGGGTATTAATCACATCGCATGTTTATTAATTACCCATGTGTGAGTTAATTACTCTCTATCTGCGGACCACATGACCACTGATAGGAAGGTGAGATGGATGCATAGTCCAGTTAGGCCAATGGGCTTGGATCATGCGTGCATGGGTGATGGAGAAATTTGACCTAGGTGTTTCTGCATGAGAGTCCAACAACAAGCCTTGCTGCTTGTGTCTGGTTATTGCATAGGGGTTTAGGGGTGTTGTTGTGAATGTGGGGGCAGTATTGTATAAACAATAAGAGGTTGTTAGTTAGTTTTTTAGTTAGTGGGGTTGTTAGAAAGAAACAAAGCAGTTTTCTAGTTGTTAGGAGGGGTTGTCTAGAAGGTTCTAATGGAGTCCATAAATAAGGTTGTTGTGGGATCTTTGAGGACATAATGTATTTTGGGAGTAATCAGTTGCTATTGATTGGTGGGTTAGGCCACAGCTTCAGGAAGAGCCGCACATTCTAGGAGTGTTGGGGTTAACTATTTAAATCCTAGATAAGACAAGATCCACTGTTTCGTAAAATGGTGAACAAATTGGCAAGTTTTTAATTAACATATTAATTATGAATGAAATAGATCATGAATGGAAAACACAGTCATGGTATTGGGACAAGATAAAAAGGTAGTGAAAGAATGAAAAGAGGACAATACATGTAACGTGCTTCGGCCCCAAGGGGACCTATGTGCATGGATAGAATAACACTAGGAAAACCAATTTATTAAGAAAGCAAGAATAAAGAAAATCACATATTACAGACTCGAATGTAGATATTTAAAGGACCATGAAAACTATTCAAGTAGACCGATCTTGTTGAACTAGGGGGTAGTGGTCCACCCTACCATGTAGAGTCATCCCCATCCACTCCTGGACAGCCTCACGCACACACACAAGAAGGATACAACAGTAAACATGATGAAGAAATGCTAAGTCACTACAGAGCCAAGAACTACAAAACAGATCTTGGTTACAACAAAAATATTATCACAATTGTTACCACTTGAGGTGTAGTCATCCAAATACCCAGAACCAAGATGATCCCCACTGAGTCTCTACCGGAGAAGTACTTCAGTTGTATGTGGTGGCACATACAACGGTAGAGGGGAGTAAGGGTGGCATAAATCTTCTGGGATGTCACCCTTCTTGAACATGGAGCCAGATCATATCCCTACCCATAAAGTTTCTCCCATGAACCAGTGATAAAACCAATGAATTCGCCAAGAAGAACAGTAAGGAAGTGCAATGAATGAGCACCAGGGGAAGTCTTAGGCAAGTCAGGAGGAGGCACAGGGTGGTAGCCGCATGGAAAACGAAGATCAAAGGGAAGGTTCTCATAACTGAAGCCAAGATAATGCACATGACATGTGGTGCATTCTTAATGGAGTTGTTCAACTCACAACGAATCATGATCAGCCAAAAGAAGCACACCGGGAGCAATCCGAGCCGTCAGATCAAAGGTAATCAATAGTCCACCACAGGTCATCACTAATAGGTAAGGAAAACATATAAACCGGGTTCCAAAAAATAAATGAACCGAGAAATGTTAGGCTAAACCAGAAATGGGAAAACAACCACATAAGAGTGCCATACAACCATGCAGGAGTAATCAGAAAAAACAAGTGAAAAAAATTAATTCATTTCATTGCAACAAGAATCATATAATGTCGTATTCAACAATTCCCCACATTTCAATAAAATAAAATTCAATGATGGTGTTCTTGCAACCTACATTATAGAATTAGGACTAAATTCATAAGCATAAGACAATGCATGAATGTAGATAACGAAACAACCTTAGTCAAACTATCGACTGGGTTATCATTAGTGGGTATCTTGGTGACACTCACTTTCCCAGATTCTATAATATCCCTAACAAAATGTAACCTAATGTCTATGTGCTTCGATCTACTATGGTATAAATAATTTTTAGATATATTCAAGGAATATTGGCTATCACAGAGAACTACTATACTATCAGCTGATAATGAAAACTCAGAAAGAAAACATCTAAGCCAAATGGCTTCCTTAATAGCATCTGTTAAGGAAATATACTCTTCCTCCGTAGTGGAAAGCGCAACCACTGATTGTATGTTTCATTTTCCAGAGACTAGTCCTCCATATGCATGGAAAATAAAACCAGTGACAGACTTTTGGGTGTCAATATTTTCCCCATAGTCAGAATCAACAAAACCAACTATATCATAATCAAAATTAGTATTCAAGTCATATCTAATGAATAGTTTTGTAGACATAGAAACATACCTTAATAAACATTTTAAAGCATGCCAATGGGCCTTACCAGGTTTCCCCATAAACCTGATCAATGTACAAATAGAAAAGGCTATATCTAGCCTAGAACATACCATGGAATACATAAGACTTCCTACAACATTTTCATATGGAATCTTTTTCATAAAGGCAGTTTCTTCTTCATTTATAGGGGATCAGGTCAAGGAAAATTTAAAATGTTGTCTTAATGGAATATTAACATGTTTAATGTGCTCAAACAATTATCTTTTTAATTCATTCCTAACATAAGAATATTGGGATAAGTACAGGGTTCTAGCCTTCCTGTCCCTAATTATGTCCATACAAAGAATTTGATTTGCATGCCCTAAATATTTCATTTAAAAGGAACAATTTAACTGGTGATTAACGGAATTTATAATCCTCTTATTTTTGTAGATTAAAATCATGTAATCAACATATAATAAAAGGTAAACAGATTCATGTTTAACAGTCTTAAAATACACGCATGCATCAAATACTCTTCTAGAAAACTGATTTTCAATCATAAAAGAATCAAAACTTTTGTACCATTTTATTGAAGATTGTTTCATCCCATACAAGGAATTCTGTAAAAGACAAACATGATTAGGTTTGAATTATTTTGAAAATCCTTTTAGAGGGTTCATATAAATTGTTTCATCAAGGCTACTATGTAAAAACAGTTTTTTTCATCAAGCTGTTCAATATGAAGATCAAATTTGGTATCAAATGAAAGAAGAACTCTAATTGATTAATGCATAACAGCAGGAGATAATATTTCACTATAATAAATGCCTTCAAATTTAAGGAAACATTTTTCTACCATGAGGGATTTAAATTTGATTTTAGTCTCTTTTACATTTATTTCTTTCTTTTTATAAATCCATCTTGAACCAATGACTTTCTAGTTATTGGGTCTGAGAACAACAACCCAAGTATTGTTTTGAAGAAGAGAGTTAATTTCCTCTTGCATTTGTCTCTGCCAACAACTGGCTTCTTTGGACTTAACAGATTGCTTATATGTTTGGGTCTCATCATTAAACAAGTCCTAATCTACATTGAAAGCATAGGTAGAAATATATGCCTGGTTAAACCCGAATGGAGGTCTAATTACTCTCCTCTCTCTATATTGAGTAAGCTGATAGTTGCTCAGGTCATCAGGTTCTTGACTCTCAGGTTTTGATTCTGAACTGGAATCTAATTCATGTTGGGTTTTTGTAGCTAAAGGATAAAGACCAACACTAGACTGGCATTAGTCACCAGGTCTCAAAGTGACTTTAACACCTAAAGGTGCAAGACCCATATGGATTTTGCATCTTCTTTAGGAGATGCAATAGGTTCAGGTTCCTTATCATCAAACATACCAGACTCATGGAAGACAACATCGTGACTAACAATGAATTTTTGGTAACTAGGTTTATCTACCCATAAACGATACCCTTTAACACCCTATGGATATCCCATGAATATACACTTAACATCCCTAGGAGCTATATTATCATTACGTGAATGTGCATAAGATATGGATCCAAATATCTTAAAGTGAGAAATATTCGGGGGTGTGCCCTCCCAGAGTTCTTCAGGTGTCTTAAAAGAGTTGGTATAAGATGGGAAATGATTAATGCGGTACACTTCTGTTGAATCAGCCTCAGCCCAAAAGGACCTGGGGAGTTTAGAGTGGGAAAACATACACCTCACCCTCTAAAGAACAGTCCTGTTCATTCTCTATGCTAACCCATTCTGTTGTGGAGTTTCCACAATAGTCTAATATCTTATGATTTCTTCAGATTCACAATACTCGATGAATTCATTGGATAGATATTCAAAACCATTATCAGTCCTTAAGGGTTTAATTTTCTTATTACTCTCACTCTCTATAGCATCTTTCCATTTATTAAAAGTCTGAAAGGTATTAGACTTATGCTTGATTATATAAATCCATGCTCTCCTAGAGAAATCATCAATAAAAGTCACTAACTATAAGCCTCCACCATGAGAGGTGACCCTAGATGGATCCCACGGATCAGAATGTACACATTCAAGAGGATCTTTAGAATTATATAGAGACCTACTGAAACTGACTCTCATGGACTTCTTGTATACACAATCTTCACAAAAGGGAAGACTGCAAGGAGTGATGTTACGTAGAGGTCCCTGGTTTTTATGCTCACTGAGACCCTTGGCACTAACATGCCATAGTCTCCTATGCCCCAGAGTAGTGGAATCAATATCTAAACTAGAAGATGCATTCAACTGATTTCTATACACCCTGCCATCTAACACATACAGAAAATTGTGAAGGGTTCCTTTCATAACTGTGGGGGATCCTCGGGCTACTATACGGCTTCTAGATCCATACTTAAAGTCTTACCCTTTCTGATCAAGGATTACTAGGTATATTAGGTTTCTTTTTAATTAAAGTACCCACCTAACATCCTCAAGAGACCTGACAGACCCATCATGAAGCTCGAGTGAAATCGAGCCTATACCCATAATGTGGAAACTCCTATTATTCCCTAGAAAAACCTCACCAGACCTGACTTCCCTTAACTCAGTAAAAAAATCCTTCCTATGACACGTGTAGAATGAGAATCACGAATCCATTATCCACTCATCTGAGACGGTTGTGTTAGTGACATTTAACACATCATTAGTGTCAAAGTCTTGTTCGACTAATATGGAATGGTCATTATTACTATATTTATAGTCATACTTCCTATTAGGGAAGTTCCTCTTGATATGTCTAGGTTGTTTACATTGAAAACATTTTATTACCTTTCCTTTAGACTTGATTCTATACTTCTTATACTAACCCCTATCTTTTCTCTTAACCTTTGATTCACTTCAGACTTTAGATTCACCTCTGTCCCTAACATTTAAACCCTCAACCTATGTTTTCACACTACCCTTTATTTTAAGGTATTACAGATAAAATCATATTTTAATTCCTCAAGAGTTAATGTGTCTTTCCCATACATCATAGAATCCTTAACAGAGTTAAATGAACCATCTAATGATGTTAACAATATAATGGATTGGTATTGATCATCCAATTTAAAGTCAATGTTGGATAGGTCTAATAAAATTTTATTAAATTCATCAATGTGTATCCTAACTGTAGTTCAAGGTGCATTTTGAATGTATATAATCTCATTTTCTTATATAGCCTACCAACAAGTGTTTTTTTCATATAAAGGGATTCCAATTTGGACCATATACCAGTGAAAAAGGACTCGTATGCAACTTCTCTTAAGACTTTGTCTCCTAAAGATAAAAGGATTAAACTATGGGATTTCTTAAGGGTATCCTTAGGGAAATCTACAAAAGAGGTGGAAGCCTACCCATCAAGGGTATTGGTGGTGATTTTCATCCTAGATCCAGCAAGGGAATCAATAAGATCATTATGATATAACAAGTCTGTAATCTTAATTATATAGAGATTAAAATCATTCTCACCATCAAACTTATCAATATCAAACTTAGTCAAACCCGTACCAACGAAATAGTAGGCTCTGATACCACTTGTTGGGGTTCCTGCAAATCATTTTTTCTCATTTTTAAGAATCTGGTTTATGGGTTCCCGGTACCCCAACATACAACCACAAAAAAAGACAAACAAAACAATCCATAAAAAATTACATGTAACAATAACCAGATTCATCTCCACATCCCAAGCATGATTCTTCTTCTCCAGTAGACGATTCCCATTCTGGATGCCTTTAAAACCTTCCACTTTGAACCCAACTCCTGAGCTGATCAAGAACCGATTGATCTGGGTAAGCCTTCTTGACCACACTCCCCTTTTTAAAAGACAAAGACACCTCTCTGTTCTGCTTTGATGAAGATCTAGTCCGCATCGGACTTGGATGAAAGAAGTAGTCCTTCCTTGGTCTTCTTCTTGGATTAGCAGAAGAAGGGCCGTCGGCTGTAGCCAAAATCAGATTCCCACTTTTAACAACATCACTAAATGAGTAACCGACTGGACCGCACTCATTCTCTTTACCTTCCCTAGAATTCTCTCTTCCAAATCTGGCTTTCACCCTCAAAGCAGCATCAAAAAACTCTGAGTTGTTCACCGGTCTCTGTACTAGAGTTTGACATTCCATCAAAGGGGGCACCTATCTTCAGTAGTGGCACATTCAATAACTGAATCAACATTATCCCCCATCCTCAGGTCCATTCTCTCCACCAAAGTGCCATGCCTTGCCCCATTGTGATTCTTTCCAAAATCATGATCCCTACTTCATGGCCCAAACATCCAGCCTGCTGATCCTCCCTAGCTTCCTCGCCAACTAAAGCTGGGTCAAGCACCCTATATTTGGCTTTCTAGACTTCCAAAGTCTCCACACTCACTAGTTCCTTAGAAATCCATTTGAACCTGTTGCTCAATGAAATAAATGGATTAGCCAGAGGATCAAGGTTTCTAGAAACCTTAGCACTGGACGTGGTGATTCCCTCTGCAGTACTAGCATCTCTTCCTTCCCTACTCCGCTCAGAACCCAGACCGACCATGTTAGCCGTAGGAACTCCCAAGTACCACCTTAGCCTTTGGAAAACCTCGGACACCATCGGATTTACCTGGTTCACCTTAAAACCTGAGGCTTTAGTGACCCGGGATTCCTCAAAAGAAACCTTATGCGGCCTCGCTGGATTGACAACACTCGTATCACCAGACTAGCAAGGAACCTTTTCTTAGTCAACCGATTCCACAATTGTCGAAACCAGACCCACGTTAGCAACACTTCCCACACCATCCTTGGTGTTCACAGCAATAGCAGACCCATTACAATGAGCCTTTGATAACCTTGAAAGACGTTCACGTCAGAAAACCTCAACTGAATTCCCCAATCTCTTGCAAGAGCCGCAAAACCCAGTCCAATTCTCATAAACAACTCTCTGCTTGCATCAGTATTCCTCACCGATAGTGATCCAAACAAAATCAAAAGGGGTGAGAGAAGCGTCCATTTCAACATATTAGTTATGAATGAAATAGATCATGAATGAAAAACTTATTCAAGGTATTGGGACAAGATAAACAGGCAGTGAAAGAATGTAAAGAGGAAAATATATGTAGCATGCTTTGGCCCCAATGGGTCCTACATGCATGGTGAGAACACCACCAGGGAAAACAATTTATTAAGAAATCAAGAAATAATACAATCACAGATTACATACTCAAATGCAGAAATTAAAAGGAACACAGAAACTATCTGAGGAGGTTGAGCTTGCTGAACTAGGGGCAGCGGTCAACCCTGCCATGTAGAGTCAGCCTCATCCACTCATGGATAGACTCATGAAAACACACAAGCATGATACATCAGTAAACATGAAAAAGAAAAGATAAGTCTCTACAGAGCCAAGAACTACAAACAAGATCTTGGTTACAATGAAAATTTTATCAAAATTATTAACACTTGAGGTGTAGTCATCCAAATACATAGAACCGAGACGATCCCCACTAATTCTCTACCAGATAAGTACTCTGGTTGTAGGAGGTGGAATGTACAGTGGTAGAGGGGTGTGCGGGTGGCCAAAATCTCCTAGGATGTCACCCTTCTTCTACACGGTGTCAGAGCAGAGCCTCACCCACAGAGTTTCTCCCACAAACCAGAGAGAAAACCAAAGAATTCACCAAGAAGAACAGTGGAGAAGTGCAATGAATGAGCACCAGAGGAAGCGTTAGTCAAGTTAGGTGGAGGCATGGGATGGCAGCCGCGTGGACGACAGAGATCAAAGGGATGGAACCAAAGACAAGATAGTGCACTTGACATGTGGCGCATTATGAATGGAGTGGCGCAACTCACAGTGGATCAGGACCCGCCAGAAGAAGTACACCTGGAGCAATCCGAGCCGTTGGATCAATGGTAATCAACGGTCCACCACAGGTCATCACTAACAGGTAGGAAAAACATATAGTTCGGATTTCATCAAATAAACAAACTGAGAAATGTTAGGCTAAATCGGAAATGGGAAAACACCCACGTAGGAGTGACATGCAGCCATGCAAGAGTAATCAGAAAAAACCAGTGAAACAAATTAATTCATTTCATTGAAATAGAAATAATTCAAGGGAATATTCAACAAGGATATCTTCTTCCTTCCTCTTGTTCTTTTTATATTTTTTTTCATCTATCTTTTCTTCATATTGTATTTTTATGATGCTTTTAGTAGAAGAACCTATTGTTTTTCTCTCTCTCTCCTAATTGAATCCTATCAATTGAAGATTTCATTGAGAGATTTATATAGAGATAATAGAAGAAAGAGGTTCTTGATTTTTACCAAGGAACTCAAGAAGAAGAAAACCAAGAAGACATAGTAGTTTCTTTGGACACAATAGAGGAAAATGGCTTGCAGCAGCACCATCAATAGTCCTCGAAGAAACTTGCGTCCTGTATCAGAGGTGAATGACACACAACAGTGAAGAAAAAGTGTTGGCAACACAATGTTGTAGTAGTGAAAAAAAGAAAATAAGAAATAAGTAAGAGGTTGTTCAACAATGGAGGAATCACAACAGAGAGTTGACATAACAGCTGACCACATGCATACATGGAGAAACAAATGAGAGAGCACTGGATGAATTTTTCAAGGCTGGAAATAATTCATAGGGGTAGTTGTGGGCTAGAGAAGATACCATAATTTTATGGTAAGGATCCAGAAGATTGGATCACGGAAGCAGAAGCATATTTTTCATACCGCCAAATTCTCGAACAAATGAAGGTACCAATGACCGAATTGAGTATGCAAGGAGCAGCTTGGGTTTGGAATTACTTGTTGGAACCAAATAAAAATGGTCTTTCTTATATACAATTTATAGGAAAGATAATCACATGATTTAGTAGTGCACCAAAGGAAGGTAAGGTAGCTACGCCTACCCAAGCTGAGGTTGATTTAGGGCCAACAACCTATACCAAGGAGAAGGAAGAAACTAGAATTTTACAGTCACAATGAGAGTTTTTGTAGTTGGTGCCAACACAAACTCAAGCACCCAAAGATAAATTTGTTCAAAAATGAACGACATAGCCTTCTAAACCATTGGCAACAGAAGTGACATTATCGATAGTTCTGAGAGAAACTCCTGATATTTTTTATCAACAATCTATTTTGGTTTTTCCAATGCCTTTACCAGGGATGGTCAGGCCGTGCAAGATACAGGTAGTATTGTAGGAGCATATTCATCTTAACATTAATCATCCAAAACTACAATATTTCCAAGAACAAGTGGAGCAAGCACAGGATAATGAGAACAAGGAGAGAAATAAGACCATTGTAGCTAAATTTGCAGCGAAACTTCCAGCAATCACTATTGTTTTTTCATTGCATTTTGGGGTGAATGAATTCAAGGATGGATTCAATGTTCAGAAGGCTACAAAAAAGCATTGCAAATGTCTATTAGTAGGGTTTCCAAAGACTAGGGACTAAAGGGAAGCTATTGTTGTGCAAGGAGCATCCTGGATGTATAGACCTCCGCCAGAGCCTTCGCCATGGAGCAGTTTTTTGTAGGTTGCACCATCAATGTCATTACCATGGATGGTCATCCAGCTAATCACCTTGAGGGCAAGGTATTTTTTTCAAGATGACGAGAATGATTGGAAGGTGGGCTAGAGGCATGTGGGAGGGAGGCGTGTGCCAGTTAGGCCATCAGGCTTGGATCGTGCGTGCATGGATGCTCACGGGCTTTGGCATTGGTGTTCCTTCCAGCACCAATCCTTTCTGATTTATGTTCGGTTGTTGCATAGGGGTCTAGGGGTGTTGTTGTGCATGTGGTGGAAACATTTTAAAAACAATAATAGGTTGTTAGTTAGTGAGGTTATTCGTAAGATAGCAAGTTATTTGGCAGCTGTTCGGAGGGAAGGCTGTCTAAAAGGTTTTGATGGAGTCCATAAATAAGGAAGTTGTGGGATGTTTGAGGAAAGATTAAATTTTGGGAGTAATCAGATGCTACTGATTGGTGGGTTAGTCCATAGGTCATGGAAGATCAGTGCCTTCCAGGAGATCTTCTTCCCCCCTCTTCTTTTTCTATTTTCATACTCTATCTCTTCTTCCTACTGTATTTTTATGTTGTTTTTAATAGAAGTACCTACTATTTTTCTCTCTCCCAATTGATTCCTATCAACCACCGTGTTGTGTGGGGTTACACAACATGTTGGAGAGTTAAATGTCAGGTAACCTCAGAATTGTATGCTGCCTCTTGATGATTCTTCGAACATTCTTCATTTATTTTATTTTATTTTAACTGGTTCTAGGTTTATATGAATGAGAAATGAATAGAGGAAGAAAAGATAACGAAGGCGGATTAAAAATGAATTAAAACTTGAAATGGAATTTAACTTTTAAATGTGTGATGATCAACAATCAAATAAATGATTATTAATTAATGAAACCACTTTGATACCACTTGAAAACTCTGGGTGCGGTTGGAGCGCTTATCGGGGTCGGGGTCGACTCAACCATTGTTGGATTCAACAGATTATCTGCAATGTACATGACTTGGGAGCCATGACAAAAAAAAATCCCATTAAACTTGACAAATACACTGGAACCAAGAAGATATTTTTGTTAAATTTATAATTAATTAAAATGGGAAGAAAGAATGTCTTGATCTTGAGAGGGAGAGATGTAGATTTCGTTGTGCACAACAATTCTTCAATTTGATCAACTAATTCACAATAGACAACTATTTATTTATAGAGTTATGGGTTCGGGTTAAATATTATTTAATTGCACATAGACCCTTAATAATAAATGAAACCCTTAAATAACCTCATGTCGTGTAATAATAATTTTATTATTATTTTCTCATGGTGTGTACTAACTTTTCAATAATAAATATTATTTTACTCTCTTGCACATTAATATTTATCGTCAGACCTTGAATTGGTCCACTCATCCTTATCATTTATCAAATACAAGAATAAATATTTAATTAAATATTTATTAATTGAATAAATAATTAAATTAATGTTATATATCTGTGTAATTAAATAATTACCTTGAGAATAAATGTTTATTTAATTTAGATGAACAATAAATCCGGAATAAAATTATTTCGTAGAGTTGAGAATAATATTTCTTCCAACAATTAAATTCAAATATAATTTAAATAAGATCATCCGAAACTCTTAGTGTGTTTCCCTTTAGGCTTCTTCCCAGTTGGCATTAGACAGACTTGCCTAAAATCTGAGATTTTCTAGTAACAAATTAAGGCACCCGAGAGGTAGAAGTTAATGTCACGATGTCAACAACTGCATACGAGCGCAGACTGTATAATATAACCTTTTTGTCTCAATATCTCATCAAGAAATTTGCATACTTGTGTCATCAATCTTAATGTTTGATATATCATTCTTAGATTATTCAGAATGAACATGTCTACGTCACCATAACTATGAAATTTATTTTGACGGTTACATTCCAATCAAAGGGTCTAGATATTAACTTTCATAAATGAAACGAACAAATATTTCATCGACTTATTCATTAATAACATACCAATCATGACATACCTAATGAATCTTACTCAGCGTGAACATAGCATGTCACGAGTTTCGTGAGTACATCTAAGTACGCGAGTCATGATATGTATTAATAATAATCATAAAATTTAAGTATCATTACACACGTTTGCAGATTATAATATTTGATGAAATGAAACCACAAGAAATTTCCATTAGCGGGTTTGTACCCACAATCTCCTGACTTGGAGATCACCAACTTCACCATCAAAGTCATCAGTACCATAACAACAGGGAAAACCCAGCTTGAATGAAATGCTATTAGACCTCCAAATCATTGAAAACTCACTTGTAGCAGTGTGAAGTTTCCACTTCCAGATCCTTACCACTAATACAACGAACATACATTTTAGGTCAGTCTAGAGGATGAGTCTTGAACTAGCTCGAGCTTGAAGAACTTCAAACGCCTCTCTTCAGTGGCGAACCAGATAGTACAAACAGATCCTTCGTCCTGATTTAGTCCACAAACCAAAAAATTCATCTCCTAACTCCAAACTCTTCTTCAATGAGCTAGACACCAACATGAAATCATCAATAGTTTGCAGAAATGATCGAAGGTGTGCTTCATCGTCTCCAGATTTCTGAATGCTGCCATGCCAGTGATCCGACGATGAGATTTCATCCTTTCCCAGTGATCCGACGGCCACAGATAAGTGCAAGTTAAGCTACCTGGATCCACTCAAATGAGATCCCTGATTTCCAGCTTGCATCACACTCCCTCTTTAGCGGGTTAATCATCGAGCCCAAATGTTAATACAAAACCAAGATGATGTCTGGGCTTCTTCATTCATCCCATTAAGTGTGGCCCATCTTGCTGGCCCAATCAACATATATCCCCATCCCTGCATTCAAATAATGTTCAAACATGTATTGTGTGACAAGATTTATGTATATTCTCATTACTGAAATTCAAATATTAAATTGAAATATGAGAATTCACTAAAATGCGTGCTGATCAATTCAAAACACATATATTTCCTAATATCGAAGAAATAAATTAGGATTTAATCATTACAAAGAAATCAAAAGATATTGAAAAAATATAACTCAATCAACACCCCACTCCAAATTCATTGACATGAAATTACCAAAATATTTTTCCAAATAAAACATCATGTTGTGGACTTGATGAAAAAAGTATGTTTCTCAATTCAAGATATTGTTTAGGTGAAAATTACTATTTTATCCTCTTTAACCAAAAAACAGTATTTCATTTCAAAACTTTTTTGTGGTGATTAGCTAAAAAACTATGAACACCCATTTCAATTAAAGTGTGATAATCAATAATCTAAAACTAAAATTGGTGTCGGATCCTAAGTACATGCAAAATCATTCTCATAAGAAAAATTGTAGTATTACATTCGCTAAACCTTAAAACGTTTCAATCTCAAAAAGAGAATAAACCACAAACACCATAATCAACACATCCATTCCTTTGAAATCTTCATTCAGAAATAAGAGAACCTTCGTGTGTCTGCTAACCAATAAATGGAAAATAACAAGAAACAAGGTAGATAACCAAAATCCACCGCAAAACCTTCCATAATCTTAAAAAAGTATATTAAAATATGTATCGAAATTGAATAAATCATCTGAAAGATTCCATTGAAGACCAATTCAACTGTAAAATATGAATTGAATGATGAAACCATGAAGTTGGAAGAGATTGTTGAGACAAACAGTTGTTGAGATGATAAAGATCACCCCAAGAGAAGTTATTTGTCAAAGGGGAGTTTGGTGAATAAAAGATCAAGTGGATATTATTTAATGATGTCAATTTTAGCATGCTTATTTATTTCCAAATTAAAGTAATCTATTGTTAGTTTGTAGTTTGAATTTAGCATGTTAAAATCTTCATTATAATTCTCTTCTTGTCTTTTCTTGTCATTTGTTTTTTATCTGCTCATATTGGGCTTTACCTTTACGTAGTGGCCAGATTACCCTTACATGGAGTCTAGATGACTCTTACGTAGATGTCGCCTGACCCTTACGTAGAGCCCACATATGAATCATACGTTGAGCTCAATAGACTCGTATATAGTATGCATTGACTCATATGCGATGGTCAAATGAAATTTATGCAACCCCTTGAATCATGCTTACATAGAGGTCAATTAACCCTTTCGCAGTCTTCAGTTGATGCTTACAAAACAGTTTGTTAATGATGCTTTCACAACTATGTTTCAGTTCCTTTTACCTAAATCTTCTCATTGTTTATCAAATCCCTTCACATAGTTATTTTCATATGACTCTAACAAGGTTTTCACTGGTTGTTCAGGCTGTTTGGGATGATTTATGATTAATTGTTTAATTCATTATTTTGTTGAGTTGATGCAACGAATTCAACGCTCGTGGGTATTTTTACCCTTCCATCTATGGATTGAAAGAAAATTTACACAATGGTTTTGAAAGAGGTGCACACTATTATTCCAGGAAAATAGAGAGAGAGAGAGAGAGCTAGTGCTAGAGGAGGTCGACCAGAGTTGAGACATTACCCACCATCAAACTTGTAAGAACCAAGGTTTTTATATGAGGTAAAAATCCCTTCTTTTTCAGTTTAAATGCTTAAATATGGTCTAATGTAAATTCCCTTTGAGGTCACATATGTTTTAGGGGTGTTTGAGATTTGTTCAGAGCCTGAAACCCAAGTTTGGGGTGATTTAAGTATAGCGCACAGTTAGTGTAAACCATGTAGGGAAGACCACACGATTATTCCAAACTGTGCGGAATGTGACACATGGTCATGCGGTCAGGTCTAAAATTTTAGCTGATCTTAGCAGATGTTTTTTTCACAGTTTCTGCACAATTAGTAAACTGGGCGAGGAAACCATGTGAGTTCCCCAACCCTACAGGTTCTCATGTATAGTTTAAATCCCTTTTAAACCTAAGTTGGTTTTCTCTCACACACAACAACCATTTGGGTTTGAGCTCCCTTTGAATCTCTAAAGTAGAATTTGATCTCGAATCTTTGTCCGATCTCCAAATTGAAGGTCGTTCATCTCGTTGGATCTGTAACAGTAAGACCTCAATTCATTTTAGTCATTATCCATTCTTCTAGATATCGACTACACTACGTGGATTTATGCTCATATTTCTTAATTTCATGTTTTTCATCTATTATTCATATTTCACCACATCTGAGTCAAATCAGGAGCTGATACTAGACGACACTCCACTACCAAGAAAAGGTAGGTGGTCTATATAATTTTCTTGAGTTTTGGTGCTTTATAAGGCTACTTTACATTATGTCGCTTGAAAAACATTACAGCACGACCCTAAAATTGAATTGTCTATTTGAATTAGATGTAATTGGACCTGTTAGGCATTCCCTTAGGTTCTGTTGTGATGTGTTGTTAGTCATTTCCTAAGCTATGGCCACTCATGGGGCGTGCCTTATAAAAATAACTTGATGTGCCTTGCTTGAACCACCCAAGGGGTGAGTTCTCATGATTTCCTATATATAGGAAGCCCAATTATGAATAAATTGAAATTAATTACTTGTGTAGAAGATGTCCCACCTCCTTGCTTGAAACTTTTTGACAGACCATGTTTAAAGTGGTTAAAATGGATTGTTTGGTTTTGGTTAAATGAGTGAGTATACTCATTTGGTTATTTTTTATAAATTTATTAAATGATTTGAATAGAATATGGGAATTGTAAACAATAAGTGGGTATACTCTTTGGTTGTGTTGAATTGAATTGAGAATTATGAGTGGGTATAATCATAAGGTGAATTCAATGTTAAATGGTAATGTGGGTGGGTATACTCACATAGTTTGAAATTTTGAATGATATGAATGGTGAATGTATAAATAGATTCCTTGGATCTAGAACAAGGTAGTGGATTCCATGGATAGAGATTCTCCTTGGGTATTGATTTTAAGGGATGCCATGGAATTTGCTAACCCTTGGATCCAGCATGCTTGGACTCACATAGGACATGTCTGGTATGACATGCTCCTAGGACTCCAACCAAGCAGTGCCTAACCGAGTTTCCATCGAGATTATCTTGTGACTCGATAAGGATGTCTTGGTCTTCAAGACCTTGGATCTAGCCCTTAGTGGTCAGACTTTACCCAATGAATTGGAGGGATATATATGTCCCACCCATCTCATAATGAAATAATTCTTACATGTTCCACAAAAACATAAATCATTCATCATAACATAACCCAACAAATAAAATGGATTTCATAAACATCATCCCATCATCACATAATCCATATAAAATATCATTCCATCATTAACAAGATCAAATAATAGTAATAATAGGTATTGAAACATAACCCTATTTAAAGAGCATCATCTCAGATGAGAAATAATTTTGATAAGACACTTGAACTTAATTCCTAAGAGAAATATCCTTTCTTCTTCAAAAACATTTTATTTTCTCAAAATGCTCAGAAATTTTAAAAGAAAAGAATTTAGTTGAAAATACACTTGAAAGCATGTCAAGGAAGCTTCATGGAAATAATGTGTTATGAATATGTAAAAATACATTCATTACATATAAGTTAAAAAAACATTCTCCTCATACTTTTTCCAGAGAAGTCAAAAAGTACCTCGTATGGTAAAAAAAACATTCCTTCCATACCATGTAGTAAAAGTCAAAAATGGGTAAAAATAAATGTAAACATCCATATAATAATAGTAAACATTTTATGAAAACATTTTTAAAAAACATGGACATGGATGATAAATATACCCTAGTAAATACTTACGAATAAACAATCTTAGATAATAATGAGATTGCAAAATTTTCCCTTACCTTAGGTCCGATTTCTTACATATGTGTCTAAAACTCTGGTATAGTGGGTTTAAAAATATTATTAACTTATAAAAGAATCATAATAATACTTATGATATCATATATGATTTACTTATGACTTGTTATTACCTGTTCATTTGTCAATTCCATGTTAAAGCAACATTTTGGGTAGTAATTGTTTTATTTATTGTACGTGATTGGACTTTTTATTTTTTATATTATTACTTATATCATGATTTAATTACTTCCATAATAAAAAAACATGATTTATATATCAAATATATTCAGTATATATATAATAGATAGATAAATGAAATGGAATACACCGTTCATGGAGACGGTAGGCCATACGTACACATGAACGATATTTTTGTCTCCTTATTGAATTGAATGGAAGTAAATGAAATATATATATACATAAATACAGTAGAATTATTATGTCATATGTTTCATAATTATCTATTATAAATACTTTATAATCACTCTTTAATGGTTAACGCGGAGAATGAATCTCATTGTGTCATGGAGATGGTAAGCCGTTCATATGCACGAGCGACGATATAGTTCCCATAATTATTAAAAGTTATTGGAGTGGATGCTGTATAATATCTTAGAATAATGTTATAATAATAATATATAGTTATTATTTCCACCATTATACCCATCCAAGTAAGGTGGTGGTGAAAAACCAATTACACCACAACGTGGAGACGGTAAACCGTACATACACACTCGCGGTGATTTCTTTTTTTGTAGGATGGATAAAGGGTGAAATATAGTTGTTTCATTTTTATAATAACATATAAGTATATGAGTGATAATTATTTTATTACTTTATAATGAAAAAACTAAATAAGATGATGTATAAGGAGATATAAATCTGAAAGAATCGGTAGAAGAAATTACCTCTTCCTCGACGTGGATCCTTTAAATTTCCTCTTAGGGAATTAGAGTTGGTCTTTTGAGAAGATCATAACCTCTAGAATGTAAATAAAAAAGTTGATAAGATAAATTAGTATAGTTTGGTAGAGCTTGAAGTCTCAAAATGGAGTGAATATGTGAGGGAGAAGGTGCCCTTTTATAAGACAGGAGAGGGGCACTTTAGGAACGTCTTAAAATATTAATTTATTATAAATTCAATTTAGATTTAAAATGGTAAAAAACTTATTTAATTATAAGATAAGATTATTTTGTTTCAAATACCCATCATCCAATAATTTTTAGACAAATTATTAAATATTTTTGTATCCTTATCTTTTTGATTTAACCCTTATTTTACTCTTTTTAATCTTATTGTGATGTCATGTTATTTACACATTGTGGGTTAGTGTAATTACCATACCATGTCATACGACCCATAAAAATTTATTTATGGAATATTTGGACATATATTAAACATTTTTAAGAATCTTAGTTTTTCAAGAATTTAATATCATTTAATAAACTATTTTGTGTTTTAAGTAATAAATTATGTCAAATTTGGATACTATTCATACTTGAATTGTTTTTAAAATTCCTAAAAACATTATTATATCAAAAAAAAAACATCAACTCATCCCTAATATATCAATTTTATCCATATAATTCATGTATTACATCAAAATGTTAAAATTAAATTTATTTTAATATTTACAAATTCATTTATTTGAATCTTTCATTAATGAAGTAATCACTACATCATAATTTTGTCATCAATAAATATATTTATATAATGTATAAAATTTATAAATAAAATACCATGATTTAGGAAATATTTTTGTATTTATAATGACTATTTATAGACATAGAGATCAGTTATATTATCTTATATTAAAATCGACTTAGTAAAAGATATATGTTTTTGTTATAATTATCTTTACTTTAAATTAATTTTTTTAAAATGTCATTTTCACATCCAAGTGAATCCATGGGGTCCTAAAATCTACCCAAGGATTCTTATGGTCAGAAATACCTTATAAAATTGGATTAGTACATGTTTTAGGATAGATTAATATTATTATAATATTATTTTTTACCCTTATTTACCAGATTTATCCTTTGACCATGGTAAATAAAATATTTAATGAAATTACTATTCATAATGTACAAAAATAAAAGGTACCTATTTACACAATTTAAAAATTATGATTCCAAATATGGAATCCATTTTTCAAAATTCAAAACCCAGAAGTTGCAGTAATTAATTTAAAAATAATTCCAGTTGTCAAAACCAAAAGCGGGTTTTTAAGAAGTAATAACTATCAAAAGATTGACAAGTGTTATGTCTAATTTAAAAGTGAAATTACTTACAATTAACAAAATTGGATTAAATTATAAAAATATAATCAAATTATACTTTAAAAACAAATAAAAATATAATACAACTATATAAATAAATTATATGAAAAGGCATTTTTGAATTAAAATGCAGTATTTTCACTATTCAAAAAAATTTGATTCTTATCAAAAAAATTACAAAAATTAAAAACAAAAGTAAAATTTTATGTACCAATTTCAAATAAGAAGTTTATTTTGTCAAATTTAACTTATAAAAGTGTCAAAAACTTGATTTAAAATGGGTGTTCCATCAAAAGGCGGTAAAACTGCATTTTTTGAAAAATAATTCTTTTATATGAAAATTTGATTTTGTCCTCACATCATGTTATATAAAATATGTAAGATGAATTATAATGTAATGTAATATTAAAATTTTGTCTAATACTGTTCATAATACCTAGTTTATATCCCACAATATTATTTTAATAATATATCATTGTTTAGTGAAACTTAGTTTCGTGTACAACACAAGCTATCAAGGAAGGTCGCTCTTGCATATAACGTAGGCCAAGTCAGTGTTGCGTGTAGTAAAATTTTTCTTTGGTGTTGTGTATAACATAATCCAAACTTAGTTCATTTATACATTGAACAGAATCTATACTCAGTGTTGCGTGAAATGAATTCTATCAAAGGAACTTGAAATTTTGTGCAACACAAACCAAGAATAGTGTTGCGTATACTGCAAGCTAATACGGTGTTGCATATAGAACAAGATAATCTTAGTGTATCATAAAACAAAATCCATCGAAGATATTAAAATAATATATCTCATAAAATCTTGGGGTGTTACACACATAGTTTAACAAACCGTGCAAGGAGTGGACAATGAGTAGAAGTAGGTTGTACAGTTAATCCCAACTATATAGAATGTCCCACAAGACTATGTGAAACTGTCTGAAATTTTTTCGGATCTTGAAAGATGGTTTTTTCATGGTTATAAAATCGTGCGAGGAAACCATACAGGTACCACAACCCTATAGGTTCTCATGCACAGTTTGAAAAATCTTGCACATAAACCATGCGAACCCTCTTATTTTAGGAAATTTTATAATTTAAAAATGATTTTAAATCCTTTTTAAACAAAAATTGGTTTTCTCTCCAACATAGAAATAATTTGGGTTTTGAGCTCCCTTTGAATCTCTAAAGAAGAATTTGTTCCCGACTCATCGTTTGATCTCCGAATCAAAGTTTGTTGGTCTCATTGGATCCATAATAGCGATACCTTGATTCCTTTTTAGTCATTCTCCATTATTATGTATATCAGATGTGCAATTTGGATTTAGGATCATATGATATACCTTCACATTATTTATCTATTCTTTATATTTCTCCCAATATGAGATAAATCAGGGGCTGATACTAGACTAGCACTCCACTATTGAGCTAATGTTGGTGGTCTATACAATTTCATTTAGTTTTAGTGATTTATTAGGCTAATTGTCATTATGTCGTCCACATTAATTTTTATAATGACCCTGAAATTGAATTGGATAATTGAATTAGATATAATTGGAACTTTTAGGGATTCCCTTAGGTTCCATTGTGATGTGTTGGTAGCTGTTTTTTGAGCTATGGCCACCCATGGGGTGTGACTTATGAAAATACCTTGATGTGCCCTAGTTGAACCACCCAAGAGGTGAGTTCTCATGCTTGGATATATATAGGAAGCCTGATTATGAATAAATGTAAATGAATTGCTTTTATAGGATATGTCTTGCCTCCTTGCTTGAAACATTTTAATATGCCATGTTTAAAGTGGTTAGAATGGATAGTTTAGTTTTGGTTAAATGAGTGGGTATAATAATTTGGTTATTTTTTATAAATTCATTAAATGATTTGAATAGAATATGAGAATTATGAACATTGAGTAGGTATACTTTTTGGTTTATTTTAATTTAATTAGCAATTATGAGTGCGTATACTCATAAGGTGAATTGAATATTAACTGGCACTCACATTGTTTGAAATGAGGAATAGTATAAATGATGAATGTATGAATAGATGTATTTGACATGTTCCTTGGATATGTAATGTGATAGTGGACACCATGGATAGAGATGGTCCTTGGGTCTTGATTTCGTGGGATGTCATGGGCATCACCAACCCTTGGATATGGCATTCTTGGACTCATGTAGGACATGTCTGGTATGACATGATCCTAGGATTCCAATCAGTGCCTAACCAAGTTTCCATCGATATGCTCCTAGGACTCAATTAGGATTCCTTGATCTTCGAAACCTTGTATCCGGACCTTCATGGTCTTACTTTGACATATGACACGGTCATGAGAAAAATGACATGTTTGGTTGAATGGCTTGGATGTGAATATTTTTTGCACTTTTGGTTGTACGATAAGGATGTGGTGGAAATGGTACTATGGATATATGGTGATGCCTCAATGTTTTATCATTTTTACTTGTAGATTCCATATAAGGATCTTAAAACTTTTTTTAAAGGTATCCTTGAGTGGTTGGTTAAAAAAACTTCCATAGTAGTGTATGTGCTAAGTAAAGTTCCCAATCAGGATCTAAGTATCACTGAGAGGGGAAGGGGTGAATCAGTGATATTTTTTTCTTTTTATGTTTCCTTCTATTTTAAACAACCTTCACCTCCTGTTAAATAGTTTTCTTCTATGTTGAACACACACAACCACAGGAACACAAGATTTACAAGGTCTACTATTCAACAAGAGTAGCTACGTCCTTAGTATGGTACGGAAATAATCCAGTACCACGCAATACACTAGAAAAAAAAATCCTTTCATGTAGAATACAATGAGTAAAATATACCCTTACACTCGTGTAGCACTTGGAAAACAATCCTCAAGTGTGTGTGCACCCTCTTAGCATAAATAGGGAATTACAATATTTCAGTGCTTCTTTACAATTGAACAAGTGTATTCTTTTGAGTACAAATCTTCACTTTCTTACCCAGAAGTCGGTAAGAACTATTTTACACACAACTGAATACGTGTGAAGACCAAAATTTTTTCATTCAACCTTTTAGGTGTCTTGCGCAAAACTTTTTTTTTCCACATGTGCAAGATTTGAGTTTTGTCATGAAACTCCTCTTGAATGAAACTTCAATCTTGCACGCAACTCTCTTCTTGCATGCAACTTCTCTTTCATACGCACAACAATATTTCCTTTGCACACTCTCCTTTTCTTAATATTTTTTCACACCTCAGAGTTCATGATTTTTCTATGTTTTGAGAACTAAAGTGTGAGGGGGTCACCTCTTATTTATAGACCTCATTGACCCCTGTGCGCAAAAACCCCAATGTGTCACGCAAGATCCCGACGGGTCGCGCAAAACCCCATTTGACATCGCCTTGGGCACGTAAGTCACGCTTCACACAAACCACTTTTGACGTCGCATTGGGTGAATAAGTCTCTTTAATTCTAACCTCATATTTCATGCATTTATTTGAATCTTTCATGCACTTCATGAATTTTTCATTATTTGAAGTTTGGAACTCAAATAATGACTTGCACACAAGATTCCAAACTCCCTTCAATCTTGCGCGCAAAAACCAATCTTGCGTGCAAAACCCAATCTTTCACGCAAGCCTCTCCTTTTCCAGATTTTTATGTTTGGTTCATGTAACTCCACTTATGTGAAAAATATCAGACCATATTCAAACTTGCATGCAACATCCTTTTCCAAAAACGCATTTCTTCATCTCCCGATTTTTAGGCCCTAAAATTTGTCAAACATTGGAAAACATCACCGCCATAAGACAATTTTTTTTGTATTGCCTCCAGATCATCCATTCCTTTTTTATGATTCTCTTCACTCCATTCCATAACCATTCTTCATTTTTCATCACGAACTCCACTATCATGATATATGTCCTTTGATAGATCAACTTTAGCATCCTCAGGGATTCAATGGGAAGTACTAAAACTTCCCTATCTTCTAGCAGCATAATTCCTTCTAATCAAAACTATATATGACTGACATCATTATTTCTCCCCTTTCCTTAACAAGGCTTGCACCAAAAGTTCTCCTAACTTATGATATTTGTGAAATACATATCATCAAAGCATCGTCTGATTTACAAGTTCTTTACAAAGTGAATTTATTTATATTATTTGACAACAAAAGAAAACACTCTGTAATAACAAACTCTTCTTACTTCCTTATTCATCCAACTTGGTCCCAACACTAAGGGCACTTTACTTTTCTTTACTGCTCACTTGATTTACTATTTTCTTATTTTGATTATTTCATTACACAACGTGGATTGTATAGACCTTTGGGTGGATGCCTATTGGTTTGTTATTTCACACCCTATTTCTGCCACACTTGGTGAACCCAAATGGATTATATGGTTGTAGGTACAGATAAGGCTAAGAACCCTAACACAGATTGTTGATTGCTGGTTAAGAGTAGGGGAGCATGGGACTGAGTTGAGGCTCACGATGCTATTTGGAGATAACACTTTTTTTGTTTTGGATACATGTATTGTAAAATACTAATATGTACCTATTTTGGATATTTTATTAGACATATGACATGTATCATATAATTTTTGTATATGATACACTTCTAAACATGTTATATGTTCTCGTATTGTTTATTTTTATGTTGTATACTTGTTGTATCTACTTCTACTACTTGTATGTATTGATATTCCACTATGAAATACTCTGGTAATAAGGGAATAGTCTCACCAATGACACACCTATACTGTCACTTCTAGTTGGTATCCTCTGATGTTTGGGTAGATGCACTTAAGGCCTTGTGACCCACCAAGATTAGAGAACTATTGAGTGGATTCTAGGTTCGGGACATTACAAGACTCATCATTCCCCTCACTATTGAAGATCAGTTCTTACCACAATTTTGTGTTTAGGTAGATATTTAAAAGAGTTTATCATGAGGTTCCCTTGCTCCCCTAGTGTTATAACTATTGGAGATACCCAAAGATCTTACTTCTAATAACTAGATAGTAAATCTTGTTGCGCATAAGATTTTATTCTTACTATTCTTTTAGGGTTCTATTGTTTTACTATTTTCTTCTTACTGGATTGTTTTCTTATTATTTCTTATTCTTGTTTGTGTTTTTATCATTAATAAAATATATAAACATGGTTGTGTTCTTCCAGTAGAGTATGACTAAAGTGGTCAGAACTGTTTCAAATATTTGTATCCTTTGTTTCTTTCTCTCATTGCTCATTCTTGGTTGCCTATTTCTAATTGTCTGGTTAGCCTTAGTCTTCTAAACCCCATACTTGTTGGAAAATTTTCCCCGTTACATAATACTCAAATTAATAATGGTGTATTTGTGTGGTCATCCCTTCACATTTGGAATCATATCTTCATGTATAGAATAATGACATCCATTAAGCATGAGATTAATAAATTTGATGCTAGAAACAACTTTAATATGTTTCGACTGAATATAGAAACATTTTGTTTCCAATAAGGGATGGGAGATGCATTGTATGCCCCTAAGAAACATCACATAAGTTAACTCGTTGTTGGATGACTGTGACCACTAATGTTAATGAAAGCTCATAGTTCTTTGACATTACACTTAACATATAAGGTTTTGTGTAAGGTATCATATGAAACCTCTACACTTATAATTTGGAATAATTTAGAAAAATTATATATGAAAACTTCATTGGTAGGTTATTTATATAAAAATCATCAATTATATACATTCATGATGCGCCCTATAACTTTAATTTAGGCACACCTTGATGAGTTTAATAAAATTATCTTAGATTTGGCCAATATTAATGTTAATGTTGAAGATGAGGACCAATCCATCACTATTTTATTATGACTTATTTATGATGGGATCCCATTGAAAATTGAATGTAATTGAGAATTGCATTGTAAATAACTTTTTTGCAATGGTACTTTATGAAAACTTTTTTTGCGATAGAGAAACCCCTATCAAAAAAATATTTAATAGGTATATATATATGTATATATATATATATGTAATGATAATATTCCACCATCGTAAATATTTATTTGCAATGGGACACTAATCCCATCGCAAATAAATTTAAAAATTATTTGTGATGGGATTGGTGTCCCCTCACGAATAATAAAAAAATAAAGAATTTAAAAAAATGAAAAAATAGAAACATTAAAAAATTTAAAAAATCATAACAATATAAATAAAAATAATAAAATACAAAAAACAATATAATAATATAAAAAATGAAATATATAAAACTGTAAATTTATAAATTAATTACAATATTTACAAAAATAATGTCTATTAAAATATTTATCATAAGAAATGTATCTAAAAAATACATAAATCACTAAGGAGGGGGGGGGGGGGTCACCTAGAGAAGGTGGTGGAGGGAACACCATCCCTATAGCCTATTCCAAATGCTACATGTACTCATCATCCGTTGCTACTACTACTCATGTGCTTTATGTTGCTCTTACTGTTGCTACTCATGCTGTTGATGAAATTTGACGTGCTCTCTATGAAATGTCTCTATAAACATATATTGAGCTTAAAACTTCTCCTCAAACTCTAAATCCGATCATGATTACTCTCCATGAGCTCCCCTTGAGCTGGATTATGACATCACAATAGTACCATAATAACTCCCAAACATCAATTAAGAGTCAATATAAAAAACTAGGCCTTTCTCAAAGGCATATTGAGTCACCTGTATCCATGATGCATCATTAAATCCTACTACACTAGTGGCCTGACCCTTGGTATTGGCCTAAATATCATCATGATTTTGAGAAGTCACAACCTCATATGACTCCTTCAAATGCAATTTTAAATTAAAATAGTTAAAATATTATTTTTAGTTAATTTTAAAACTGAAAATAATAGTACTAACCAAAATCTATCGTTGTCGGCCACCAGTAATATCTCTTGTGATAGGGTCCAGGTACATACTATTGTAAAAATAAAACTCTATAATATCAGGCAGCTCAACTACCTATTTGAAAAATAAAATAAACATATTACATTTTAAGTTATAATATTTATTAAATAAAAGTACTTACCAGATATCGTCGATGAGTACTGAATGTACGAGTACCAGATCTATGGGTGACCACCTGTCTCCCCTGGTTCTACCGACCTAATGATGATATCCTCTAAAAACTATCTTCTATCTAATATAAGTATAATCCATCCAATACTTGAGAGGAGATAAAATCGAGTAATGGATGCAACAAGACCGATCAAAAACCTTAACATCAGTTTTCTTCATGGCTCTATTCCTTAGATTTTACAAAAATCGATGACATCTCTCATGCATGCCGACCTTCTAGACCTCCCAAATAGAAGTCCTCATGCTATCATTGATGGGATACCATAAACCCTACAAATAATTAATAATAAAAAGTTAACAATTAAATAAATTTTTATATAACTATTATATATATGAATATTATCCAATAATCAAACATGCACTACCGAACATCAATGAGAAAATGATCCCACATCACCCATGATCTTCAAAAATAATTCCATTGAAAGCACTCGCCTTTCCAAAAAATACATGCAAAAATACTGTAGGAAAATAGAACAAATAATAAAACAATTAGTATATAAATAAATTAATGAAAATTAATGAAAATTAAAATTAACTAAATTACACAACTGAACATAACTTCGCATGCATAGAGAATAATAAAGATGTGGATGTCACTTGGGAATAGGGTCAGAATCATAAATCTCACAGGACCACCACTTATTCGAGTTGACTCATCGCCTACAACTAGAGGGTCGGATGACGTACCATCAGGCTCATCACTAGGTTGTATAGCCTCCTTGGTGCTAAAGAAACATCTCATCATAAGTATCATTAGACATATGAAACATGAAAGTAATTTTGATTATATATATATATATATATTGACCATAACCAATATGTAATCATGTCATTATTTATCTTCATCCTCATCATTGTATATGACAATGTAAATATTTTCATCTTCCTCCTCAGTATCATAAATTTCCATAGGAGTTTCATCTTTATCACAACTTTTTTGTTCAAATTCATTTGTTACATAATCAACATTATCATCACCATCAAATCATAAATTCAGGTTGTCATCATCAATATTCAAGCATCTTCATTAAAAAGATGTATTTGGAGCTATCTCTTGAAAAATTTCAATTCCTTACACTTCAATAGAACCAAATTCACTTTGAATAAACCAATTTTTTGGAGATTTTATTTTTATAATGATTTATAAACTAATTAACCCTCTTTAAGAAACATAATAGTTTTAATAATAATTTTTTTGTGCTCATTGATCCAATAAAAATAGCCCATTTAATGCAAGAAGGATTATATATTTAATGTCGATGATTCCATGAAGCAGATGAACACACAATACTCTATCAATATCAAACCAATGACATTTAAACATCAGTACATAATTATGTATCAGATAACACAATTTAATTATTTCATCCATCATTCCATTAACGTCAACTTCACTTTCACTAGGACGAGATCCTCTCAAGAAAACAACATTATTAATTATTTTTACTGACCATATACACGTGTATGAAATTGAAAATCATTCACAACATATGAATTATAAGATTTAACCACTTTGAATAGTGGGTTACTCAATACACACAATCTATTATCAATTTTATAGGAATTTTGTAATACCTAATAAATTGAATAACAATTATCAATATAAAAAATAATAAATTGATTGCATATGTTAAGAAATAAACAATTTACTTTACCATTTGTTGAAACCAATAGGAAAAATTATACCGTTAACATTTTTCAAGTCTAACTAGTGTAATTTTTAGAAACTATCTCTTAATATAATCATCATATAATCTAAAAATAAAAAAGATTTAATTTAATTTAAAAAAATTAAAGAATATGTGATACTAACACTCACTAAACAAATCACATCATTTATTCACAGTTGAGAAGAACATATATATGAGCCATGTGATGTTCATTATCTGAAATACATCATTCATGAACTCCACCAAATCCATGTTCAAGCTAATTATAAACTGATAATTGAATTTTTAGTGAATCGTCAACATTTCCCTCATTAAGACCAATTTAGTTATGTTTTTAAGGATATTTAGGTTGGAAATAATGGGAACTAATAAAATAAATTTCCACCTATAAATAAGTTTATGTAATTGACCCTTCAATGGATTCTTTGTAATGTAACTTTTTCTTTAGATTCTACATGCATGTATAATATTGATACATCCATCAAAACTATAATATCCCTCTACATTTTTCTTCATGTGGAAAATTTAATATTAAGTGTTTCATTATATCAAATAAATCCAAAATAATTTTTTTCTAGTTTATATAAAATTAAAACAATATATTCTTATAATCTATTAAGTGCATCATAATCTATTGTCATCATAAATATTTCTCAGAAAAATATGATATTTCTGTTAGCGCATCCTAAATCAATTAATTAAATAAACATAAAAATCTAATTAGTATAATTCATACCAATATAGCATGAAAATCATGAATTTTTCATTTGTTAATATGACTATTTTTTATACATCCAGAAAAATTGGAAACATAACCATCCAGTAGACTCAAATATTCAATTCACCAACAAAATAATAAATGTTTTTATTAGGAAAGGATATAATACAATTTTGGATTCATTAACTTCTTTGATATTTCATCTTCAAACAACTCATGTTTTGGTCACCTGCATATTTGGGAAAGATCTAATCATGCCTTTACATTATCTTTGGTATTACTAGGTGTTTCCAAAACTGTATAAAATATATTATCAAAATAGTTCTTCTCAATATGTATGACATCCAACATGTGTTAGAACAACATGGTAGATCCCAAAAAATATTTCTTTTAATCCAAATGTGATATTTCCCAAATCCATCTAATTTTTGTTAATTTAGAGTCAGTCCATAGGTAATGAGAGGTAATAAAGAGATAATGTATTTTAAATCAATACCTGAGATAATTTCAATAGGTCCATCTCGTTTAATCATACCTTTTTCTGAAATGATTTATGTTTCTTTGAAAAGTATGATCTATAGGAATAAATCTAAGATGATAGTAAAAATATAAAGGTTTTAGACCACTTATGAGAATAAACGCTTTGTTGTCACGCATACAGTACAATCATGATTTTGCACCATGTGAACTCCATACAAATAACATGACATCAGATGGGAAGTCACTAATTTTCCATATTAATTCATTTTTCACTTTGAAATTCTATTTTTCAACAACATCATATACTCTGAAACTATTACCCAATATTAAATTCATCCATCAAACAATGGCTTCATGTAAACATTGATATTATTTTTTTGATTCTTATAATTAATAATATTAAAAAGATATATGAATCGTTCATTAATATTCAATGATATAAGTTTTACAAAGTTTTAAATATGGTCCAATAAGAATATTGAATATCGTATGAACCAAATGGTAAAAAACCATCAGTAGAAAGACCAAATCACATGTTATAGGATTCTAAAGAAAAATAAGGATGTATATGGTCAAAATGTTTCCATGAATCACCATTACAAGGATGATTTAAGGATTGACCAGTTGAAATATTTGATTAGTTCCATGAAATCAATGATGATGTGTTCTGAGATATAAATAAATATTATAACCTGGGTGTAAGTAGGAAATACCTCAACTGTTTAATGAGAACCAATAAGAAATTCCCTTGTTGGGCCTTATTGTACCGAAATTTTTCACATGTAGGACAAATAATGAATGACTTATTTTTACCATGATATAAGATGCAATCATTTGAACACGCATGAGTCTTTTGATAACCAAAACCCAAATTACGAACCTGCCTCTTGCTCTCATATATATTGGTAAGAAACACATTTACTTTAGGTAAAAATGGTTTAACCAAAGAGAATATCTGATCAAAACATCTATTTGACATTCCATTATATGATTTAATAGCCATAAATTTTTCAACCGCTTCAAATTTACTTATCTTGCAACCAGTATAAGGCCCCAACCTTAAACGTTACATAATATTGAGTTAATTCAAGAATTTAAATTCATTCACATTGAGGATATTTTTAGGTTTATAGTTTTAGAATATTATTCCATAATAATTAAATAACATCTCAACTATTACAAAGTATTCAAGTCTACTCAATATCCATTTTTTCATAATCTAAAACATTTTAAAATAAAACATTAATTCTTTTTATTGATAAAATTATTCATAACATTCATCTTGTCTTATTCATTTCACTTAACCATCATTATAACCTATGGAAAACATTTCAAAAACTTGGGATAAGCACAATAATCTCATTAAGGGATATAAAATAATGAATGAAACCATTAGTCCATAAATATTTTCAACTCATGAAAACATTTTCACAAAATCATACTTTTCACCCATAAAACATAAACCATTTATCTTACCTCATGAAATCATAATATTAATATAAAACAGATAGAAATAATAAATCATAAAGTCAACTTATGGTATCCATATCATTCTTAAATTGTATATTTTATATCTATATAGGGAGTAACCTCCATGGTTATATTTGGAATACCCATCATGGTATACTCTAATCACTTAGGAGAAACCCTACCATTAAACTCCATATCATTACCCAATGCATTGGATAACTATCATGGTATCACCCACCCTCAATTTATCACAGAAAAAAATAGATTCATAAACAATTCCAAAGAACTAAAACACAATCATAATACATAAAACAATCATAGAGAAAAAATATCATTTCTAATTTCAAATCACATTTCATTTTTACAAAGTTGCACACTTAAAAATGAAAACAATTTATTTGAAAATAAATCTGTAAACTAGTAAAATAGACATAAAAACATTAAATCAACATAAAATGGAGAAATTAAATTCATTAAATATATGTTAAAAAAACATTCCAAGTTATAGAAATAATCAATCCATTTTTAAAACACAATTAAAACATTTAAAATGAAGATTTTTTAATCAAACTTTCCCATAAAAATTTGAAACTTTTAAATGGAATTAATATTTTAAAACATTCATGTCCCTATAAATAAATCCTTAAAACCAATTTTAAAACATTTAAATTAATGAGAAATATTTAGAAGAATAAATCTTTAAAACATTTAAAACGATGTTTTAGTTAAAAAGTCCCTTACCTTGAGTCTGAATCATCACGTACATTGTTTATCTTCCTGAACAATAAGCATTAGTTAATTATTTAATTTCATTAATTTTTTTTAAGGTTTAATATTTTTTATATTACATATTATCATGTTGTAACAATTACTTAATTATTTAAATTCATGTCATGTGTTTTGACGTTATTCCTTACTTGAGTCAAAAACGAACTTGGTATGATGTCAAGAGTCCATGTGTTCATAATTAAATCATATACAGAATAATATTAATGAAATAATTATCCCTTTTATACCTTAATTATAATTTTAAATCAAACCACTAATTATGGTTATGAAAAATCAAGAACATTATAATTAGGGAGATGGTAGGCCGTACGTACGCATGAGTAACATTTTCCATTTTTCATTGATTGTTATGTAATTAAGGTAAGCATTATTAGATATTTAAATAATGATAATAACATAATTAATATAATATTAATTATTTAAATATACTTATATATATCATACAAGTGATGTGGTGAATAAAAATGAATCACATCTCTTCGTGGAGGTGATAGTTCACACGTACGCAGGAACAACGTTATTATTTTTATATGCATGGAAAGTAAAAAAAATATTGATATATTATTATCTAATAATGATTAATATTTCATGAATATAAGATATTAATATTAATTCCATAATTATAAATAGTCATGATATATGGTTATGGAAAATGAATTATATCGGTTCGTGAAGGTGATAGTTCACACGTACACATGAACGATTAATTCCTTTCCCATTTGATGGATGTGGAGATGGATTTAGGTGAAAATATTAAAATAATAAAATATGAGTATATTTATGATAATTTAGTTATTATTTCTTCATGTTTTGAGAATATTTTAATGAATTTGAAAAAGAAATAAAATAGAAACACTTAAATAAAAACATTACCTTTCCTTCAGATGATCACCTTTCTTAACACCTTAACACCACTAAGAAGGGTGTTATGCCTAAAATAAGGCCTTAAGAATTTGGTTATGGATTATATAAAGTTTTTTGGGAAGATATTGTACGAACCAAAAGGGTTTTTAAGTGTAATTAATAGAGAGAAATGAGTGCCTTTTTATAGGAGAGAGGTGGGGCACCTTTGGAAACCCTTAAAATATTAAATTAATATAACTTTATTTTCTATTCCGAATGGGTCAAAACTTATTTTTTAAAAATATAATATGCGTATGGGTATAAATATAACCATCCAATAAAAATTATACAAGTTGTTAATAATTTTTAATCCTTATCTTTTTATTTTAACCCTTCTAACTCTGAACGTTTTTTCAAGTAATTTACACTTTGAGAGTTATAATAATTACCATAACATGACAAAAGACCAATGAACAAGTCATTAATGAAATATTTAGGCTTAAAATAACCATTCTGATTAATATTACATTTTTAGAAATTTTATATCATTTAATAAAATATTTTATATTTTAAAATACCAATAGTTTCAATTTTGATACTATTATTTAGTTAACTTTTTAAAATTATCATAATAGTAAGATGAGTTTCAAAAAACTACATTAAATTATCACCAAAATGTAAAATTAATCCATGAAATTCTTGTATGGTATCAATTATCTCAAATTATATTTATTTTAGTACTTATAATATCATTTATCTGATTCTTTCATTAATAAAGCAATTATTACATCATCATTATGTAACCATTTAATTTAGTTATTTATTTCCTAAAAATTATAAATAAATTAACATGATTTAGGTGATATTTTTATCTTTATTTGTACTATTTATAGTCAAATATACCACTTATATAAGCCCACATTAAAATTTTTGTAGTTATGATAGATATGATTATGACATCTTGGTCTTTAGTTTAAATAAAATGTTTATAAATGTCATAATATCACCCAAGTGACTTATAAAGGCCACAATTATAGACCAAGTATTATATTGGTTGAAAATAAATCATACAATAATATTAGGATAAGTTTTCGGGCAGTTTCATAATATTTATAATATTATTTTAACATTTAATTACCTGATTTACCCTTAATCGCAGTAATAAAAATAATTACCAATATTACTATTCACCAAAAATTAATTTGATCCTATTAGATCACATTTTTCATACTTATTACAACCATGTATTTACATTTTAAAAAAATAAAAACACAAAAGTGGCTAAAATTAATTTGAAATTAATTATGTTGACGAAACGAGAAAGCGTGTTTTAAAAGTAACACCGTTCACAAGTTAAAAATGTTTTTATATCCAATTTCAAAATGAAATTTATTCTAATGAAACTAAATTGGATTAAATAATAAAAAAAATATTTAATTATAATTTAAATCCAATTAAAAGGATAATCTATCTATATAAATAAATTAGATGAAAAAGTAGTTTTGAAGTAAATGACAATATTTTTCACTATTTGTTAAAAAATGAAACTTTTTAGAAAAATAAAAAAATTCTACCATAGAGAATTATAATGTAAAAATTTAAAATAAGAAGTTTATTTTGTCATATAGAACTTATAAAATTTTCAAAACTAGATTTAAAATGGGATCTCTGTCAAAAGGTAGTAAAACTACCTTTTGAAAATATTAGAATATTATATGCTTAAAATTGGATTTTTTTCTCATTTTAAGCCTAAAAAAATTATTAGATGAATATAAAAACATTTCATAAACATGTATAAATATAATATAGTTTGTTTTATTCATTCCCACTAATACAATGGCTAGATGATAACTACCGCTTAAAATAATAATATTAATAATATATTATTTTTCGGTATAACTCAGTCTTTTGTGCAACATAAGATTTTAAAGAAACCCGTTGTTTCTTGTCGGGTATGCTATCAGACATAGAATATATTTAAGATAAAATTACTATCTAATTCATAAATATTAATAAACATGAGAAGTCTTATTTAATAATTACCTGGGATGTTACAACCAGGATTTTTACTAATTACCACTTATTACTGGTTTTTACTGTTTACTACACATTTCCGTCATTTTTTATAATTAGAGTTCATTATTGACATTGTTTACTAAATAATGCTCATTATCGGTATTTTTTACTAAATACCACTAATTATCAGTGTTTTTTTACTAAACACCACTCATTGCTAGCATTTTTTATGAATTACAGCTCATTACCGGTATTTTTTACTAATTACCTCTCACTATTAGTATTTTTTACTAAATACAACTAATTACCGATCATTTTTACTAAATATCACTCATTACTTTTATTTTATTACCAATTACTACTCATTTCTATTATTTTTTATTAATTATCGTTCATTACCATTATTTTTTACTAATTACCACTCATTTTCGGTATTTTTTACTAAATATCGCTCATTTCGGTATTTTTTTACTAAATTCTACTAATTGACGATATTTTTTCTAAATAGCTCTCATTATAGATATTCCTTACTAAATAGTGCTCACTATTGTTATTTTTCACTAGATAACGCTCATTACTAGTAATATTTACTAATTACTTCTCATTGATGATAATTTTTACTAATGACCTCTCATTGTCACTAATTTTAACTAATCAACACTCATTTACGATAATTTTTAATAATTCCTACCCATTACCGCTAATTTTTAATAATTAATGGTCATTATCGGTATTTTTTAATAATTATCGTTCATTTCTAGTAATTTTTACAAATTAACACTCATTTCCACTGATTTAAACTAATTAGTGTCAATTTACGCTAATTTTAAAGAATTCCCGCCCATTACTGCTAATTTTTAATAATTACCCCTAATTAATGCTAATTTAATTAATTAACCCTTATTTTCGAAATTTTAAATAATTCCTACTGATTATCAATATTTTTTAATCATTACCGCTCGTTACCTATATTTTTTACTCATTACTGCTCATTTTTTTTATATATTTTTAACTAATTAAGTACCATTTTCGCTAATTTTAACTAATGAATGCTCATTTCTGCTAATTTTGAATAATTATTTCTCATTACCACTAATTTTTAATAATTACCACTCATTACCGGTATTTTTTAATAAATAACACTCATTTACACTAATTTTTACTAATTACCGCTATTTTATACTAATTATCCATAAAATCTAATAATTACTACAAATTTTTAAGAATTATGGCTAATTTAATTGATTACTGCTAATTTGTATTGATTATCAGTGATTTTTACTAATTGTTTTTAAATTATTAATATTCATCATTATTTTTTAAAAATTAGTGTTAATTAGTAATAATTACTAATTACTATAAATTACTATTACTTATTACAAATATCTATAAATTATTATTAAGTTATGTTAATTAGTAAAATTTATTTATCAATTATAGGTAATTACAATTGATCAGAACTACTCACTGATAATTTAAATTACTTACTACAAATTAAAACTA
Source organism: Viscum album (assembly GCA_963277665.1). NCBI lineage: Eukaryota > Viridiplantae > Streptophyta > Magnoliopsida > Santalales > Viscaceae > Viscum > Viscum album. Next base: position 1,023,894,711 of record OY728157.1, read on the forward strand.
ATTACTTTTAATTAAAAATAAATATTTTTACTTAATATTCATTACTTATAATTAACACTAATTACTTTTAATTACTTCTATTTAATAATACGAATTTCTAATATAAAATAAAATAAATGAATTAAAATTTAAAAAATTATATAAATACCATAAAATTGAATCATTTATCGACTAAAACATTGAAAAAAAATCCTTGTAAATGTTTAAACATTTAAATTAATAAATGAAGAGGACAAGAAAGCGGAAGAGGAGAGTAGAGTTCAAATGAAGAATGAATGAAAAAAAATCAAGGGGTATATGAAGGTTAGATAAGTCATGAAAAGACTATTTGTAATGAGATTCCCATTGCAATTAGTACCCACTATAGATAATCCCATCAGTGGTTAAAAAGTTATTTGCGACAGGTTTCGTCATAAATAATGGTCTGCCAACTCATTATTTACGACATGTTATAAATTCCTGTCACAAATAACATTAATGATGAAAATTATTTGTGATAGGAGAAAATACCCATCATAAATACCTTTTCTCATGGTTTGGTATGTAGCCGCGCCAATGATAGTTGCAACGAGCGATGGGCCCGTCACAAATAACCTATCGCAAAAAACCCTTTTTCCCATAGCACATTATACTTTTAATCTCCTTGAATAGTTTATTTGACTATCTTATAATTTCCATGATGTATTACATATACTCCTTGGCCTCAAAGGAAGTTAGATATTCTTGGATTTATCATGAGTTTCTTGGCAAGGCTATGGTTTAGTGTGAAGTTGGGGTTATGAGTGTTAGAGATCCTTCCAAGTTTTAAGGTTAGAAGAATGGTAAGAGTAAGAAGGGAAGAAAGAATCATTGTAGATCTAGGGATTATCAGTCCAAATCTAAGTCTAAAAAGGTTACCAATTATTATTATGGGAAAGCTAGGCACATGAGACTAAAGTGACCAAAATTGAATTATAGAGAGTATCTTGAAGAATCTGATGACTATTCTCTCTTTTTCAATTAAGGCTATGAGAGTGCTGAAGTGTTAATCATCCCAAGATACACTACTATTTGAGTGGGTTTGAGACTTAGAGTGTTCTTTCTACTTATTCCCAACAAGGAGTTATTTTTCTAAGTTGACCAAGGGAGATGGTGGATAGGTAGTTTTAGAAAATAATAAAATTTTTCATGTCATGGGTAGAGCTTCTGTTATGTTAGAAATCTCGTACTATTCTTTTATCACCATATTGGATGTGAGATGAGTTCTAGATTTATAGAGGAATCTCATTTAATTAGGTGTTTTGGATCATAGGGGTTTTGCCTTTAAATATGAGCCTGGTTGACATAAAATCTCAAAGGGTTCTCATAATTTTCTTTAGGGTTACTCAGTTAATTAGTTGCATGTTTTAAATATTACTATATACCCTAAGTATTTGGGGAACACTTATGTCACCAAAAATTATAGCACCATTATTTTATATAGAAGGTAGGGACATGTGAGTGTTAAAGGCCTATAAGAGTTGAGTAATCAAGGGTTTTTTTACCCAAGTCACACCACATAACTTACAGTTTTGTTAATATTGTGTTCTTTGTACATCTAAAAGAGTTAGTTTTTAAAAATCTATTTCAAAAGCATATCACCCACTTGAGTATGTTCACTCAGATTTTTGGGGACCTACTAGGATTATTTCCCATGGAGGAGGTTCCTAGTTTGTGACTTTCATATATGTTCTCTCAAGGGAATTATGGTTTTTCATATTTTGTAATAATTCTAATGTCTTTATGGTGTTTAAGAAATGGAAACCCTCTTTGAAAAATTAATCTTAGAGAAATATGAAGGCCTTAAGAGCTGATAATGGCCTTGAATACAAGTTTCATTAAATTTTTTAAGTATAAGGGAATTGTGTGTCACCAAACTATGAGTCACAATCCTCAAAAAAATGGTTTAGTTGAACAAATTAACCACACCATTCTTGAATGGGTTCTTAGCGTGATTTAATGCTCGGGAGAGCCCAAAGTCTTTCTAGGATTAGACAATCACTACTGCAATTTATTTGATTAATCAGTGTTCTTCATCTTCCAATTATTTAAAAATTATTAAGGAACAATGGAGTATCTATCCCTTATCCTATGGATATTTTAGAGTGATTTTATGTACTTCTTATACTCATATCAAGACTGACATGCATGGTCTATGGCCTATCAGATGTGTCTTCATAGGTTATCTTGAGGGGTGAGAGGCTGTAAAATTTTGGTAGATAAACATAGTTTTCATAAGTGTATTGTTAGTTGGGATGTATTTCTTCACGAGTCTTTTCTTTTCAGTTCCAAATCTCCCCATGATCATAATGGTGATACTTCCCTAAAAATTTATGTTGAGGTATATCCTCATAAAAATAGTGAGTCTCCTCTAGAAACTTCTCCACATGTTTCTCACCCCAAACAAATTCTATATTTAAATCTGATAATGTTTTGAATTATGAAGCTACTAATGATCTTAGAAACTATTAACTCCCTAGGGATAGAGAAAGGATAGTGATTATACATTCTCCTAGGTATATCCATGTTGATATGTCTTATTGTTCTCTACATTTTTCCCACGATCTTGATAGTGAGGATCCCTAAATCTACAAGCAGGTTGTTAATGATAAAAACTCTAAGCACAAGATTTCTTCCATAGAAGATGAGATAGAATCACATAAAAATAATCATACCAAGTCCATAGTCAATAAGCCACCTACTTCCAAGGTTATTGGATATAAGTGGATCTATGAGAATAAATATGATAATGTTGTAGGTGATATGGTTAAATATAAGGCCAAATTAGTGGCCAAAGGTTTCCTTCAAAGAAAGGGCATTGATTTTTTTGAAATATTTTTTCTTGTAGTTAGGAATTCTTCTACACGAATATTTCTGTTTTTTTCAATTTTTTATCTATATATGGAACAAATTTATATAAAAAAATTTATTTCATGGAAATTTAGATGAAAAACAATACATGAAGCCTCTTACTTGTTTTGAACATTAATTTAGACCTAAAAAAGTATGTTTATTGAATAAATCTTTTCATGGGTTATAATAAGCCTTTATACAATGGTATATAAAATTTGATTCATTCATGTTGAAAAATTATTTTTAAAGTAGATTTTTTATGCATGTTTCTACTTTAACTACATTAAAAACAACATGATTTAGTGTATTATATATTTTGATGACATTTTTCTTATAAGAAGTAATATGACATTGATCACCAATGTTAAAACACCAAAAAAATCAACTTTTGAAATGAAATACTTGGGTTTTCCTATGTATAATTTGGGTATGGAAATCATTAGAGATAGAAAGAATGCATTATTTTTCCTATATCAAGATGCCTATATGCTTAAAGTTATTAATAAGAAATTTTTTTATTCATGAAAATGTATTAGTAATCCTTTTTCACAACATTTTAAATTATCATTATCTCAGTCACCTACCACTACCTCTAACATTGAATATACGCATAGAATTTCCTGAGTTAATTTTGTTGGTAGCATTATGTATTCTATGATTTTCACAAGGTCTAATGTAGCCTTCTTTATGTATCCTTCGATAAGGTTCATGGGAAATTAGATAAAGACATGTTGAAATTATTTTATGTGGTTTTTGAAGTACATTTCTTCTACTTTACCTCATTCAATATGCTATGGTAGGAATTTAAATTTTAGAGACTTAACAATTGGTTGTGTAGATTTTGATAATGATAGCAATATTGATACAAGGAAATCACTAATTGGTCATGTTTTTACAATATTTGAGGGACTTATCTATTGAAAATGTAATATAAAATTAGTGGTGTAACTTTCAACCACCGACACTAAGTAAATTACACCGATTCTGGTTATTAAAAAATCCATTTAGATTAATTGTTTTATTTTTAACTCAGTTTATATAGTTATGTTATTATAGTTTATTATGATTCACAATATGACTTACATCTCTCTAAAAACCAAGTATGTCATGGTTGGTCCAAGAATATAGATATTATGCTTCATTTTATTAGAGAGGTTATTGAAAGTGGAAAAATGTGTGTCAATGAGATATCCACCAATGATAAGCCAACATATAGTTTGACTAAGGCTATGGATTTATCCAAATTCAAGAATTTTTTAGATATTTTGAACTCGATTCCACTTGAATAACATTGGGTGCAAGGAAATAATCCTTAGTTTGTTTTAGTTTATTTTCTAAATGGTGTATAATTTTTGATTTTAGCATGATTATGATTTCCAAATGAAACTAATCTATTTTTAGTTTTTTGATTGAATTTAGCATGTCTATATCTTCCTTATAATTATTTTCCTCTGCTTTTCTCCCATTTATTTATTATTTTCTCAGATTTTAAATTTTCTTTACGTTGGGGCCAAACGATCCATATGCAGAGTCTAGATGAAACTTATATAGAGGTCATATAACCCTTACGTAGAGTCTGCATATGACTATACATTTATCCTACTATGTGATTCCCTATAGGTCACAATTTTGTTTAATTTTGAGCTTTTTTATCTATTTTGAGTTTCTTTTGGACATCAATATTCAGAGGTTGAACATTTGGAGTTTCAGAAAAAACATGCTAGGATCATGGTTAATGCTAACCATGTAGTAACCGTGCGATATAGTTATGTGGATTATAGTGATTTTTTTAAGGTTTGAGCATAGGTTTTCAAACTGTGTGTGTAACAACCTAATAATTTATAAATTAAATTCCATTTTGAATGAGTAAATTCCTTGTTATGTTATAGAAAACACATGCACTACTTTGGTTATTTTGGAACATTATAAGTTATATCCTATCAAATTTAAAAGAATGTTAAGCATCACAACTATTGATAATGTATCCATTGTAAAATAACCATTATTATTATTATTTTTATTATATATTAATGGTTATGATAAATCCAATTAACTCAAATAAAAGAAGTAATTACCTGAACCAGTAAAATCGTACCATACGAAGCCTATTTATTAGAGTTTCTGAGGGAGATAACATCTCTGGGCTTTTCCATTGACCAGGACCAAGAAAATATTCAATAAATAAATTATGAGCAAAAAAAATTATGAGAGAGGTTAAATCTTATCAAGATCATGACCCAAAACATATTTTCTAAACCACCTAAAGAAAGTGTCACCATTGCACACCTTACTCCAATAGCATATGCTAGTATAATAAAGAGTTATGTATCTACACTATAATAGTATGCATTTTGATATTTTATTTTTAATATAATAATTATTATATTTATTCCCTTTTTATTATTAATTTTTAAATGATTAAATATATTAATTAAAATTAGATTTTGATATAACGAAATCAAAATTATATTTTTTGCGATATATATATATATATATAAAATTTAAATTAAGACACACTTTTTGGAGAAATTATTTTTTAAAATTAAAATTATTTTAATAAAATATTCTCATTAAATAATATATACTTGAATATAAATGGTAATATAATTTAATTGAGTCTAATATAGTATTTATAAGGGTTTGAAAATTGTTATCGTCATAAAAACCAGTACTTTTTAATAAATGGGGAATTTGATTTAAAAGTGTAAATTCTCATATTTAGAGAATTGTTTTTATAAAATAAATATTAATTTTATAAAATTAATATTATTTTTGAATTCATAAAATCAAAATGATCCAATAGTGAATTTTACATAATTTTCAAATACAATTAAATTTTTGGGTAAACATTAAATACGGTATAAATATACGGTTTGTATTATGATGTCATAAAATACCAAAAGTGATTTAATAAAAACTATAATGATTATCCATGAAAAAAACTATGTTTAATATTTAAAATAATGCGTTTTTAATTTATTTTATTAATTTTACAAACCCTTAATGAATCCTCCAAAACCTATATTATAATTTAAGTTTTTAAAATTAATTTTTTATTAACATGACTAAATCCCACTTCACCAAGGGTGATATTTTAATGATTTTTCTTATTATCCTTATAAAATATTGAAAAACACTCTTATTTGGTAGAAATCATGTGAAAAACTATGGTAAAGTATTTTGTTTTGATTATTTTATCATACAGAGAAAAAAATTATATTTAGAAATTAATAAAGCATACCCTTCTATTTTGATAGAAAACCCACCCAAACTGCCATTTTTGTTCACTAAAACCCTTTTTATAATGAATTTAATTTTCATTTAACTCTCTAGATCCATCCCAATGTGTTCCAATCTCTTATGAAGATCCTTCCATGTTTTTATAAGCACCCTCTCAAGGTAAGGGATCCTCTCCTCCTCCTCATTATTCAATAACTTCCTATGTAATATGCCTTTTTTAGTTCTAATTTATCATATTGGAATATGTTTTTAAACATCAATCTTACTATACTTATGATTTCCAAGTGATGTGAGACCCCCATTTCACACTCATTAAATACTTCCATGAATCTATATGTACACCTGTTATGCTGTTGAAGTTATCCTTCAATTTTCCATGTCAAACATTTGTGTAGTGAATACCCATACACATTTCCACTCAAGGGTATGAAAATAGATATAAATTTCCTTCACTTATTAGGTACTTCCATGTATATAACCCACAAACCTTGATCATGGAGTTAAAAGTGATGAAATTTGTTCTTATGTTGTATGATCTCTGTGGCACAAAAATGCATGTACATGATATGGATGTCACAGGTGGTCCTAGAATAATATATCCCTCCAAGCATTATATAATGTTTGTATCTCATGAGATAACATGTATGGTGAATGAGAGGTTATTCTAAGAACACTATGTTATGATTTCTGAGTGGTTATCCTTGACTTATGTTTATGATGTCATGTTTTATGTTGTGTCCACATTCCTTTGTTACCTTGATGTTATCATCTTATACCATGATTTGATGTTCATGATTATGATTAACACCTCTCTATGTCAGTTTTTAGGCCTATTGAATCACATGTACTACTTTACCTTATGTTATTATTTTATTATTATAGCTCACACCATTATTATGTATGTCCCCAGGTTATCCTATTCTATTTTATAAGTGAACTGTAATTTTAAGAGCATGTTAATGAGATTTAAATAATATATTTGTATCCCTATTCAATTTATTGTTCTATTTATCTAATTTACCAAATATACTAGGCACCAAGATCTTATGACATTGTATCAAGTGTGTTTTTATATAATAAATCATGGATTAAAGTGAATAAAAGATATAAGTTTTCATAGTTGGTATTAAAGGGAAGTCTAGTTATTTTTGGGTAATAGAATTAGAAAACCCTATTAAAATTATTAATGATATGACTAAACATAGTAAAACATCCCTAAATGTTGGTAGATAATATAGTAAGTGGCTTCCAAGTAATAAAATCCTTGTCTGTATAATACTTTTGGATGTGGATCTAACATAGTTGTACCTAGGGATAATAACCCCAAAAAAAGGTAAATTGGGATTTGACTCAATCATCAACTAGTTCATGATAAATAGGCCTTGCTGCATACCAAGTTTGAGACTCTTAGGAGATATGTTTTGCTGACTTCAAAAGCTCCTTATGAACCACTATTAAGGGAATAAATATTCCCATATGACTTTATATTATAAAATATATAATGGATAAAATAGATTAGAACCTAGAGATTCATAGGATATGGAATATATGTCCTTTTTGAGTTTTCCCTTCAATTTTGATAGTTTCCCTTTTACGTGGTTAATAGTTTAAGAATTATCATACCCAATTTTCCCTTTAATTTAGTTAATTACTAGAAATAGGTGGAACTGAGTCAACAACCATTTTGAGGGGCAATGTGATTACAACTCAAATGAGATTCCCAACCTTATGTGATTAGGAGTAGAGAACTTTATGAAAATATTTTCTCAATTAACTCAAGTTTTGAACCAAAACATGAATTAAAGTGATACATTTATATGAAAAATATCTCAAAATTTCAATGGATCTTCTAATACTTTTAATTGATGAATAATAGATCAACTACAATGAAAATATATTCCTCATACTTCAATGTTCTGAAAAAGAGAATGTGATGATGATTGTTTATCATATATAGGGAGAAGCTTATCAATGGTGGATGTTGATAAAAACTGTGAAGAATCATGAGTCAATCAAAGTGACGGAGTGAAAAGAATTATAGATTTTTTTATATATTTTACTATCAATCTATGACTTAAAATTGAAAGGGATTTAAATGTACTTAAAAACATTATGATTAATCTATCAGGGTGTATGAGGAGAACTTCACAAGAGTTGCACAATACACCTCGAGCTTTTTTATTGACCCTGAAAGTAAAGTTGATCATTTTTTTGTGGGATAAAGTCAAGTCTATGAAAATATTTGGCAATTGGAGACTTTTAAAGGTATGGAGAAATTTTCTAATGTACCATAAAATCTAAGATGGATATCGATGAATCTCAAGGGTCATATGGTTTTAGAGACATAAAATAAATAATAAAGTTTAATTCCAATAGAGTGATGGATAACTATTATAGGGTTAAAAAAGTCTAACACATAAATTGTGAAAAGTGTGGGTAGAAGGATCCTAGAAATTTATTTAAGGGTACTTAAAAATTCTTTAGGTGTGGAAATTAAGGACACCCAGATAATGAATTCTAATGGGAGAAACCCACAAATGTGATGGAATAAAGGAATGCTCTAGTCAACTCACAGATCATTGAACAATGTTTCAATTACAAGGAACAAAGACACTATGTGAATAAATACACCAAGCCAGGGGTTTTCAATGATAACAGATGGAAATAACCTCCAATTCCTAGAGAGAAAGATAAATCTTATTCCATCACAACTGATGAGGTTGATCCTGACAATAAAGTGGTGACATGTGTAACACCCTGAGATTTTAAAAGAGGAACATCATGTTTGATAACATGTATGAAATGAAATAACAAAATTATATGATAATATAAAACTAAAATACTTTAAGATATATTTCTTTTTAAATAAATTCAATCTCGTTGATATCTTTCGATGCATGAAACTCCGAGTTTAAACAAAACACGACACTCTATTAAAATATTATTATTTAAACATGACCATTATAATCTAGCTGCTAAGTTGGTGGGTATGAATGCTAATAAATAAATTATTAAAATTATATATTTTACACATGTATAAAATAAATTCAATGGTCATCTATTGATTTTAAATAAAAAAAGAATAATTTTAAAAATAAAGAAATGTTTTCTGAAAAACTGTATTTTTCTAAAATGTGGTTTATTCACTGTTTGTGCACATAATTTAAAATTAATATTTACCAATTTAACAATTTTATTTGAAAAAATGAACTTAAATTTTTATATTTAATTTTTTGAATTATATTTGGGTGAATTTTTAATATTTTTCTGAAAATATTAATTTTTTGATGAATAGTGAAAAATACTGATTATTAGTGAAACCGATCATTTTGTTTAATTTATTTATAATGATAAATTATATTTTCAATTTATTTTAAAGTAAAATTAGTTCAATTATATTATAATTTAACTAATTTATATCATTTTAATATATTTCATTTTAAATTTTTATATTAAAACATTCTATACATATGAAAGTTTTCTCTTTAGAAAACTGCTCTTTCATCACGTATGTGGTTTAATTTTAAATTTAGTTCTTCCACTTATGTTAATTGAATTTGGAAAAATGGATTTCATATTTTGAATCAGAATAATTTATATTATCTAATATTTTTAACTTAAGTTTTTACCATAATGAATAGTGAAAATAGTAAAAATTAAATACAATGGTTAATGTAAAAATGGGTTTTATCAGGGGTTAAAATATGAAGATAAGTGTTAATAATGACTTAAGACTTGTTCAAAAAACACTTTATGGACATATTTATAACCTATAATATATTATATTTGATAATGATCCAATTTTAAGGTTTTTTTCATGATAAAAACACGATTATACTTTATCTTTTCAAACATTTCATGTGTTTACTCTCCCCAACTTATAAAAGGTCACCCCTCTCCCCATATTCACACTTATAAAACCATTTGGTTCTATAAATACATACTCAAATACCTTGATTAATTACATACCCATATTCTATATTCCTTATTTTTATTAGGGATCACTCTTAATAAGGATTTAGGTATAAACCTAAAGAGGCTCTCTGAAGAAGAGGAAAAATTATTAAACATGTGTATTTGTTTTATTTCTTCTTCCAACTACTTAAAAACTTCATAAATTATTTTAGTATAATAAAAAATTTATCTCAAATTTATTTTTATTTTATTATGTTAATTTCAAAACCCAAATTCATCTCAACTTCAATAAAATGGGAAACAAAACTATCGATCGTGTGTACAAAGGAGTACCGTCTCGTGAACCGTTGTAATTTGTTTTCCATCGCCACATTTCAAGGATGTATATAATTATGTATTTAACATATATATATGTGTGTGTTATTTATGACATTTTAATACTTCTATAATTATTATATCACATATACCATGTTACTTTTCATTCTGTGTGGGATATGATAACATCACTCGTGTGTATGGCAGACTACCGTCTCACGAAGCGATGTGATTCGTTATTATATTAATACTCACATGAAAGGTATTAAGGTTAAATTTAATGATTATATATGATATTTATAATCTAAAATTTATTTTTTAAATATAATATCACATATAACTTCTTACCTTATGATCCTTTGGAAAAAAATGACACCGCTCATGCGTATGGGTGGACTACCACCTCCACATAGTGATGTGAAATGTTTTTCATTTTATTTTTACATGTATGGTAATAAGGATGGATTATATTAATATTAATTATATATATAACATAATAAAAATTCTATAAATGTAAATTAATATTTTTTCTTTTTGTTCCCTAGAGAAAAATGGAAACAACATTCAAGAATACGTATGGCGTACCGTCTTCATGAACGGTGTAATCCATTATCTATAACTACAATTTATAGATTACTATAAATTAATATATAATGAATATATATAATTTTTATATCATGTTTAAAATTATGGAAATAATCTAACCATGATCAAATTAAAAGGACCAAAATTACCAAACTAAAAAATACACAAAAAGCGAAGCAATTATCACATGAAATAGGGATTTTAACAAAGAGTTGTTAATAAAAAGGTGAAAAAATACTATCATTAAATCATATATGGAATTATATATGTAATTATGGTTCTTTAATATATGTATAATAAACCTATATTTATTATACTGGAGGTTTTGACACATATGAATGAAGTTGAACCTGTGGTATGGGTTTCTCGTCTCATTTTTACTTTAGTGAGACATACACCATATTCACCACTTATTCCTTTTACTAATGTATATAATACAAATTTTTATGTTATATCATGAATATATTTATATTAATGTCATTTAATGTTCTATTTGATGATTATTTCTTTTATGGGGCTTATGATTTAGAAGTTATCAATGTGGTAAGAGTTTATTTTATAATCTAATAATTATCCTTGATTGTTTTTATTTAAGTATCTCTTAGGGAAATTATTTGATATATTTATATTAAGCTCAATATATTTTCTTCTATTATGGTTATTCATGAAATTTTTGAACTAATATTTCCATTTTACACTCTTTAGTACTTAAAATTATTGAGAAAATGTTTTTAAGAAAACCCCACTTTATTTCCCTCTTCAGTTGAAAATCCATTTTCATCAAAATCTATGTTTTCTAAAAATGTTTTTCATTTTTTTTAACATTTTAAAAATGTTTTATTGAATAAATTTTCACCCATTTTGACTATTTATAATTTTTTCGAAAGGAATGTTCATTTCATTTTCAAAACAAGGTCTATTTGAATTTTACTGAAAATGTGTAAGGAATCTTTATTTTAATGTGTAAGAGATGAACAAAATTTTACACTATCGTGAAAAATCAATGTTGAAATATTATTTTAAAGATTTTCAAAGTTTATTTTCAAATAAAGTTATTTTCAAAATATTTCATTAACTTTTTTTTAAAATAATTTCAAAGTGAAAAGGTTGTTTTACTCAAAAACGTTTTCAATGGAATTTTTATGGTACTTTTATTTAGTAATGATGTCAAAACTTTATTGTACTTATGATCCACTGGGGATATGTTTTATTGATATGAAATTTTTCATTTATTTGGATGGTTTATGGTCAGTTTGACTAAGTATGTAAAATTTTATTACCGTTCTTTATATTACTCTAGATAGTTTATGATTATGTTTATTTGATTGAGGTAAGTATTAAAATTTAATATGTTAGTTTTTAAATAAGAATGTTTATGTTGATTATGATTTACACATCTCATATTTGGAATTAATTGGATTTAGTATGTGATGATTGGTTCATAATTATCAATAGGCGCCTCGATGCATTAATAGTTCTCAAGAGACAAATCATTTGAAAAAATTAGAAGTATTTTTACCCATATATTTAAACTATCTTATGAAGGTATTTATAGTTTCAGATGTCTAGAATTATGAATTACCTCAATATGTGATCATTTATTTCCAGGTGATTATTCTATTAGTTAGCATATCCATGGATAAGTTTCAATATAATTTGATTATTTTTATATATTTATTGTATCATCATTTATTTTTGTCATATAATTCTCAGTTTATTGATTAAAGGATGTGTTTCAGTTATTTAAATTTCCATATTGATTATTCTTGTTTATTCATGATAGCTTCTGCTATACTCGTACCCTTACTGAGAATTTGATCCCACCCCTTTCTTATTTTTTTCCTAAGGATACTTAGAAGTGTTTTGTGAATGATATGTCAGGATATGCAATGAGGAATAATGGAATTCTCAAAGAAAACACTTTTTGTATTTCATGTTTTCAAATGTATGTGAAATTTAATTATGTATCTAGTTTACCAAGGATACTAAACTATCCTATCCTTTGGGATGGGATACCTTGTATCTAGTTCTAATTTAATAAAGTGGACACTAAATTTTGGTTACTGGGTTCATTATAGTTTGTATCAGAGGAGGTTTTTTAGAAACATTGGGAACTATATTTAGGAAAACACAGATTAGGAAACATGACCCTATGATAGAAATTGAGGATAAGTATAGAAGAAAATCCTAATGTTTTGGTAAGATAGATATTATGTGGTTTTTCCTAGAAATACATCCATACACAGATATTTTAAGTGGACATGGTTTTTAAATATATATACTTATGAGTAATCACTCGAAAAAGGTGTGTCAGAATAGACTCAAGTGTTACTTGGTACCTGAAAACATGGCTTACTGTACACCGGATTTGAAAGTCTTTGGGGGTATTATTAGGATAATTCATTTATTATTTACAAACCATTATGAAGGATTTAAAAATATTTTTATGATTTGGAAAATTTTCCAAATAAACCATGTTTATTATTATAAGATTAACAATGAATAAAATTTTCAATTTATAATAAGTCTTTCACTAATATTTGGAGTATACATTATGTATCATTGTTTTATGCACTAATTTAGTGTATTCCATTGATTAGAAATGGATCCCAGTGGAAGGAATGAGAACCATATCAATACACGTACCTCATAGAGTGATTGACCTCCTGGGAAAGATAATGAAGTTGGAGTTGTAGTTGTAGTTGGAATTGAATAGTAAGATTAACTATTTATTTTATGGGTTAAATTAAATCCTTCAAATGGAATTGGTTTCAAAAAAATTCCCATCATATAAGGACATAGTATCATGTGATATCAAGATAGAGATATAATTCTATAATACATATGGTTTCTAAGTAAAGAAAGATAAGGAGAGTATGGTAGAGAAAAATATGGGTAAAGGTAATAACGGAAAGAAGTATTTTCCTACATGTTATAATTGGGGAAAGAAAAACTAGGGTACTTGATTGAAGGGAATGAAAGTTTTCTACACGTGTGGATATAAATTCCACTATGATCAAAATTGAAAGGGAATGAATGAAGTTTCAAATGTTTAATTATTAAGTTTCAAGGATATGGGAAACTATCAAAATGAATTCCTTAAATGTCAAGGGAATACACCCTAGAAGAAGCTAAGGGATGAAGATCAAGATTATGATATTGATACAACCAAAGTTAAATGATTAAATTTATTCAATTTGGATTAAATAAATATGTTTTAAAAGTATTTTATCAATGATATTAGTGTTATAATAATCATAAAATGTATAAGGATTGTACTGTAGTACTATTTTTTAAAGGATTTTAGAGCATATATTGAATGATTCCAATGACCAAGAAAATTGATTCATTGAAAATTTTAACTTCTTAGAAAATACATGATTAAGGGAGGGTAACTATTAAAATGTTCTTAATGTTGAGATAATAATATAATATTTATGGGATAGTTTTAGTGATTACTAAATTGGTTAGAGGTTTGATGGTTTATATCTTCTTTATAGGAGTTTATTGTACGTATTGATTTATGGATTATATTTGAAAACATGAGATTTTAATTTTGTAATCATGCATTTTTTAATTATGTTTTTATGGTGATAAATGTATTTAATCATTTGTAATGTGAAATTAAGAACCACTTTATATTTTTTAGGGGATATAATGTTGATTTAGTGACTTTCCTTCTATTTTTTTAACATTGAATTTAGTCAAACATATATGTCATGAGTATTAAGGTTAACCAATTATAAAATTTATTATGTTGAATTTTGGGAGTTACTATTGAGGTATTATAAATTATTGTATTGTATTGAATAAAATTTTCTAACCATTTTTCATTTTAGCAAACATATGAGGAATAACTTGTTACACTTTTATGAATCTTATGATTTGATAAAAGTTAATTTTAGTGCTTCAGGAATAGAAAAAATTCATATTGGATATTCATATCATGGAGTAAGAAATGAATTAAAACTAAATTATAAAATTATTCCTAAAAATATTTTAATTAAGTATATGCTATAGTGTTATATATCATGATATTAAAATAATTCCTCAATATTAGAAAAAGTATCATGAAGCAAAAACGTTATCCTATTGACTTCATGTCCTATGAATCAAATTACCTTTTAACTCATCAAATATTTATGGTTTTTAGGTTCTTAAATTTCCATTTATCACTTTTTTATGATAAATAATTTATATCACTCTCTAAAATTATTTATACTTTTCTTCAATGTCTATATCTTCACTTACACTAATGTTCTTCTACTTAGAAACCTAGTTATGTGTTATTCTGGATGAAAGTTTTTACTTTCCTTTAAATATTATAAAGAGAATGTTTTATTGACCATTTTTATGTTGTGGTTTTACAAAAATGGTATTTTATAATTCCAAACCCTTAATTTATAAGGTCAAGATTAAATTGCAAGGTTGTAATTTATTTAATTCGGGTAGAATGTAACACCCAGAGATTTTAAAAGAGAAATATAATATTTGATAGAATTTATGACACAAAATACAATATTGGAAGATAATATAATACCACACGACTTTAATATATATTTATTTTTAAATAAATTAAATATCTTTGATAGTTTGTGATTCACACAACACTGAGTTTAAATGAAATGTGATACTCTATTAAAATATTATTATTTAAACATGACCATTATAACCTAACCATTATGTTGGAATATATGAATAATAATAACTAAATTTTTGAAATTATATGGTTTAAACATGTATAAAATAAATTAAATGGTTATATGTTTATTAAAAATAAAATAAGAACCATTTGAAATAAAAATAAATGTTTTCTGAAAAACTGCATTGTTTTAAAAGGCGGTTTATTTGTGTTTCATGCACATAATTTAAAATTAATTTTTAACAATTTTATAAAAAATATTTGAAATAATAATCTTTAATTTTTAAAATCTAAATATTAAAATTATATTTGGGTGATTTTATTTGCGATTTTTCTGAAAATATTAATTTTTGACGAAAAGTGAAAAATACTGATTTTTATCAAAAAATTTCTTTTCATTAAAATTATTTAAAAAGTTAAAATATATTTTATATTAGTTTTAAAGTAAAAATAGTGAAATTATATTAACATTTAACTAATTGTTTTCATTTGAATCAATATCGTATTGAATTTTGATATCAAAACATTATACACTTATGAAAATTTTCTCTCTGGAAAACCGCTCTTTTGTCACGTCTATGGTTTAATTTTAAATTGATGTCTTCCACTTCTGTGAAAATAATTTTTAAAAATGGATTAATTAATTGGAATAATAATAATTTATATTATCTAATAATGTTAACTTAATTTTTATCCATATTGAATAGTGAAAATAGTAAAACTTAATTACCACGGTGAAGGTAAAAATAGGAGTACTAGGGGAATTTAACTAAGAAAATAAGGGTTGAAAATGATCTAAATATTATCCAACACACATTTTATGGCCATATTTAGACCCTATAATCTATAAGTTTAGATAATAAACTATTTTGAGGCTTGTTTCATGGGAAAAATGCGGGTATCACTTTATATTTTTTCAAATTTCATGTTTGTCCTCCCCCACTTATAAAAGGTCACCCCTCTCCCCTTATTTAAACTTATAAAACCATTTGGTTTAGAAACTCCCTAAAAAATAAATTCTTTTATTAATTACCCTCATATTATATGCCTTATTTTTATTATGAATTTCTTCAAATAAGGCTTTGGGTATACACCTAAAGAGGATATCTAAAGAAGAAGAAAAATTCTTAAACATGTGTATTTGTTTCATTCATTTTTCAAACTTCTATAAAAATTCCTAAACTATTATTACGTAATAAAAAAAATATATAATATATAATAAAATTTTATTATGTTAATTTAACAACCCATATCCAACTCTACTTCTATCAAATGGGAAACAAAACCGTTAATCGTGTGTACGACAGACTACTACCTCGCGAACCGATGTAATTAATTTTCCATCACCAAATTTAAAGGATGAATATAATAATGGATTTAACATATTTATATGTTATTTATGATATTATTATACTTATTTAATTATTAAATCAAATATACATTTTTTACTTTCCATTCTGTGGGGGATACGATAGCGTTTCTTGTGTGTACGACGAACTACCGTCTCACGAAGTGATGTGATTCGTTTTTCTATTAAACTTTACATGAAAGGAATTAAGGATAAATTTAATGAATATATGTGATATTTATGATATAAAAATACTTTTTTAAATATAATATCAAATCTAATTTCTTACCTTCCAATCCATTGGAATACAATACGTACGACATATCGTCTTTATGAATGATGTAATCCATTTTATATCTCTAAATTTTATAGATTACTATAAATAAACATATAATTAATATATATTATATTTATATCATGGTTAAAATTCTTTATATGATGTAACTATCATCAAATTAAGAGGACCAAAATTACTGAACAAAAACATACACGAAAAACGAAGTAATTAACACATAAAAAAGAGATTTTAACAAATAGTTGTTAATAAAGAGGTGATTAAATACTATAAGTAAGTCATATATGTAATGATATATATGATTATGGTTCATTAATATATTTATAATAATCCTATATTTATTATATATGAGGTTTGAACACATATGAAGGATGTTGAACTTGAGGTAAGGGTTTCTCATCTCACTTTTACTTCTATGAGACATACACAATATTCACCACTTTTTTCTTTAAAAGGTGTATATACTAACACTTTTATATGTTATATAATTAATAAATTTATCTTCATGGTATTTAATGTTTTATTTTATTATTATTTATTTTATGGGGATTATGATTTAGAAGTTACCAAAGTGGTAAGGTTTTATTTCACAATGTCATTATTATTGGGGATTGTTTTGTTTAAGTCTCACATGGGATGTTTTTGATATTTTTATCTTAAAATCAATATATTTTATTATACTTTAGTTATTAATAAATTTTTTCTAACTAATAATACAATTTCCTACTCTTTTTTACTTAAAATGACTGAGAAAATATTTTTAAGAACATCCAAATTTATTTCTCTCTTCGGTTGAAAATAAATTTTCGTCAAAATACATGTTTTCTAAAAAAATTTCTAAAGTGTTTTAACCTTTTTCAAAATTTTTTATTAAATAAAATTTTACCCTTTTTAAATTTCTACAAAATTTTGTGAATGGAATATTCATGTGGTTTTTAAAACAAGGTTTGTTTGGATTTTACCAAAAATGTGGAAGGAAGCTTTATTTTAACATGTATAGTATGAATAGAATTTTGCACTGTCATGGAAGATAAATGTTTTCAAGATTATTTTACAAGTTTTAATGGTTATTTTCAAAATATTTTTTGAACTTTTTTTAATATATTTTCAAAGTAAAAAAATTATTTTCCTCAAAAATGGTTTTAATGACATTTTTATAGTACTTATAATTATCAATGATATCAGGAATTTATTATACTTATGATAAAATGGGTATATATTGTATAGATATCATAATTATTCTTTCTTTGGATGGTTTATGATCATTTTGACTAAGAAAGTACAATTCTATTACCATTCACCATATTATTCCAAATGTTTTATGATTATGTTTATTTGATTTGGGTAAGTATTAAAATTTCATATGTTAGTTTTTCCATATGAATGTTTATGTTTATTATGTTTTATCCCTTTAATATGAGTAATTAATTAGTCTTTATAAGTGATGGGTGGGGCTTGATTACAAATAACCCCTCAATGCATCAATAGGTCTCATGAGGAAAATCAGTTAACCAAAATAGATGGGTTTCTAGACACAAATCTAAACTACATTATGAAAGGTCTTGAACGTTTTAGATGTCTAAAATTATGCATTCCATTATTATAAGATCAGTTATTTACATGTAATTATTCGATTAGTTAGGATATCCATGGAAATGTTTCAAGATTATGTGATTGTTTATATGGATTTATTGGATCTTCATTTATTTCTACCATATTAGGATCAATTTATTTATTAAATGAAATGTGTTTTAGTTATTTAACTTTACATATTGTTTATACTTATTTATTCATGATGGCTTTCACTATATACATACCCTTATTAAGTATCTTATCTCACCCCTTTATAATATTTAATTTTTCATAGGATACCAGGAAGTGTTTTTTGAATGATATGTAGGGTTACACTATGAGGGATAATGGAATTATCAAATAAAACACTTTTTACATTTTATGTTTTTGAATGTATGTTAAATTCAAGCATGCATCTAGTTTACCAAGACTATTAAATTATTTAGTCCTTCATAATGTGATACCTTGTATTTAGTGCCAATGTAATAAAGTATAAGCTAACTTCGGGTTACTGGATTCATGGTCATTATAATAAGTATGTTATTTATTCATTTAAGGATAAAAAACATACTATTTGATTCTGGTTATACACATTCTTTCATATCAAACAAGTTTAGTAGAAATATTCAAACACCACCTCAAAACATTGAAGTCAAGTTATCAATGAAGATAACAAATGGGTCAATTATTACATCCCAATCATATAGCTCATCCCTTATAAAAATTTGTTGGAATGGATTATATTTCCTTGTATAGAACCAACATAAATTTCTAAGAGAAGGAAATCACCCTTCATATCAAAAATCACCCTCCAATTCTATACAAGTACAAGGAGGAGGATGAATATCCTTGTGTATCAAAATCTTAATCATAAATATTAATTCCTTATGATAAATCATATATAGCTCAAATGATTGAGACTATGGAAAATATCATCCTTGATGACATGCACTATAAGGTCCTAGATCCATATAGTACAACACTTTTCATGTCCCTAAAGATTGTGGTTCTCGAAGGAGGATTGAACTGAGTCTGGTGGGATTAAACTACAAAAATCTATAAGCTAAGAGAATACATGATGTGTAATGGGTTTTCACATCATGTATGTGTAGTTCGCAACTTATAAAGGGCTGGTTGATAGGGTTCTACATGAAGTTTATTTATTTAGGGTTAAAAGGTTTTAGATGACACATTTTTTAGTGATATTTGAAACCTAACATTTACATGATGTGTAAATGGTTACACGTCATTTAAATTCCTTGTGCAGTGTGTATATAATGGGTGAAATAGATGAGGAGTTCTGAAAGCCTACGTCCCTTCACCTAATTCTAGGTAATCCAGCCGTGCCCCCTTCTAGATTTTGGGATTCCTTTGATGGGGATTCATTCCCAAACATCCATCTTCAATCCATGATGATCCAAGGTGCATTCTTTATTCGTTTTCTATAAAGTTATCCATGACCGGTCTTATTTCCTCTAGTTTCTTCTCATCATGCTATGAAACCTGATCTATGCTATTATAATGAGGTTTATTTATTATTGTTGATGTTTTTGCAGTATGAAATCTTTAGAATATTACAGTTTAATTGCATGAGAGGTGATTATGATCTGCAATGTTGGCCTGTTGTCGTACAACAAATATTGAGGTCATTAAAGTAGGGGATTCGTTGAATCTATATTTATTTATATAAAATCATAAATTGATCATGGTTTATCCATTTAGATATAAATGGAATTGATATAATAATTATTAAACCAGATTAATAAATAATTGGTTAGTGATCACATGTTGATGGGATTTATACCATGATAGTGGTTTTCCTCTTGATTTTCTAAGTATCATGATATCTATGATTTTCTTTGTTATCATGTTATTATTCTTGGAGTAACATGTTGAAATTGATAAATAATGAAAATAAATAAATAAATAATTAATTGGAATAATAATTAAATAATTTTCACGTTTGACTATGGTGTTTCTTATAATTAGATAATGATAAAATTGATGCAATGTGCATGTGTAGTTAAATTTTCTTACATATGATTAATTTAATTATTAAATAATGTGAATCATGAGAATTATTATTGATAATGTTGATAATAAATAAAATTAATGTAAAATTAGAATGGTACATCTCATAATTTTATGAAACCGGTTTAAGGCTAGAGAGCATGTTTGGTATTTTTATATCTTGTTATAGCCTGATTAATTAGGTCACCTATAGTTGGAACCTATGATTAATGAATAGGTTAATTAAATATGGAATAAAAACTAGTTGTTTGATAAATATAATTTCTACGGAATGAGTTATACGTCTGTTTGAGAAGGCTGAGTGACTTAAGTTTAGAGTCGTGGGATGTCATTTATATGTGAAGGTTGTATGACTTGTTTTAGAGCCTAGATTACACTGTTGTATATGCTTGTTTGTCTTTTGTTACATCTTGAGATATGAGCCTTATATGGTTGAGGCTGGGATGGTTGATGTGATTAGAGTCTAGGATGGATGATCTTGGGATGACTGGTGTGATTGGGGTGGGGAGGCCCAGATTATGTGGTAGCAGTTCATGCCTATGATGGCGACATGCATCGGGATATGCATGTGGGTTCTAGGGATAACACCAAAGATAATGGAATGGGTTAAATCTGGGATTACCCTTCGATGTGATGCTGAGAGATGGAATTATCACTTTTTAATCTGTTTAATGGATGATGAACGATTTTCTTGTTTTATCAACATTCCTTTCCCACTACTTGTGGCAGTTAGGTTTTCTTGGTTGCATGTTTCACTTGGTGGTATCTTAGGATGGTTAACCTAGAGTACCTGTACATGGAATGATGCTGATAATGAATAAATAATTCTTAACCCATGGGGTTTGTGTTGATGAAATGCACATGATAAAAGTTGTTACTATTGATAAACGATGGACTCGGTTTGGATTATGCCTAGAAGGTATGGAATTTAATCTTATAATTAATGAAATGTAATATGGAATACTTTTAATGGTTAATTAATAGATAATGAATTAATTAATGGAATGAAATGATAAAATTTAATGAAGTAATTAATGTAGCTCTTTAAAATGCTTATGTTCTTATAGGATATCTGGCCTTAGTAGTGGCTGTCGGGAGTCTAAGAGACGTTATATGCAATTAATTTTAAGACTAGGTAATGCCCAAAGTGTGGTTGTGATCTATATTATACCTTGTATATTATGTGATTTCATACGCTACCCCCTATCGGTTATGGATACTGAAATACAGTGGATGATGGGAGGGTATTTTACCCAATATCTTAGTGAGAGGATGGACGGATGAATACCCCCTCTAGCCCCACTCTCTTCTCCTAGTTGTTACTTGTGCTGGTATAAACAGTAGTTAGTTTCCCTATATGGGTTTATAGAGGTATATTAAGGATTGTGGTTATTTCACACACATTTATTACCATATATAATATCTAAAAGATTATTATAGGTATGCTGTATATAGGTTTTAATGGCTTGAGGTACTTACTCAGTGTATGGGCTATAATGGATTAAGGTATAATACCTAATGTATGATACATTTCATATGGGATATGGTGGATCCCATAAACCAATTGGTTACTATATATTGATATATAGATAATATTATGTGATAATATGATGCATGAGGTACATGTTGTGATGCCTTTCCCAGGCGTCTTCACACTGGCCTATTTTAGAGAGAGATGGCTTAGGACGTGCGACGTTGGGGTAGAGTGAAAAAATAGTAGGGAAGTAGGAGTGGGTTACCCTTAATGTTTCATTATTATATTATATTCTCTATTGTATGTGATACTTTGATAGAGTTAGTCATGGTGAGGCTGGAAACATAGTATACCTATTTAGGTGAAGAGTTAGTTTCATTGTTCTTCACTGTGATTTAATATTATTTCTTTACATTTTGAATGTGAGGATTTAGCTAGGATCCTACCGAGTATATTATTATGATCACCCTATGTATATATAAACTATTTTTCAGGTCATCCAGAGTAGGTTGGATATTAGGTTGGATATTACTAGCCTCTGGTTTTTCAAGAGTTGTTTGGGATTCATGGTCGCTGCCATCATTACCTTTTGGTAATTGTAGTTTTCCTTTCACTTATTTAGTACTATATGAAATTGAATTTTTATACTTAGGATTATTATATATATATATATATGATAAGATTTTTTTTAGTGTGTCCTTCTTATATCTCTCTTCCACATGTTCCCTTGGAGGAAAATGCCTCCCATATGCATGTTTATTTTACCCTCAGTGCTAGTCACCAACCTAGGTCTTATTGGAGGTGGGAATCAGGAAGTCACCATCTCCCTTATCTCATTGTTAGATTAGGAGGAGTACTCTTTGGGGGGAGGGTAGTTATGAAATAATGGTATCAAAGGTTCAGTTTTGATGGATATGATGGAGTTTAGATTTAGGAATGAGTGAGATTACATGGGTTTATAGGGAGATAGCTCTAGTTAAGTTTATTATGTAATGTAAACATGGTAGACTCACTAAGACATAGGTATTTAGGCCTCCTATGATATGATGCATGAACCTTTAAGTTTTTTGATCCTAAAAAATTAAGTGATGCTAGTTTTAGGGTAGATACCTTGGAAAGGATCATGCATAATTCTTCCTTATGCCTATGTTTTAAATGTTTAGACCTTGGGATAGGTTAAAAAATTAAAAATATAATAAGATATATAATTAATTATTGTTAAATATTTCATATTCTAGGTTTAGGAGCACTAAAGGTTTGTTCTTTTTGTAGGAATGGGTCCTCATTGATCTCCTCATCAGGTTATCATCGAATATATTCTACAAGATGTGATAAAAGATTGTCATAGAGTGGAGGTCAATGACAATGATACATGGAGGAGGAAACTCGGAGAGATTAAACACCATATTATGAATAAGTATGGATGATCCATTTCATATTTAGTCATAGAAGACTAGTTGGAGGAGGTTGAGATATATTTCAATTTTATTTATTCTTGGAAGGATTAATAGGTTTTTTTATCTATGACAATACTTCATGGAGAAATGATAAAGTGGTGGTTCTTATTCCTTAGGGATCTATAGGAGTTGGAAGTCTCATTATAGATGTTCTAAGACTATTTCTGAGAAGATTTCCTTTATTTGACTGTGAATGCAGCTAGTCTCCAAGAGATTCTTATCCATTGACAGGGGATTTACAACATGAAAGAGTCTAGGATCCAATTTAGGTACATTTTTTGATATTATTCAGAACTATTTCCATATTAGGAGTTCGGGTAAATAAAATTATGGAGGCTTTGCATCTAGATATCTAGTGCCAGGTCACCCTGTTTATGCTGAAGAAATATCTTGAGGTGTTGGTTAGATTAAGGATATTGAGAGGATACTATCTAGAACTAGATTTTCATGTAAGGGGATTCATCAGGATTCCTCACAATGTAGAGTTGTGGTATGTGTTTCTAGTTGTCAGGATATAAGAGTTTTCAGTTAGTCGGGGGTAGGCTCTAACCCTTATCATCTCATTTTTATGGGGGAGGTGGCTCTAAAACCTATTCCAAGGGATTTGATGCATGTTTTTCTTATAGTGGATGATGTCATCGTTAATAAGTGTTCCTGAATTTTCAGATAAGTTAATATGTGTTGGGTGTTCCACTTCAGGTTCCTCTATTGAGGTAGTTTTAGCTAAGGCAGCAACAACTGGGTGTTTTCGTCTGGGATCAGAAAATAAGAAATGGGATAGGTAGAGTACAACCCTGAGATAATACTTATTCTCAGATATCATAGAAAAACTATATAGGTGGTCATCATTAGGGACAGAGAGGCTATAAAGTAGGTTATGGTCAGCTTCATGCTTTAACATTGCTAGTGACAGGCGATCCAGACATTGTTCGAGGAACCCTTTTATTATTTTCTACATGAGTGCATACTTTTTTTATTCAATAGTGATGAAATCATTTATATCACCTAAACTCATCCATTATTTGAGACTTGAGGTAGAGAGGCTTCTAGTTTTCTTGGCATTGACTATGCTAGTTGAAGGTTGAGCTGACCTATATGAAGTATGCAAAGACTGTGAGCTAGTGATGGGGAAGAACCACTCTTTGGGAGATTTCTTATGTTTATGAATACAACCATATGATATCATCATCTACATGGATTGGTTGTTTTCAGTTTATGTGATCATGGATTTATTTAGGATATTGGTTGTGTTCTATGATCATGATGGAGAGGCAGCGATGTTTGTTGGTGAGTGAGACCCTTATATGGGTCAGAGGTGTAAGAACTTAAATTTTCTATAAGGTACAAAACCTTTTAATTTTTATTTTTTTCTTTAAATTCATCCTAATGGAAGTGCCTAGTGAGGTCATAGAGGAAACGTGGGTTTCTGTGGCTTTTATGGATCCTATAGACCATGTTTTTGGAAAAGACACCTGAAATGCATGGTTAATAGAAACTGTGTCACCCACATAGTTTTGTTTAACCATGTGGGGTGGTTCAGTCCACTACGTAGGGCCACATATTTTGATGAAACCATAAAACCTAGGTCAAACACCTATGTATGTGTTGTAGGTTTTGTGACATCGGAAAAATGAATAGTTGGTACACAATTTTTCTAACTGTGCTCCATGACCAGGGGAGGTGGGTCTTGAGGTATTGAGGGGCACAAGATTGTTGCACATTTTGGACAACCATACAACCAAACTATGAGACCCAATTTTAAAGGGTAAATAACCATTTTCCCTTAACTCTTTTAAATGTTAAAGGTCCTCATCCTTTTTATATTTCTCTAAAAGTTTCTACCTTATTATCTCATTGGATATCTCTCATGGAATCCTAGCCTAGGCTTTCCCACATCTCTCTGATTCAGACTCCAAATCCTCTACCATTGGTCTCATTGAATGAACACCAGTGAGTTATCTATTCCACTTATGTTTTTATTTGTTTGTATTCCTCTTGACAGAGTTATTTTGGTGTGAGATAATATGACCTATTTTTAAGGCATTTGTCTATTTTATCTATTTCTTCCATTCTATCCTATATTATAGGCCAAAAAAATATGAGGATTCAACTACCAAGATGAGGTATGTGGTATCATGATTTTTCTTCAAAGTCTCGGTGTTACATATATGTCGTTGTTCCATGAGCCAACGTTTTCTTGGAATCACATAAATAAATGAATTTATTATTGAATTAAAATAGGAAGGATTTATTTATATGACCTATAAGACTTTTTGATAAATGTAACATCCCATCCTGACTTACCATCAAACCGATAGCGGGACTGGTGGGTCACATTGTCTCAAGAGCGTCTCCCCATATCCGAGATTCTTCTGACTAGTAGTGAGGGTCTTAAGAGGTGATAGTGGGGAGACTATACCCTCATATCAGCATTTTCATAGTGGTATAATATAATAAATAATAATAGGAAAGAGAGAAATGAGTAAATATAAATGATAAAGAAGCAGTGAAAGACAAATAATAACAATTTAATAAAAATGGACAACACCATTTTATACTACAGATGAACACATGACATGGTAATATTAAAAAACTGAAAGTGGTAAACACTTCAACATGCTTTAAATCATAGTGAAAAAGTAAATAAAAGACACAAAATTCCCATGGGATATCTCCTAAAGCATCCCAATCTTCATCTCGGTCCTTTGATAATAACTCCCAAGTACAAGCGATACAATAGTCAACCTCAGTCTTGCAAATATAAGGTCTAATCGGGTACCAAGGGTACCTAGGTAGGGTGTGAGATGAAATCTCAATAGGCTGACACCCATGGTGTCAAGTCCAATCTAGTGGTATGTAAATTAGATAGTGTGTAGGTATGTAGAATTTAAAAAATGAAACTATATAAATAAATAACACCCAAGTAGGTTCTTAAGGGACACCTAACGACAATACCATCTTTGACACATTATTGGGATAATATTCTGATCATGTCACTTCACACACAAACATTATATATAGAACGAGGTAAGAATTCCACCCATCCATACATGTATATAGAGGATGTAACTAGCATGGGGTAATCATTCCTCCCACCCATACATATATAATATGCTTGCATGGGGTAATAATTTCTCCCATCCATATATTTAAGAGGTCATAACTGGAATGGGGTAAGCATGCCTCCCACCCATACATATACAATAAGCTGGCATGGGGTAATAATGCCTCCCATTCATAAACATTCATAATACTAGCATGAGGTAAGAATTCCTTCCATCCATAAACATTCATAATACTAGCGTGGGGTAAGAATGCCTCTCGTGCATAATCATTCAATCATTGTCATAATTATAATATAATTCATAAGGAATTACCTCTTATGCATTTCAAATAGCCATACCAAACTCATAATCTAATACACAATAGCATTACATTAAAACCCATAACATAAGGTATAACATCTTATGAATTCCAAGATAACACATCTTATCCATATAATCGATTCAAGGAATGTATTTAATTAGGTTATTCATCCTCTATAGGTTAAACACACTCAATTTTACTAGTAAAGAAATTTGGGTTACAAGATGCAAGTGCCAATGTCATTTCATTTAAAGTATTCCTTCTCATTTAAACCATTTCATACAATTCAAACAATTCAATATGGATAAACCATTTATTCAAGGTACACCATTTGGTGCGGGTCATCTTAATCACGATCATTTCACTCAATTTTCCTAAACATGGAAAATTGGTTCAAGGTATATGTTCCAAAGGGTTCATGATCGTTACCCTCAAGGTATGATACCTACTTTTCTAAGTCATTATTACCATTCCATTCACCTTAACCATTTCATTTAAACCACTGAGACATAGAAACTATATTACAATGAATCAAGTGTAGAGGAGAGGTGCTATGGAAACATAGCATGTTCCCACTTGGGAAAACGAAAAAAAAGTGCCAAGCACCTAACATGTAATTTATCAATTATGACCTAAACATAAAAAAACAATAAGGAAATAATTTAGGCAACATAATAGTATATCACTACATTTTTATCTTGAAGTAAGAACACCTCCATTGGAGGGGTTTTATTATAAAATCATGAATTTGTTATCAAACAAATCATTTATCTTATTTATGCATTACTTCCATTTCACCAAGGATAACCATTTAAGGAAAACTACTATAAAAGGTGAAACATTAATAAGAGTGAAAAGTTAAAAAATTAATTAATTATTTATTTTATAAATTAAAAGGGAATGAAAAGGGATCCAACCTAAAGGTGGAACCAAATAGAACATTTAGTCTCTTGGTGCTTTCTAACTAGGATCTGCTGCTACCCCCACTAAGCATATACACCTTCACACACATATAATGACACCTAACCCCTATGCACACATCTTCGTGGCCATGAACATGGGAAAGAGGATGCTTACATATATTCTTATATGCATATACTAGTCTCCACTCACCTAAATATGCATTATATATATATATATATATGTATACCTATCCACATACATGCATATTAGCTACCATGGAAAAATATACACATAATGTGGGAACCTACAAACACACACACACTTATATATATACTTACCTATGCATACGTGAGTGAGTCACCTTAGACCCAGTGACCTGAAACCAAAAGGCAGGGACCAACTCACTACTGATTAAATGTTAGGAAGTCAAAAACATAGAAATACCCTAAAAATAGAAGGTTTGAAACCAAGAAATGGGTAAAGAATCTCACCTCATATGGAAGCAAAAAACCAAATTGAGGTGAACTGATTCACCTTCCACAGAAATTTCCAAAAGATGCATACACATGAACTGAGAGGCCATTCACCCATCCTATTGAAGGAATAAACACCAAAAATCCAGGTTAATACTAACTATAGGAACATATGAATTGAGTAGAGTGAAGGAGAGAGGAAAAAATGATTAAAATGATGGAGGAGAATGAACCATAGATCCAAACCTCAGAGAATCGAAGAGATTCCATGAAGAAACCAACCAAAATTGGTGCGCGAAGTGGATCTGAGAGGGAGGGGAATCACACACCATGGAGATTAATGGAATGCCTTCTCTCAGGCGAGTATAAGGGGATAAGGGGTATTAGAGTTTTAATTTTTTTCATTTTATTTTATTTAAAATTTAATTGAATTTCTTAAAACCAACCCAACTTCATGATATAACCTGTATTGTTTTCCAAACCATGCACAAACGGTGCGGTGTACAGTGTAAGGATACTGCCTCCAAAAGAACATTATGTGGTCTTGGAGGAAAGTTTATAAAACCATGTGCAACCCATGTGCACTACTAATGTCCACCTAAAATGATCCACATAGTTTATTGCTGAGGGATACAAAACTTCAGACTAACCATGCACCCTCTGTAGATATTTAAAAATTTGAAAACTTAACCACACTATTTCCAAAACAGGATGAGATACCTATAAAACATTACAGACCTTCACCCATGTCTAAAAGAATCACCTTGGAGAGGGTTCCAACTCTCAGAATTCTGTTTTGTGGATCGGATTTAAAAATGGATTGTTCAGTAATTGAAAAATTTCAAAAACCATCGCATTTTAATCTGTTTCAAAACGCAGATCATTACAATAATTCATTAAGGGTTATGGAACATGAATTTGAACCACCCATTGGGTGTGTTATTAAATTTGTTAAAACAACCATGGGTGTCTTATGAAATTGTTCTACCTTTTAGGTGTAACATTTATCCCTTTTTATGGGATGATAAATAAATTATAAAATTGTAAATTGAATTTAATAAGAGAGGGAATTAAATACCATATACCTAGGCCCTTGGATATTATTATTGCTCATGACGTCTTTATTAATTGAAACAACTAATGAAAATGAATTGATAGATTAATGTGATGCTAAAAATTCTAATCCAATGATTTTATTTAAACCAACTTTTGAGGTGAGTTAATTAATTATAATTTTAATGACTAATTGGATTAAAACTCATGATTATATGGTATGGTTTGACCATAGGACCATGAACGTTATTATTTAAATTCTAAGGGTGATATGTGGGTTCCAAATTAGGATCACCATATATGGAATCTCTATATTCAATAATTAAGTGATTATAATGATTGACTTTTATGTGCCTTGGTTGACACATGGGTTAGTTTTCAAATGCCATGGATAGACTCATTTGGAGGCTAGTTCTTATATGCTCGAGTGATACTTGGAATCCTTTATGGACTACCAAGGATAGAATCAAAGGGTATATTATTTATATTACATGAGTGATACTTGGATTCCTTTATGGTTTAAAAAGGGAAAACATAGAGGGAAACTTATTATATATGCCATGGGTGACACTTGGGCTCCCTTTGTGGACTTCCAAGGATGGAATTAGTGAGAAATGAATTTATACTTGACCTGGAGAGATACCAGGGTCCATATTAGTAATGCATAGGATGGTATTGTAAGTTTTTTGGTTCATGATATACCCGGAGCGATACCTAGGATCCAAATTAGGAATTCCAACTACAGGATCAGGTTACCTTTGAAATATCATAATGAAATGATGTTATACGACATGTCTTCTATGCCAAATCATAATATAGGATTCGGATAGAGCCCTAATCTTTATTTATGGACTTATTATACCTACCCTACTTGGATATGGTTCTCAAAGGATGATTGGGATTTGATCTAGGCCTCAATACTTTATTAAATTTGAGACAGTCCTGACTGTTCATTCAGAGACATTCCGACTAAGGCCGAATTAGGTAGTAGAGGATGGGTGTTCCATGGGAACCTAGACCTATGTGGGTTATTGATTTACCACACTTCATTTAGAAATATTATTCTTATCTAAACACCATATACTATATATTCATATACTATATGATATTATACATCATTAGTGGTGGCCTACTGAGTTTATCTCACACCCTGATCGGGCCATATGTATGGTAGCTAAACAAACTTCATGGATAGAGGTATGGATAAAAGAAATAACCTTACTGTCAATACTTTATTGATTATAGCATGGATCGGGGGAGCACAGGACCGATCCATGGATTATGATGCTATTTAATGATAGTCTTTTTGGTCTTTTTGGATCTTTTGGTATACTTGTATACATGTGTACCTTATTCCATGTCGTCTTATATATCCCTTTTTTATAGAATGCCATAATCATCATTTTGTATATGAAATTGATTGATGTGATTATTGTGTTATTTATATGATGGATGTTACTCTTCCAATATTTACTTATTTTTATAATATTTCACTATTGATAGATATGATTACACCATTTTGATACACTCTGATCATTAGGTTATAGTCTCCCCACTATTCCAGTATGGAACCTTGCTACTAGTCAGTGGCCTCTAGAATACGAGGAGGCATTCTTGACGTCTTGTGGCCAACTAGGTCCAGTTACTATTGAGTGAACCAAGTACAGGATGTAACAAATTGGTATCAAAGGTTTTTTTCCTTGACTTAATATTTTGGGATAGTAGAAGGAAGAAACATGACATTTTTGGATTTCGTTATGAGCCTATGCCTAGGATTAACTAACCCACATATAGTGAAAAGTAAAATTACCTGGGATGTGACATGTTATTATAGATTATGCTTATTATATTTGCCTTGATTTAATCATTGGGTGATGTACTTGTTGTTTGATGTTCCTTATGATTATGTATTTTTACCCTTGGATGATCTGTAAAGGAAGTATTGCATCATGAATCATCATAGACACTTTGATATTTATATACTATGCCATGTTAACATAGTATGCACATTGCCTGTAATATTTTTTGGTTCCTTTATATCTATGTCTATGAAATTGTGCTGAAATTTCATGTTGGGACTTAATAAATGATTGGTTTTTATTAAATAGATGACACACATCAATTTATAAGGTGTATGGGGCCGTAAAAATTGGAAGTGGTGATCCATATAGTTTAACATTTTAAAGGGAATTGTTATATAAATGAGAAATAATTCAAATGAAATTGAATTATAAAATGAAATGGTAATCATTTAATAGGGATTAAAATTGAAATATAAAGGGTTTTTTCCTCTATAAATTACAATTAACACTCTTTATAGTGGTACCTTTGACTTATAGCAGAGAACTTAGACCCGACCTGACATTAGAAGTGGGTAGTAAGCAGTGTCTCTTACATTCCTTAGGATCTGTATGCTGCCCAAACCCAACTTTAGGAGTAAGAAGAGGGGTGTGACTTGTATATATGAAGGATTATACCTATCCTATTCTTATATATGCAATTTTAGTGGTTGTTAAATATATTACTACGGCGTGTGTTTGAAATTTGTAAAGACATGTCACCATGAATCCCGTGAGTAATTCACTATGAGAGCGGTGACAAGTATACTTTAAAGTTAGTGGGCCATGGGTTACCAATAGAACCTTTAGCAGTACCTCTTGTGACACTACTAGTTATACCCGATATAGGCACCGATTCCTAGTTCCGGGATGAGTTCCTATGCTTTATGAAAACTATTCAGGGATCCTCACGACCAACCTAATTATAGTAGAGTTGACGAATGAGTTACATAAGAAGAATCCACCCACGTTTTTGAGGGATGGTAAAACATAATATGTAGATTCATGGATAGAGGCTATGCAATCAATCTTGGAGTATCTTGAGACACCTCCTAAGATGAGAGTAAATCTCACTATATATATTCTATGATATTCCACCAAGAGATGGTAGGATATTTTACTTAGATGGATCATTATTAGGATATGGATTTGAGGTATTTTAAAATATCCCTATATGATTATTTCTATCCTGAAATTTCAAGGGATGATAAATCTTGAGATTTTATACACTTGGAGTAGGGTGCTTATTCAGTCATGGACTGTTCGATTAATTTTACAGAGATCCAGTGTTTCACACCTATTTTTTAGGTGATGAGTTATCAAAATCTAGGCGATTCAAGGATCATTTCAAATATTATGTACAATCAAAGGTGCATGCATTTTAGCTTACTACCATATCTAGAATAGTGAATCATGTGTTTATCATGAAGTGTATCCTAAGAGTGGTTGGAGGTGTGATATAGGGTGGTTAGACACATAGATCTGGAACTACATTGAACAAAAGTAAGAAGTGTCATTTGAAGATTCTACATGGTTATATTAATATCCATGGTACAGAATCTGGTATCCAAGTGAGGTGCCATTATTGAAATGGACCAAGATATACGAGACCTTAGTGTATGAGGGACCCAATCCAGAGATGGTATTATGTAAATATGGGACGTATAAATCATTTATATATATATTTTACTCTATTAGATAGTGAGATAAGGTTTTCATTGACTCCATGTTCAGTAGTGGGGTCAGCACCTTTTTTTCAGATAAGAAGATGGAGTATGGTCAACTAATCAAACTGAGGAGGTGGTCGTGTCCAGGGTAGCCAAACACTAGATTTACAATGAAAATAGAACATACCTACTCATGGTACCTAGGATATATCATAGGGCTATAGATCATGCCAGATATATACAATGCAACTGATACATGAGGATCATAGTGTTAGACCTTCTACTGTTAGAGGCACTATCTTGGTCACTTCTACTACAGTATATACTCTTTTTGATATAGGTACATCTCATTCCGTCATAGTTTTGCACATGAGCCTCAACCCAGTTGGTGAGGACTTGCTAGGTGCATCCAAGAGACCAGAGATCAAATCCGGGTGGAGGCATATTTCTGGGGTACTGTAGCAGTACGGTAGCAGTACTATATAAGTACTATAGCAGGCACTATAGCAGGCACTGTTTGGTACTGTAGCATCCAGAACTATTCATCCATCTAGGCCTTCGGGCCACCAGTTTGGTCCTCGGGTCTTACAAGGATTTCAGGACACCGAAGGCTTTCGGGCCAATTGACTCTCAAGGCCTTTAGGATAGCTTAAGGCCTTAGGGACACACCAAGGCCTTCGGGCCACATGAATACAGGCCCCAGACACACTACAAAAAAGGAGCAGCCCCAGAAGATGATTTAGAGAAGGTTAACTCACCAGATTAGAGCCAAATGGATTGTTAGAATGAGAGGGTATGGATATGCCATCGGTACCAGCCTATGCTTGCACGGGAAGCCTAGCTAGATGGTCATGTAAAGGTGGAGAGCTACTATCAGGATGTAGATGCTGGGGAGGGGAAATTCCTTGTAGATAGTCTGGTTGAATTCCATAAGACCTTCGGGTCATGTAATCTACTAAGCCTACGAGCCATGTAATCTCGGAGCCTACGGGCCTTGTAAGGGTTCCCCCTCATCCCATGAAAGGGGGGTTATCAAAAATCAATAAAAATGAAGGCCATTGGGCCATTCAGGCATTCTTTCATAGTTTTTTCTGTTATGGATATCCTTGGGTTTAATGTTCAGTTTTCTTATGGTTTGATTCCACTTGATACTCCAATGGGGATACGATCAGAGAGTGTACGCCAGTGCAGGGAGTTCCCACTTAAGATATTTAGGTGTCTCTTTGTGTGGGATATATTTTTCCTTGAGATGAAAAGGTTTAATATTATACTCAGGATGGAATTATTGGTTACCTATCATGGTTACGTTGAATGATATTTCATTATGGTAACATTCACATCACCATATGGAGAATTTTTTCTTCACAAGGTTTAATAGGATGTCTAGGAATCCCAAGATGGAATCAAGCATTTTAGGCTGAGTGGGATGACAACCCATATTTATATCTTATATCTAGATGATTAGGAAATGTTTCAGGTGAATTTTCTTCTAATGGTAGATTATTTTAGGGATTTTTTATAGATGATTTTTTAGGAATACATCTTAAGATAGAGGTATAGTTTTCCATTGAGCTAGTTTCTATAGTTTTACTAGTATCCATTCATCCTACAATGCTGACTAATAATGAGTTATAGAAGCTTAAGAGGTGGGTAAAGGATTTGAAAGCTAAAAGGTTTATAAGACCTAGTTCTTTACCTTGGGGTTCATTGGTCCTTTTTCTAAGAAGATGGATGGTACCCTCAGGATTTTAATGGATTATCAAATGTTAAACATCTTTATGGTTAAGAACCAACATCCATTTCCTTGTATAGAAAATATCTTTGACCAGCTTTGTGGAGTAATGGTTTTCTCTATGACTGGTCCTAGACCAGGTTATATTTAGGTGCATGTTAGACCATTAGATATACCACATACACTATTTTGTAGTAGATATAGAATTTATGAGTATTTGGTCATGTCATTTGGTCTCACAAACACACTAGTAGTTTTCATGGCACTAATGAACTGAGTTTTCTATCCTTATCTGGATTCATTTGTGGCAGTATTCTTAGATGATATCTTGGTGTATTATCACACTCAACATGACCTTTCCAAATATCTTAAGATCATATTGAATACCTTGAGAGAGAATAAACTATATGATAAGCTCACGAAGTACCACTTTTGGATGGATAATATTCACTTCCTAGATCATAATTATCTCATAGATAGGAGTATCAGTTGACTCAGAGAAGGTGAGATCCATAGTTTCCTTGGAGTCACCCAAGAATGTATTTGATATACAATGTTTCTCGGGGATATATGGTTATTAAAAGAACTTATTATAGGAAATATCATTCTT
The DNA here is from genome assembly GCA_963277665.1 of Viscum album. Lineage (NCBI taxonomy): Eukaryota > Viridiplantae > Streptophyta > Magnoliopsida > Santalales > Viscaceae > Viscum > Viscum album. Next base: position 1,023,930,098 of record OY728157.1, read on the forward strand.
ATAATAACCTATTATAGGCATTACTAATAAGGTTGTGAAGTTTATATAGTCATAAGCCTGTGAGATAGCCATTCAAAAGCTAAAAGGGAGACTGAATTCAATACTGATCCTAATTCTACCTAAGTTGGGATAAAGGAATACAATTTAATATAATGTATTATGTATTAGGATAGGAGTATATATAATATAGGATAAGTGAGTTGTGGCATACAGGTCTTGTCAGTTGAGTCCATATAATAGGAACTAGACAACACATGACATCGAGTAAGCTGTTATTGTTCATGCCTTTCATTGTTGGAGGTGTTATTTACTAAGAGAGCGTTTTATGATGTATAAGGGCCACAAAATACTCAAGTAAATCATTAAAAAATTTTAATTTAATCTTAGGAAATGAATTTGGGTTGAATACCAAAAATACTTTGACTTTGAGCTTACCTATACACCCAAAAAGGGTAATACAGTTGCTGATGATCTGAGTAGGAGGACTCATACGTAGGCAGTTCTTAAGGGAAATTGGGAGTGGAAGCTTATGGACCTATTTTTGGAGATTCATATAGAGATTTAGGACCAGGATGAGCATTTTTTACTTTCATCATTATGAGTGACCTCTTCATTTCTCAAGAGAGTGAATATGAGGCACCTATCATATTCAGAGGGATTGATCCTATGGGAGAGTATTGTAAGTGTTAACTCGCCACCTGATTGGAATGTTGATGAGAATAAGATCTTGCACATCTATAGAAATATCTGGGTTCCTATAGGAGTTTAAGAGTATTTTATGATAGAGTCTCATTCCTTATTAGGGGATGTGCATCCTAGTATTACAAAGATGTATCCTGTCTTACACCATCAATAATGGTGGATAGGGAGGAAAAGGGAGACAATTGGGTTCATTACTAAGAATTCCACCTATCAGTAGGTAAAGGAAGAGCACATATGACCAATGGGTATTTTACATCCATTTTCTATTCCTTAATGGAAATGGGACTACGTCACCATCGATTTAATGATTGGATTTCCTAGATCACCTTGGGGATGTGATGTCGTATGTGTGATCATGGAAAAGTTAACAAAGATTGTCCATTTTTTACCTATTAAGAAGAATTTATCAGTGGATGAGATCGATAAGATCTACAATTTTGAGATCATATGCCTCCATGGGGTTCTATGCTCTATCATATTGGATTGAGATTCTCGTTTCATGTTATAGTTCTAGAAGGGGTTACAGAGGGCATTGAGTTCATAGGTACCATTGAGTACAACCTATCACTGATAGACCGATGGTCATTCTGTGCATATGATACAAGTTTTAGAGGAAATACTCCAAAAATGTGTCCTTGATTTCATAGGTTCTTTAGAGAAACACTCCCCTCTCACTGAGTTTTCTTATAATAGTAGTTTCCATGTGACTATAGAGATGGATTCTTATGAGGACCTATACCGTATGTCATGTTGTTTACCCCTATTTTGGTTAAAGGTAAGGGAGGAAGCACTAATAGGTCCTCATATCATTAAATATACTTCATAGTAGGATTAACTTATTAGTAAGAGGATGTCAATAACTCATTCTTGATAGAAATAATATGCCAATCATCATAGTTGACCACTAGAGTTTGAGTTAGGGAGTTGTGATTTCTTAAGTGTTTCACCAAGATTGAGGTATAGTTATATTCAGTAACAAGGGAAACTATAAACTCATTATATCAATCCCTTAAATATTCTATAGAGAGTTAGGCTGATATATTATCAGTGGTATTCAACATAGAGGTACCAGGCCATGCACGACGTCTTCCACACATCTTAGATTTTCTGATATCATTATGATCCATCAATTTTTTTCAGCCTGAGGAGGTTCAATTAGAGGTATATGTGTCCTTTGAGGAGCATCCTATTTGTATTTTTGATCAAGGAATGAAGGTTTCATGAGGCCAGTCAGTCCCTTTGGTGTTGGTACTATGAAGGTATGTCCATGTTTAGTATGAGACTTGGGAGAGGGAGGCCGACGTACATGCCTAGTGGCTAGATTTATTCTTAGACGATGCTTTAAGACCCTTGTAAGGTTGATTTGGGGACAAATGGTTTTTTAGAGGAAACGATAGTAATAAATAAGATTTTCTATGAGGTAAGAAACATTTTAATTTCTATTTTTCCTTTAAATTTATCCTAAGGATAGTTTCTACAAGGATCATAGAGGAAATGAGGGTGTCCAAGGCTTGTACAGAGCATTGATACTGATTTTTTTTTGGACAAGACAGCTGGACCGCATGGTTAGTAAAAACCTTGTAGCCCAGGACACATGGTTTTCCTTAACCATACATTGTGGTCAAGTACAATTCTTAGGGATATGTGGTTTGGGTAAACCATGAAACCTAGACCACACATCTGTGTGTGTGCTAAGAGTTTTGTGATAGAGGGAAAATGTACAGTTAGTGCACGATTTGTCTAGTAATTCACCATGACTGTGTGAGGGGGTATTAAGGAAGATAAGGATGTATGGTTGGTGGAATGTTTGGTAAAAAATGTGGCCAAACCGTGTAACACAATTTTTAAATGGGAAATAAAAATTTTCCCCTAAATCATTTAAATGTTATACCTACTCCTACTTTTCTTATTTATCTAGTAGTGTCCACCCCATTATCTATAGTTATCCCTTGGAAGCCTAACCTAGGTGTTTTATATATCTTAAATTGAGACTTTAAATCATTCAATTGTGGTCCCAATGAATTATTATTGATGAGTTTTCTATTCCTCTTACCCCTTTCATCATTTGTGTTCCTCTCGATAGAGTTATTTTGATGAGAGATCATAAGACCTATTTTAGGATGTTTATCTATTTGATCATTTTTTCCATTTTAGCTTGTATTAGAGGCTAAAAAAGAATCAAGAGTCAAATACCAAGCTGATATAGGTGGTATTCTGATTTTCCCTCAAATTCATGGTGTTATATATATGTCGTTGTGTCACGTGATGGATTCTTATGAGCATTTATTTATTAAATAAATTTATTATCTAATTATAATAGGTATTATTGACTTATATAACCTATGATACTCATTGATAAATCATTTGGGGCTATGGACCTTGAATTTTAACCACCCCTTGGGTGTATTTTTAAATTTTATAAAACTACCATTGGTGGAATATGAAATTGTTCCACCTTTGAAGTGCTATATTTAACCCTAGTTGTGGGATGCTAAATGAATTATAAAATTTTAAATTTAATTGAATAAGAGAGGGAATGGGAGACTATGTCCCTAGTGCCTTAGATGTTATTCTTGCTCACTAATACTTGATACTTGTTTCATAATTGAAACAACCTATGAAAATGAATGGAAGGATTTGTGTAATGCTAGGCCTTCTAAGCCTATGATTTTATTTGAACCAACTTCTAAGGTGAGTTAATAAATTATAATTATGATGACCAATTGGATTAAAATGTGTGATTATATGGTATGGTTAGACCTATACCCATGTCCATTCTTATTGACACGCCAAGAGTGATAGGTGGGTTCTAAATTAGGATATCTATAGACAGACTCTTCTATCTTGAATAATTAAATGATTATAATGAATGATTAGTATGCACTATGGATGAGACATGGGTCATTTTGAAAACTCCATGGATAGAAACATTTGGTATCTAGCTCTCATGTGCCTCAGTGATACATGGACCCCTTTATAGACATCCAAGGATAGACTCAGAGGGAAGATTATTTATATTAAATGAGTGATACTTGGATTCCTTTATGGTATTCCAAATATGGTCTTAATGGGAAGCTTCTTATGTATTCCATGGGTGACACTTGGGATACCATTGTGGACTGACAAGGATAAAATCAATGAGCGGTGACATTATAACAAACCTAGAGCGATACCAGTGTCCATATGAGGAATTTATAGGATGGGATTATAAAGTGTTTGGTTCATGATGTACCTGGAGAGATACCTAGGTTTCAATTTAGGAATGAAAAATATAATCCTAGGTTAACTTTTAAATATTATAATGAAATGATGTTATAGGACATGTCTTCCAAGCCAAAGCACAAGCTTGGATTCAATCAGAACCTTACACTTTATTGATGGCCTAATCATACCTACCCTTCTTGGATATGATTCATGGGAGATTCTTGGGATATGATCTAGGTCCCAATACTTTATTACATTTGAGACATGACTAACTATTTATTTAGATACATTTTAGCTAAGGTCAAAGCATGCAAAAGAGGAAAATTATTTCATGGGAACCTAGACCTATGTGGTTAATTGATTTACCACACTTCATTTAAAGCTATTACTATTATCTATACACTTTTTATTATATATTCAACGACCTAAATATTTTTGGTGGACTACTAAGTTTATCTCACACCCTTCTTGGGCCACCTTTATGGTACCCGAACAAACTTCATGGATGTAGGTAGGGATATGGGAAAACACTTGGTTGTCAATACTTGAATTATTGTATCCTGTATTTGGGGATCATAGGACCCAATTATAGCTATTGATGCTATTTAGAGAGATATTTTGGGTCTTTTTGACTCTTTTGGTATACTTGTATGTATGTGTACCTACTTCCATGTTTACTTGTATTTACATTTTTTATAGCATGTCGTGATCATCATTTTATATATTAAATTTATGGATGTGATTTGTGGGTAATTTATATGACGTATATTACTCTTCCTCTATTCGGTTATTTTTACATGACTCTACTATTCATAGATATGATTACACCATTGTGCTACACTCTAATCATGAGGGTATAGTATCACCACTATTCCACCATGGACCCTCACTACTAGTCTACGGTCTCTAGTGTATAGGGAGGCGCACTTGAGTTCATGTGGCCAACCTGGTTCATTTATAGTTGAGTGAACCAGGTTTGGGACATCGAAAGAGGCATGTTCTGTCCTTGTATTCTTTGATGGCTGAGTTGGTGCTATTATTGTAAAAGGTTCAATAATTGATGTTTCCCAGGACTGTGGAAGAGTACCATGATATCTTTCTAAAGGAGGTTTTAGCCTTACCCCCTCAACAGGAGATCGATTTTGAGATTAAGATATAACTAGGGATGTCTCCATATAATATAGTGCCTTCTGAGTTGTGAGAGCTACGAGTATAACTTTACGATCTATTTCAGTTAGGTTTTGTTTGACCGAATGTGTCAACATGGTGTGTAACAATTTTTTTCATAAATAAGGTCAATTATTTTTTTTGGATTTTTATTGATTATTATCAATTGAACCTAGTGAAAGTGAAGAACCGCTCTCCTCTTATATGGATTGATGATTTATTTGATCATCTGAAGGGACTAAATTGTTTCTGAAAGACCAATTTGCGGTTAAGGTATCATCAGATGTAGGTGAAGGATTTGGATTTTCCAAAGACTACTTTCCATTATCATCATGAGAATTATGAGTTTGTTATGATTCCATTTGGTGTAATTAATTATCTGGTTATGTTCATGGGTTTTATGAATTTCGTTTTTAGAGAGTTCCTAGATAAGTTTATGGTGGTTTTCACAGATGACATCATTGTGTACTTCGCATCTAAGAAGGAGCATTGAGAGAATCTGTGTGTCATTTTGGGAGTTCTTTACCATGAGTATCTAATTTTTAAGTTGTATAAGTTTGATTTTTGGGCTCATGAAGTCCATTTAATGGAGAATTTTGTGTTCCAGTATGGAGTAACTATAGATCCTTTGAAGATTGAGGTAGTTTTTTCTTGACATCTCTTATGAAAATTCCAGAGGTGGGGAGTTTCCTTGGTCTTGTAGGATATTAAAATAGGTTCATAGCCAACTTCTCTTAGGTTGCGAATCCTCTAAAATAATTTACTAAATAGGATTAGCTGTTCTTATTGTTTTACTAGTGTTACATAGATTTTGAGTACCTAAAGAAGAAGTTGGTCAATACTCCAATCCTTTTTTTCTAGTGGAGGGAGTACAGTTTGAGGTTTTCTATAATGCTATACATCTTGGATTGGAATTTTTTTGATAAAATAGAGGTAATTTGTTTATTATGAGTATATTTATTTATATCCACATGAGTTTAACTATTCCACCCATTATCTTGATTTGGTGATTGTTTTATTTTCTTTGAAGTTGTGGTGTCATTACCTCATTGGTGAGCATTTCGTGATCTCTAATTACCATAAGAGCCTAAGGCATGTCTTCTCCTTGAATGACATGAAGATTATTCAAAATTGGTGGATATAATTATTATAGGATTTTGATTTTGATATTGAATATATGCTAGATAAGGGAAATGTTATAGTAAATGTGTTAAGTAGAAAGTCACATAGTGATGTTGTGCATTAATTTTAAGATTCTTGGATATTTATAGAAGAACTCATAGCGATAAATATATTTATGGGAGAGGTTAGAGGCAAATGTTGTCTTTTCTAGATGATATTGCAGTCTTATTTGGTGCAACTGGTGGAGGAGTCCCTATTGGGGGATTTTTAAGTGGAGGTCTAGAGGGACCAAATTGTTTTTTGTGATACCCCTAATGGTTTGTATGAGGATGTACAATATCAGGTGTTTCTATAGGGAGTAATCCTTTGGTGATGCATCATATGGTTATCTATGAGTTATATATCTTTCTTTTGTAGTGAATCCCAGAACGACATAGATGTACTATGCTTTGATAGGTCAGTTTTGGTGGACTGGGTTGAAGCATGTATTTGTAGAGTTTGTTTCTTGATGTTTGGTTTTCTAGAAGGTGAAAGGCAAACATTGTGTTCCTAGTGGTTTTCTCCATCCATTAGATGTTCCCAAGTGGAAGTGGGAGGACATATTAATAGACTTAGTTACAATTTTACTTTAATACTAGGGAAGATATGATGATATATTGGTGATAATGGATCATTTGAAAAAGTCATCCCACTTTATAGAAATAAGGAAATCGAGATAAGTAGAGGTTTTGTCAAGGTAGTATCTGGAGAAGGTGGTGCGACTCTATGGAGTATCAAGGATGATCATCTCAAATTGAGATCATAATTTTAACTCCAGGGTGTGGATAAGTCTTCATCATGATTTTGGATCTCAGTTATTCCTTATCACTAATTTTAATCCACAAATAGATGATCATACATAACAGACCATCCATAATCTTGAAGACATGTTTCTCTCTTGTGTCGTATATTTTTGAGGTTCTTGGATAAGAAATATTCACTTGTTCATGTTTTGTTATAATAATTGCTTCCTCTCCACCATTGGTATGGAGTTGTTTGAAGCTTTTTTATGAACACCGTTTTCATTATCCATTGTTTTAGACTGGGGTTAGAGGGGAAACAATTCTATGGAAGGAGATGATACAAAATATGACATAGATGGTTCATGTAATTCATGATTGGAATAAAGTAGTACATTAATATTAGAAATCCTATAATAATGATAGGATGAGACCTATTGAGTTTGAAATTGGATATCATTTGATTCTAAAGGGGACTCCTCATTATGGGATGTGAAGGATTGACCATGGGATTAAGATTTATCCCTAGTTTGTTAGAAATTATGAGGTGTTAAATCATATTGGATTTGTGGCATATTGGATATCACTTCACCCATAGATGATCCTGATAAATGATGTTTTCCACATGTTGTAGATTAGTTTTTATCTTTATGATTAATCTAATGTCATTGATTTGGGAAAGATTGATTTTGATGATGATGTGACCTTTGAGGATCGGCCTTGTCACGACCTGTCCCCTAGGTCCCGTGCCGTGACTACCCCAAGCCCGCCTTCCATAGGCCAGGGGCTGGCGACTAGCACCAAAGGTGTATTCCCTAAAACTGGGAAGGCATTTCCTTTATATCCTATAAACACATGAAACCAAGCACATAGAAAATTAAGAACATGAGTAAGCATTATAGTAAAAGTATGAGTACAGTAAGAAAAAAGGGGCCAGAATACATGCCCAACTGGAAATTATAGGAAAAATGAAAAGTACAAGTAAACTGGAACAACTTCTATGTACACCTGCCAATGATCCTACCGGAAGAGTAGGTACAGCTCTCAAATGGTCGTCTCTGCAGTACGCCTTGTATAAATTCCACCTCTGAGCTACCTCTAGTCCTAGTACCCTCATCCTCAGTCAGCATTGTCCATCGTTTGCACCAAACACAACAAGGTACGGGCATATCCCGTGCAGGGGTGAGTATAATGATACTCAGTAGGACCTCGAGACCATCAAGGTCTCAAAAAATCCATAAAGGATAAACCACAAAGCATGAAATCAACTAAAAACCCTACTTAGATATATGCCCATACATATACCTAAGTTATCAAGTATGCCCATCTCAATCATGAGGAAACACAGAGTCTAACTCAAAAGCCCAAACTCAACTATTCCACAAAGGACGGAGTACCACAATGGTAAGTACCACACAGGTACGCCATACACAAGAATACCACCAAGGTATTACCACAAAGGAATGTACCACATAGGTATAGACTCATCTCACACTAGGTATAACTTAGGTACAATAGTAGAGATGATTAGATGTGACTACTAATTCATCTTACACTATTAAGAGGAAAACCCATGATGGATCCTAAATCATCATCCGACCCACAAAGGATCGTAGTACATATTCAGACCCACATAGGATCCTAGTACCTTGATACACCCACACAAGATCCTAGTACAGCGTCAGACAAACACAACATCATAGTACATCGTCAGTACGTCGTCAAACCTACACAGTATCCTAGTACATCATTAGACCCACACAGGATCCTAGTACATCATCAGTACTTTATCAAACCCACATAGGATCCTAGTACATCATTAGTATGTTGTCAAACCCACACAGAATCCTAGTACATCGTCAGTACGTCATCAGACCCACACATGATCCTAATACATCGTCAGTACATCGTCTGACCCACACAACATCCTATTACATTGTCATTACATTATTAGACCGACACAAGATCCTAATACATATTCAGTACAATGTCAGACCCACATAGGATCCTATTACATCATCATTACATCGTCAAAACCACAGAGAATCCTAGTACATCACCAGTACATCATCAGACCCACACAAGATCCTAGTACATCGTTAGTACGTCGTCAGACCCACACAGGATCCTAGTACATCGTCAGTACATTGTTAGACCCACACAGGATCCTAGTACATTTTCAGTACATCATTATACCCACCCAAGATTTATTCTAGGGGTGGTAACAATTAAAATCCCTAGTCACATCATCAAACACCTCAACTGCTGGAGAACCCCTCCTCTATTGAGTATAGTGGGCTTGCCATGTCACACAGAGATGCTTCCCACTAACCTTGGACTGATGAGGTGCTCCTCCTATCGAGTACCATGGGTCTGCCGCATCACATAGAGGCATTACCCACCATGGGTCTACCGTGTCACACAGAGGCGCTCCCCCTCGTGACTTGCGGAGATACTCCTCCGGTCGAGTACCGTGGGTCTGCCACGTCACAGAGAGGCGATCCCCCTCGTGGACTACTGAGGTACTCCAAATGTTGAGTACCATGGGTTTTCTGTGTCACACAGAGGCACTCCCCACTGTGGGTTTTCCACATCACACAAAGGTGCTCCCCACTGGGCCTGTCAAGTCACTTCGAGTCAAAATAGTCAGCAGTCGTCAAGTCTCAACCAGTTGTAGGGTTCCGTACGTATCACACTTGGGAGAACTTCTCCCAAAGCCATAGGTCAATAATCCAACAGCCATGTAGTCCCAAAAATAAGTATTCCAAAGTTCTTCCATGTCATAGGGGTCTCAACGCAATAGACGATGCGTCAATCAGATGCCCGGTCTGTAAGTTATTAGCCTTTTATCCTGAGGGCCTGGTTGGATTCGTGCTCGATCCAACCCAACCATACCCCAACTTTATCCAACACTTGATTTGGGTATACCAATGTGACCATATCACTTCAAGGTTTCCGGTGCCATAGACAGTTCGTCAAACGGACACCCGGTGCCAAAGTTATGGCCGATAGAGTGAAAAGTTCGAAGCTGGACCAGGTCTGGTCCGAACCGGTCGGACCGACCCGGCCTGACCTGGCCTGGGCCAACCTGAGTCGATTCGAGTTGAACTGGCCCACTGGGTCTGGTCCGGCTAGCGCTAGGTAGCGTAGAGGCCATGGGGGCGGCGCGAGGCCGCAGGGGCTGCGGAGGCTGCGAGGGCGGCGTGAGGCCGCGAGGGGGGGGGGGGGGGGCAGCGAGGGCCGCGGGGTAGTGAGGCTGCAGGGGCCACAAATTTCATGGGGGATGTGGAGGCCATGAGGTCAGTGGAGGCCAATTGAGTGGCCCGAGGCCATAGGGAGGCAGGGAGGGCCATGGGGCGGCAAGGCCGCGGGGGGCCGCAGAGGGCCGCGACGTAGCAAGGTCGTGGGGCGGCGTGGAGGGCCGTAGGGCGGAAAGGCTACGGGGCACCGCAAAGGGCCACGGGGCACCGTGAAGGGAAACACAGTGAAGAGGATGTGGGGTGTCATGGAGGGCGGCGAGGTGGTGAGGTCGCGGGGCGGCACGAAGGGCCGCAGGGCGGCGGTGGCCGCGGTGTGGTAGGGGTCGCGGGCGGCACGGGGCTGCGGGGTCGTGGGGTAGCAGAGGCCATGGGCAGTGGAGGTCACGAGTGGCGCAATGGCCATGGGGTGACACCATTGCGTTGTCGCCTTCATCGCAGCCGACATTGGTGCCAGCCTCCATTCTCGTGCCCCACCGAAGTTGGTTTCCATCCTCCTCCATCGTGAAGAACCCAACAATTAAATAGAAGATTTACAGAGAGGTCGTGCCATGTTTGTTTGGCCCGCACTCTTCATGTTAGAGTGGTAGAAAGCAGCTATAATCTTTTCCTGATTTTATGATGAATTATCAAGAATTGGTAAGGTGAATAAATTCAAACAACCACCCTACAAACTCTCGCAAGGATTATTCCCAAACCTGTAAAAGAAAACATCTACAGATCAACTAGTTAGAGAGTTGATCTGCGTTCTTTGTTTTAGAAGGGAAGAACATGGGAATATAAAATCATACTCAACTAAATCAATACAACATACCCCACAATATCCTCCCATAAATATGGAAGAATCACGGGTTAACCCATTAGTCGGTTGACCAGTGTTCTTCGTATAAATTCAAGAACAGGGAAGAGGAAATCAAAAACACACAACGAAATAACCCCTACATCAAGTTCATTAGAGGGCGTCTACGTTTGAGGAAGTGTCGGCGTTCGTCATCCCAGCAAAAAGATTCCAACTATGACAATCGATTGTTATTCTTTGGTTCGTGTTTCGAGGTTCCTCGTCATCGCCCGCTGGAACTGGATCCCCCCTCCAAGTGTTGGACATCATGACACTTTACCAGAGCTTCATCGCTTGGTGAAGTCATGCCAATTCCTACCCCCAAGATCCATATAAATATGAGAAGGGGGGGGGGGTATGTAACAATCGTTGATTTTATGAAGGTTCATTAATTAGAAACCATCCTAATTCTCTAATGGTGCAGTTACTTAGAATTGAAAGGTCAAGATAATTAATTTATGTTGGTGCAATTAAATGGCATAATTTAATTGCATTGTGTTGGCACAATTTAACTACATTGTTTTGGCACAATTTAAGTGGGAGTATTCAAAGGGACTTACCCCACATTAATTCGTGTTTCGATGGTACCCACCACCATGAATTCACAAATGGGAGTTTTCTGGCTCGGGCGGTCCCCACCTCCAAGCATTCAATTGGGAGGTTAAAAATAAAAGAAACAGCTATTCTTTATTTTATTTTTATTTCCACGAAAACACGGAAAATAAATTTCACCCTTGACCAACTACGGTCGAGGTGAAAGTATCCTTAAGCGAATACCGACACTGTGAGTTCAATGGTGTCCTCAGATTTCAATTCCAAGCACCGGTTCAAAAGTTACAAAATGCCGCCTACGCATTTACTGAACGTACCTGAACAAAAGTTTGGAAAAATTATAACAGTCACCCTTGACCCCCAACAGTCAAGGTTAGGCTCAGCCTAAGTTAAACATGCCCCAAAAAACCCAAAGGTACTCTCATATTTTCAATACTAGTTACCATTTAGATGTTTTGATTTTTTCAATAAAATAATTGTCACTTAATTATTTTATTTACGGCCAAAAACTAACTTTCACTGGTGGCCCACACCAACCAATTTTAGTATCTACTTAAATAAAGAATGCCCTCAGAAGTTCAGCTGTGGTCTCAGATTTTCAATCTGAGCTACCGTTTGTGTGTTATAAGCATTTGAAAAATAAAATAATTTATTTAATTATTTATTTACAATTATGCATTTTTTGGGTTTTCTCACAGGAGGCCCGCACCGACTAAAATTTAGTCGCGCCAAGGGTAAACCTGCAATCCTGAATGCAACAGTGCCCTCAGATTTTTTATCTGAGTTACTGTTTAAGATTTATTCCACTTTTTCAGAAAAACTGCTCAAGTGTGCTAATTAAAACATAACCAAAACTTCGACAAACCATTATGGGAACTTCGGGCCTCAGAATCATGCACTATCAAATTTTACGGTCTCAAAATAATTCCATATAATTAAAAAAAATTATTCAAAATTTTGAAGACATTACATTCTCCCCACCTTAGGTCTTTACGTCCTCAAAATCCAAAACAAAGGCAAAACAACCAAAAGAGGGTACTAAGCATGAATCGGTGCCTCCTGCTCCCATGTGCTCTCTTAGAGGTTCCCGTGATAACAACGTACATGCACTAGAGGTATCGACCACCCACAAAGGATCCACTCCTATTGATCCTCAATCTCCAATGGAACCTCCATAAATTTCACCCCATCATTGAAGTCCAGCTCGATGTGGTTGATGATGTGAGATGGTTCATGCACGTATCTTCTTAGCTGGGATATATGGAAGACATCATGAACCCTCTCCAACTAAGGTGGAAGTTCCAAGCGGTATGCTACCTTGCTTATCCTTCGAAGTATCAAAATAGGACCGATAAACCTCGATGATAACTTGATGACTCGGCCAAATCTCCATAGTCCCCATTGAGGAGAGACTCACAAGAATACGTGGTCCCCCTCAAAGAACTCCAGGGGTTTCCGTATCCTGTCATCATAAGACTTCTGCCAACTTTGTGCCATCTTCACTTGCAGACAGGTGAGACATCGTGATTCAAATTCTGCCACTATTTTCTTCATCCCAGGCCACTAACACTAATTCTGGAGGTCCTAGTACATCTTCACCACACCAGGATGTACCACCATAGGGGACTTATGAAACTCCCTCAAAACCTCATCCAAAAGCACCCCTGATACCATGGTACATTATCTAAAGAGGTCGTCATTCTCCCCACCTTCAAAAAATCCATCAGGTGCCTTTCCTGTGGATATCTGAGCACATTGAGCCTTGCAGTCAATGCCCCAAGTTGCGCCTCCCCAACTTGTTGAAGGAGTGGGGGAGTGACAGTCATAGACTATAGGTAAGCCGATTCATCTCTATCCATGAAGGATATTTGCAGCGCGACAAGCTACTCTGACTGCTCACTTAGAAGCTACTGACCAAACCTCATACTGAGTGTGTCTGCTATCACATTCTCCATCCTAGGAGAAAATATTATCTCAAAGTCATAGTCCTAGAGGAACTCTATACATCATCACTGTTTCAACTCCTGAAAGCTCTGCTGACACTTCTCTATCCACAGGAAAGGATCCTCCATCTTCGTCAAAGCTGACAAGGGTGCTGCTACCCTGGAGAAGTCTAGTCCAAAACACCGATAGTACTAGGCCAAACTAGAAGTCCCTCTACCTATAAGGGGTAATCCTGGAAACATCTTTTTAAAATATGTCCCCATGCTCTACCAATCCTAGAGAAATTTGGCACAATTTAAATGGGGGGATTCAAAGGGACTTCCCCCACATTAATGAGTGGTTTGGTGGTCCACACCACCATGAACTCACAAATGAAAGTTTTCTAGTTCAGGTGGTCCCCACCTCCAAGCATTCTTTTGGGAGGTTAAAAATAAAATAAAAAGTTGTTCTTTATTTTATTTTTATTTCCACGAAAAACACAAAAACTAACTTTCACCCTCGACCAACTGAGGTTGAGGTGAAAGTATCCTTAATTGAATATCGGTACTGTGAGTTCAAAGGTGTCCTCATATTTCAATTCAGAGCATTGGTTAAAAAGTTACAAAAATTCGCTTACGCGTTTACTGAACGTACTGAAAAAATGTTCGGAAAAATTATAACAGTCACCCTTGACCCCCATCGGTCAAGGTTAGGCTCTGCCTAAGAGAAACACGCCCCAACGAACCCAACGATATGCTCAAATTTTAAATCCGAGTTATCGTTTAGATGTTATGAATTTTTCAATGAAATAATTTTCACTTAATTATTTTATTTACGGCCAAAAAATAACATTCACTGGTGGACCGCACCGACTAATGTTATTATCTTCTTAAATAAAGCATGCCATCATAAGTTCAGCAGTGGTCTCAGATTTTCAATTCAATCTACCATTTGTGAGCTATATGCATTTGAAAAATAAAATAATTTATTTAATTATTTTATTTATGACTATTTGTTTTTTAGGTTTTCTCACAGGAGGCCAACACTGACTAAACTTCAGTCGCGCCTAGGGTAAACCCACCATCTTTAATGCAACGATGCCCTTAGATTTCTAATCTGATTTACCATTTTATAGTTATTCAACTTTTTTCAGGAGAACTACCTACGTTCCCTAATTAAAACTTAACCAAAACTTCAACGGACCATTCTGGGCACTCTGGGCCTCAGAATCATGTGCCGTCAGATTTCGCGATCTCAAAAATAATTCTATATAATTAATAAAAATTATAAGGAAGTTCCAGGACATTACAGGATTGTGAATATCAAATACCTCTAAGAAAAGGTGTTGTGTGGGTATACTATTCCCTTGGTTTGTGTCTTTTGGAGACATGGTGGTGTAGAGGAGAGTACCTAGGAATGTGATTCGCGGATGTATACTCAATAACCTGAGCTGTTGGATGTTTATATCTTCTCTTGTAATATTTTCTGTTTTGTGGATGTTAACCTTTTTAGTTATGATATTGTTTCTTCTCATTCCTTATTGTGTATTTACTCTTGTTTAAGAGTTATCTCCCCTAAGAGAGTTTGAGGATATGGTCTTTTTTGTTTCATGGTTTTTTACTGTTCCTCTAATGATGTCGATGAGCTCCTAAGATGGAAATATGTTTTGAGATTTTTCTCACAGGGTGGTTGTTCAGATGACCCATTTGTTTCCTCTTTGGGCATCATTTTGGATTCTAGAGAATGAGAATTATTTGAGTGGTATATAATATAAGGGCCCATATCCATGTAGTCTGACCCTTTTCATGTTCCCAAATCTCATAGTTCTTAGATTAGGCTTGGATTATGTCTGGAGGGGTTTATATGAAAAAAAACTGGGAGTTGAGTGATTACACAACATGTAATGGATTTTACCATAATGTATGTAGAGTTCCAATCTCGTGAAGGGCTGGTTCATATAGTTATACACAATGTGAATTTATTTGGGGTTAAAATGTTTTAGGAAACACATTTTTTAGTGATATATGAAACCCCACATCTACATGACCTTTAAATGGTTACAAACTGTGTAAATACCATGTGCAATGCTTCTATAAAGGGTGCAATGGCTCATGAGTTCTCAAACCCTATGAACCTTCTCCTAATTTTAGGTGATATAGTAGAACCCTATTTTAGATTTTGGGATTCCATACATGATTATTGATTTCCAACCTTCTATCTTCAATATGTGGTGATCCAAGGTGGATTATTTATTTGTTTTCTAGCAGGTTCTCCCTGATCAATCTCATTTCCTCATATTTCTTCTCGCCATGCTACTATGCTTGATCTCCAATATTATAATGAGTTTTTTATCTTGTTTTAGGTGAATTTGTGGCATGAAATCTTTAGGATATCATATTTTCCTTATGGAAGAGGTGACCAGGATCCACAATGTTGGTCTATTCTTGTGCGAAGAACGTTCATGCCTTTTTGGGAGGGGATTCATTTCTTCTATATTTATTTATATGAAATAATAAATTGATCTTGGTTTATTTATTTGGATAAAAATGTAATTAATCTAATAATTATCAAATCATATTAATAAATAATATGTTAGCGATCTCATGTTGATATGCTATATACCATGAGAGCGGTTTGTCTCTTGATTTTATAAATAGTGTGATGTATATTCTATGATTTTTTTTCATATTCTTATGCTTATAGTATCAAATTTACATTGATAAATAATGTAAATATTAAATTAATCAATTAATTATTTTAAAAATTAAATTAGATTCATGTTTGAATCCAGTGTTTCTTATAATTTGATAATGATAAAATTGAAACAATGTGTATGTGTAATTTAATGTTATTCCAGATGATTAATATAATTGTTAAAGAATGTGAATCATGATAATTATTTTTGAGAATTTTGATAATAAATAAAATTTATGTTAATTTATAATGGTATTTCTCATTGTTTGATGAAACTATTTTGATTCTAGTGGGCATGTTTAATCTTTTGATATCTTGTTATATCTTGATTCCTTAGGTTTCCCATGGTTGGAAGATGTGATTAATGAATCAATTAATTCAATATGGAATAAAAACCGATTGTTTGATAAATATAATTTCTTGGTCTTGAGTTTCCTATATTCTTGAGAAAAATTAGTGCCTTGAGTTTGGTGTCATGATAGATCATTTATATGTGAAGGTTGGATGCATTGTTTTGGGGCCTAGATTTCCCTATCGGCTATGCTTGTTTGTTTCCTAATTCTTTTTTGTGATGTGATCCTGAGATAGATGAGATTGGGATGTATGATATGATATGAGCCTAGTATGGATGAGCCTAGTATGAATGATGTGATTGGAGAGGGGAGGCCTAGATGATGTGGTAGCAGTTAACGCCTGTGATGGAGAGATGCATCGGGATATGTGTGTGGGTTTTGGGGATGGTACCAGAGATGATGGAATGGGATGAATCTATTATCAACCTTTTATTTTATATTAATAGATGGAATGATTGCTTTTGAATCTGTTTAATAGAGGATGGATGGGTTTCTTGTTTTATCTGCATTCCTTTCCCCACTGCTTGAGTCAGTTAGGTGTTCTTGGTTGGATGTTTCCCTTAGTGGTATATTAGGATGGTTTTCCGAGATTACATAGATATGGAATGGTTCTAATAATGAATAAATAATTCTTAACCCATGGGGTTGGTGTTTATGGAATGAAAATTCTAATATGTGCTAATCTTGAAAAATCATGGAATCAGTTTGGATTATGCCTAGAGGGGATGGACTTTACTCTGATAATTAATGAAATGAAATGTAGAATAATTTAATGGTTAATTAAAGGATAATTAATTAATTAATAGAAGGAAATGATAAAAAATAATTGAGTAATTAATGTATCTCTTTAAAAATATTGTGTTCTTATAGGATATCTAGTCTTATTAGTGGAAGTCAGGAGTTTGAGGGATGTTAGTTGTAGTTTAGTCTAAGACTAGGTTATTCCCATAGTGTGATTGTGAGATATATTATACCATGTATATTTTGTGATTTCATATGCTACCCCACCCATGTTGGTTTGGGTGACTGAAACCCAGTGGACTCTGGGAGGGTGTTTTCCCCAACATATCAGTGGGAAGATGGATGGATCTTACCCTGCTCTCTTCTCTTAGTAGTTACATGTGCTGGTATGCACATTAGTTAGTTTCCCTATATTTGTGCATAGAGGCATGTGAAGGCTTGTGTTTTTTTGAAGCACATGTATTACTAGATATAGTATCTAGTGTATTATTATAGCTATGATGTGTATAGGATGTTATGGCTTGAGGTACTTACTCAGTGTACGAAATGCAATGGCTTGAGGTATAATATTCAATGTATGACACATGTCATACTAGTTTTGGTGGATCCTAGAAACTAATTGGTTATAATACATGGATATTTGGGTGGGATGATGTGATAATTTGATTCATGAGGTTCTTGTTGTGATTCCTTTCCCAAGTTTCTTTAGGATAGCCTATTTTGGAGAGAGATGGCTTAGAATGTGCAATGTTGGGGCATATCGACAAACCACCGGTGAAGTAGGAGTGGGGTACCCTTGATGTTTCATTATTATATTAAATTCTCTATTGTATGAGATACTTGGTGAGAATTATCCATGGTCAGGATGGGAACTTAGTATACCTATTTAGGTGATGTGTTAGTTTCACTATTATTCATTGTGATTTAGCATAATTTATTTATCTTTGGAATGAGGGGATATAGGGAAGATACTACTGAGTATACTATTATGATCACCCTATATATATATATAATATTTTTAGGTCATCTATATAAAGTAGGAGATCAGTATGGATATTACAAGATCAGATTTTTTTCATTAGCTATTTGGGATTCATGGTCATTTCCATCATTACCTTTTTTGTAGTTGTAGTTTTCCTTTTATTTGTTTAGTACTATATAAAATTTCATGTTGGTATTTGGGATGAATTTATATATATTTATGTATATGTATGGGTAGGTGTTGTTTGGTGTATCCTTCTTAACCTCCTATTCCACATGTTCTCTTAGAGGTCAATTCCTACCATATGCATGTTTATTATACCCTCGATGCTAGTCACCATCTCAGGGCCTATTGAAGGTAGTACTCGAGTAGTATCAATATACCTTCTCCCATTTCCAACCCATTAGGGTTACTCTTTGGGGTGAGGGGGTTATGACATACATATTTATAGATATTTTATTAAAATGTTTCTCAAGTAATTACTTGGTCTTCTCCTAACTAAGAGGATTAGTTCTCAATCAAAATTATACCCAAATATTTTCCAATATCCAAGAATCCATATAGATTGACCAATGTCAAATGTAAAGAGTTAAAGATGTATCTATAGAATAATGTAGATAAAGGTGTTATATTCCCAAATTCTTCATCATGTGGTGAACTAATAAGAATAATGATAGGTTAACATGCCTCTATATTTATTATCATGAGCTCATCAAGATCATGATAAAGAACAAGTATCCTCTTCCACAGATTGAGGAATTGTTCGATTAGCTATGTGGATCCTATTACATATCTATGGTGGATCTTTGGTTGAGATATTATCAAGTAAAGTTTAAGGAGGAGGATATCCCAAAGGATATTTTTTACAGTTTATAGACACTATAAGTTCATAGTGATTCTATTTGGACTCACTAATTCTCAAAAAATATTCATGAAATTAATGAATAGATTCTTTAGGTATTACCTCAAAATATTTATTATAGTATTTATATGAGACATTATTATCTACTCCAAAATTAATGAGTAGCCTGAGGAGCATTTGGATGATGTACTGATGATCTTTCAAAAGGAAAGTTAGATGTGGAGTATAATAAATATGAGTTCTGGATGGATAAAGTTACATTCATAGGGAATGTTGTTAATAGAAAAGGGATATCTATGGATCCTTAAAAATAGAGGCAATTAAAGTATGGCCCATACCAACATTTGTGATAAAAATATGTAGTTTTCTTGGATTATAAGGGTAAGATCATCAATTTTTTAGAAACTTCTCATGATTTCAATCCCACTAACCAAGACAAAAAAGAGAGAGTCTAGTTTTTCTAGACTGACAAACGTTAGAAGAGATTTAATGAGTTAAATAAGAGGCTAATAACTACACTTTTACTCAAATTACATACCATTGGGGAATTATTTATGATCTACAATTATTTGTATAAAAAGGGATTAGGTTTTTTACTCATGAAATATAAAAAGTGAGAGCATATACCTCCTTATAATTAAAAATCTGTGAGAATAACTTCCCAATACAAGATTTATAATTGACTATAGTGATCTTCACATTGAATATCTGGTGAAATTATCTCTTTGGGGAGAATTGTGACATATATATAAATTATAAGAGCCCCAAGTATATATCCACACAAAATGAGGTCAATATGCGCCAATGAAGGTGGTTGGAGTTAATCAAGGATTATGATTTTTCATTCTATTACTATCATGGAAAGGTGAAAAAGTGGTAGATTCTCTTAGTAGAAAATATCCTACAACCCTATACATGATGAATATTTCAAGGGATAAAATATTCTTTGACATTGAGAGGATGAAATGGGAATAGTAAAATGATATTAATATTACCATACTCAAATAACTATTTAACCATCCATTCTTGAGTGGATAAAGGAGGCCAAAAAATATAATAAAGTGATATAAAAAAGGTAGAAAATATTATGGAGTTAAACTTTGATAAATATGGAGTTATAATGTTTGGAACCAGGCTATTTGTCTGTTAAAATCTATATATGAATAGGTAACTTCTAGATGATATGCATACATCAGCCTTCTCTATTCATATAGGAGGTACTAAGATGTATAAAGATCTAAAATAAAACATATGGTGGGATAACATAAAGTGGGAGATTTTAGAATTTGTATCTCGATGATTAGTATGCCAAAAACTCAAGATAGAACAATATAATCCTAAGGGTGTAATGAAACCATTTACCATACTATTATAGAGATGGGAAAACATAACCATGGACTTCTTCATAGGACTCCCCAAGACATTGAAAGGTAATAATGATATCTAGGTGGTAGTCGATCACCTTAAAAATTTAGTTCATTTCATTCCTATTAAAGAATATTTTCCTCTTGACTAACTCTATAATATGTAAATAATGGAAATAGTAAGACTTCATGAAGTTAAACTCTCCATTATATCTGATCAAGATATGAGGTTTACCTTAAGGTTTTAGAGAATCCTTCAGCAAGAATTGTATACAAAGTTGAGTCTTATTACTGATTATCAACCTTACATAGATGGTTTGGTTGAAAGAACCATTAAAACTATAGAGGATATACTGAGATCGTGTTGAATGTATTTCCAAGAATGTTTGAATCAACACCTTCATGTAGTGGAGTTCCCATATAACAATATTTTCCACTATATCATTCAAATAGAACCTTATGAGTCTCTATATGGGAAGAAGTTTTAGACTTCAAAATGCTTGGATAAAGTTGGAGAGTGGAAAATTATAGGACATGATCTTATCTAAGATATGAAATATAAGGTTCAAACCATTCAATTTTATATTAAACCCGTATGAAGTCGATTGAAAATCTATGCAGATAATCATCAACATTACCTAGAGTTTGAGGTCAAAGATAATGTTTTCCTTTATATATCACTATGGAAGAAAGTAATGAGGTTTGAGAATAATGGAAATCTTAGACATAGATACATTATTTCATTTGAGATACCCAATTTCAATGGAGTTATAGATTATCGATTAACACTACCACTTAACCTATCTCAAGTACATGATGTGTTCTATGTATCCCTCTTAGGGAAGTACCTACCAAAACCCTCAAATGTACTAAATCTATATGTGGTGACCTTGGAGACCGATATTTCATATGAGGAGAAATAGGTAAAGATATTAGATCATATAGATCAAGTTTTATGAAATAATACAACTCACTCAGTTAAAGTACTGTAGTGGATCCAAAAATTTAAGGAAGAAACATGGGAACCAGAAGAGGTGATGAAAAATAAGTACCATCATATGTTTTAGTGTATGAAATGAAACTTCAAGGGTGGAATTACTAAATGGGGGAATAATTTAATTATTCAAAAATTTATAAATCAAATTTCCCCTTTTAAATAAGTAAATTATTTATTAAATAATGAAGTTATAGAAAGCACATGCACTATTTTGGTTATTTTAGACCACTATAAGTTATATCTTGTCAGATTTAAAATACCATTAAGCATAATTACCATTTATAATATAGTATTTATATTGTAACCATTATTATTAGTATATATTAAGGATTATGATAAATCTAATTGACATAGAAAAAAGATGTGATAGCCTTGACCAGTAGGATTGTACATTATAAAGCCAATTTATCAAGGCTTCTGAGGGAGATAACATCTCTAGGTTTTTTCCTTGACCAATAAAAAATTAATATTCCAAAAATAAATTATTAGTGAACACATTTATTAGATACCTTTAATCTTATCGATATCAAAACCCAAACCATGTTTTCTGAACCACCCTAAGAAAGTGTCACTATGTCACACCTTACCCTTAGGGTGTACACTGGTGTAATAAAGGGTTATGTATCTAGTCACCAATAATATGATTTTTTATATTTTAATTTTAATAAAATAATGATTATATTTATTATATTTATTATTACTTTATAAATGATCAATGAGTTTGATAAAAATTAGTTTTTTATATGAAGAAATCAAAATTGTATTTTTGGGAAATATATATATGATTTAAAATAGAGAACTTTTTTTGGATAAATTCAATAATTTTTAATTAAATTTTATCATAATAAAATATTATTATTAAATAATATATATTTGAATATAAATGGTAATATAATATAATAAATTCCAATATAATCTTTATAAGGATCAGAAAACTTTTACCATCGTAAAAACGAGTAGTTTTCAATAATTGGGGAATTGGATTTAAAAGTGTAAATTCTCATATTTATAGAATTATTTTGTTAAAATAAATATTATTTTTGAAATTATCATGTCTTAATTATTTAATAGTTATCATAGATATTCGAATTTTTGGGTAAAAATTAAATACATTATAAATATATAATATGTATTATGACATCATAAAATCCCAAAAGTGATTTAATATATACTATAAATATTATCCATTAAATTTTTTTAAAATTTATAATAATTCGTTTTTGAAGTTATTTTATTAATTTTATAAACCCTTAATGAATCCTCCATAACATATTTTATATTTTAAGTTTTTAAATTTATGTTTTTATGAACTTGACTCACTGTGACATCACTAAGGGTATTATTTTAATTATTTAAGTTATTATCCTTATAAATTACTTAAAAACACTTCTATTTGATATAAATCATGGTAAAAACCATGGGAAGGTTTTTGGTTTTTATTATTTTATCATATAGATTCCAAAACCTATGTTTAGAAATTAATAAAGAATAACCCTCTATTTTGTTAAAAAAACCCACCTAACATCCCATTACTCTTCACTAAAAACCATTTTATCATGAGTTTTCACTAAATTTACCTCTCTATATACCTCCCAAGTTGTTCCCAATCTATTAATAAGCTCCTCTATAGTTTCTAGAAGCACCCTCTCAAGGTAAGCGATCCTCTCCTCCTCTTTATTCAAGCACTTCCTTTGTAATATTCCTTTTGATTTGAAATTGGTCATATTGAAATATGTATTTAAATATCCATATTACTATCATTATTATTTAAAATTTATTATATACTCTATTTAACTCTCATTAAACCCTTTTATGAATCTATATGTACACCTGTTATGTTGTCGAAATTATCCTGTGATTTTCCATGCTAAACAGTTGTGTAGTAAATACCCATCCCTATTTACACTCAGGGGTATTAAAATAGTTGAAAATATCCTTAATTAATTTTTTTTACTTCTATGTATGTGACCCACACTCCTTAATCATGGGGTTAAAAGTTATGAAATATGTTCTTATGTTGTATGATCTATGTGGTGCACAAATGTATGTACATGATATGAATGTGATGGGTGAGGCTATAATTATATTTCCCTCCAATGCATTGGGTAACATTTTTATCTCATTATATACCATTTACGGTGCATGAGAGGTTATCCTAATCACACTATGTTATGATTTATCTAC
Organism: Viscum album; assembly: GCA_963277665.1. Taxonomy (NCBI): domain Eukaryota; kingdom Viridiplantae; phylum Streptophyta; class Magnoliopsida; order Santalales; family Viscaceae; genus Viscum; species Viscum album. Next base: position 1,023,953,819 of record OY728157.1, read on the forward strand.
ATTTAGCTTTGACTTATGTTTACGATGTTAGGATTTATGTTGTTTCCACATTCATATTTTACCTTGATATTATCATATTATACCAAGATTTGATGTCCATGATTATGAATCTAACCTATATATTCCATTATTTTATGCCACATCACTCAAATTAACTAAATTACCTCATGTTATTCTCTAAATATTACCTTATCAGTCTTTATAGGTCTCCCATTTGTTATGTATGTCCCTAGGTTATCCCACATCGTTTTAGAAGATCAATGGAATTTTAAAAGAATCTTAAGGAGATTTAAATAATGCGGTTGTATCCCAATTATAGTTATTATTATATTCATATAATTAAAAATAAATAAACTAGGCCTCATGATCTTCTAGGATTGTATTAAGTGTGTTTTTATGTAATAAATCATGTATTAAAGCGTATAAAATTTATAGGTTGTTTTAGTGTGAGTTTCCCAGAAAAACCTATGGATATTTAGGATTTTTCTAGAGTAAGTCACATTAATTGAGCATGATTTTTCAAATTATGTGTATATTACTAGGAAACTATGGAACTTAGTTTTAAAATAAAAGTGACCATTTCATGGTTAACACATAGTTTTTCAAATCATGTTGCCTAACCATGCTACCAGAACTGAAACTGTTAAAATGAAAAATTACCCAGACACCCTTAGTCATTTTTAAATATAATATCTTAATAATCCCTTATTATATCTATCCATCCCATCTATGAAAATCTATATTCTTATTCCCTTGATTCCTTTTTGATCCTTGATCATTTTGGGTATATTTTCTTGAGGTAAGATCAATTTTTCTATCAATCTCTCTTCTTTTCACTAGATATTATCTTGAGATATCTTTTCCTTGTATTTTTGGAACTCTAATGGCACGTGATTTCTAAATATAGTGGTTTTTATGAAGAATTTATGGTTTTTATCTTGGATCTAGGTTTTTTAAGGTTCAATCTATTTATATCCCATAATTGGTTTTGAAGGCGATGTTGGTTTCATCATTCTTGAGGTTGGTGTCTTTATCCTATGGTATATAACTTGGAAAACCTTATGTTATTTTAAATTCTATTATTTTTTATTTATGAAATTTAGGATTTTAAAACAGTGAGTGGTGAATTTTATCATTGTTCGTTATTGAAATGATTTCTAAAAATGGGTTTCTTTGAAAACCATTTTGATACACATATTGTGTTACTTAAAATTCCTTAAAGATAATTTTGAAATGGAAAAGTATTTTCAATCATGGAAGTAGTTTGGATTTCTATAGAAAAAAATTTATGAAAATTTGGTATTGGAAAAAAAATGGATTTTCCTTTGAAAATGATTTATGAAACATGAATCTGGTCACTTGGATAGAATAGAAATATATGAACACATCAGAAAGACCTTGGGGTATAGGGAAAAAAATAAACATATGTGAGAACTACTATAGTTATCTACCACTAAGAGAGGTTCCCATGATTCAATGTTTTCTAGTGGGAAATATTTATTTGTAACTGAGGTTACCAGACTATAGGAGTCACTTATATCAACATTGGTCTTGTTCGTCTTAGTTGTGTACACCCTTGTGTTGTAATTTTTCCTTGGTGTTGTATGGATACATTATGTTAATGTTCATTTGACATGATTATACTACCACTTGATTTGGATATTATTTCTTGAAACCTATTTTATAAAATTTCTTATTCCTCTGGATACATGTTATTATATATTTCTTTGTTTATTTAAAAATGGAATTTTTTGAAAATCAAAACCAAATGATGATTTTATATGGAAAATTATTATTATTTTTAATTGTTTTGAAAATTATTTTATACAATAAATAATGGATACAAATGTATATACATTTTATATATTAATTGATGGTATCCTAGTAATACTTAGTGCTCATACCTTACTTTGTCTTTTGGGTGGTTGTATCCTTGGTTTTGCAGGATATAGGAAAAAGGGAAAATGACATATAGGGGATGGCTCTCCTAGTTCATGTTTCCTTTTAGATGAGTTGGAATGGTGGTGATATATAGTCATGAGAATATAAACCCATGGGTTGCTTTAGGTTCCATATTGGTAGTATTTAGTTTTTTCTTCTAAACATTGGTATTCAGTTTTTTGATATTGCCTTTATGGTTTGGGTATTTTACATATGATGTATTATGGATAATTTTTGTGATAATTTTTTTTATTTATATCCTATCATATGTATTTTGGAGAGGGAAATTCCCATATTTATTTATATGATACCATGGGGATTTTCTACAGCCCGTGGTGATTGGGAATGCACTTTGGGCCTTGTGGTAGGCAAATTTTGTTGATGTTATAGGTTGACCTAGGTTTATCTATTACAAATTGGTATTAGAGCCTCAGGTTATGTCAAAGTATATGATCATGTTTGTGTATCACCATATGATGTTTGGGGGTTATTGATATACTAGATATATGACTTTTGGGATGAAAGGATTAGTGTGGGTGTGTACCTAATCAGCTTACATTTCTGAAAATACTCACATTACCAAGGCAAGTTTGCGGTCTCTAGAATCATTATTTTTAGTTTTAGAATTTTTGGATTGAGTTCTTTAAATTCAGTTTATGATAAAAGAATAAAATTATATTCTAAATGGTTTTTATCTTCTTTTGTTTTATTGATTATGGATCCTCCTAAATGAATATCCTAGAATACTAGAGTGGAAGCTTTGGAGAAACCTCTATAGGTGAATCCTTTGGTTGAATCATTTTTGGTTGAAACTGTAGTCTGAATGATCCTGTCCTCATGAAAAATCCACAATGTTGAACCGAAATGGAAGGTGTACCATGATTCATAATTTATTATGTAGCATCCACTGATATTTCATGGTGATAAGGGTCCACAAGAAGTATAAGGATTAATCTAAAGTATTGATAGGATATTCCACTTTCTAAAAACTTTGAAAGTATTTAAAGTTGGTTTCACTACTTATATACTTGAAAGGATATAAAGGAAGTGGTGGGAATCCATCACGTAATCCAAGTTACATGAATATATCAATTTTACTACCTTTAAGAAAGCCTTCAATCGACATTTTTATCTGGATACATTAAGAGTAGAGAAGGCAAGATAGTTCATTACATTAGAGTAGGGAGATCATTCTATCATGGAGTATACTACTTGGTATACTAGGTTGGTTAACATGACTGTAGAGATTGTTTCTAATGACTACCTCAAGTAATGGAGTTTCGAGATTGGTTTAAGGACAGATATTGGGTTTATGCTGATTTTTATATGCCTACCTAACTATGAAGAGGTTGTGGACAGGGCGGCTATGGCTGAGGCATAAAAAACTAGGAATACAAGACTCTTTAGTGCATCAATGGCAATAGGAGGTATCCAGAGTTCACTTTACGGTCAGAAAATGAAGTGGGATGACTAGTGGCGAGGTATTGGAAAGATATAAAAATATACATTAGGCCATATTTAGATAGTCTATTACTACTATGAGAAAAATAAACACCTAATACTTTATTGTAATGAAACAAACAGGTTGTGTTACACATGTGAGAATTGTGGTTATCTTCCTAATTTCAGTGATAGTGAATCCCAAGGTAGTAGAGCTATATCTTCCATCACTAAAAGATCTTAGTTTATTTCTAAAGAAAAGAAAAAGTTTGGGATCTCAACCTCCTTCCAAGGGTGACATTCAGGTGGGGAAGAAAGGGTAGGATGAGGCTGGATGTCTATATACAGTGGAGGGAAATGGAAATTGTACCCAACAGATGTCAGACCAGGAGTACGCGCCTCACACGCCCCCCGATTTCTTCAATTTTTTCCCATTGTTCCTATGCGGGGGTGTCCCCCGGTGCCTTCAGCGGTGGTGTCTCCCGCTATCCTCATCCCATCCTCTAAGGATGCTGGCCCTTCTCAGCCACCGGGGTCCTCTGGATCTCCTTCCGGTCGCCTTGGCACCCCGTTCTCTTTCAAAGATACCCTGGTTGGTCCGTCGCGAGAACCCCTACGGCCCTGTTTCCCGGCGGTTCCCCTGGTGGCACTAAGGGCGTCATGAGTGGTTTCCTACCTATCCCTATAGTTTCTTGCGGCATCCATCGAAGCGGCTATGGAGGGGATGAAATGGATGCTCTTGGCTTTTTCGGTGCTGTGAAGCCTCCCATCCAGGTCTTCAGGAGGTTTGTGGAGTCCTAGGGTCTGCGGGTGCCGACTCGCATTTCGGACATCCACCAACTCTCTTTCTGCTTGGTGTTTCAATCAGAAGCTGACTTTGTCCATGCCTGGTGTTGGGCCCCCTGAGGCTTTGGACATTGGAATTTCAACCTTTCGCGTTGGACCATGGACGCCCATAGAAGAAAGGAGGGTCCCAAGGTTGCAGTGTGGATCCATCTCCCATGTATCCCCCTTCACTTTCAGAACGCGGCTCTCCTCCAGGATATCGGGGATTCCCTAGGTGGTTTCCTATGTATGTATTCCCACACTTGAAATGGTGTGGACTTGGCCGTGGCACAGATCTGTGTAGAGCTTGACCGATCTTCCCCTCCATCGGACAGCCTACGCTTGAAGGTCCAGGCCCTCTTTGAGTGGACCTGGGATGTGGTTTTCCCGGTGTTCCCCAGGTTTTTCCCCTCGTGCGTTCTCTAGGGGAACTCCTTGCATGTGTGTAGGTCTTGATTTCCAAGTGCCTATCACAGAGCACCCAGAGGCGCCCAGAGGAACTCTGCTCCTTTCCCTAAGGGTGGAGAAGGGGTCACCTTGGCATTAGCGGTTGTCTCTCATGATCCCCCTCTCCTGCTGATTATGAAATCCTGTTTCTCCCTCTCATTGGTGTGGACTCTACTTCCCTAGGGCAGGCACGACCTCCTAGCATCAGGCTTGCCTCCCCCCAATGGCTGGTGGAGTTCTTTGACCCGGGTCACGGTCTGCACCTGTTTCTGTCTGAAGGCTGCCTACTAGAGTTCATTATGAGGCCCCCAGCCTGTTATTCCCTATTGGGATGAAGGGAAAACAACTTCTTATACCTTCGGGACCGGTTGAGGGGGGAGGTCTGGGGGCTTTCCCTCTTCCCTTCTAGGAGTAGGTTGTTGTTAAGGATGATGGGGTGGTTACCCGGTGTGGGGAACCTCCTGCCCCCAAAGCTCAGTGTCTGAATAAATCCTAGGTAGGCTCTCCCCCTAGCGGAGTTTGCGGGAAGTGGATTTAGGTGCTTTCCTGGAGGCCCTCATCCTCTCCCTCCATAGACTTGAGCCCGGGGGTGTATACTCATTCGTGGTCGAAACACGACCAATATGGAACCAAGGAGTATTCTGCCTCCTGCCAGCTGATGACCAAGGAACCTGGGGTCAATTCCGGGTCCCCTATGCTTAAAGTATCCCTTGATAATATGGAATTCTTGTGGTCTTGGAGCCCACATTAAAATAGACTTCCTGGCGTCGAAAATAAAGAAGAACATGGTCTTGATCACTGTAGTTCTCGAAACCAATCATGCGCCATCCCGACTCAACCAGTTTACCTGCAAAATCGGCATGCACGCATCCATGCATGCAGACCCAGCCAACCAACACATCTGGATTTTCTGTAAGAGGGACATCTCAGTGGTCCTACTTCAGGCGAGTGACCAATACATGACCACAAGGGTGAAGTTGGGTACTCTTTCTATCATCGTGACCTTTGTTTATTATAGTTGTGATAACCAAAGGAGGGAAGCCTTGTGGCAGGATGTCAGTGCGTTTGACCCAGTGGAGGTACCCTAGATCATCAGTGGGGACTTTAACATTATGGCAGAGCCAGCTGAGAAAAAATGAAGAGGCGCCTTCCCTCACAGATCTAGCATGGATTTCTCCCAGTTCATGGCAAGAAATGGCTTGTTGGATTTGGGGTACACGGGGGATCGCTCACATGGTGTAATAATCAGAAAGGTGACCGCAGATGTTGAGCAGCCTTGACCGTTGCTTGGAGAACCTAAAGGCTACCTCGATGTTGCATGTTGCTTAGGTTAAACATATGGTATGAGGCTCTCCGACCACTCTCTACTGCTGGTGCAACTATCGTCCAGGCCGGGGACGCATGGAAGTTTCAGGTTCCATGCCCATTTGTTCGATAACCCGGAATTTCCTAACCTGGTCCGCTCGTCCTAGATGGAACCGGTTCAAGGACACTCATGGGTGGCAATTCATAACAAGCTCAGAAGATTAAATCAAGAGCTCCAGGCATGGGCTGGTGATCTTCCCCCTACTGATCAGGATCTCGACGAGATCAAGAAGGATATCGATAACATGGAAGGTAGCCTAGAGGACCTGTGGGATGAGTCGGTGTTCACCGAACTTGCAGATAAAAAGAGCAGGTTAGCAGAGATGATCCTGTTTCAAGAACTAAGGGTTCGAGAGTGTGCAAGGATCAAATGGTTGAAGGAGGGGATTGGAATACGGCTTATTTTCATGCATGTATCATGGATAAAAGATGTCCTATCACTCCCAACATCATGCGCGAGGATGGCTCCTACACGGATGACAAAGAGGAGGTGGGGGTATGGCTTTATCTCTCCTCAAGGACTTACTCATGGGCCATAACACGAGGATGAATGCTGGGTACCCTGGTGGAAATACTGAGTTGTGGGAGACGATTCCCTCCTGTGTATCTCGGGAGGATAATGGGGTGCTGGAGATGATTCCAGATGAGGAGGAAGTCCATGTATCCATGCTCAGGTTGAATGCAGATAGCACGCCAGGTCCGAATTGTTTCCCAGGTTCTTTCTATAGAGAGGCGTGGGGGATGATCAAAGGTGATATTTTCTCTGCCATTCAAGACTTATTTTGAGGGGGCTACTTGCCGAGGGTGGCGAGTTCCACGACCCTTGTGCTCATTCCAAAGGTTAAAGATCCCTTGTCTCTATCTCAATATAGGCCTGTTAGCATGTGCAATTTTCCATACAAGATCCTGGCAGGCACTATTAATGCGAGGTTGTCTAGGCTGCTGGCACGATGGATCTCCATCGAACAACATGGCTTTGTGAGGGGACGGTCTATCCATGGTGCAATGGAGCTTGCTCAGGAAATGCTGAGGGACCTCAACTGTAAAACCCATGGTTCAAACATGGCGGTGAAGCTCAAAATGAGTAAGGTGTATGACAGGGTTGAATGGGGGTTCATTAACAGGGTCCTGGCTTGCATGGGAATGTCTCCAAGGGATGTGGATATCCTGTTTAGGTGCTTCAACACTGCATGGATGAATGTCACCTTCTTGGGAAAATCAAACAGATTATTTAAGGCGGTCCGCGGTCTCCGTCAAGGAGATCCTATCTTGCCGAGCCTCTTCATCATCATGCAAGATACTTTAAGCCGGCTGCTCAATAGAGGGATCACAAGCGGTAGGATCATGTCGTTCAAGAGAAAATAGAGTATGCAGCCAATATCCCATTTGATGTTTACGGACAACACCATAATCTTGTCTAATGTGGGGAAGAGGTCAGCGCGGTGAATCAAAAGGATCCTTGAGGAGTACTGTTTTGGGAGCGGGTAACTTATCAAAAACTCCAAGAGTAATCTTTACATCTCTAACAAGTGTGCTTCCTCCCAGGCCATCCAAGTCTACAACAAAATGGACATGAAACAGGGTACATTTCCCCTGGTCTATCTTGGAACCCCCATTTTTCCGGGCTACTTGCGAATATGGGACTTCGACCTTGTGATGAGTAAAGTCACGAGATGATTTCTCAACTGGAAGAACAAACTCTTGCACTTTGGGGGGCGCATCGCCTTGGTTAACAATGTCCTATCTACTGTCCCAGTGCACGCTCTGGCTACCACCTCCATGCCAAAAGGAGTGAACAAAACTATTGACAAGGTGCTGGCTGGTTTCATTTGGGATGCTCTGTCTGAAAGCATGAGTCATTGGGTCTCTTGGGAAATGATGTCCCTCCCTTTCCATGATGGGGGGATCAATGTGCGAAGCATGGGTGGTATGGTCACCTGCATGAATGTGAAACTCGCATGGGAAGTCATTGAGGAATGTACATTGTGGGGTAGCACTATGGCTCTAAACTACAGCGGTAATATGGATGGAACTATCACCCAGAGATCTCCCTTTTGGGAAAGGATTTTCCCTCTCATCCAGAAGCTTCAGCAGCACGATCGGTTGATGGTATGGGAGGGAAATATTTTGTTTTGGTCCCATAATTGGGCTGGCTCGGTGATCAGATATCTAGGGCGCCCAGACCCTCTTATCTCCTTTCATGAGGCGAGTCTACATCAACCTTTCACTAAGGCTGTGCTAGATAAGGATCAACATGCTATCTTTGAGGCGATCACCCTCAACGCAGAGCCTGACAGATGTGTGTTCACCCCGTCGAGGTCGGGGAACTTCACGCTGAAGGACTTTTGAAAGCTATCCCCCAGTTCGAAGTCCAATGACAAATAGAACATGATAACATGGGTTAAGGGGATCCCATAGAAGTACAGCTTCCTCGTTTGGAGGCTCCAGAACAGAGTGCTTCCTACTGATGATAACATCAAGAATGTGGGGATCAACCTGGCCTCCTGCTGTTATTGCTGCAAGAGTAAACATGAAGAGAGCACGGACCACACTTTTTTTTGAAGGTGAATAAGCTAAAAGTGTGTGGAAGTTCTTTGGCTCACTTACTGCCATCCCTGTTGCAGGCATGAGTGCAGCTTCATTCCTGGACAACTGGTTCCAGGGGGTGATGAACTCGGGCTGCAGCGGTCGGCTCGGGCGGTGATCCTTAATGCCGGCTATTGGTGTTTATGGTAGTCCAGGAACCAGGCTAGGTATGAGGGGATTCCATCCACTAACAAGGCCATCGTTATGAGGATGAAGAGTCTCCTGGTGGACTTGGTTACGTTCTTAAGAAACTGGTTGGAAGCCCCATCCCTGAGGTTTCTCCAGTCTACCACTTCGAGACCGCTTGATCGGGGAAGATGGATCAGTTGGCCCCACCCGTCAATGGCCTCAAATTGAACACGGATGGGTCTGGTATCTTGGGTGACACGCGGGGAGGAGGAGTGGTTCGATACATAGGGGAAAGTGTCTTCCTTGCTTTCACTGTATATTATGGTAGCGGCACCCCAATACAGTTAGAGGAGAATGCAGTTCTTACCGGCCTAACCCTCTGTAAATAGAGAAACCTAGTTCTCACACAGGTGGAAATAGACTCGATGATACTACATGACTCCCTTCATGGAACTAGATCCATACCTTGGTCAATTGAGTATACCATCATAAGATGCAAAGAATTTCTAAACAATAACATCCAGGTTATCCATACATGGCGGGAGGGTGACAAGGTTGCGGATCACTTGGCTATGATGGCAGACCACGACTCCAGCATCAGATGTCTCCCTAACATTACCTCTCTTAAACCAGAAGGCATCAATTTGATCTGATGTGATGCTCTTGGCCTTCACTATTTTAAGACCCCATAGGGAGGGGGGCCTTGCCTCCTCACCTCTTTCCCCATTCCTTTGTACTTGGTTCTTTGGAATAAATTTAATAATGATGATGATCTATATACAGTGGAGTGTGCACCAAAGGAATTAGAGATAAAAATAGCTACCATGAGAGGTATGTTGTTTATATCATCTTTTATGGTTATTGTTTTGATTTATATTGGAACAACTCATTCCTTCTAACAACTGGGTGCCAGTGACAACACAACCACCCGCCTTAACATGGTCGTCGGGTCCTGGCCCACCAGGTACCACCAGTTTCCCCGCAGACACATGGTCCCCACCCAGGGGCCCACCCACGTGCCCGAACAGGTCACCTAACTAATGGAAATCCCCTCACTCCAACACATGTCCTTTCCAGTGTTCTTTGTCCTCACTCGCACTCACCCTGAGAAACATCCTAGAAGGTCACCCATCCTGATCACTACTCCAGGCCAAGCATGCTAAATTGTTGAGTTCTAATCAGAAAAGCTCCTGAAAAGAAAGGTGCAAATTGTTGACATGAGTCATATCATTTAGTAGTTTAACCCTTTATCATTTGGGGGTGTTAGAATCACCCCCCTTTAGAGAAAAACATCCTCGTTGTGGGCCCTACATCTCAACCCATGTAGTGCATTGCACTTGAGGCTGGGTACTGCCTCTGATACAAAATGTAACAACTGGGTACCGGTGAATGCACAACCACCCCACCTTAACATGGTCATCGGGTCCTATCCAACCAGGTACCACTAGTTGCCTCACATACACGTGGTCCCCACCCAAGGGCCCGCCCACTTGCCCAAATGGGTCATCTGACTAATGACATTCCCCATAGTCCAACACATATCCTTTCCAGTGTGCTTTGTCCTCAATCGTAGACATCATGAGAAACTTCCCAGAAGGTCACACATCCTGATCACTACTCTAGGCCAATCATGATTAACTGTAGAGTTCTAATTAGACATACCCCCGAAAAGGAAGGTCCACCTTATTAACGTGAGTCATATCATTTAGTCGTTTAAAAATTTATCATTTGGGGGTGTTACAATATTTGTCACACTCAGACTTCATATCGAGGTATGTTTTTAATTTTAATTCTTATCACATAATTTTATTCCTTTATTTAAATTGTTCGGTTGAAGGGCAGGCCGAACCCGATGTGAGTATTTCACTTTTGGCATTGATAAGTGAGCGATGGGTTGACGTCACTCGACACGCGGGCAGGGCATGAGCGGAGCTGTGTGGCTTTGCCAGTTTGACGCACGATCTGCCCAGTGCGCGGATGATTAAATAACCGAATAAAAATAGGATTTACTATAATTATAGTTATTTTTGTCATTATTGTTAATATTATTATTTTTATTTGTTTAGGTTAGAATATATTTTTAGACTTCATATCATTTTTATTTTCCATATCTTTTTTTTTCATTTTATTTTATCGATTTCATTTCATTTGATTTTTTCCCTCTCTATTTTATTTTTTCTCTCCCTCACACTCCCTCCCAGTGGCACACTATTCATCTATGGATTCCCCTAACCCTAGGTGTTGCAACTCCCCTACTAGTGTCGTCCCACTCGTCCTAGACTACCTTACACCGGCCAACTTCGCACCGGCCTGCCGCACACAGGCCTGCCTCCCCGTATCCTCCCTCGCACTGACCATCCTACCACCAGACTCCCTCTTACACCCATCCACAACCCCGCACACCTCCCTGCCCTCCCTGCTACTTACAGTGGCCTCGACGCCCCACTACCCCGCCTTGCGCCGATGCCCTGCCACACAGCCTCCTCATTGGACCAGTCGGCTCCTCCTCGACCTGATCTAGCACCGGCGGTCCACCCCTCTGTTTCTGCCCAGCCACGCTGACCGCTCTGCACCTCCTCTCGGCCGCACCCCCTTCTCCCATAGCCTTCTCCATTATTCTTCTTATTTTTTTCTAGCCAAACTTCCGGTGAATCCCTATTTTCTAGCGCTAGACTACTCCACTACCTCCTCCTCCCTTATTCAGATAGCTGCACCTCCTTTCCCCTTTTGCACTGAGCCACCCTCCTCCCTTTCAGGTGAATTTCTGTTAGGACACAACTTTGTGGCGGCTCCCTTTGCTCGGCTCAACCTTTGCACTGGACTTATTTTTTTTCTAGTGAACTTACTCTCTTTTAGTGTAAGATTTCAGCTGGATTTTGTGTTCCAGGTGGTTCATTCTTGATGAGATTAATTTATTTCCTGATTTTTGGGGTGTATTTTGGGTTTTTTTAGACTTTATTGGTGTACGGTGGGCTTTGCGCACCAATTTTTGTGAAGTTGCGATACACCGATAGGTGATTCCGCACACAAGTATTAATTAACAATCATTTTTTGTATATTTAATTAGTTTATCTCTTTTTTCTATTTTTTACATACTGTGAATTATATTTGACTGAGTTTTAATGTTCATTTATCTGGTTAGAGTTATGTTTAAGTAATGTTGGTAAATTTCATTGTGAAAACCTGTTTTGGACTATTTATAGGTGTTTTGAAAACTGTGCGGTGTGTGTGTTAGGATGTGTGGATGGTAAAATTATATTTTGGAATAGTATTAAAAGTGTGTTGGTCTTGAAAAATGTTTTGAGTGACTTTTTGCCCGGTAAAATATTTTGAGACATGTTTGGAACCTGTTTAATGATCTTTTTTAGTGGTTTTCTTGATTATAAAAATGTGTTTTTATAAAACTATGCAACTGGTTTAATTTAATGTGCAAGCGGCGCAGGTTATGTTCTAAAATGTTCATGATGTGCATGTGGTTTTAAAAGAGGATATCAGTGTGCAAATGACATTTTCTTGTGTATATGCACCCCGTTTGGATCTTAAGTGTTAAGGTGACATGTTATGTGAACTTTTTTTAGGTGAGCATAAGGAGGGAAGCCTGGGGTATTATGTGGGGGGACTAGGACTAGTGAGCTAGTGTTTCGGAGATGGCTTGGCCCGGTTTCACTGGCAGGATTGACGATTGAAACACTTGCTAAACAGATGATGATTGAGGTTCCTGTCCTTATAAGCCATGTTTTCTGAGGGTCATGGCTTTCTAAGCCACTTTTTCTGAGGGTCATGGCCTTCTAAGCCACGTTTCACCGAGACACGATGTTCTAGGGTGCCACTTATTTCTAATCCCCATAGGACCTCTCCCATCCTTTGGTGCTACCAGTTACTTTGCGCACACTGATGATGCATAATATGTCACTTGAGTTACTACCCAAACATGTGTTTTCTTTAAACTGCTTTTCCTTAAGGCCGTTTTATGAAAAAACTGGTTTCACTAATGTTGTTAAGTATTTCTTACTTTATTTTATTTATCATTGAAAATGTAATTCTCTTTTAATGCTTGTGCATGGAATATTTTCTTGGTGATATCCTGCTGGGTGATTTCTCACACCCTACTTACACATTTAGGTGTAAGTAGATTTTTTTATGTCTGATATATGTAACGATTTAGCGTTTGGGAGTGGTGGTCCATGTTGTTAGTAGGCCTCTTGACATGGTGTTGTGGTGGCAGCTTGAGGGTGGTGTCCTCACGTTGGGTGACAATTTTTTGGTGGGTTTTTGGTTACCATACTTTTAGTGTTGTTTGGGTTTTGGTTTTACATGTGACTCGAAAATCCGATGTTTGGTTAAAGGTTTGTTTGGATGCAACTTTTACCTTTGGTTTGGTTTATTTTTTTGGTTGCTTTATATTTTTTTGTTCAGGTAAAATTGTTCCCAAGGTTTATTTTGATACTAGGGAACTTGTGCTAGCTCATGGGGACCAGGAACGCCCTTCAGGCCCTGTTGCGGGCCGGGTCGGGCGTCAGTTCGGATGGAGACCTGACTTGGTTTGTGAAATTCCTTTAGATCATCTAAGATGATCGATGTATTGGGAAGGCATTCTAAGCATATGCCTTTCTTGACGACTCTTTCCACTCCTTTGGGAAAATATTCGAAGCATGTATTTAAATGTCCTGAGTTCCAGGAGGTGACTGCTGATCACAAAAACCGTATAAAGCTTCTTTTCGTAATATTGATATGTTTGATCTTAAAATTGGAATGGATTTGATGATTAACTATACAGACAAGATTGATTACTATCATCATCAGGTATAGTTTCTTTATTTCAATGGATTAACTCATATCTATCAGGGTGAGTGGGATCCAATATTAGGGAGATTAGGTCCCATGAGTCATAGTGTTGATATTATTTCCTACCATTTATATGAGTTGTTTCTTGATGTTGTTGATTAACCTGTTATTGGTCCTTTTCCAGTGGTGGTGAGTGAGTATCTTGATGTTTTTATAGATTATTTCTCATTTTTGACGCCTTAGAGGAAATTTTATTTTTCCATATACTTGTTTCTAGGGATGGATCCCATTTCATTACCTTTATACTATATGGTATCTAGTGGATTAAAATAATTAATGTCTTATCTTGAGGATCTTGTGGATAATGGATTTATTTATCGTAGAGTTTCTCCTTGGGCATCACCAATGATCTTTGTAAATGAGGTTGAAATGAGTCTTTGATTTCATATTAATTATAAAAAAATCAACCCCAAGTTATATTGAAGAAAAAATATCCCTTTCCTAGGATTGATGAATTTTTTTATTGGTTTAAGGAATCCTAGTGGTTTTCAAAAATTGATCTAAGATCGGGGTACCATTAGCTGATGGTCCTAAGATGACATTTTGGTGCATGTATATGCATTATGAGTATCTGGTTATGTTGTTTTGTCTTACTAATGCTCCCATAGTTTTTATGGATTTAATTAACCAAGTTTTCCATAAATTATTAGATTCTTTCATGGTTATATTTGTAGAAGATATTATTGTTTATTATATATTAGGGAAGGATCATGTTGGGAATTTGAATATAATCCTTGGGATCTCAAGAGAGCATTTCCTATATATATATATATATATATCCCAATTTCATTTCTGTATTCAAGAGGTGAAATTTTTGGCCCATGTGATTTCCAAGAAAGGTGTCTTAGTGGATCCTAAAATGATTCAGATAGTGATGTCTTAGGACCAACTTGAAAATATGTTTGAGTTCTAGATCTTCTTGGGATTACCTAGTTATTATAAGTGCATTGTTTAGGACTTCTCTAGGATTGCATCCCCTATGATAGTGTTGAATTGTAAGGGTGTGAAGGTTGTTTATAGGGATGAGTGGTAGAGATATTATGAGTACCTAGAAGTGAGATTTACTTCATCTCTAGTCTTGATTCTTCATGAGCCAGGTGTTATTTATAATGTTTACTATGATGCCTTATATATGAGATTGGGTTCTATTTTGATATAGGGGATACATGTAGTATCTTATGGATATTGTCGGTTATTCTTGTATAATAAGAACTATCCCATTCATGATATTGAGTTAGTGGTATTGATGCATACAGTTAATATTTGGTGTCACTACCTCTTTGGGGGGGTGTTATATTGTATATTTTGAACATAATATTTTGTAGTATATCTTCACACAGAGTGATCTAAACTTAATAAAAAGATGTTATGTGGGGTACCTTTAGACATTTTATTTGATATTGCTTACAATACTAAAAATTTGAATGGGGTTGCATATTATTTAATAAGAAAATCACTAACTCTATACGTAAAGGAATAATTGTAATAGTGGTGCTTCATGAGTTTGTTTGCTGAAATTTACTTGGATTAAGGGGGATTTAATAGACATGTATTCCTAGATTTTTCTCAGGCTGGATCCTTTATTGATGACGATATTCAATTTGGATAGGATTAGGATGTGGAGTCTCAGTTCCTTTTTAGGAATATTTATGGTGGAGATACCTTGGGTGAGTAATCCCAATCTTCTAATGGGGGGTTTTCACTTTATATGTAGGATAGTTGTTTCAATAGACTTAAAGTGGGAATTGATGGATAAAGGAAACTAATCATGTTTGACCATGAACCCTAGAGATTAAAATATGTTTCACAAATTGATAAATCACTACTAGTGGTTAGTAATGAGATAATCGATTGTGAGTTTTGTATCATTATGCCTCACATGTCATAGAATTATGGTGAAACATTAAAGGTCTGCTGGTTTACTATAACCCTTACCCATTACAGTATGTAAATGTGATGAAATAGTCATAGATTTCATGATTGGGGTACCTTAAAATCCCAGTGGTAAGGATTTGATATGGGTGATTATTTATAATCTCACAAAATCAACACATTTCTTACCTATAAAGGAGTATAAAAATATAGAGGCCCTTGGGAAATTGTATGCATGGGATATTGTTAAACATCATGGTTTGCTATCATATATCATATCTCATAGAGACTCTCACTTCACATCACAGTTTTGGAGTAGATTACAGAAAGTGTTAGGTTCTTAGTTGAAGTTAAGCATGAGTTATCATCCGCAGACTGATGGTCAGAATGAGCAAGACATACAGATTCATGAAGATATGCTTCGAGCATGTGTGATTTACTTCAGTGGATCCTGGGAGAAACATCCCCCCATAGTGTAATTTTCCTATAAAAATAGTTATTAGGATTCAAACTGAATGGTCTCTATAAAAATAGTTATTAGGGTTAAATCTGAATGGAACCATTTGAGTTGTTGTATGGGAGGGATTATTGATCACCTCTTTGTTGGGTGAGGTTATATAATGGTCCTTGTTTAGACTGAGTATCACACAGGAGATGATGAATACCATAAAATTGATTTTAAATAGGTTACTGACAAATCAGAGTTTCTCGAAATCATATTCTAATAAATTTAGTCATTTTCTTGACTTTAATGTAGGTTATTATCTTTTTCTCAAAGTTTTACCTCTATTGGTACATTGACGTTTGGGGAGGAAGAGGAAGTTAACACCTCATTATGTTAGCCCATTTGAGATTGTTGAGTGAATCAGAAATGTGGCTTATCAAACGGAATTAACTACTCATCTTATTTCGAACCATGACGTGTTCTATGTTTCCCAACTAAATAATTATCAATCAAATATGTACAATGTGATCGAGTGGGGGTGGGGGTGTTGAAATTAAACCCGACACTTTAGCAGTTGAAAGAACAATTCAAATAGTGTACTAACAGGTTATGGTGTTGCATGGAAAGAAAATACCATTGGGTTGAGTGATATGGTAGTATGGTAGGGATAACTATGATATGTGAGAGCATGAGGACTTTATGATAAAAAAAATCCTTTTCTTTTCTTAGGTTTGTGATCCTAATCCTTCATAGGGATACAAATATTTTAGAGTTATAAGAATTGTGATGCCCTCCGGGTCACAGGTATGTTTAATTTTGAGTTTAGATTATCTATTTTGAGGTTCTAGAGGATTTCGAGAGTTAGGGGTTCAAAATTTAGATTTTTGGGGGAAAACATCTAGAATCATGGTTTTGTAACACTGTTAGTGCTAACCATATGGTAACTATGAGATGTGGGTCTATAGATTCCATTGACATTTTTCATGGTTTGATCATGGTTTTTATAACTGTGTGAGTATCCTATAAAACCATGTGGATGTTTGGGATTTATTTTAGAGTAATTCAAATGACTTTATAATGGTTTAATGCAACTATTACTAGGAAATAATGACACTTGGTTTTCAAAGGTCAGTGGGCACCACATAATTAGTATAGGGGTTTTCAAATTGTGCATCCTAACTATGAAACCATATCTAAACCTCCTAAAATGGGAAATAACCCCAATTCCCTTGGTAGTTTTAACAATAATCTCTTCTTAATACCTCATTATCTTGAACTAACCTCTCCATGATGCTCTATAGGATTATCCCCTTGTTTTATTGGTGATCCTTGATCATTTTGGGTGGATCTCTTCAAGGGAAGATCAATTTTCCTCTTGTTTTCTCTTCTTTTCTCCTAATATTCTCTTTATCACTCTTCCCCTAGTCTTTTTGGAACTCTAATGGTCTATTTTTCCTAATATAGGGGGTTTAATGGATATTTTATGGTGTTTTTAATAGATCTAGAATTATGAGGACTTGTTCTTTTAAATTCCTATCATCATCTTTGAAGGTGACATTGTTTTCATCATTCTTGAGTCAAGTGTCTCTATCCTATGGTCTATCTATTATGACACCTTGTGTTTTTTTGAATTAATTTTGTTTTGATTTATAAAATTGATGATTTTAAATCCATTAGAGGTTAATATTATCTTTGGTGTCTATAGAAATGATTTCTAAAAAGGGGGTTTTGTTGATAACCATTTTAACACATATGATGTGTTAGTTAAAATACCTAAAATATGGTTAGAAATGGAAATAGTTTTTCCATAAAGAAAGTTGTTTGGATCACTATAGATAGTTTTTATAAAAAAAAATTACAAATAAATGGATTTTCCTTTGAAAATGTTTTATTAAACATGAATTTAGTCACTTAAACAAAATGGAAATGTATCAGCACATCATGAATGTGTTGGGGTATAGAGTAAAACTAGACATATGAGAGACCTAGTGGATTTATATATCACTATTGGAGGTAAACATGATGCCATGGCTTCTAGTGGGGAGCCTTTATGAGGAACCTAGGTTTCTAGACTATAGTAGTCACTTATACTAGTTTGTGGTCTTGTTCATATTAGTTGTGTACACTCTTATGTTGTGATTTTCCCCTTGGTGATGTATAGATATATTATGTGCATGCTAATTTAATATGATTATATGCCCAATTGATTTAGATTCCATTACTTGAAACCTATTTTATAAACTTTATTATTATTTATGGATAAATCTCAGGTCATATTTCTTTGTTTATTTGAATATGGCATGTTTTTAAAAAGAAAAACCAAAGGATGATTTGATATGGTAAATGATTTATTTTGAATCATTTTGAAAAATTTTTTATACATGAATTAGTAAATTAATGTGGATAAAAAGATTATATATTCTTTGGTGGTATCCTTCCAATATTTAGTTCGCACACCATAATTTTTCCTTTAAGAACTTGTAGTCTTGGTTTTGCAGGATACAAGAAAAGGTAAGAGAATCATGTAGAGGATGACTCTCCTAGTTCATGTTTCCTTTCTAGTGGGTTATGATGGTGGTGACATATAGTCATTTGGAGATGGACCCATGGGTTTCTTTGGGTTCCATGCTTATAGTCTTAAGTTTTTTATTCTAATCCTTATTATTCAGTTGTTGGATGTTGCCTTTATGGTTTGGGTATTTTAAATATGATGTATTATGGATATCTATTATGAAAATATTTTTGTTTTTATCTTATAATATGTCTTTTTGAGGGATAAATAATTCCCATGTTTCTTTTAATTATACCCTAATGCTTATATTTATACCATGGTGATCAGGAATGCCCATTAGGCCTTATGGAGGGCCAATTTAGGTGTCATTATGGGTTGACCTAGGGTTTCTGCTACATGCTAGACTCATATGAATTATAAGATGACTCATAAACAGTGGTACAATAACCTTTATCTAATTTCTTGAATCATTCTTACAAAGTGGTCAATTGAACCTTATGTAGTGATCGATTTATGTGTATGCAACTATGTTTCTGTTCCTTATATTTGAATCTTCCCATTATTTCTCAGATCCCTTTAAAAGACTATTTTTATATGACTCTTATGTATTTTATACTGCTTGTTCAGTATGTTAGGGATGATTTATATCCAACTATTAATTCCATATGTTATATTAATCTATTGCAACAGCTTTTACTGTCACGTGCCTTTTTAACCTATCTATATCTGGATTGAAAGACAATTCAAACAAAGGTTTTTTGAGAGATGCACACTACTATTATAGAGTAAGAGAAAGCTTGTGCCAGAGGAGTTCAATTGGAATTGAGGCATTTATCACTACCTTACTCATAATTTTACTTTCTATTGAATATTATATCATTCTTCAATGATGTGTTTTAGTGGATCTATAAATCTACTAATTGTGAAGTTACCTTACTCCCCTAATGTCATTGTAATAAAACAAGAATTTTAATACCTTAGAGTATAATTAAATAAGAATAATTAGTATACTTAAATTGTATTATTATTATGTAAAACTAATTATATATCTCCTTCTAATCCATTTGAAAAATGAAAATTCCCCGTGTTTTATGCGTGGACTATCGCCCCTACGAACGATGTATTTCATTTTTCATCATCACCATTCATGGAAGGTTATAAAAATAGATTTAATGAATAAATATTATTTTTATGACATTATTAATATTCAATAAATATAAATTATGAATTATATTAATAACATTAACAATGAGAGATCATTGTAAATTTAACAGCCTAAAACAAGCATACCACGAGGGAAAAAATTCTTCTTTGTAACTAATAGATTCATATATTACCTTATTCATCAAAAAATTATCAATTTTCTTTTTATATATTTAATAACATCTATATAATATCATTATTCTTATAGAATTATGAAATTAGGATAAAATCAATTTCACACTCATCCACTTATTAGAGCATATTTATATTTGTGTATGTTTAACCACATACATGAATAATGCTATAAATATTTAGCATGGATGGTTATAGAAACTAAACTACTGATATAATTTTATATTAATATATAAATAATTATTATTTTTTAGTTTTTTAATATAAATATTAATATTTAAGTCATTATTAAGTAACCCTATTTCATTTGTTAAAATTTACTGAAACAAACTCATCACTGATTTCATCTTAATGAATTGTATCTAAAAATTCAATAGAATGAAATAATAAATTTATAAATAATTATGAAAAATATATTATTTTACATTAAATAATCTTGTAATTGTGAACTTGGTATCATTGAATGGTGATCAGCATTGAAATCATGAAACTTTTATAAAATAATCAAGGGTACTTCCATCCAATGATGAAAATAAACAATATCTACTAATACATGTATAATTAATGGTTTTAATTAAATTTATAAAAGATATTATATATGAATAAGGTTATGAAATAAATTATTAATATGGTTATGTTTATTACACAAGAGGTTAAAGTTATTTAATAGAAGATGAGAGTAAAGGTATTAGTTCCTCATCAAAATTTTCTTTCTTTGAGACATATGTCATATTCAAAAATTATTTTATTTTTTGTGGTGTGAAAAATTAAATTTGGATGTTATTTTCATACTTTAAATTAAATTAAATGGATTTAAAAATCCATATAAAGGTATATATTTCATAAACTTTCAATTCAAAAGATACCAAATTGTAAGAGTTTTTTGTCACAAATTCCCTTTATTAAGACATGTTTCGTATTAAGCACATATTTTAATTTATATTGTATATATACTGATACTTTTAAATATTTTACAATTGATATCTTTTTATTCATGGTAATTTTAGTTATATGTCAAGTTTTCTCATCCAAAGTGTTTTGATTTAAATGTTACGAAATCCGTATGTGTTTTCATCTCAATTCCCCTTCACTGAGGAATGATTTTATATTTTGAACCAATTATTAATTAAAATGGTGTAATTAATTTTTGATTGAATTATTTAATCATAAATAATAATATATCATTTGATTTATAATTCCATTTCATAATCTTTTTTTTCTTTAAATCTATACACCGCCCATGTTGTATGGGATTTTGCTTACTCAAATTTGTTTCTTTGAGTTATAAGGTTTCTTCCTGACATCTATTATTTTAAGTTTAATTTATTTTATTATATTATTTTATCAAATTTTATTACCAATTTATTTTATATGGATTTACAGTTCCTTATTATGAACTCATTTATGAAGGATTGTTATTTGAAGGACTATGATATCCATAAGGGTATGGTCAACTCAACCCCCTTTCATTTAATTATAATATTTATTCTAAGATTCTTATATTTGTTATATTATTTATTTGATATGAAATTATCTCTTTCTTCAATGTAAATTACCTTTTTATTCCAAAAATTATTCTTTAATGCATTTCTTTATTAAAAAAATGGGTTGTGTTTAATAATAATTATCATCCTCTCTAATAAGTATTTTCTCTTCCATTCCTATATTCATTCTTTCTAAAAATGTATCCCTTTGTCATTTTGAAACCAAAATAAGTATTATCCCATGAGATATTGCTATTTATTTTTAACTCTTTTTAAATAAAATTTAATTATCCATTTTACGATGTGAGTTTCATTAATGAAATTTTAAAATATTTAAAATATTTTTTTTCATAATCACATATCATATATTTCAAACCATATTACCTATGGAAAAAATTCATGTCCTTTTAAAGGATACATTATTGGTGCATCTTTTAAAGTGGTTTTTGAAAAAAACCATGATACCTTCTTGAAAATGATTCTTAAAAGTGTCTCGTAACTTCATCTCTTCACGAAAATGTTAGGAAATGTTTTTAAAAAACTATTTCACTATTTCTCTTCCATTTTACTCTTTAAATATAAAATATATATCCTACTATGCAGTAATGTTTCATTATTTACCCTCTAAATTATCTAATGTATCTATAGTTCATACCCCACCTTGTTTATAAGGGTTATGTTATCTATCACTCTTTATCCCTCACTTGACTTTATTTTTATCCTTCATGTTTATATTCTTTAATATCATGGACATATGTTATATCATTTACATTATTGACTCAATCGTATATCCATTACTCTATATAGTGCGAGTACCTTACAACTTTAAGGGTTTTTGTCAAGAAATTTATTCCATTTATTGATTGGAGAATTTTTGAAAAGTTGTATACTAATTATTTCAATGTGGATAATCTTTGATTACTAAGGAATTTTGATCATATATTTTTATTCATTAATTTATTATTTTGAAAACATTATAATTAATTATTGATGTGTGGGGACTAAAATTATATATCACATTGATGTATCAGTGTAACGACCCCCAAAAAATGAACTTCTTTTATTTATGGTTCTCCTTTCTCCAAATAACTTTTTATTATGGTTTACAATAGAAGAACATCGAATTACTTCAGACCGAAATTGTAGTTTTAAAAAATGATATAATTATTATAACAAATTAAGGTATATGGAATAATGATTATTTTAATTAAATAGTATGATTAAAACTCCCCATTTTAAATTTAAATGACAAAATAATTTTACTTTTTTGTGTCAGAAATTTCACTATGCAGTTTCACTATTCATTTTCTATCCACTATAGTATTTAATAACTATGGTTTTTTATATTTAAAAGTTAAATTTCTAGTACTTATAGAATTTTTTAGTTAAATTATTTTCATTTTGGAATTTCAAATGCCAAAATTCATATAGGTTGAATTTTTAGAAGTTTTCTAAGAAGTGTCAATTTTTTGATAAATAGTATTTTGTTCGATAAATAGTGTTTTATGAATAGTGTTTTTGTTGAATAGTTTGTGATGAATAATGTCTTTTTATGAATAGTATAAAAATATTTATTATTAAATAACTTTTTCTGTGAAATGATTTTCAAAAATCCGCCATACATGATTGTAATTAGTGTGAAAAATGTGGTTAAATATGATCAAAATAATTTTTTGGTGAATAGTAACATACCCGTATGAATATTAAATCAGCCAAAAAAATAGAAACTTCACCCATGAATGTATAAATAAACTTTAGACATCTTAAAAGTGAAAAAAGGACCATAGTATAAGTTTTTGGTATTTTTGTATATCATAAATACTTTATTTAAAATTTTATAAATAATTTAATAATTTAAAATGGAAATTTATTTTCATAAAATGTAATCATAAATTGTTACTTTATTTTCTTATGATTATACAATAATTTTATGGGACCTTAATTACTTTTTCAAGGTGTTACAAAACAAGCTATTGTTTTAGAGTTGTTTTTTTGAATAAATAATGATTTTATTTAAAATTAAATTAAAAATATTTAGAAAATTATTTTCATAAAATGGAGTTCATTTTTGAATTCAGAGAATCAATATTAGGTTAGGGTGAATTTTTGGGATTTTTTTCAAACAAATGAATTTTCAGTGAATAGTAAAAATACAGTTTTATGTTTTCAGGTTTTATTGTTCTTGATTTCCAAGACACTATAATTTAAAGATCCTGTATTTGTAAAATGTAATGAAAATTTATGTAATAAAAAGGCGGGATTCCATAATCATTAGGTTTCATGAGAGAAACTATCTTGGGTATTTGGTGTATTCATGCTCATTCACTAATAATGTCTTGGCATGAGGCCTTGATGGTATGTACGATGTATTGGAATAAGTCCTTAATGGTAAGATTAAGATGTCTGACATTATGTATTCTATCACTATTAAATCAATTATTGTTATCCATGTGATTATTTACTTTATTATTTTATCCATGTATATATTACATGCTCAAGATTTAGTTATATGACATTATTTAATTATTTTTTATTCCTAGAAATTTATTTGTTCCTTTTTTATCCCATGATAGATTCTACTATATGATACCTCTAACTGAGTGTTTCAGATCACCCTTATTATGTTTCCTTTTCCCTAGTTCATTAAGAATAATGATAAGTATGGTATTTCTATATGGGTATGATGTATGAACAATTTTGTGGGAGATATTAAACATATATTGTAAAATAAGAAACCCTTAGTTTAGTGGAAAAAATTCCCATTGGATGGGAAAGATATGGATTTTTTTAATTGAAAGGTTTTCCCAACTCTCTAAAACTATAAACTTAAAAGGCCTTGAGTGTGTAAGTGACTCAATATTTTTTGTTGATATTTTTATTATGAATTGTTGATTTTGGGTCATTTCTATTGGTTTCAAAGAAGGTATGTAATGTATGTATTTATTAGCACTGAATTTGGAAGTGTGAGTCTAAGGTGTCATAGTTAGTATTAAAATAGGGTTCATATAACTTTATAGGTTAGGAAGAGTACATTATCAAGGTACAGGTATCCCTTAGGGTTGGTATGTGAGTTGATGTTGTGAAACTTTATGTTATTTTTGGAAATTATTAATAACTTTTGAGAGTATACATGATTAAGTTTTATATTGATAGGTATGAAATTTTATGTTATTTTGGGATAAGGTTTAATTCATACTCTTTGAGCATTAGTTTCCATCAATTTTGGGTTTATGATATATTAATAATGATATTGATTTAATTATAAATTTGGATAAGAATATATTAGTGGAAACCTTATGGATGAATCAACATATAGAAAAACATCTTAAAATTTTAGTAAAGTATAAATTGTTTGACTTCCTAACAGTGAAATCCCTATATAGATACAAATAAGTGGATGCATGCTCTAGAAAAGATGCACCTAAGGGTAATAATCCATGAAAAGAGTTGGTTGGGTATAAAATCGACCTTCACTCGATGCCCAACCGGTGGGTCTAACTGCACACCTAGTTTGAAATTCCTAGGGGATATGATTTTAAAATTTTACATTATCTTTATAAACTGTTATAAAGGATTTAAATATAATTCAATGATACAATATATAACTAGGTAGGTTAGATAACATAATTGTAAAAATACCATGAACAACCAAGTCTAAAATTAAGGAGTTAAAGTTTGATCCAATTATATCATAGTTAAACAATAAGTATCATATGTTGAAATGGAGGTGTCATAGAAGGATAAATCTCAGGATTGAGTTTTCCTATTCATATAATCATTTAATCTAATTTTATTGGATATTACCATAAATATTTTTGTTTTAGTATTTGGTTGGAAATATGATCATGAAAATAAATTTGTGAAAGGTATGATTTTTATAACTCATAAGACTTATATATAACTAAGGAGGAATATTTGGAAAAAATGGTTGGTAAAATCAATATGTGATTATTATAAATGAAAGTATGAGTTTTATAGTCTTACCCATGATAGTGAGTTGAAAATTATATCTTGATTCATACCCTTGGGTATTAATTTCATTAACAAGTAGTAATTAAAATTTAGAGGACTCAATATATTTAGTGTGAGAATGTAACACCCTAAAAATTATAATACCTTCGGTTAATTATTGACCATTTATATGAAACACAGAATGAAAATAAACCAGATTAAAATTAAATACGACTATTATGAAACTGTCATTAAATTAGTTGGTATAAATAAAAACAACCATATAATGAAATCAATATATAAAGTATAAGAAAATTCATCAAGTAGTATAATTATTATTTATAAAAATCATTTTTATAAGCATGGAAGGGAGGTATCTTCTCTAGGTTTTTCCCTAAACCATGCCCAAATTGAACTCCAACAAGTGCAACTTGAGAGAGATATGTTACAGAAGAAGTTCAAGATTGTGGAAATAGATGCGAGGTTGAATATATATTAATATCCACCTATTAAAACAACAATTTCTTATATTATCCTTAAGTATTACATAAATATATTGAGGGGTCATTTAAGTATAATCTAGAATGATTTAAACATGTAATTATGAGTGTAATATTTTTTTTATATCAAATGTATTTTTATAAATTTCATTTTTATAATTTTATATAAGAAAATTGATTTATAATAAAAATATATTTACATCCATCCAATTATTATTACTAGGAAATTAATGAGAATAAATTCATTTTATACTTAAATGATACATTTTTTTCAAATATTGTTTTCATACGATATGCACACTTATATTAAAATTGTTTTTATTAAATCTAGAAAAAAATTAAATAAAATGGATTTAATATTTTTAATAAACTTATAAAAATTTATTAATAATGTTATTTTCATTTTTAACATAAAAATGCATTACCAACAAAATATTAGTTACTACGATAAAACAATTATTTTTCAAATAATTATTTTTATAAACATTATATAATTTTTATATAAATAAATTAAATTGATATATTTTAAATGAATAATATAATATTATTTTAAAATAAATAAAAATATACATTAACACTCATTTAATGATTAATTTATATTAAATAATTATAAAATTTTTAATGTATAAGAAGACATATAAAGAAATGGTTTTTTATATATCTAATGTTTTAATTTAAAATAAAATTTTGTCATATTTTGAAATTGAATTTGATTAAATGGCGTCCAAATTTAAAATCATTATTCTATTTTTTAAATATGGTCATATTATATATTTAGTAAATAAATAAATACCATGGTAAAATTTTAATCAAGGTTAATAAGGGTAAAAAGGGGTATCTTAATGTGGATTGAATTTTGATAAATCCACTTGAAAATTATACCTAATAGAAGAAATTACTTAGGTTTTAAATTCATACCCATATTTCTCACCAACCTTTCATCACCTAACTCAGCTAAATCCTATGTTATTTTATCTTTATCCCTCACTAACTTTCAATTTTGAGGAAAAGTCCCTCTTCTTAACCTATAAAAGGAACTAACTTCCTCCCAATTCTAGCCACACTTAACCTTAAAATTAATCTTGAAACCTAACCCATTTTACCTCTCCTTTAATACTCCTACATATTTGGAATTCTTTGTTTTCAATAAAGTGTCCCAATTCATCCATTTCCATGAAGTCACCCAAGAGGAGAATCAAGTCCTTAACATGAGTATTATCCACTCCCCAACCATTTCCTCTCTATATTTATTCTCCTGACCTATTATAAACATACTAATATAATGAAATAAAAATCATTATTATACTAAAATTCTATTATGTTTATGTAAAAACCATTATCTATCTCCCTCTTATCCATTCAAAAAAATAGAAACGCCGCTCGTGTTATGCATAGACCACCGCCTCCATGAATGATGTATCCCATTTTTCATCACCACCAATCATGGATGGTTATGAAAATGGATTTAATGAATAGATATTATATATATGGTATTTTTAAGATTATTTAAATATAAATTAGTCATTTTATTAATAATATTAACAGTATGTGATTATTGTAAATTTAACCGCCTAAGATGAGCATACCAAGAGGAAAAAAATTTATTCTTTGTAACTAATTTCTTATTATATTACCTTATTCACAAAAATATTATAAATTATAAATTCTATATTTTTCAACACAAAAAAATACATATAATATTATTTTGCTTATGGAATTATTATATTGCAATAATATCACTTTCATACTCATCCATTGATTATAACATGTTCTTGTTTGGGTCAATTTAACTACCTAAATGAAAGATGATATAAATTTTTACCATGGATGGTTATGAAAAAATAAATATTACTAGAATATTATTTTAATATTAAAATATTTTATTTGGTTCTATAATGGTAATATTAATACTCAAATAATTATTAGTATACCACCTATCATTCATCAAAAATTACAGAAACAAGCTCATTATTGATTTCATCTTCATGAATCCTGACTAAAAATATCATTGAATGGAATTAAAAATTTAAAAATAATTATATAAAATCTATTATAGAACCGTAAATATTATATTAATGATGAAATTGGTATCATTTAATGGGTATCTACATCAATATTACAAAACTTAGATGAAATAATCAAGGATACTAATATCCAACGATGAAAATAAATGAATAACTAGCTAATAAATGATTAATGAATTATTATAATTAATGCGTAGAAAAGGTAATGGATATGAATAATGTTTTTAAATAATTTATTAATATGTTTATGTTTATTATATAGGAGGTTATTGACTTTCATGGAAGTTGAGTGTAAAAGGTTAGGGTTGCTCGTCTCAATCTTATTTATTTGGTACATATGACATATTCAAAGCTTATTTTATTTTGTGTGGTGTGTATACTAACTTATGTATTATTTTATCATAAATTTCATTAAATTTAATGGATTTACAAATCCATCCCACGTTCTATGTTTCATGGGCTTTCAATTCAATAGATACCAAAGTTGTAAGGGGTTTTCATCTCAAATTCCCTTCATTGAGAAATGTTTCATAATATGCACTTATTTTCATTTATATGGTTCATATACTTAAATTTTTACATATTTTACCATAAATATATTTTATTCATGGTAATTAAAGTTATATTTCATGTTTTCTCATTCAAATAGTTTTGATACCAAGTTTACCGAATCCTTAAGGGGTTTCCCCCAATTTCCCTTTATCGAAGCATGATTTCATATTTTGAACATATCTTTATTAGACATGATGTAATTTTTAATAACAAAATTTTTACCTTGTAATGATTATTATTATTTTAAATGATATTTTTATATTTAGGCATTGAGTTATTTGAGGATTCAGAGGCTTGTGGAGGCCCAATATTGATAAGATAAAAATTTTAAATATATTATATCATGCGTGTACATTTTTTTGGAAATTAATTAAATAAATACCAAAAAATAATCATAGATAAAAAATATAATACCACCATTAAATCATTGTTTTATATTTTACCCTAGGAATGACATAAAATTTTCGTGCATTGGGTGTTTAGCTTGAGTATTATTGTGGGCATAATAACAGTTAAATAAATTATTTAATTTATTTAATTGTTATAATTAGGCCAAACCATATTACCCTCTATAAATTCCCTCTCATGGAAATTACCTATGGTTATACCAATATACCAAGTGATTGATAGAGTGTATGATGGTGAAGGCTTCATGGATGATCATTAATAAATCATAACTTAGCAATCAGTGTGCCAAAAAGAGTCCATGGATCTCACCAATGGCATCAATGTGTGACCACTCTTCCTCAACGATCGATCCAAACTCAAAGTAGGGATTTTTTTTGATTATTGTAATTCCCTATTTATTTATCCCATTATGAATGAAAATTAATTCCACTAATATATTAATTCTTGGATTGAACATGTTATATGGGAATTGATTCATCTTATTATAATTTAGGAATTGATATTACTTGATTATAATTATTTATTTGTAATTATAATGAAAATTTATTGAGGTCAATCCAAACAAGTGATTAGGTTTTTTATTAATATTATGTTTTTTTAATTTATCCCTCCATTCTTCATGAATTCGTTGTCGACATTTTCTTTGGATGATGGTTCACAAAATATTTGTTAATGGATCATTTCACAACTATTCTTTGGATCAATAGATCAATATCACGGTTATAGGTTTGTGATCAATGGTGTGGTCAAGGTGAAATGAAATTATGAATGATTGAAGATGGATCAGGATTAGATCATTGTTCCTCGTATGTGGTTGGTCAGTGTGGCATCAACACGGTGTGATGACGAATGTTTCCTGAGCAGACTGGGCAGATTGAATTTCGACACCAGTAATGGACCAGCTTGGTCAAGACCAGATCTGTTATTATCGATATATTTTATGTTAGAATCAAAGGCATAAGTGGTGAGAGTGGATCCGCATGAAGAACTAGTGTGTTTTGGAAAAATCTTAACTGCACTTCACATAGACCAATGAACACATGACATGTTAAACCTTGGTCCGAGAGGCTAGGGTTTCAAAGAAAATAAAATATCACACATCGTGTGGTACCCACCATACACTATGTGACAAGTTCCTAAAGACTCAATGTATACCTTTGGAGTAGATGGGCATGGACATGACCAAGTACACAGGTATGATCGGAGTACAGGGGAAAAACCTTGTACTCAGACACAACCATAGTACCCAGACATGACTAGGTACATGGGAATAACTAGAGTACAAGATAATGACCTCATACTTAGACTTAGATAAAGTACCCGTACATGGCCAGGTACATGGGCAAGACCAAAGTATACAAGCATGACCCTAAATACATGGGTAGGGGTTGAAGTACATGGTTAGAACAGGGGTAGAGAATACATTCCATGTAATCATAGTACATGTCATGTACTTTCTCTAGGACTGTTTGAGGCTATTTTTACCTTCAGTATAAACCTATTTCTATTGGGTGAATTTCCTTGGTATTTCCCCATGAGGGTATAGTGAGACATATTATATTGCGAATAGTATGTGATCCCATCCATGGGATTATTCTTGTATAGTGTTCAGGAATCCCTCAGTGTATCTTGGGCTGTGATCCTCCATCATTAATTCTCCCTACCTAGCCAGGGTTTAAGGAATCTTCATGACTAACATACATGGGCATATGACCACCTACTTAGTAGGTTATTCCATGTAGGTTTTAGTATTACCTAGAGTCTATGGGTGAGATACCCCATCCGTGCATCAAGATATTATTATTTCTAGTGAGTAATTATTCATGGAAAGGATAAAAAAGAATGACTTCTTCGAATCACATCATCAGTGTTATTAGGCTCATGGAGTTAGTTCTCTTGGATGAACGTTACCATAAAGACTTAAGTAGAATATTATGGTTGGATGTATGGTTGTGACCTATTCGAGACTTGGTGTCTATTATGAGTATATCAAGGTTATTTTTATTTTTTTATATGTCTCATATTCTGATTGGAAAGCCTTGGGTTAATGATTTTACTACTCTATTTAGGGTTTATGTTTGGTGATTTGGGGTGTCCTACTAGTTATTGTAATAATCACCCCTGCATGGGCTCTGTACACACATGTCATGTTTTATGGATATGATCTACCTTTTTTTGGATTTCTTGGAGGATAAGGAGAAGGAAGATCATAGAGAGATAGATAGACTATGGTTTATACCGTGTGTTTCATTTGATAGTTGTCCCCTCCTTTCTTATTTGGTTGGACTCTTTTATAGTTTTATTGGGATTATATTTGTCCCTTTATACATTCCAGTACTTTTTCCATTCTTTTATTGTGAGATATATATGTATGTATGAATTTGGGTATCCGTTGTATTTTAACATTCACCATGGTGGTTTTGGTTTGGATATGTGTACATGTGTATAGGTTTCTTAGGATAAGGCCTCCCATATATGTGTGATATGATTACTCAGTGTTGGTTGCTATCAACTAAGCTATTGGAAGTGAGATTGGGGTGTCACACTTGTCTTATGCTGGCCATGCAGCTGTTGGTGGGTTAGGTTTTGATAGTTTAGTATTAGAGGGGGTGTTCATCTTAGGACCGGATTTTGGAGATTTTATAGCCTTGAGGTTTAGTTTGGGAACTAGGGAAATAGTTTTAAAGTTTCTTGAGTTTATCTATTCTTCCAGGGAATCCAATGTTAGTGTGGTGCTTGAAATATCCATTTAGAAGGAATCTGAAAACCTATTTGTTGAATTTTTATATATAGATACTGGTTTTAGGTAAAACTTTGGTTCATGCATCATATAGGAACGAGTTGTGGTTTCCATATCCTTTTTGATCCACCTCCCCAAATATTCTCTTTGAACATTGTACATCATGATTATTTATAGGTGCCTCCGTGATGACATTCAACCATGGTTATATAGAATGAATGAGAGAATACCATTCTTAGTGAAGAGACTTCAGTTCAGGGACCTATATAAGAGGTGGTACCTCTAGGTGGTTTGCCAGTTTTTCTACCACTCGTTGAGTGGAAAGTTTCTCTAACAGTACTAGTTGAGGATATGCATTGTCTAAGTGGACCCTATGAGTTTTAAAAGTAGGTACCCCTCAATTTTTAGTGATATCATGACCCCTAAAAAGCTAAGGACTAGATTAAGGTAGTTATGTGGGTTTTTTCCTTGTGATGACACCTTCCTATCATATGGCGGTCCTAGCTATGAGTATTATTCATGGATCCACTGGGTGATGGTGTATTTTAGTGACTCAGACACATTATGAGACATTCCCCTCTTGGATATAGCTCGATAATCTATTTATGGAGGATTTCTATCTAGCCATGTTTCGATCAGTGCATATCCAAGAGCTTCTACAACTTTAGTAGGGAAATATGATTGTGATAGAGTGTTCCTCAAGGTTCACTAACCTCTCACGACACTCTATGGATATGGTTCATGACCCGTTATTTTGATAATGGAACTTTGATCAGAGAATATGTTGAAATATTTGGGATGATTTTACATCTATTTTCATTCCTACCTATGCTAGGGTGATAGAGTGTTATTTCATAGTATAAAGCTTTCTGGTTGAGTAGACAATGACAGTTGGTACTAGTATTGGATACATAGGAGTTCAAACATTGGTATATGGTAGATGGATGGAATATTTAGGGATATGGGTGTGTAATATTCTATAGGATATGGTCTTAGGATAGAGGGTATGTAGTTTAGGTATCTCAGGATGGATTGAGTCAACAGAGGGAGAGGTGGTGCTTCTCTTACAATGGTCAAGGAAATCTTGTGTATGATTGTATAACCCACCATGAATCTGGTAGAGAGATGGTTTATAGACCAAAAAAACATAGTCAAAGTCTATATATTAGAATAACATAGGTTGGAATATGTGATATAGGAGTAGGGAGAGCAATAGGAGTTGGAAGACACTTTTTCCTATTACCACTACCACTCCCAGGTGGTCAACACCAGGCTCAGGGAGCTGTTGGTCAATGAAGAGGACAACTACAGGACATATGGAAATAATACCTAGAGACTCCATGGATGATTATAGGTATGATATATTTCTTCTATACTTTGGTATAATTAAGGATAGGCATATGTGTGATCCACTCTTTTTCTTTCCACTTCCATTATTTGATATCTATAGATTCTAGTGGAGCCCTTGACTCAAACATTATAATTGGAGACTCCTACTAGATGGGATTCAATAATTTAAAAATTATTTTGATAGTGTGACCTGAATCTCATATAAAATCACTTCGTATGGGGTCTCTTTTTAGTATTGATGAGGCATTACAACATCATCTTATCTATGTATTGGTTATCTATAGTTCATGCCCAGATTGACCACTTTAGATGGAGGATGCAGTGTGTCCACATGGATAGGATCAAATTTTCCATCATGAGTGATAAGGAAGATAATATATATTAGGATGGGATCATATGTAGGAGTATATAACCAATTACTCTCTATTTGGATAGTATTACTCTTTGGGAAATAGATTCTTTGGGATATCAGTTTTCCACATTGGTGGTAGATTATGAGGATGTCTTATATAAAGATGTGTTAGGATTAACTCCACACAAAGAGATATACTTATGAATTTAATTTCACCCAGGTACTACCCTAATATCTATTCCATCATATTGAATGACTCCCACAAAGCATCATGAGATGAATGTGCAGTTGGAGGATTTATAGAGGAATAAATTTGTTAGACCCAGTGTGTCACCCTAGGTAGACCCTATTTTGTTTTCCAAGAAGACATATAATATTTTGACATTTTGTGTGGATTATATTAACCTAACCCAAGTGATTATAAGGTATCTATAGATAATCCCTGATAATACTAATAGGAGCATGATCCTTTGCTATGCATTATAGAAAACTCTCGTGATGGAGTATCAGGAGAAGGAGGGTCATTAGGTGTGGTAGCGACATCATGTTGTAGGGTGACAGGTGTTCTAAGTCAGTGAGTATATACCTATCCAAATAATAATCCAATAATATCACTAGGAAGAGATAGGGGTGGTGGTATATCAAGAGAATATGGTAAAATAACTTCAGAATTAAGAATAGTAGATGGTGGTGGGAACTCAAGAACAAAAACAATTGATGATTCGAAAAGGAAACATCAACTAAGATAGCCTAAAGACACAAATTTGGAGAGAATAATTGATATATTCATTGGGTGTGGGATTATACAAGAATGATTAATTTTAGATTATGCACATCAAACTTGGTAATATAGGGGTGAATATCTTGAACATAACACACACAACCAAAAAAGCGAAGGGGTTGAGAATGAGGGGGTGTTGTGGAAATAAAAAATGGAATGGGTTCTCCCTGGGAAGAACAAATGTGGGATTTTTTTTGATAATATAGGATTTTATGAGAACTTTTCCTCACACAGGGAGGGTTGTCAAGAAAGGGGAAGATGGATTTAACAGTGTAGAAGGTCTGGGGCCACCTTCCCCCTAGTGGGAGAAAATCCCTATAAAAAACCTAGGTAGAGAGAGATAGTCCTGAGGGAGGGTTTTCAGCTAGACCATCTATGATAACTTGTTGGAAAGGAAATCCCATACCTCACAATGAGGTAGGGTGATTAATTTATAGATGATAAAATGAATAAAAAATATAACCCACACTAATGTGGGATATGAATATTTAAAATATATAATACTCTAATACTATTAACATGACTAATTTTAGATTGTGAAAGAAAATTTCTACTCCCATGATTTTTGGTGTACTAATATCTGTAGTAATATATCAAATTTGAGTTTATATGGTTTGTAATATTATCTTCCATTGTTTAGAAATTTCTTCAAGGATAGTTTTAGATTTGTCAGGTGTTAGTTAGGAATGTAAATGTTAGGTTCAGCCTTGTGAATACCATTTCTGGGATAAGTGTTGGAATTTTTTGGATTGAATTTGGAAGACCAATTTTAAAATCATATGTTGATGGTGGAGTTATTGAACTAAGGTAAAAATGTTTGGATGAAAATAAATTTGAAGTTGTGCAATGAAGGCAGGCTTTGGAACCGTAACTCTGGAAGGGGGTGAAGGCTGCACATTGATTATCGTGAATGTCAAGAGGTGTAAGATTAATATGAAAATCCACTTATGATTAATTTGACATGAAGAATTTGGAAGCTCATATTTTTCACAAAAATTAGGAGTTAATTTGGTGTATTCCTTTGAACATTTGAAGGGATTCCCATAAAGATCATATCTAAAGGGCATACTCTCTGTGATGATCGAAAGGAAGTGAAACTAGTTGACCAGATGAATGCTACGAAACTTTCCTATATAATTATTGGAATAGGTCAAGTGTTTTTATATTGTAATAATCTTATGTATTTCATAATAAATAGTATGCAATGTTATCCCCATGGATTAGGATTTCTTCTGTACCAATTTAAACCCTTCTCTTTTCTCTTCCCTTTTATTTCTCATTATCACTATCTTTCAAAAGTGATGTTTTAGTGTGTATGTGAGTGTCATGGTTTATGGCGGCGGGTATTTGTATTCTATATTCTGGATTCATCATAGATGTGGGTTTGTTTAAGTTTTGTAATTTTTGAGAACCTTTTTCTTTGTTTGAAGTTTCTAGTGTATAAATTTTGGATTAATGATTCAAGACCCAATAAGTAGTATCAAATTTCAGTGTAACCAGACCCTAACCAAGGTGTTTAAAATCTTGATTCAATAGAATCATTTTTTCCATTGTAATTATAGGATAATTTTGGTAATTAGTTCCTAATCCCTCTTATGCGTTTCGAATTCAATGAGAGTTCATTTATTCTATGAAAAATTGAATTGGATGAGGGTAAGGACTAGGTGGAGAAGTTAGACATGACATATTTTGTATTTTGAAAGATATAGATTGAGGATTGAAATATTCTATTTTGGTGTAATCTCAAAATATGAAATCCTAAAGTATATATGATGAAAATATCCACCTTGATGAATTGAATTTGATAATTATTCCTTGAGGGGAAAGCCTGAGAAACTACATGATCATTAAATTTAATAAAAATATGTAATTTCTAGAAAGATATTGAAAAAAATTGGATCAACTTGTTTTCAAAAAAAATCATGAATCACGTAGAATTAGAGTGGAATAATTGATAGCACATTTATTTAAGAGAGAATTTATATCATCCTATCTCAAAATATTTGTACTTATAGTCAGTAAGGGGAAGATAAAAAAAGAAAATAGTAAATGAGTAAAGGAGAAGAAAAATGATAAGTGAAAAAATGTATTGAGTTGGATTTTCTAATACTAGTACTGATAATAAATAAAAAGGGGGATTATTGATATCACATTGTGTTGTGTTGTATTTGATGTCAATAAGTGTTAATTATCATGAGGTATATATACATGATGTCAATATATAAAGAATAAGAACAAATTTGAAGTTGATCAAAATTCCCATACATGTTTATGAGAAGAAGCGTTCCCAAGAAAAAGGGTCATCATGTGCTGAGGTAGGAATATTGTATAAAGATTAAAGTATAATTTTATATCTTGTAAGTCATTTAATATTATTGTATATGTGGAAAATAGGGTTGGAAGGTATGATGATTTACATTATATATGAAAAATTAGTTTAAGTAAGATCTGAATAAGTTGAATGATTGTTACAAACACAGTGAAAGTGCCTATTGGACATATGACCAACACCACTTTTATCAGATTCAACAAATCATCTGCAATGTACATGAAATGAACGTCATGCCCTCTGAAATATTTCCAAAATATATTGATAACTATTTTCACCGATACCAAGAGAGGATATTTTTCAATTTAATTAATAATTAATTTAATATCATGAAGAAATACCTCAGTCCTATGTTTTTCCTTCGATGCAGGTGTTGATATTCTAAAGGCCATTCAGTTTCATTTCTGTTGTGTTGAAGAGTGACCAAAGTAGAGCCTCTCTGACAGTGATCAACATGTGATCCTTTGATCTTAGAACATTTCAGATGTCAATTTGGGTGCTATTACGACATTATCAATTGTCTTGTGTAACTCCCTTGATCGTGACCACAATCCCTATGGTCTAGAAGGATTGTAACTTTGATATCTCTAGATTGAGAGTGTTATAAAAGTGGGTTCCCCATGCCCAACTTTATTTGTACATTTTTATTATAATTTCATGTATACAGTGAGAAATGTATGATGTAAACTTACCATTATAGTGTAGAAATTTCTTCATCCACTATTTAATGGTAATCTTCCTAGATTAATTATTGAATCAAATGGTTATAGCAGATCCCAGACTATAATGAGAACCTAGAGATACTATGACATTAATATTAAATATATGTTATATGGTTTAGATAAATCATAATGACGAGACACAATTTATGTCTAACTGTCAGGTTCTAGGGGCTCATAAGAATTGATACTTCTTCTCCTGAAGTTCTCGCTTTGTGATCTCTGGTAGGTGAGATCATAAGAATAGACCCACCAATAATAAAACCACATGTCTTTAGGAGTCATTGGTTTTTCCTATCTACGGACATGTGTACTGGTCTCCTGACTTGAGATCATTATCAATGTGTATTATTTGATCCTATAATTTTATCAAAGCAAAAAACCACGATAATGAAATTGTGGTGAGGTATCTTGTGTTGGGGGAGTCATTTGTGGTATGACATTGGTTGAATGATCAAGATAATATTTGTTTCTTTCAAGTTGAAGAAGTAAAACATCTCAAGACTGGATTGATGTGGATGGAAGTACCTTTATAAGTCCTTGGCCAAGGCAGTCGAGGGTAAATCCTTCCAGTTAAATCTAAAAATAATAAAGAAGAAAAGGACGGTGACACAAGTGTGTTTCCAGTTTCATGAGATA
Source organism: Viscum album (assembly GCA_963277665.1). Taxonomy (NCBI): domain Eukaryota; kingdom Viridiplantae; phylum Streptophyta; class Magnoliopsida; order Santalales; family Viscaceae; genus Viscum; species Viscum album. The sequence continues at coordinate 1,023,991,390 of OY728157.1, forward strand.
TCTAAACACAAAATGATTATATTACATAGTGTATATTCATAGGTTGGATGTCGTTGCAATGACTAATACTTATCCGTTTAGGGGTATTAATGAGTTGATAGACTCTATTTTGGTATGTGAATATTATTCACTACTGTTGAAATAAGGGCCTAGAGGGTCACACATAATAGCGTATTCAAGAATCAGACCTATTTTGGTGAATAGTTATATAGAACATGGTGGGCCCCACCATGGGGTTTGAGAGTTGTCCAAGTTATCGATCACTAATAATTAAATAAATTCACTATTATTCAAGTAAATAATAATTCGGTTTAATTTATTTATTATAAATATTCATAAGGTATTTAGTTAATACAAGAAGAAATATTATACGAACCGATATTATTTTAATATTCCATGTTCATTTAATACTAGTGGGATGACTCAAGTTAAATGAGTCGGTTTTATCACATAATATATTTAATATATATTATTGGTATGTGATAAAATATAAATAATATCTATGATGCAGTTTAGTTCACCATAATTATTTATTTATGGATTATTTAGTGGATGCTATTATTCTGGGGGCCCATGAATCATTTCTTGGTATTTTCTCAATCCACTATTTAAGTAAGAGAGACAACGTCATTCGTTGCACAGTACATTCCAATATTATTAGAGACTCTCTCTCCTCCCACCTTCTAGAGAGAGAGTATCTATTTCTGAACGTCGATCCAAGCATGCCTTCGACGGATTGAAGGGAAGGGATCAAGGTGATCATTACAACGCTGAAGGTTTTGTCGAATCTTCACGCTAGCACCCAAATTTTGATGAATGATGATCACACATATTCTTGGAGAATGTGTGGATAATATAGAAGGGTTTAGCCTTGGATCCTTAGATCAACGGTCGCCAGTGACAAGATGTAGTCGAGCGCTCTCCGATTTGAAACGGGGTACATGTTCTGATTTATTTTTGTTCTTAGAATAATTCAAACGGGATCCTTAGATTGTACCTGGGATTAGATCACCAAATATGATAAGTTCCATCATCCCAATGATAATTTATTTTAAATCCTTGACCCATCAGATTCTACTGCACACCCTGATACCTTTAATTGGTATCATAGTGACCAAAATAATTTTTTGATCCAATGAAAATTTATTTTTTGTTAAATAAAGTGGAGGGTTTAATTTCAATATGAAAAAAACAAATCATGCATCGATTTGAGATAGATGAAAAAGGTACTGTCATCCAAAATTAGAATATTAATTGATTTATGGTTTATGGGTATTAAAATTTGAAAACATATATGCTTATATATGTTCATATTATCCCAACATGATTCCGGGGATTGATTCTAGTAAACCCAAGCTATTTCGGCCAGACAATGTGGATGGAATAGTGATTTCGGGCTAGTTTTGTTTCCATGCATTAGTTCATTTTCAAAAGTAAAAATAATTTTATTTTAGTTAAAAATGATAAGGAGGGGAAGTTGTATCATCGATACGATTTTTTCAATCGTCCTAGAATTAAGGTTTCTTTAAAATTGAAAAAATTATTTTGGGCACGCACGACCCTTCCTCGAACAGTGGCGCCACCTACCGAATCTGACTCCACCACAGCCTCACACCCATTTATCGTCACATGCTGCTAGATCCAGGCTTGACAGAGCTCACCATAACATCAAGGATGCCTACTTCCATTGGTCCACACCCCACCACGGGATTCTTCCCTCACCAAGATCAAGCAACTGCCTATCTCGGGTTGAACCTCCTTATCTAGGCCACACGTCGCCATCCCTCTTAGAAGAACCATGCCAGACTTCCCCCTGCTCTCCACCTCCCATCCCTATTCCTCACCCTCCCTAAAAAACCCTGCAATGGGTGTCGATATGGGTCTGGGCGGACCTACCTGGTCCAGAAAACCCCTGCACGGGCTTTGCATGGCGTAAAACAAGTCTACACAGGTTTGGTGTGACCCACATTGGGAATGTGTGGGGATTCAGGGCCCGATAATATTTTATTAAATGAAAAATAATTAAAATTAATTTTGTTTTAAATATAATTTTAATACATGGTAAAAATTAATTTAGTTTTTTGAATTAAAATTAAATTAATTATGTGACCAAATGGAATTAAATTATTTGAATTTAATTAAATACCCTCATACTTTAATATATTTCAATTTAAATTTTATCATGTTTTATGTTAATTGTGCTGACTAGTATTAAGCAATTGTTTGACCTTTGTATGTTCATTTTGTTTTAAATTTATTATTCATTATATGTGTGTGATGATTGTATATAATTAATTTTCTTATGAAGGTCTATTCATCGTCTTATTGTCAATAAATATGGATACAGGCACATGTGTCCATCATTGCTTGTATTTTTTACTCCTAATAACCCCTTGCTTGCATGCGAGTATTTTTGTTCCATGAAGATGAAAATGTAAGATGCAAACAATGCCAAGTCGAGGTGAATTCCAGATGATAAGTGAACATTGGACGGGGATGAGTCGCATCATGCATCAAGACATGACTCATGTATGATTCTCCTAGGCCATGGTTGATCCATTGAATTTAAATGGATCAATCAGTTTTAGATGCTCAAGACCAGTCAGGTATTTATTTCCTTTATGCATTTGTTTATTATTTTATGCATTTTTATGATAGAAGGAAATACATAAAGTAATAAAAAGTAAAATGCATAATGCGGTGATGAATGTTTTTCTATTAATGTTTAGTTATGAGCGCAAAAATTTAGATTGAACAAGATTAATAGAAATATATTAAATTCATTGATAAAAAAATATATAAAAACCCTCAAAAAAATATTAAGTCACATAACAGCTTCCGTCATTTGAATTTGAACACAACTAGGTGTTCTAGGTTCTTGGTCAGCCATAGTTGAGGGTGCCTCCTACTACTAGGGAGTTATTATGAGAATGATGGGATGAATTAACCGATGTTTTAGCAAATGAGTAACCATAGCCAGCTTATGGAAAATTCATAGAAAAGCACTAGTGGAAATATGCCTTATACCAACGGTTTTGGCCAAACCGTTGGTATAGTTCATTAATTTGGACCTATACCAGTGGTTTGGCCAAAACCATTGGTATAGGTCACTTATATGGACCTATACCAACAGTTTGGCCAAAACAGTTGGTATAGGTCCCAAAATAAATGGACCTATACCAAGGGTTCTCAAAACCATTGGTATAGGTCAGTACCAATGGTTTTGAGAACCGTTGGTATAGGCTCTTTGATTTTTTATCGAATCTTCTTACAAAGAACATTATATAAATCAAAATTTCAAATAATTATGATAATACATATATATATTTATGAAATTATGTTCACAAAAGTCATGTTAGGTTAGTGGTTAGGTCATTCAATTATAAACTAGAGGTCCTGGGATCAAATTGCACCGAAAGTTTTTTTTAAATACATATGCCAACAGTTTTATAGAACTGTTGGTATAGATTTTCATATTAATTATACCAACATTTTTCAAAACCATTGCTATAGGTCTATACTAACAGTTTTGGAAAACCATTGGTATAGACCTATCCTCACGACTTACTTGGACATGGTCCTCCAAACCATTCGTATAGGCTATACCAACGGTTTGGAGGCCTATACCAACGGTTACAGACCGTTGGTATAGAGTATTTTTCTAGTAGTAAACAACTGTGTAAATTATTATTATTATTTTAGAATATGAGAATTCACTCAACAGATCACGGATCCACGAATTAATATGGTTGGTTAGTCAAACATCTACCTTGAATTCTTAGAGTAGTGGTTTAACCATAGTTTGTAGACCATGAAAGAAATTTCATGGATCCTTTCCACTAGAATACTCAAGAGACACGATATTCTGATTCAAGTACAGAGGGTTCATATAATTCGATAAAATAGTGAGAGACATGTAAATAATTAATTAATTAATTAATAATGTATAAATCAATAAGCGATATAAAATTACTAATCTTCTAGATTTTATTTTTGTAGAAATTTGAAAATTAATACCCTAAATAAATTACAATAATATTGGACAAAGTAAATGTCCAAACTAACATGAATTTACAAGTGTAGTACATGCACTTGCACATAATACTATGGTATAGTAAATTCAAGGTGCTGGTGTCCCAATATTTATTAATCCACCTTAGGAAGTGAGGGTGTTTAAAAAATGCTTACATAAAACTCATATATGAAGCATATTATGGTTATGTCATAATTCTATCATCAAAGTCTGATGCGATTTGTGGAAAACATCAGGAAATATATGATTTTACATGTTGTCTCATCTTTGAGAAGCTTATGAGGATAAAGTAAAGAGAGATATGAAAGAGTGATAATTACACTGACTATGTAAATATTAATGTCAAACCATGATATTTCAAGACATCTCATTCTTATATATTTTCACCCATTAATCTAGTATCATTTAAAATTATAAAATGTGCAGTATGGAGAAAACACTTCATTACCTTTTGGGTAAAATTTTCTAAGAAATAATAATATTTAAGGCAGATTAATCTTTAATTATTATGGTGAACAAGTTGAGAGATAAGATCAAAATAAAAATGGAAATTGTGACGCCAAAGTAACCTTCATAATGTCCTTTAAAGATATAGGTAATAAACAGAAGGATATCTTCTCCGCATATCATAAAATAAATCTATGGATGTTTAATCAAAATGAATTGATTTAATGAATTAAGTAATCACTTCTTTAGGTATGTTCATCAATTATAAGTATTTTTTCTAACATACTTCTTAGTTATTAAATATAACATATTTATCACATATGTGTATCAAAATATAGTAACCAAGTATAGAAATGTTTCTAGGAGTAATTTGTATTCTCTATGCGACTGCAAAAAGGTGATTCCTAAGTCAATACTGAGAAGCAAACAACTTCTAATTATCTAGTGATCAATTCTATTAGAACTTTTATTGAGTATAACCCAAACATTTATCTCACATGTCATTTAGACACAAGAAGAAATTCTACTAGTTTAGGAATGATTTTTTTGTGGTGTTTCAGACTTAACCAATAGTTTAGTGGTACATGAATCACAAGCAATTTGTGATGAATATAAAGTGTAAGACTTATATACCCAGTTGTGGAAAAATAATTCTTTTTCATGTATAACTAAAGGTGGAATTCATGGATATAACAAGTATGGTATTTAGACTCAATGGATCTAAACACCTTAGGTATTATTGATATATATAATTATTTAATTTGGGAAAACACTACTACAAAACACGCCTATAGAGGGACTAGAATTTATCAGCACTAAAAAAATTCGTTGATAAAGTTTATCTCTATCAGTGCTAAAAAAAGTGTTGATAAAAGTCACCTTTTATCAACACATTTTTATTAATGATAAAAGTTATCCTTTATCTGTGCTTTATTTTAGCACTGATAATGGAAACCTTTATCAATGATTTATTTTTAGAACTGATAAAGGTCCTGAATAAAATGAATAAATAAAAAAATTAAAATAAAATGAGTAAATTAAGAAAAATATGAAACATTTTATTAATTATATAATTATTGATAAAAATGAATAAATTTAATATACATATATATAGATTATAAATATTAATAAATATTATATATTAATTATATATATATAAAATAAATACATATAATATATATAAAATGTTAATTAAAAATATATTAATATCTTATTCATTTTTAATGTTGTTCGATTTTTCAATTTAACCTATATCAAACATCATGTGTTGCATTTATTTCACACACACACACACACAAACACATATTTTAATACATTTTTATACGCAAACACACACACAAATATATTTATGCAATATACAGAAACCCATACACCTAATATTTTCATAATTTATTCAAATTTTAGTATATTTCATATATTCATTATAACATGATACATTTAATATATATTATGTTCTAATCAGTCAATTTTATTTATTTTTCTTCAATAGTACAGCTAGGGTATTTATTTTTATTTTTTTTAATTTTATTTGTAAATTTGATCATTTTCAATTATTTATTGATATATATTTTTTAACTGTGCTTTAGTATTTTCAATATGTATTCATCCACTTCAATATATATATATATATATATATATCCATATTTTTTAATAAAATATATTTAATTAGTAAAACTTATCCATTTTTTCAATATTTTTAACGTGTACTCATTTTGAATTATTTAATTTCACTAATTTTTAAAAAGCATGTATTTAAGATTATATATCCATTAATAATGCTAAAAATATTTTTGTAAATAAATATTTAGCAATAAATATTTATAAATAAATATTTATAAGTAAATATTTATAAATAAATATTAATAAATAAATATATCTATAAATTTATATCGACTATATTTATTATTTTTATTAATAAATAATAATTATTTTTTAGATAAATATTCATATAATTATAAATAAATATTTATATATATTTAAATAATTATAAAATTATAATGAAGTTATTTAAATAATTATAAAATTACAATAAAGTTATTTAAATAATTAGAAAATTATAATAAATTTATTTAAATAATTATAAAATTATAATAAAGCTATTTAAATAATTATAATTATAAAACTTTTTATTAGCGCTTTTTTAGTGCTAATAAAGACCAATCTTCATCTATGCTAAAATGTGATTTTAAAAGACATATTTATCAATACTAAAACGTTAGCGATGATAAATATACCCTTTATGAGTGCTAAAAAAGCACTGATACATATTCATTTTATTAGCGCTTATAAATTTAGTGCTGATAAAAGGGATCTTTATCAGCACTTTTCTGAAAGCACTGTTAAAAGTGTCCCCAATCTATTTAAAAAAAATCTAACTTTGACTCATTCACTCCTGATTCTCAAGCTCTCACAAAACTATTCTGCTGCCGGTAAGACTCCTCAACGATCCCTCAGATTAATCAGGGATATAATCTAATGTATGTTATTTCATAATCTTCTACTATCATTCTTTGATGTTTTGGGTTCCACGTTTTTCGTTTTTGCACTGTTCTTAAACATGACGAACCATACATCTCTTCTCATTGCTACTAAAATACAAAGACTATGGTTCTATTTCATTGTTTTTATCCATTCATATGTATTTTAGTGTCCAACCCATTGTTTTTAGAGACACATAAATGATTAAATCTCCTCTTCAGGGCTGGCCCTGACAATAATGTTGCCCAAGCCTAACCATAGAAATGTTGCCCTTTTATACAGTAATGAAGTTTTTTTTAAATGAAAATGGCCAAAAGGCCTAGAAGTTAAAGGGACAACATATTTCAATCCATCATTACATTCCTCAAGTGAAAAAATAAGTGCAGGATTTAAATTGGGTGATTTGGAACATCAATATCAGATGTGGAGAAGGGTTAAAGAGGTTTTTTCGGGTCTGCAATTATTGCATCGTAGTCCAAATAAATGTTTTGTATTAAATTTAATATTAATAATGTTGAATTATTGTTGTTAATATCTCACTAAAAATAAATAAAGAAAAAATTATAAATCAAAAAAAAACATTTAAAAATTAAAACTAAAAAAATAATATAAATTTAAAATCTTATTTGCTGCAAAAAAATTAGATGCGATTATCAAAAGCTAAAAAATTTACAATAAAGCGTTAAATTATAGAGTAAATAAAAATGAAAATTGGTTATATACAAAATTGATTAATTAAATAATCAATGTGATATGAAAATCAGTTTATTATAAAAGTAAATAAAATAAAAATGTGTGATTAAATACCTTTGAGTGCGTCATGAATTGGAGGGACAAAGTACCCACGAATCCACAATTTAGATTATTTCTGAAAAAATACACAAAAATTAATTCTTTCATAATTAGGACATATTTAAAACAGTCAATAAATTTTCAAAAATAATAAACAACATATTAAAACAAATTGTATTTTTTAGTGAAATTTTAACTAAAAAAAATAAAGCAATAATTATAAATCACTGAAATCATTTGGAAACTTAAATAAGAAAATTATAAATTTAAAAGTTTATCAACTGAAATAAAAATTTAATAAGTGATTACCTTGAAGCACAAAAATACACAATAAAACATTAAATTATTAGGTAAATAAAAATCATAATTTATTCTAGCATTATATGAAAATTTGATGAATCAGATAATCAATTAATACAATCCACAAAATAGTTAATTATAGAAGTAAATGAAATAAAAACATGTAATTAATTACCTATGGAATAATTAAAAATTGGACAAATGAGATACCCACAAATCCAGGATTCAGATTATTTTTGAATGATTAGACAAAAATTATTATCACATATAAAAAATATCATCAATAATAATAAAAATTAATAAAATTGTTTAAAAAAACAAAAATGTATCACCTCATACGAATAGGGGAGGATGACATGCCAAGCTGTCGACAGTGGAGGAGGGAGAGACAATTCAGGACTTACGACAGTCGCTGCCAGTAGGTAGCAGAGAATCAGATATGGTAGTGGAAGGTTGTCGTGCAACAGAGGAAGAAAGGATGTCATGGGATGGCAGTGGCGACGGTGAAAGACTGTGGGCCGACACTGCGAAATGGAAGGGAATAAGGAATAGAAGGAGACTCTAGAAGTGGCATGATGATCCTCTCAATCATTGGGTGCATTGCGCTGCGCTACGTGCGATGCAATATGGGCGATTTTGTTGAATAGGGTTAGGTGGGAGGAAGATGGAATGAAATTAGGGGAGGGTGGCGAATGTTTCCCTGTTTTGGTTTGTTTCCCAAGCCAAGGGGCTCGCTGGGCTTTCCAGAGGGCCGGCCCTACTCCTCTTGAGATTAAGAAGGAGACTTCTTACCCTACTCTATTTTCTCTTCATTTGAATATTATATGGTTCCAAAATCTAGGTTGTTTTTAATATTTAATTCATCTTATATACTAGATTATAGATTCTAAAAGATTAATTAAAGTGTTTTTAATGATTAGGGGATAACATTTTGTGGCCCTCAATTATGGTTGATGAACATATAAGGACCATGTTAAGTGTAAAAATCATTAAAACATGTTTTTTGGATTTTGGTTATTCATGAAAATTGTTAAACCATGAAATGGGTTATTTAGATTTATGATTTCGATGAATTTTTTTATTAAATTCAAAGAAAATTGAATTAATTAGGCACATTATAAAAAACATTTTAGTTATGAATGTTGTGAGAGTTTTTTTGTTAGCTAATTCAATATTATTATTAATCTTTAACCATGTGTTACAATGAGTGATGTGGAATTTCTTTGGTGAGAAAAGTATGCTCAATTTTTTTTGAAAAAAAATCATATATTGGATAGAGTTTAGAAATCATTGGGTAAATGGACCTAGAAATACAAATCAAAAAATAAATAGTGTATTTTCCAAAATTTAGTGAATTTTACATCGTTGGAGAGTTGACCAAGAAAACTATGAGATGTGATTTATTAATAGATTTACTAAAGAGATAATCAATTCATAAGGTAAAAACTAATTTGAAAAGTCATATAACACGGTGAATAACCATAGAGAGAAAAAAAATTGATAAAAATATACTTTGCTGGTTTGGATCTTTATTTCCTATAAGTCATGTAATTTGTTATCCATGTCCAAAATACACAAAACCTAGAATGTAAATTTAATCTTATATATCCATTTATCATAGGCAATGACATATTACCAACATAGATTTTTTTGGGGCATTAAATATATGATATTTTATGAATGAATTTGGATACTTATCCCATATGGTTTCTCATCAATTATAAATCATAAGGAGCATCATAGATGGCTTGAAACAATTATTGAAACACTCAATGAAAGAAGTACCCTGATGTGATCAAATTATCAGTTTCCATGAGATAACGGTCATTTCTCAAGGCACTCATTATTAAATTTAGAGTCCCTATAAAGGGATACGATCTCCCTATTGTAATTAACCCTTTATTGCATTCCATATCCAAACCTTTATTCTTGTATGATCATTGTTAATGACTAGGTTATGGCGCTAGCACTACTTCAGTGATTGAGGGTCCTCAAGAATATTTTTGTGACTGAAGGAAAGTGCAATTTCCTCAAAGGATAGAATAAATTTTCATAGGGATTCCTCTCTCCAATGTTATATTTTACAAGTGATAATATCATTATTAGTTGTAAATTAGGACATTCCTAGAGGTAATTGTTGATCTACTTCAAGATATTTGGTATAACATTCAATGAAGAGAAGTATCTATGGTTCTTCTAAGAATTTATGTTAATATATCATAATAATAAATTTAGGATTGAATTGAATATATTCATTTCATTTATAAGAGTAAAAACATTCTAGATCAATACCGAGCATAAATTAAAAAATTCACCCTTTAATGAGATATATGTTATTAGATAGATCTTATGGTGGACTAAAAAATATCTAAAATTTGAAGGTGAGGAATCCTTGAGTATATAGAAGTGATGTCCAATATTGGGGGGGTGAGATTAATTTCTTCAAGACCATTAGATCATAGGTATTCTAAATCCTCTTCAATTGAGGATACTTTTTGAGTGATTCCATTAGTGTAGGTTCCTAGGACACTTTAATCCTTAAATGCTTGATTGTATTCCATCTCTTGATGATGGATTGGAATACCTATTTCAAACTATCCTTCCTCCCATCATTTTGGTTCCAATGTTCATTGATTACATACCTCTCAAACGGTTATGGGAGGAAGGCTAGTTTGAAATAGGGAAACGAGTAACCTCAAATTCATTATCAAGATATATTATGAAATAAAGCATCTGAGGATAGATTAAATAAAGGCAGTGAATGTTAGTTGTATTTTAGAATTGAAGTATTATATCTCTGTTCAATATATTAATAGTTTTCATGAAATATGCATGAAATTGTTGACTTTTATGCATGAAGTGTATTGTATTATTGTTATTCAAGACAAATTAAATATTTGATTACTCATGTAGACACTATATTCTGAGCATGATGATGTTTCCAATCCTGATAAATAATAGACTATTTATGATGAAACAAAAGAATCATTAGGGGATCAACAACATGTTGATGAAAAAATGAATAAAACAAGAACTACACAACATCATAGTTTTGAATAAAATTATCAAGGCAAGAAGTCATGGTATAAAATTTGAGGTCGGTTGGAATCCACAAGGACAACTTATTGACCCCAACAAGTCAAAATTCATTAGTTATCTTGGGGTCACAATGAGGATGAATTTGCCGATTAATACTGACTTAGGGAACTGTATCCAAACTATAATGAATTAAATCCTTTGGAAAGATATAACAGTAATGTTACAATATACTTTCTATATTTTACTGAAAAATTATATAATGAAATGTTGATTGAGTTTTCATTATTCCTTGAAGAATTCATTTATTTTAGATGATTTTTGTAATAAATTTGTCTTAATATCCACTGTAAAATCCCATAGAGGCTTCTGAACTCTTTAGACGTAGTTATATCTTTGGGATGTTGAGGGGAAAACAACGTCCCACCCACCACTTAGTTATGCACACATTATAAAGCAAGAAACATGGACTAATTTCCAAAATCTTTGCAATGAGAAATCATTTCTGGTGAATTTTTGTCGATAATATATTGTTTGACATTATTTATTTTATCCAAAATGATTCAAAATTATTAATTTATGAAACAAATTTTTTTTTTCTGAAAATAAATAACATGCATCAAAACCTGTGTACCCCTATCGCAAAGGAAAGATGGGGTACGCTTAATTAGAGAAGAAATTGGTATATATTTTAAATCAACAATATAAGTTTAATTATGTGATATTAAACAACATATGTTACTTTATTTATATTAATATTGATGAATCAAAATCCAAATCCACTTCCATCCCTTGTTATGTGCTATGGAAGGAGGCTTGTGTGAATAAGGATGGTATATCAGTTGATGAAAACATAAAATAATTATGGGATACATGTATAAGTATGATATAATTATAATTCATTATGATTTATATCAATATTACATGAAAATAAATATGTAGATATTTTTGTAATATGGTTCAGACACAAGAATCGCCAACGACCGTACCAGAAGAAAAGAGGCTTTTAGTTGTTTTGAAGCGACCTAAACAATATGGCCACATTAGAGGATTAGGTTTTTGAGTCTATTATAAAACATATTTTGAGAAGATAAAACCACATTAAGATACATATAATATAATGAGTTGAATGTAGACAAAAATAGACTCACTTGAAGATATTAATTTGTAGTCTGGTTTGGTAGACCAATGTATAAGAAAGGATCAACGCGAATAGGTGGTGGAGCAAAGATCCACACATGAACCAAATGATCCCACATGCTTTGAGGATAGTCATTCCACAAAACCACATACCTTACCCAAATTAATCAATTTTTTCATTACTCTTTCTCCTAAATGTAAATAAAACAACTTATAATAAATTTATATTACTAAAATTTAGTAGGGTACAACTGTACGTGATTTTTATTTGTCAACACCCATGTACCACCGTGTTTCATGGGTACAATGTATAATATCCTGGGTGACCACATAAAAAATCAAAACCTCCCAAAAAATCACATGAGATTGGGGATTGACGTATCTTATGAGCCGAATGCTGAGTTACCTGTTCCACTACATGGTCTGGATATTACAATGGATGAAGCTTCTATTGGAGATTTGATAGCATGGAAATCTAATCTTATAAATACACATGAGGTATGTCTTTAATAAATTTTTTCATATGAAAAAAATTTAACAGTTGATGATAAAATCTCTGATGTGAGGTATTATATTACAAATGGATATAGCGGTGGATAAATGAATGCTCGAATCAAGAAAATGTAGTGAATCAACCAAGAAAACAAAATGACCTTCCGAGAGTACCTTATCCCCACCAGTTTCAGAGAAATATTTATTATCATTACAACTTTATGAAGAGACCACAAGTAAAGATAAAACTATGTCTTACATTGAATATAATGAATAAATATATGGAGATTTATTGACAAATATATTTTGTCTCAAGAATCTAAATGAGATTCTCAAGCCTGAATGGCTAGGCGTCTCAATTGTGAATACATACATAAGGTTCACTTTCCTAATATGTTTTTACAAATAGTGAGTCAAATATGTTTATTAAACTTCATAACTACTCATATTTTGTACAGGCATTTATACTAAAACTATATAAAGGGAAGATCATGCAAAGCACGATTTGGATTCATTAATCCTTGTATCATTTCTATGTTAGAAATTACACTGAATGAGAAAGAAAATTACTCAGAAAAAATATGTGTTACAAAAAAATTTAATAAAAAAGCATCAGATTACAAACTATTTTGATCCCAACACTTCACGGGTAAAACATGATGATCTAATCACAAAAAAAATTATTTTTAATTTTTTCATTACTTAATTGTTTTTGTTTTCTCAGGAAGCACTCGATGCTGATAGCTATAACCATAGACACCCCAAATATTTATTTTTTTGGATTCAATGCATGGATTTCCAACCAACTGACCACACATGATGTGTATTGTGAATATGTAATACAATACAATAAACATTTTATATATAAAATTTTAATTATATGTTTGATCTATGTTTTAATTAGAATTTTATTATGATAGGGTGGTCTCAAAATATAGGATAGATCATGGCATGAATTCAGTGTCTGAAAAGCTAAAGCCTATGGATTACAAAAATGGAAAAAAATTGAGGTATATATAGAAATATTTAACTATCAAATCATTTGAAAACAATTTACTTATTTTGTTCAATGTTTCTATAGTGTTCAAAACAAGATAATTCAATCGATTGTGGATATTATGTTTTCAAATTTATGAGAGAAATCATAAAGCATGAAAAGACCAACATCCCTTAAAATTTAATTTTTGAAGGTAATTACAATTTCATTTTATTTCATAATCATTTTTTTCTATATTTTATTAGTTCTATCATGATTTCTAAAAAAAATAGTTACTCAAAAGAAGAAATCAATTTATTTATAGATGAGTGGGCATCATACTTTTTTGTCAGAATGTATGCCAAAAAAAAATTTAGGTGATGACCTTCTATGTTTGTGATTTAGTATGAGTTTTTACCTTCAAAAGATATTTTGGGTGTGAATCATTTGTTTCATAATGCTTATATATTATTTTTGATCTCTTTTTCAAGCATAAGAGTAATGGAAGAAATAATTTTTTTAGAATCACTGACCTGCAAACAATAAAATTGTTGGGCGATCGCGGAGGTAGAGGTGGAGGTGGAGGTGAAGGAATAGGAGGAGGTGGAGGTAAAGGTGAAATTAGAGTCAGAGTCAGAGATCGATATGGAGGTGGAGGCAGAGGCGAAGACCGAGGTGGAGGCCGAGGTAGAGGAGGATAAGAAGTGCTAGATTTCAAATAATAAAATTGTTGGGAAATTAAGTAGAATAAGGATAATACAATGATTTTGTTTGAGAACAATTTTTTAAAAGTGCACATAACACTTTTCATTTAAGATAAGATACATTGTGCGTCTTTCTAATTTAAAATGACATTTTAGTAAAAAACACACACGACATACTCAAAACTATGAAAACACATTAGGATTGTTTTGTTACTTTAAGAAAAAGATCCATTCGTCATTTGTGATGCATAGGGATCACATGCACCTCAATCCAATGCACAGTGTGATCGGTATGACTTCAAATGTCCGTCATTAGTTTAAAATTGACATTTTAATACGAAAAATTGTCACTCCCCAAAAACTGAGAAAATGCACTCAGAATGTCTTGATAATTTGGGATAACTATTAAAAATTCATTTGTGACATGTATGAATCAGTATCATGTCAAACCCACACATGATTCCACATTTATGGCTCAAAGTGTGTGTTTCTAGTTTAAAATGACATTTTAGTAAAAAACACACATGGAATACTCAAAACTGAGGAAAAACATTCCAATTGTTTTAATACTTTAAGAAAATTTTCTATGAGTAATTTTAGATGTGTATAATTCCACTTATTCTCAATCTGATGTACAGTGTGACTGGTATGACTCCAAGTGCAACTTTTGTTATTCAAAATTGACATTACTTTTAGTGAAAAAAATCTGATATACTCAGAATTTATAAACCACATTTAGATTGTTTTGGTAATTTAGGAAAATGATCCATTCATTATTTTAGATTTTTAGGGATAACCCACACATCAATCTGATGCACGGTGTGACCGATATGACACCAAGTGTCTGTTATCAATTTATAATTGATATTTTAATACAAAAAAGTATCATTCACTGAAAACTGAGAAAAAGTGATCATATTGTCTTGATAATTTGGGACTATGATTCATAATTCATTTGTGATGTGTATGAATCAGTCTCATGTCATACCCACACATGATTCCACCTATATGACTCAAAGTGTGTGTTTCCAGTTTTAAATGAAATTTTAGTAAAAAAATATGTGGTATACTCAAAACTAAGAAAATTCATTCCAACTGTTTTGATAATTTGGGATTTCAATCCATGGGTCATTTGGGAAGTTTAGAATTCAGCCGCACCTCAATCTGACACATGGTGTGAAAGGTATGACTCCAAGCGTACCTTTTTTATTCAAAATTGACATTAATTTTAGTGAAAAAAACAATTGACTTACTCAAAATAGAGAAACCAAATTTAGATTGTTTGGTACATTAGAAAAACAATCTTTACATCATTTTTTATGTGTAGGGATCAACCAAACCTCAATATGACACACGGTGTGACTGGTATGACTCTAAGTGCATCGTTTTATTTAAAACTGAAATTAATTTTAATAAAAAAACAACTCACATACTCAAAACCTAGAAAACGCATTCCAATTGTTTTGGTGATTTAGGAAAATGATCCATAATTCATTTTTGATGTATAGAAATCAGTCACATCTCAATTAGACTCACATTGTGACTAGTATGACTCCAAATGGTACTTTTTACTCAAAATTTACATTAATTTTAGTAAAAAAAATAAATGAAATACTCTATAATAGTGTTTTATTTTTTATGTATTTGTGTTAGAAATTTTATTTCATTTAAATTCAATATTTGTATCATATTCTAGTAATTTTTGTTGCTGTTTCTACTGATGCAGTGTGTTGTTGTAGCACACTACACTATTTCTGGTGATGCATTGTGCTACAACATTACACTACAATTTTTACCCTTATCAGCTCTACTAAATGTGCTGATATAGCTCCCATTTATCAATTATTTTAAAAGTGCTGATAAAAGACACCTTTATTAGCACTTATACAGATATTGATAAAGTTCATCTTTATCATCATATTAGAAAGTGTTGGTAAATCATACTTCTTTCAGCGCAAAAAAAGTGCTGATAAAAGAAACCATTTATCATTGATTTTTAAAGCAATGATAAGGAGTCTATTTATGAGTACTAAATAAAAGCACTAATAAATGTTGTATTTTTTCAGTTCTTTTAAAAGCATTGATAAAAGTATTGTTTATGAGTGCTTTTATTTTCACTGATAAATATTCCCTTTATCAGTACTTTTTTAGCGCTAATAAAAGTCATGGACTTTTAACTGTGCTAAGGTAGTCAATTCTTTTCTAGTGATGATAAGGGATGATTCTAGCACTGCTAAAGGGGTGTGTTTTAGTAGTGAAAGAAACCTTTAGAAATAAAGGTATTCCACAAATCATTCATACTTAGTTTGGATAAAGAGAGAGAACTATTCCTAGGTAATATAGTGGTAATTATACTTCATAAGATTCCATTAAATTCTCAAGAAATGTGAAAGTGAAGTACAGTGTATTCATGGTTAGAAGATATGAGATTCTTCTTAATGGTTTGTCAAATAATATCTTTTCCAAGAATTCAGCGATCAATATAATATAGCATGGAGTAATTCTTAAATTCACATTACCCTATCCACATCAGGGATATGTTTCTAATAAGGAGGATCAATGATGTGTCTTATATGTTAAAATTGATCAACAATAATTTTCATGGAAAAATTAATAAATGCCCATTTTCCTATACACATCAAAGTCATGATATAAGTATACAGAGAATAAAGGTTGAGACATATATGCATTGTATGAAATTCCATTTTATTTTAATAGATGCTTCACAAATAATAAAATTTTCCCATAACTACATTCCAACTATCACGAAAAATGGATATCATATGAGTTGTAGTATGATGGAAATCCATTGTCATGATAACATGTGTTTCAATGAAAAGTGGTTGTTAAAGATATAAAACAAACGTGCCTCAATAAAACAAACATGCATCATTAAAAACAAAAAGTTTATTAATTTTAATTATCCTAATTTCTCTTAGGATATTACAAAAATACCAAATATAGAAAAATTATAGTCAAAGTAATAGAATACATTTCTATAAAAGGGTGTATATCTCTACTTGAGATATTAGGAACAAGATTGTCTTGGGATTAATCAACGAAGGAGATGCACAAGTAGTTTTCATAGGAAATATTTCCATAAGATGTGTGGAAGATAATGTTCCAGAGGCACATATTTCATAGGAAGGATAAAACCATGGTGATGGTTTATAATCACCATGGATGATGATAAATTATTCATTGTGAATAATTATTCCTACAAGTAGGCTGTATATGGTGAGTAGCTAAAATGGAAAAGTTTAATTAAAATTCAATAATGGATTCCATGTATCGAAGAACATGGAATTATTATTTTGAATACTACAGCAGATATTCACGTGAGATGATACCTGGATGGTACAAGCACAATACCAATAAGGCTTGATTAGATATACCAATTTGTTCTTCCTAAATCCATTATAAATTTACTAATCATTGCTAATGTATATGATCATTTTAGTGAGAATTGGATGTCTAGACCACCAATAATTGAAGGTATCTAAATGACACAAATAGAAAGGGATGGTGACATCATTGAATGCCAATAATAGGTTCAAGTTACTGAAATCTAATTTTGGATTAAAGTAAGAAAAAAATTTATAGAATATTCATTTGGAATGAATTTTTTCCACATGTCTACCAAAAATTAGTGGAATCTTCATAGTTTTCCAAGTATAATATGCTTCGTAACATATGGAAAACAATCATTAGTATTACAGTTATTTAAGACCATAATAAAATGAATACTCTAGATATTTAATTAAAGTAGAAAACTAAGTTATAGTGAATGAGATCTACTATGGAATATCTAACAGTTGCTTATACCTAGTCAATCATACATATACTGACATGGTTTTGAAAAATATGATTCAGAACAATTTTCCAATGAATTGTTACTAGTTTCACATGGAATATATCTATCCAAGAATACATGTATAATCCTGGGAGGATATTAAAATAGTGAGTTGAATTTGATATGATTATAAAATGGATCAATCACATATGACATGATATGTTCAAGAATTATATATCTCCAAGATATACTTTATAGTAGGAAAATATCTGTTATATCTAGGAGAACTGTAAGGTAAATAGTTAGAACTATCATATAGTACCAAAACAAGTAAAAAGGATATATACCTAGTATGTGGAGAAGAAGGGATACTAGTTTTTAGGGGTAAAAAACTAGTATTGTGTAGATAAATATGATCTAATATCACAGTAAGGATAAGGTAATGAGTGAGACAAGGTCACACAAGCTAGTGGTTTTATGACTTTTTGAACCTGGATTCTACTTAGAGGTTCCCCGATCCCGATTGGCCACATGGCCTCAAGCTTATACCCTCAAGCACCAGAATATTCCAACTAGTAGCGAGGTCCAGAGGTGTATCCATGGGGAGACTATGCCCTAATTATCAGAGTACATAACATCAGATTAATATAATACAACAAGAGATAAGTAGTGGAATAAATATAAATAAAAAAATCCATAATAGAAGTAAAAAAATGTAATAACTAACTAAAAATGTAATATAGATATACAAAATCTGATGATGAAATTACATGTTTCTAGAAAGCTATGAAAACATGAATACAAGTAGCAGGTATAACATGATATGTAAAAGTAGAAAAAAGAAGCGAAAAACTATCCCATGTATCCCGAGATCCAACTCAGTCAACCACTACCAGCTCTGTCCTAAGAAACCAAGAAATCACGTGTTTAAAGTAGTATGATTTAATTTGTCAACACCTAAATTCATGTAATGTACTCAGGTACTAATGCATCCATAGAGGGTGTGAGATAAATCTCAGCAGGTCACCACTAATAGTTTCTATAATATCATGTTCGTGTAATATAAACTGAAACAATGCAAGCATGCATATATAAAATTAATCGGTACAGTAATGTAAAAATACAAGTACCTTCTTCATCCCTCGGATGGTGTCTAAACATGTAACCTATTAATTAATTAATTTAGTTCCAGTTTATATATTTAAGTCACATGAGGAAAATCCAACACTGACATTACCTCATGATAGCAATTATTGGGGTTCCAAGATGTAATAAGGAAACCATGATGATTATAATATAAAAGGGTTCCAAGGTAATAACCCAGGAAACCTAGACCTCAAGGGTTTCCAACTCTATAATAACTCCAAACTAGCTAAGGGGAAAGAGTGTAATCCAAGGAGCATCATCCAAGGAATTCCATAATAGTATTATCTACCTAAGTCCATGGAATACATCATGGTAAAACTGAATAATATATGGCTTGGACCAAGGGTATAACCAAGGAACCTAATGTCCATATAATCCATGTTGGATCTAAAGAGTGTAACCAAGGAATATAGACATAATAAAGTAGGGATACTATGGTGTCATACCGGGCATCCACTGATAGACAAGGATCATGTTCCAAGATGGGTCTCAACCATGGAAACCAACATCCGTGATTTGGGATGGTGTCCTCGAGTGTTCATGGTATTCCCTCAGTAATCCAAGGTGATATAAAGTCAAAAAACTCTAATAAATAGGTCAAGTCCCATATGTATTATTAGGTGCCTTAAATTTAATTCATTTAATTAACTGGTCTATATGACAATTATTCCATTTACCAAGTAATAGGTTCATTCCATGCCTCTAATAAAAGTGACAAGGCATTTCAAGTCATGCAACATTTTAATACATTAATTTTAGTAATAATTAGTTCATTAGGTTCATCCATTACCTTTCATCACAAGTGGAAAGGGGTGCTACGACATATAACCAACCATAATTTACATTTAATAAGGCCAGGTCAAATATATCACACTTTCCAATACCATTTCATAATTTATTGACATATTAAAAGAACTTACCTTAGGTGGGTCAAGTGTGGATCAATATGGTAATATCCATTTCACAATTCAAAAGTAATTTAATACAAGGTGTATTACCCTTAGTTTGGTCAAGTTCAAGCACACCCAAATAGTGGATTAAAAGTGTGAAAACACTAAAAAGACAATTATGGAACATCACCCAACATGGGATGTAAGGCATTGTAGACATAACCACAAATATTGATAAGAATATATGGAATGGGTCATAGAACATGGTACTAAAGACTAAAAATGACATATAAATTCAATAGATAATTCCCAATGAAATCAGTGTGATTATATGATAATTTAATAAATGATGGAAATTGAGTAATGAGTTATAGACTAGCTACCTCGTACTCATATGACTCTACTCATCTAGTATCAGTCTCTAGTTAATCTTAGATTGGATTAAATATGAATAGTGGATCAATGCCTTGAAATTAGGGCATATGAGCCTACATCTTAATAACATTGTTGATAGGAAGAAGAATGATGAAATATTAAAAAGGAATTGAGAATTTACCAGTGTGTTTACAATGAGATGACCAATGATCGATTCGGACATCGGACAAGCACTCAATATCAATTCCTAGAATAGGATTCAAAAGGAATCAAATAAGGATAAATGGGAGAGGATTTATTCTAGAAAATAAAAATAAAATAAATTATTTTTTTAAACCTTAACTTAAGGGAAAATAAAATTTTCACCCAAGATTACACTGTGAACGATTTGGATAAATTGTTTGTCCAAACCATGTGAAAATCATGCATGATAAACTATAAGAAGGGGAATCCACATGATTAGGCCACATGGTTATGGAAACCATGCACTAACCATGAAAAATAGATTTGTTAAAATTAAATAAAATCTCACATTGCTGTGCGGCCCATCTCACATGGTTAGATCAAACTGTGCACCCTATTCTTGCCCACTATCTAGCCTCACATGATTTAAAAAAACTATCTAGAAAACCTTGAATGGTTTACACTAACCCTGTGATAGTAGATTTTCTATGAAAAAGACAGGTTTCGAGCTGCAAAAAATCCCTAGAAACCCTTAAGACCTCTACTAACAAATTAGGTCCATAAATTAAAATTATACCAAAATTAAAAGGATCCATAGACAAATAATGTCTATGTATATTTAGGATTTTGTCTCTATCCATAGACCGTTCCATATGCGGGTCGTCTCCTACAATACTTTCATAGAGAACCAAGGCCTCAAGATCTTAAAATTTATTTCCCTTTACCTTCTCAAGGATTTAATTGGTAACTATCAATGATGAGAGGTAATAATGCTTGTGACTATGATTAAAATCTTGATATAGCTTAGAAAATAGGGCCATACATTTTCATTCGTTGCTAGCTTCCCATAAGGCCCATGCCAGAGTTTTCAGACTTAGCACATTCACTACCGCACTGCCTTTTATAGGAATATAGGAAAGCTCAAAATCGAAGGAATGAAGATATTTGAAGCATCTTCACTATATAAGATTCAATTCATGCTATGTCAAGATATATTCGATGATCTAATAGGATGTATACACCGAAAATCACTCACCCGACATATAGTGTCTCCAGCAACATAAGACTTGGACAAATACTAATAGATTGAGGTTGTGTGATCGGTAATTTATCTCATGAGGACCCAAATGATGAGATCTGTATGAAACAACTCTATCCTCATATATCAACACAACTCCTAGGATGATTTATGATGTATTATAGAACACTGTATAACCTCTACCAGGCTCTAGTAGAATCCGAATAGGTGTCGAGAAAAGCCTACCTTTTATCTTCTAAAAGGATTTCTTTCACTCTTATGACCACAAGAACTTAAAACCATTCTTTTTAAGACAAGTAAAAGGTGAATGAAGGTGTGATAATTCTTGTATGAAATTCTTGTACTATCTAGCCAGCTCCAAGAAACTCCGTATATCAAACACATTCTTTGGATTCTTCTAGGAAACCACAACACCATCCTTCTCTAGGTTAACATAAACTCTTGATTATGAGATAATATGACCCAAGAAGTTAACTTTTTCAATCTAGAAGTGGAACTTATAAATTTTTTAATAAAGTTGATGTTATCTCAATGTACTCAGAATGATCTCAAGGTTCTTATCATGGTCACTACGAGTACGATAATACACCAAGATTTCATCCACAAAGACTAAAAAAATAATATAGATAGGGGTGGAACACCCTATTCATTAGATCCGTGAAATTGAAAGGCATGTTCACAAGACTGAATTGTATAAAAAGGTACTCATACAAACCATACATACTACAAAAAGCAATATGAGGTATGTCCGATGACCTGAATCACACCTGATGATAGCCCAATATCAGGTTGATCTTAGAGAAGACCCTAGCTCATTATATCTGGTCAAAGAGATCATCTATTCAAGGAATTGGATACCAGTTCGTGATATTAACCTGGTTCACCCATCTATAATCCACACATAGAAGAAGGGTCACTAATGGATTCATGTAGTATAACATGGGTGAATTCCAAGAGGAAGTATTAAGCCATATTAAACCTTTAGCATCTAGATCCTCTAACTGTCGCTTGAGATCCTAAATCTCACCAGGTTCTATTCTATACGGATGAATGGACATTGAAGATACTCCTAGAATGAGTTCAATTGTAAACTCTACCTCTCTCTCAAGAGTTAACCCATAAAAATCATCAATTAAGAAATCCTTGAAATGATATACTATTGGAGGTAATTCTGCCTGATTCAAACCCTGATCCTCCATTAAGAGATTGAGAATCTATATAGTCACTCCACCTAGACCATGATTCAAACCCTGATCCTCCATTAAGAGATTGAAATGGTTGCATTTTCTTATCCCTCCTTGTCATGTTTATGAAAGGTAAAAGAGTGAACCTAGTAATTCAATATAAAATGAATGAAATGGTTACCAGTAAATGATGAGACAAGGAATAGTTGACCCTTAATCTAATAGAACCCTTGTAATTTATACTTTATAAATTACTGATACATGGTCTTATAAGTAGGTAGTTGGGGTATTATACTAACAATAGTGATCCCTTCTTACGTTCAACTTATACTAGTGTTGTTATCTATCTACTTAAAGAATGTTTTGAGGTGTGTGTTTAGCGTTTGTAGATCAGTGTCACCACAACATTCTTGTGTCATGTTATAGGACGGTGGTGATGACTATGCATTAGACGTGGTGGAATATGAGCTTCCAGTATTACCTCTAGGAGTTCCACTTGAGGCACCACTTATTTTACCTAATCTCGGTAACAATGCTTAGGTTGGTGATATTTTCCTCCGTCAGATGCAGTCCATGTGTGGTACACTACGAGCTACACTTATGATGGATGATCAGACCCATATGTTCCTACTATATCATCCTCTCACTTTCTTGGGGATGGAGTTTTTTAGGCATTTGAGTCTTGTTTAGATGCCACCTTTTCAATCATTGAGCATCTAGAGACACCTCCGAAGTGGAGGGCAGTATTACTACATAAATGTTGCATGATTCATCCAAGCATTGGTGGGATGTAGTTACCCAGGATGGTCGCTATCAAGGCATGGTATGTGATGATTTATAGACTACCTTCTATGATCATTTTTTTCCTTAGACATTTAGGTATGATATATCTAGAGAGTTCAAGAATCTTGAGTTGGGTTCTATGTCGATTATAGAGTATTCAATGCATTTCACTGAGTTACAGTGAATTTCACAACTTCTATCTGGTGATGATCTTTTGCATATTGGAAGATTCAATGATGTGCCCTTGTATTCCATCCTTACTCAAGTGAATGTATTTATCCTTCTATCTTTTTCTAAAATAGTCAATCATTCTCTTATCACTCATCACAACCTGAGGAATGGTGATAGTACCGAGCATAGAGGACCAGCATCATGGTTAGACAGTAGTTATTTAAGAAGTAGGAAATGTTATCTCAAGGTTTTTCATAAGGGAATTGGAATCCAGAGTACCGATGTTGGTAGCTATATAGTGTGACACCAGTGTGGATGATAGGGGATTCTGAAGCCTTAGTGTGATAGAGACCCACTATGGTGTTGGGATTGGGGATGTATAGGGAATCTCTAGAGATTCTATCAGACCTTTCTATCAGCTTCTAATGGAAGAGGTTCTACACTAGTTCCAAATTTAGGGGAATGTTCTTATATGACTCATCAAGTAGGGAGTTGGAGTAGAATTGATGGGAATTGCTGATGACGAGGTTGAGGCTATAGTAGCCAAAATCCTTATCACTGGTTACTTCTATCCCAGTGAATTAGGGCCTATAATCCTTATCACTGGGATCAATGCTCATTTGAATTATAATTAATGGATTTGTTTAGTAAATTACTCATTCCAACCCATTAGGGCCCATAATTCCTCATGAATTAAAATAGGGAATCAATAAATCATAGCTTTAAGAGAAGAACAATCACACATATATAATAATTTTCACTCAACAATCAAAGGAATATCAAGAAATGCAATATTAAAATTCACCTATATGGCACGACGATATGCATGACATGAAAATTCTAAGTGCCTATGATGATACATGTAATAATTCTTAGTACCCTCATATCATCGGGCCAAGGGTGAAATGAAATCCTTAATCATAGTAATAACCACCAACACCACATAATATGTGCATCCCCCAATGGTGAAATGATATCAATAGTAGTAAGAAAAAACATAACAAGAAAACTCGGATTTTACCTCAAACCTGGGTCTACGACACCCAAGAATGAATTATAACCAAGTTACATAGCAATCATATTCTCCAGTATATTGTCTAAAAATATTAAAGTAAGAAAGGAACTACCCTGATACCACTTTTTGACATCCTAGACCCATGTTCCACTTATAGGTTCCCCAAGCTTAGTTGGACACATGGCCTCAAGTGCATCTCCATGGGAACTAGAGACTTCCATATAATAGTGAGGGCCTGAGGTCTGTCCATAGGGAGACTATTACCTCATTACCAGAGTATAACATAGTGGTTTAATATAATAAAACAATATATAAGCAGTGAAATCAATATAAATTAACAAAGCCACAAAAGAAGCATACTGATGTAATAACCAACTGAACAAATAATATAAATATACAAAAGATGACGATGACATGTCATGTATCTAGAAAGCTATAAAACATGGATACAATTAGCAAATACAACATGCTATAAAAAAGTATCAAAAATGAAAAAAATATCTCATGTATCCTGATCTCTAGCTCGGTCATCTGCTACTAGCTCCATCCTAATGTACAAAGCTATCAATTGATCGAAGTGGTACAATTCCCTTTGTCAACACCTACATTGATGTAATATTCCAAAGTACTAGAGGCACCTAGATAGGGTGTGAGATAAATATTATTAATCTACCACAAAAAGACTCTATAACATCTTGTCTATGTAATATAAAATAAAATAGTTCAATCATGCATGTATAAAAGTAATCAGTATAGTAACATAAAAACCCAAGTACATTCTTCACCCCATGGCTAGTATCTGAATATATAAATTTTTCATTAATTAATTGAGTTCTAGTTTGAATATTATATCATGTGAGGCATATCCAATACTAACATCACCTCATGATAGTAATAGTAGGGGTTTAAATATACGACAAGGAAACCATGATGATTATAATACAAAAGGGGTCCAAGTTAATAACCAAGGAAACCTAGACCTCAAGGGTTTCCAACTTTGTAACAAATGTACCCTAGATAAGGGGTAAGACTATAATCTAAGTTGAATCCTCCAATGCATTTCAAAATGGTATTATCTAACTGAGTCCAAGGAATACATCCAAGGTAAAATAGGTTAATATATGGCTTGGACCAAGGGTATAACCAAGGAACCTCATGTCTGTAGAAGCCATGATATATCCAAGGAGTGTATCCAAGGAATCTTGTAATAGTAAAGGATGGATCCTATGGTGTCATTCTTGGAATCAACTAATAGGCAAGGATTGGGTTCCATGATGGGTCTCAATCAAGGAAACAAACATCCTTGAATCGGGATGGCATCCTAAAGTGCTCAAGTCATTCCCATACGAATCCAAGGTGATCTCGATTCAAACCACTCCTATAAATATTTCAAGGTCCATATGTATTATTAGGGTCCTTAAATTTAATTAATTTAATTAATTGGTCCATATAAAAATTATTCCATTTAACAATTCATAGGTTCATTCCTTGCCTCTCATACAAGTGACAAGCATTTCAAGCCATGAAACCTTTTAATCCATTCATAAGAGTCATAATCAGTTCATTAGGTTTATCCGATACCTTCCATAATAAGTGGGAAGGGGTGGTATGACATGAAATCAACCATCATTTACATTTCATAATTCCATGTCATATATATCATACTTACGATTTCCATTTCATAATTTATTAACCAATCAGAAGGACCTACCTTAGGCGGGTCAAGTTTGGATCAACATGGTTCTATACATTTCACAATTCAATTGGAATTTAATATAAAGAGGCTTACCATTAGTTTTATTAGGCTCAAGCACAACCAAACGATGGTTAAAAAGTGTCAGAACACTAGGAACTCAATTATGAGACATCACCCTACATGGGATGGATGACATTGTGGATATAACCACAAAAAATGACCAGAATATATGACATGGGTATTAAATAACAGTCCTCACGACTAAAAAAATGAAACATAAACTAAAAAGATGATACTCGATGAACTCGGCATGATGATACAACAATTTAATAAATGGTGAAAATTGGGGAATGAGTTATATACAACGTACCTCAAACTTGTATGACTCTCATTGTCTACTATCTGCCTCTAGTTCGACCGAAATTAGAGTATATCTAAATAAAAAATCATTTACCTGAAATTGGGTCATATGATCTTGCATCTAAATAGAATCGTTAATAGGAATAATAAAGATGAAATATTGAAAAGTAATCAAGAACATACCAATGGAGTTCTAATGAGATGAATGATGATCTATTTAGACTTCAGAAAGACTCTCGACATCAATTACTAGAACAAGATTCAAAAGGGATAAAAGGAGGGGAAATTGGGTATTCTATCTATAGGAAAATAAATATAAAATAAAGGATAGTTTTAAAAATTAACTTAAAGAAAAAAATCAAATTTATACCCAAACTTACACTGCACATGGTTTGGATTCACTGTTTGGCCAAACCGTGTGCAAATCATGCATGAGAAACTGTCAGAAGGTGAAAATGCGTGGTTTGACCACACGGTTAAGGAATCCATGTACCAACCTTGTGAAGTATCTCTGTTAAAATTGCAAACAATCTCACATGATCGTGTACCCAATTTCACATGGTTAGTTCAAACTGTGCACCCTATTCCAGCCCACAATCCAACCTCACATAGTTAAACAAACTGTGAAGCCTACCTCACATGGTTTTTACTAACTGCGTGACAACCTATTTTCTCCCAAAAAGCAGGGTTATGGGATCTGAACAATCCCCATACACCCCCAATACCTCTAACAACTCATTAGGCATCCACATTAGGTCCATAAATTAAAATTATAAAAAATTAAATGGATCTATAATTGAGTGAAAAATGGGTTCTTACAACTATCTAAACCTACAAATACCGAGTACATTTCATCTTATGAGGTAGCTAAGAAGCAGTTATTAAACACAAATTTTTTCCTATTCTTAGAATCACACCTAGTATGTAAATTTTTATCATAATGTAAATTATAATACTCTTACTATCCATGATGTAAAGTTTTGTT
The DNA here is from genome assembly GCA_963277665.1 of Viscum album. Taxonomy (NCBI): domain Eukaryota; kingdom Viridiplantae; phylum Streptophyta; class Magnoliopsida; order Santalales; family Viscaceae; genus Viscum; species Viscum album. The sequence continues at coordinate 1,024,019,408 of OY728157.1, forward strand.
AGTGGACAAAAGGAAATACACTTGTGATTTACATCTCTTGAGGAGTTACACTCAAGGAGATATGGTCACACATAGAAGAGTATCTATGTAGTGTAAACATGGAAGACCGTGAAAATAAAGTTGGGAATCATTAGAAACATGATTTCAATCATGTGAGAGATAACAAGGATAGTTAGCAAGTTGGATCTAGTGAAAGTGGGAGTGTTTTGAAAGAGGGTCCCCTAGACCCAAATTTATCAATACTTTTATATTACCATTTCATGAATACAGTGAGATATGCATGATGTAAACTTACAATTATAATTTATAAATTTTTATGTCTACTATTTAGTGGTAATGTTCATAGATTTATTGTTGTATCAATAGGTTATAGTAGATCCCACGCTATAATGGGAACCTCAAGATTCTATGAAATTAATCTTAAATATATGTCTTATGATTTAGATACATCAAACTGACTAGACAAAGTTGATATGAGTATCAAGTGATGGGGGATCATAAGAATTGAGACTTATTATCATGATGTATGCACTTGGTGATCTCTAATAGGTGAGATCATAAGGACGACCTATGAATAAGTACACCACATGTTCTTAGGTATCATTGGTTGTTCCTATCTATGAACATTTTTATTAGTATCCTGACTTGAGATTATTATCAATGTTTGATATTTGATCACAAAATTTGATTCAAGAAAAAAACCATCATAATGAAATTGTGGTAAGTTAACTCATGTTGGGTGCATCATTGGTGGTATGAAATTGGTTGAATGATCAAGGTTGTATTTTTCACTTTTGAGTTGAAGAAGTAAAATTTATCGGGCCTAGATTGATCAGGAAGGCATTACTTTCATAATTCCTTAGAAAAGGAATTCAAGACTAAATTATTCCAATTAGATAAAAAATAACAAATCAGGAATTTATGATGATATAAGTGTGCATCATTCTTTATGATATATCAATAGACAAAGAGATTATATTACATAGTGCGTGTTCATAGGTTGATTGTCATTAATACGACAACTCTTTATCTATTTAGGGGCCTTGATGAGTTTCTAGACTCTACTCTTGGTCTGTAAATATTATTAACTTCTATCGATATATGATCCTAGATGGTCATATATAATATCATATTCAAGAATCTATCATATTCTAGTGAATCGGTATATAGGAAATGGTGGGCCCTGCTACAGGGTCTTATAATTGTCCAAATTATTGATCACCAATAAATAAATAAATTCATTATCATTAAAGTAAAGAATAATTGGGTTAAATTTATTTATTAAAATTATTCACCAAGTATTTAGTGAATACAAGAAAAAATATTATACGAATGAATATTATTTTAATATTCAGGGTTCGTTTAATATTAGAAAGAATTATGAGTTGAGTTAAATTACTCGATTTTATCACATAATATATTAAATATATATACTGGTACGCTATAAAATATAAATAATATTTATGATGTATTTTAGTTCTTCATAATTATTTATTTATGGATTATTTAGAAGATGTTATCATTCCGAGTTTTGGGAAACCCTTTTTAGGTATTTTCTCAATCAACTATTTAAGGAGAGATGACCTCATTTTTTGCACTGTACATTCCAATAGAATGATAAAATCTATCTTCTATCATCTTTTAAATAGAGAAAGTATCTATATAATCACTGATCCAAATGTCCCTTTAATGGATCGAAGGGAAGGGATTGAGATGATTGTTGTGACACTGAAGATTTTATCAGAGCTCCACTCTATCACCTGAAATTCATTGAATGAAAATTTCACAGATTCTTAGATCATGGGTGGACTATCTAGAGGGTTTTTGATTTGAATCCTTCAAGAAACTTTTTCCGATGATAGGATAAAAAAGAACAAGCTATGGTTCAGAATGAGGTACAAGTTCTAATTTATTTTTGTGTTTAGAATAATTCTCGTGAGATCCTTGAACCTTACATGGGATCAGATCACTAGATATGACAATTTTCATCATCCCAGTGATAAAAATTCTTAAATCCCCAAACTACCATCTTCTGCTACATTCCCTAGTACATTCAGAGAGAAATAGAGGAAGAAAGAGTCTATTGAGTTTAATAGAAAAACCTACAGGCGTTCTTCATTGAGAAATAATTCTCTAGGGAGGAGAATGTTGTGAACAATGATTAACCTCTAACAATTATCACAATTTAATATTTATAGGCTCAGATTTAGGGTTTCATATTTATTATTTGAATTAAGGCCCTTAATAATATGTTAAAACCATAGGTACCTCATGTCATGTAGTAAAATAATATGATTGTTTTATTTTATGGTTCGTGCGAACTCGCATAATAATAAAAATTTATTTTACAATATTGTAAATAAATATTTTTCACTAGAAACAAATATGGTTCTCTCATCCTCTTTAACATTTATTTAACTATCAATTAAACATTTAAATAAATATCACTCAATAAAGCAATAAATAAATATTCTAGTCACAATATGATGAATTCATATTTATTTAATATTTTCAAAATAAAATATATTATTTATTTAATAAGTAAATAATTATTTATTACCTTGTTAATATCAAGAGATAAATAAATATTATATATTCAAATAATTAAACAATTACCTCATGAATAAATATTATTTAACATTTTTGATCAATTAATTAAACTTGAATAAATATTTTTTCTCAGTCCAGAGAATAATATTTATTAGAGTTAAATATAAATAGTATTTAATTGAGATAAACAAAAACATTATGTGTCTGAAATTTTATACCACTTCCTCAATGTAATTATGAGGTCTTTCCTAAAGTCCAAAATTAATTTCTAGTCATAATGACAACAATCACATACAAAATCTCATTGGGTAATATAATCTATTTTTTTATGATATCTCATCAAACTGGTTGCACACCCATGTCATTTACCTATATGTTTGATACATCTTTCTTTAGTTATCTGAAATAAACAATTCATTACACCATGAAAAAGGAATTTAATGTGATGGTTTCATTTTAATAAAAGGGACAAGATATCAACTTCCATTAATATGGAGGGGACAATTTTTTCCTCAACTTATTTATTAATAACATATCATCTGTGACATGGTCAATGTACTATACTTCCCTCAAAGATATGGAAACAAGATTTTAGTCAATACATCAAAGTTCGTGAGCCATGACATGAATTAATAATAATATTAAATTCTATTGATCATTAAAAACACTAGTAGACAGGAATATCCAATGACATGCTAACATATGGAATTCATAATGGAGGGTCTGTTCTCATAATATATCATCCTTAAGATTACCAATTGATATCTTCATGTGATCGAGTCTCATCCATTTATGGGTACTTACTCTTGAAATTCAACATACCATGTGTCTCATTATAGAATATTATTTTACTGTAGAATAATATTTAAGAATATCATTATAGAACTTTAAGATTGTCATCATAGCATGGAACAACTACGAAATTTTCAGTGCAATGGATATTCAAGGACATTATCAAATAAATGTTACATAGAATAATAATCAATATACAGTAAGGTATTTATTAAAATTAAAATTCATGAATATACATGAAATATAAAGTAAAAATTAGTTGTATCTAGGTAATAAACTCCTACAGAATCTCACTGGAACTAAATACAAATTCTAGTGGCTAGTTAGTTTTCACATGTTAAACATGATTTTGCTGAGTATGGCTATAGTTTTTGGGCCTACCATATTTTTATGGTCAGGGTTAGTATTTCCACATGCCTGTGTGGAGAATCTTCTTACTAAGACATCACTAAATTGAGAAAATCTCTCAATTAGTGATATTACCGAGTATCTACTTCGTTTTCCCTTTATATAATTCTAACATCTTGATTAATTCCATAGGAAATTATTATCATAATAATGATAAAACACTATCTTCTGGTATAACCAAATGTTGGAACAAGGCATTTCTAAAAAAATTCTTGAGATTCATCAGAAGCTATAACATACTCGAATATTGTCTATATAGAAACCACCAGTTGTAATAAGTTTTCCTTTCATATTACCATATCCTTACTATGATACTAGATCAAATAAAACTATATGAACACAAATATTCTATTCTCTTGATCACTAGTAACCCCACTTCTCTAAATACCAGGAACTCATCCAAATCTACCTTTTCAAGTACTATTGGATAAATATATCTTCAATTCAGTGCAATTATATTGTATTTGTTTAATATTCCCCTATTATGCATCATTCATCAATAACATCAAACAAAAATATATGTCATGCCATGTGAGAAAAATTCTTATCATTAAGCTTGTGATTTTTTAATCTCAATAATCACTTCCTATATCCCTATACATTGTACTGGAAAGATTATATTTCCATAACAATTAGGTATTGAATTATTTAAACTGGTATTTTTTTTCAATATATTACCATGAAAAGATTTAGAAAACCCATGGAACTATTTTGTACATCTTGTTCCCTAGAACATAGTTTCTACTTTAAGTCTTTATTGTAGAAATTCATTCCTTGGTCTTAAAAAACAATCAATACATTACATTTGTTTTTCATATGTTATCAATATATCTATCTTTAAAACTTATATCACTCTCACTAACCCATTGGAGACATATGTCAATCCTTCATTTCCAAATGAATATTCTATGATCATTATGAATGACTTTATCCATAAATTAAATATGTAAATTGTATATTTATTGAAATTTATTAATGTCACCAATCCTTTATAATCCTCCACATAGAAATTTAATTCAATATCTCCTTTTTTCATCATATAGACATATTGTGTAATGTTTACTCCAAATTAGGTGGCCTTGAGAATCAATAACCTAATGTTACAATCATAAAAGTTTTATTTGACAAGTAGAATTCAAAAGGATTTTAGTCGTGATGATTGGTGTATAGGTTTTGTTATATACTAAACCTTTTAATAATAAATAAATATTTTTTAGTACAATATTATACCATCCATGTATAGTTTCTCTTTATACTCACCATCAGTATCAAGTCTTAAAAAATTCAAAATATGGAGCCCCTGCATCTTGATACATGGAATCTGTTACTTGAATTCATACATACTTTTCAACCTTACCATGTTTCCATTTACTATTTATTTTTAGGAATATTCATTATGAAAGAATAATATATGTATCATACACCATGGTAAACCTAAACAACCTCTTTGGTTATGAATCCCTACACAATATTTGTCTATGGAACTACTCTTCCAACCGAGCTTAGTGGAGTCCATTATTCCTATGTCAACTCATGTGAATATAGATCCTTAACCCATAGATGTTAAATACACTCCCATTATCATTAAAGAGAAAATTTTACCTTTATATAAACATAGTTGGTCTTGACTTGATGTTAATATCCATAGTGGTTATAGGTTTATTAACTGAGATTCACTAATGGTTTTGATGTTCGTTTGTAGCAAAAACCAGTTTTTAACAAACAGTTCCATTGTGACCTAATATATTTTTATTATATTGTAATTTATATGATATCCATAAGTTAATATTGTTGGTTTATGGTTAGTTTTGTCACTCTTATTTTCAATACATAAAATAATCATCATTAATATCCCTTTTACCACCATCACTATATTGATGTATATAAAGAAATATGAGTTTATAAATACATTAACTTCACATGTATGATCAATTATTAATATAAAAATATTCTATTAGACAAGACATCTTGGGGGTTCTTCTATCATTACCAAGTGCACTCATTTACTTCACATAGCATTTCAATTTTTTAAAAGTAATCTCAATGAGTATACGAATATACCTCAAGATTTAAAATAGTATGTATGGATTTATAAACTCTTTCTATAATTTTTTAGAGTACATTTAATCCTAAAATTTTCTTTGTCTTGAAGCTTGTTTGTATACCTATTGTTTTAGATCGTAAGAGAAAAAACAATTTCATAGGTATTAACAGGTCTAATGCATTATGTTTTATTTGAAAAAGATTTACCTATTCCATAATCAGGTAAGATTTTTATATTTTATATTCATTATTAATTTAAACGGATATCTATGATTCAAGAGTTACTAAACTATTAGTTTAGCATGAAGTTCAATAAAAATATTTATTCCAAATATAAAATAATGTCATGTTGTGTCTAGTTGGACACTAAGATAAATGTTTTAGTAACACTTATTATAAACTCAAATCAATCCATTATAGAAATTCAGAATTTGTGTCTTCTTACTACTTACAAAGATATTAACCATTCTAAACCTCTGGGATAATATACCTTAGTTCTTATAATATTTTAAGAATCTCTTAATTCATAAATGAGAATATATGTAAAACATATTGTATTTAATTCCCAATAAGTCCAATAGAAATATTATATTCAATGATGAATGCTATAGAATTTTATAACTACTTTTAAATTAATACAATTCTTTCAATAACCATTTCATTCCACATGAAAATTAAATAACTTCTTGTTCATTTATTTCCCTTTTAATCTTTGTCTCTTTGAATAATGTCATAAAGAAACCTTTGAATCTGAAATGACCATGGTAATATCAACCATGTCATTTCCTTTATTAATAAGGGATAAGGGAACAAGGTCCATCTGAAAATTATATGTATGGCTAAGCATAGTCAAATGAATCCTGTGTGATTTATCCATATTGTTCATCTAGTTTTTGATGAATATGTATAACCATGGTAGTGAGGATGATAATATGAGATTAATGGATAATTTCTTATCCAAATTAAAGCTCAATATTTCGAACTTATCATTGTATTATATCATTTTTAAGTCACTATCACAAACTAGTTGGACTTATTTCAGTTTACACTAATTAAGTGTAGTGAAAATATCATTTATCTAAAGTCATTATTTTTATCTTTTCAGATTAAGGAGATAAGACTTCATGGTGTAAAAATTCATTTCTTTTTGTTGAATTATGTTCTATCTAGACATAACTAATAGTATTATACAATAAACATAAGAATAATCCTTTATAAATATCGTATAGAAATCCTTCTCATTATTTCACACTTAATAATGTAGAAAATCTGGAATAGGGATTCCAACACATAGTACAAATTCTTTGATAGTAAAGTAGTGTAAAACATGTATTTCACTATTCAAATTTTTTATTTGTGAGGACATTCCCTGAGTTAAGGAATGATCACAATGTTTTCATGGGTTTTCTGGCCATTTTTACAATAATTAAAATAGATATATTAATAATTTATTACAAGATAAGTACGATTAAATAATTTGATTATTTTATTAATTATTACACTATTTTATCAATTCTTAATAAACCTCACCATTGAACTCATAATTTACTATCACATCAACATTCTAGTGGATATGGCCCTTATTTCCCTTCTTATAAATCTATCAAGGGTCTGATCAATTACTCAAAGGTATTTAGGTAGGTGGTGTTTTTAACTGCGAACCTAAAACTCCTAGATATCTTGAGTGGACTCCCCAATCCTAAAATCTAGACTCATATTTTCTCAATAGTTTCATCCAAAATACTTGAGTCTAGAAAGGTATGCTCTTGATATCATCTTGGATAAATTAACCCAAAACAATTAATAAAATTCCGAAATAAAAGTATGTGTCTTGATAAGGGTTAGTCAAACACATAGTTTTATGGTTTCATTCTAAATCTAGTAATGGAAGACTTGGTGTGACTTAATATTTTGGTTGAGGGATTTTTTTATTAATTATGAATATTTTTTTATTTTATCAATTTACATGTCTTGTTATTATTAAGTGAATTTTATAAAAGTGATTGACTATGTGTCGATAAAATATTTATACATTTTTCATTTATTTTAATTTCATTATTGCCCATTAATCCATTTATTTGTTTGATTTAAATATAGAATCCATAAAATAAACCATGAAACATATCGAAATATGATAAATAATACATGAAATTATCATGAGTTTAAACTAATAGTTTACTTATTGACAGAACAATAAATAGACCATTAAAAATAGTTAAAAAAACTCCTTGAGCCAGTTTGGGATCAATTTTTCAGTATTTCCCCCCTGTCCTATGTATCTCATTGATTTGGTTTCATATTATCTTCATTTTAAACTAACTCCTTGGGTATGGGATCTCCATACTCATAATGATTTTAGTTTACTAATAGGTGAAGAGAACCAAAAAAAGGGGGTTTACATAAAAGAAACCAAGGGCACACAAGCCTGTACATTATGTGATAGGGATGAATTACAAACCATCAATTTAATTTAATAAAATAATTGAAAAATACCATTACAATAATTAAATTAAAACAATACATGCTCATACATAGGTCAATCTAATCTCATGACAATCTACTTGTGAAACGAATTCATATTTAAAATAACCGACTAACATTCATTTTGATTCATTATTTTATTAAGATAAAACACACATGAATAAATCAGATTAATTATTTGATAAATCTATTAATTCATTTTATCTTAATCTCTATCCAATTTATCCTGTAGATAGTCTTCTGCTATCATTTTAAATGAATTAAATAAAATTTTTTATAAATCATACAACTTCTACATCGAGGAAATATGTCGTATAATCCTTTGAACAACTCAGCATAGTCCTTTTTGTATATGTTTCACTCAAATGAAATATTACATACACGACATGTGATGTAAATTTATGACGTGTACTATCAATAAATGACACACTGGACACAAAAAAATTATGTTGTGTATACTGATTTAATACACATAGATTATATTGTATGTAACGATCACACAAGACATGTTGTTCCAAATTTTATGTTGAAATCAATTAAGTATTTAATATCATATAAAACCTATCATATGGCATGTATGTGTCAGTAAATGACACATGAAATATATAATTATGAGGTTTATGGGGTAATAATTTTTTTAAATTTTCTCATGTAAATTAATTTAAGCATCATATAGTATGAGTTGGCATGTATTCTTCATAAAAAAGTTTGAATTAATTGTGTCACATGAATTTAACTACACCATGTGTTAATTAATTACATGACATATAAAATAATTACATCAAATGTGAGTTAATTACATGATGTATGTATGGGATTAGATTTCTAGGAACCCACCCTTTACATTTTGTCAAGGATTGGTGTCATTGAGAGGGAGTGTGGATATGTTTAAAAGGTCAAGGAGGTGTTCTTTCCATTCAAAGGGTCACCATGCCTATGGTGGAGAGCATGGTGCTGGCCATTTTATCCCATATCAAGCTCTTAGGTAAAATAGGCTAGGAAAAATGGTTAGGTCAGGGCATGGCCTTAAGCGAGGAGAATTATGGGATCTCCTTATGAAAAAAACCATAGATATCTCACCACACCCATAGTGGAGGCCATAGTGAGGGAACACAACAAATAACATGGAAACACTCCCTAGTAGATGTCGTGTTGGATAGTGAGTTTGAGGCCACCATGGTCATGGTGACGGTCGAGCTGGATTTTTAATGCCTTAAATGGCTGACGATCTTCAGGGATTATGAACAATTAAAAGGGTAAACACATGAACTTTTAATAGGGATATTTAATGTGGTTTTAATTCATCATTTACTTTATTAACCAATCCACACTCCTATCCTAATTATTTCTTTGATTTCTAGATGCTTTGGATGAACCTAGGACATGGTTGGGTAGTTTTATCATATTGAGGTTTAGTTGATAGAAAATTTTATTAGTAAACTGTTAGTTATACCCCCTAGTAACCCTTTGATAATCTCCTTTAGGATTGAAACTCATAGATCATGGAGGATCGAGTTATTTTGAATTAATGTACCTTCTCCAATTCTTCCTCCTTATGTTATTCATTTTGTACAGATATTCGTTACAGAAATCGCTTCAGTTTTGAGAAGAGATATGAGCATGATTTGTGAGAGTCTTATGGATATCAGGTTTCAAAGTGTTCTCCTTCGACTTGGTGGTGTTTCCTTTGGTGGTGGTTGATCCTCAACCATACGTTCTTTCTCAAGGAACATTGAAATTCTAAATTAAGATAAGAGATTCATTTTTATCCTTGTTTTAAGTACAATCATAAAGTATCACGATTTATATCATTGTATAATGTATTAATTAAACTTAATGGATATCAAAACCAGAAATAACGATTTGGTTATGGTTGTAATGATCACATGAATTTATTCCATGTTAACAATTTTTCTCTTGAATTTATAGATATTATGTTATATATTGTTTATTTAATGGTTCAAAATGTTTTTTGTGTTTGATAATTGGATAAATAACATAAAGATGGCAATTATTATTGACTAATAATAGTGGAATGTTTAATTGTTGTTGTTATTCTTTATAATTATAAAAAATAGAAGTTATGCTAGGAACATGTTTAAATAATTCATAGCTATTTATAGGTGATATCTTATGTTTTCTGTGTTTTTAATCTGTGATAAATGAATTTGTTAATTAAAGATGATAAAATATTGTTTGTTTTTGAAAGATAATTTCTTAGGGTCGAGTGATCTCATTTTCTTATGAAGGCCAAATTCCTTAGTTCTTAGGCCTAGATTCTTTGTTAACTATTTGTTACTTCTTTCTGCCTTGTCTATTTTCTATAGATGAGGATACTTGTTATGCAGCTTGATGTAAGCCTGTGATACTTGATTGTTCGATGAGAAATGGTCAGAAAAACCTGGGTTTGTAGTAGTGGTCGGTGCCTATGATGACCAAATGAATGGCGATAGGCACAATGGTGTCAATGATGACACTGAGACTGATGGAATGGGTTGAAGCTAGAATTTACCATTGTTTTTAGGATAAAATATCATATGTTTTCTTGATAATGAATATTATTTAATGATCAGATTACCAGGTTTCTCATTCCTATATTCCTTTTTCCACTGCTTGAAACAACTGTTTGTACTTTTTTATGCATCTTTTATGATGTCTTAATATGAGTCATAGAATACCTAGAATTATGGATCGTTGAATACCACCTCTTTTCCCACTCTCTTATCCTGATAATTTTATGTGCTGGTATGCACGGTGGTTATCTTTCCCATATATGTGTATAAATGGTTATAATGGATTATTGTTATTTCACACACATGTATATCTAGATATAATATCCTAAAGATTATTATAGGCATGTTGTTGATGTGATGTGTTGTCTTGAGGTATAATACATAACGTATGAGCTATAGTGGATCCCAAAAACTACTTGGTGACTATCTGAGGATGTGATGTTGATGGTGAGATGATGTGATTCATGGGGTTCATGTTATGCTATAATTTCCCAGAGGTTTTCAAGAAATATATTTTATTGTAGAGATATGGCTCATGATGTGAAATGTTAGGGAAAAGTGGTAATCTAGTGGAGAAGTGGTTGATGGTGAGAGAGCCATGAACATGAAGGATATCAACCTCATTACCTCAAACTACATGCATTACCCCCACCATATATCACATCATATCACTACCTCGTCATATCACATCTCTCCAGAAGACACATAACTTCTAAAGGAAGAGTGGGGAAGAGGAATAGTGGGTAGCTATCCATTCATATCAACACCATTCTGGATGTTAGGGAAAATGCATAGAGCCCAGAACTTCTGAGTTCTAGCAGGGTTATCTAACATGGGTGGGGCGCATATAGAATTAACATAAACATAAATGATATATAGATAACACACAACACCCAACCAATGGGTTCACAAAAACTGAAATAGCACACGCCACATCACCACCACCATACCACACACAAACCATCACAACCATTTCCACTACTATATGAAACACCACCCAACCACCACACGAGCTACACACCATTTCCCACATTCAATTAAAAGTTTCAAAATTTTCTAGAATTATCAATTTCCCAAAAACATTCAATTAATAAATCACTTTTTTCACTTTTACAACACATATCAATGACACCCATTCATATTTATTTTATTTTTCATCTTCATTTATATCAGGAAACTATCATATCCACACCCCACAATAACAGGCCCAACTCACACAAATGCCACTAAAGCACCACACATCTACTATCATGACCCACCCCCAATGTTTACCCCTAATGGGTAAAGAATGAGGCAAGGGGATATGGTGACTACCAAAGTCCCTCCTCCAGTAGGTCCCAGGTTGGCGACTACCACTGAGGGTATAATAAACATATATATGGGTGGAATTACCCTCTAAGAGAATATGTGGAAGAGAGATAATATGGATACACCTATCAACACCTACTCATATATATATATATATATAAATAAATCCAAAGTGTAAACATGAAATTTCATATAGTACTATAAAAACATAAAGGAAAACTAAAAGTACTAAAAAGTAAATAAGGAAATGACCATGAACCCCAGAAAAATCCTACAAAACCACATGATAGAAATATTCAGCACGATCTCTGACCTCCTCTAGCTAACTTGAAAAAAAGTTTATATATATGTATGGTGAGCATAATAATATACTAAGTAGTTCCTCCATGTATCTTCTCATAAAAAATATAAAGAAGGATTGATAAATCATAATGAAAAATAGTGAAACAAACTCATCAACTAAACAAGTATAATAAGTTCTCTGCTTCACCATGGCTAACTATCCCCATGTATCACATAAAAGAGAGCATCATCAAGGGTATCCTACTCCCTATTCACCATTGGTTTTCCTCTTTCCCCCAATGTTTCACATCATGAGCCATCTGTATCCAAAAAAAGACATCCTAAACACACTTGGTCAAGGAATCACAACATGAACCAAAAAAAAATCTCATATTACTTTTATCATACATCAAGTAATGTACCTCAAGCTATCACACCCTATACACCGAGTAAGTACCTCAAACTAGCACAACCTACACATGTCAGATATATAATAATCCTATGAATACTATAAATGTGGATACATGTGTGTGAATAACCATAATCCATTATAAACATCTACACACATATATGGGAAAAATAACCATCGTTCATACCAACATATATAACTACCAAGAGAAGAGAGTGGGACCAAAGGGGATAGCTAGTCATCCATCCTCCAACCATGATGTTGTGGAAAACACCCTCCTATATTCCACTCTCTGTCAGTCACCCAAACCGACATGGTTGGGGTAGCATATGAAATGACATAATATACAAGATATAATATATCTCACAACCATACTATGGGAATAACCTAGTTTAAGACTCAACTGCACAAAACATTTCTCAAACTCCCAATTTATACTATTAAGACTAGATATTCTATAAGAACACATGAATTTAAAAGGGATACATTAATTTATTCTTTTCTTTTTTTAATTTCCTTCCATTAATTAATTATTATCTTTAAATTATCCATAAAAATTATTCTAGGATACATTCATTAACCAACAATGTGAAGTCCATGCCCTTCAGGAATAATTAAAACCGAGTCCATGGTTTCTCCAGATTAACATCTTTTTAGCATTTCGATTCCCTGAACACCAACCTCATGGGATAATTTATTTATTAAACAAAAGTTTCTATAATAAAGGTACTCTAAGAAAACCATCCTAAGCTAATAGTAAGTGGAAACATGAAACCAATCACATCCATTTACCTCAAGTAGCAGGGAAAGGAATGAATATAAAACAAACAACCGAACTATCAGCCATTAAACAAATTTCTTTTAAACAAGCATCCTACTTTATCACATCAATGGGTAATCCCAACCTCATCCCATTCAATAATCTCTGGTGTCATCCCTGACACCCACATGCATATTAATATTCATTTCTCCATCAAATCCATTAACCACTACCACATCATATGGACCTCTATTCCCACATCACACCAACTATCCTAGGTTTATCCATCTCAGGCTCATATAACATATGGCCTCCCCGCCCCATATCACATCACATAACGAATATAACATCTAGATACATCACAATAGTTTCAAGAAACCAGAAAGCACAACCAAATAGGAAATCTAGGTCCTAAAAGAAGGAATCCAACCTTTACACATAAACATGCTCTCATAGCTCCAAAATTTTAAGAACATGGCCTTCTCAAGTAAACAGACAACTCAGGCCCTAACAATTATCTTTATGAAACAACAAGTTTTTATACATTCTTGAATTAATGATTCATTATTCATAGGTTCCAACTATGGGAAACCTATGGCATCAAGCTATAACAAGATACTAAATTAATTAAGAAAATAATTTAAACATCCTTCCCAACATAAATTTTAGATTAAAAAATCTTTTGGAATTACAATTTATTAACTTCTCTTTAATTATTTTCATCAAATAGCATTAACATTATTCAATTTTTTATCAAATTCCATCAAAAAATGGAATTACATATTCAATTAAATAGGAATACTCAGATCAATTTTATCATTATCAAATTACAATAAACACCATATTCATTAAACATGCCACTTTATTCTCTAACCAATTAATTATCAATTAATTTTAGCTTTACATTTTTACCATGTTCCATCATGAAAAACATTCTAAAGCATAACATCATGCTACATAAGCATAGAATAGATCACATAGTATCTCGAAAATCAAGAGGTGATATATTATCATGGTAGATATGTATGTCCATTTTATGAAAGTAGAAAAAATCTACAGGTGTTCAATTCCATGCAACCAAATTACTCACATAGCTGATCCATGTAGCTGATCGATCACATATCCAATTCACATAGTAGGTCCATCTATATTGCCAGTTCATATATGTAGTTGTTCCAGCCATCTAGTCCATTCACATAGTTGATCCATCCACGTTGTCAATCCACCCATGTAGCCGATCACTCATATAGCCAATCCACATAACTGATCTACATAGACAATCCATACCCATAGCCGATTCATCACTATAATTGATCTATCCATGTAGCCAATCTCATATATCTGATATCTCCATGTCATTGATGGATCCTCATAACCAATTTTATTGAACATGAATTGTGCTCTTTCTCAAGCTGTGAACCACACACTCACAACATGAAACCCTTACACCTCATGAATCCAACCTATTTCCATTTTTTATATCCAAACATGTCCAGAACTACTCAAATCCTCCTCTAAGATCCATGGGATTTAGAAACAAAGGGATGGATTAGATATATCCATTACCTTATATAATATAGCTCTAAAACAATTCATATCCTCAAGATTCCAAAACCAAACCTAGAGAGAAAATGAAAAGGGGTCATTTGAAAAGCCACCCCCATGAGAAACCTCTAAAAGATCTTTACATCACAATATCTCAATAACCTCATCAAAGGAAACAAGTGTAAAACAATGAAACAACAACAACCTTCTCCTAAAAACACTCTAGGGGGAGATTTATCTCAAACGAGAGCAAGGTTACCAATAAGAAATAAGAAGTAACCATCTCATAAACCAAAAAGGACAATATCTACAAAACATAAGTTACAAGAGAATATATAAACATCAAATATCATGGGGTACTGAGTACACATATGTGAGTCACTTTATCAGGTACTCTCCTCCATGCCACCATTCCACCACAAGACATGAACCAAGGGAATATCATGCTTGTGCAACACCTCATCCCAATGGTCCTAGATCACTATAATCCACTCCTTGAACGTCGAATCATCATCAACATCAATATCACCCAAATTGATGGAATGAGAGTCATAATGAAGATAATTATGGAGCTACAACACATTAAAAACATCATATATACTGCTCATCTTTAGGGGAGTGCTATCTGATACACCATGACTCCAACATGATCAAACACCTTGAAAGGCCCAACAAACTGAGGAGAAATATTACTCCTATGAACAAACCTTCACTTCCCATGTCAAGGAGTCACCTTCATGAATAATTGATCTCCAAAATCGAAATCTAGTAGTCTCCTCCTAAGATCGAAATAGTATTTATAATTATCCTACAATTATTTCATCCTCTAATGAATTACCTATACCATTAATGTAATATTATGTACTAGTTATGGCTTGATAATTACTTCCTCTCTGACCCTATTATATTATAGTGGATAATAGAAAGGTTTTCTATACAAATATACAAAATAATTTATACCAAAAGTGGATTGAAAAATACTTTTTATAAAAAATAAATGAAGGATAGATGCCTCATCGACTAACCTCCAAAATTTAGGACACACGAATACAACACATCTTTAAGAGTCTAGATGACATGCTCTGTCTGACCGTCCGTCCGTGGATGAAAATCAGCATTAAGGCATAACTAATCCAACAAAATTAAGGAGAAAACTCGACAACCTGGAGTTAAAACAAGGATCTCAATTAGATATTAATGTCCTCAAGAATTCATGGATTTTCACCCCCTCCTTCAGATACTACCTTGGAAAAATCTCCAATGATCTTGACTCCCCGATCACTATAATTTTTTTTGATTTTGTCAAATGATCCACTATCACCCATATAGCATCACAACCTCCCTGATCTTGAGGTAAAACTGGGAATGAAGTCCATAAATATGTACACCTACTTCCATTTGGGGACATCTAATAGTTTTAGAAAACTGCCAAGAACATGGTGCTTGACATTCACCTTCTAGAAGACCAAACATAGAGAAACATACTCTACAGTTTTACACTTCAACCCAGGCCACCAAAATTGACCACTTAAGGATTGGTACATCTTTGTCACACCAGGATGTACCACCAAAGGATAACTATAGAACTCATGTAGAACTATCTAATGAATCACTAATGGATTGAAAAGACTTCCCTATAAAAATACCTAGTGTTTTCCATCCTTAGACCAACCATCAAGGGCATCATAAAAAAAACTAAGTCTCTTCTTACCTCCACCTCAAAATCCACTAGGACTCCACCACTTTCTGAACTATAGATGACTCCACCTTTTTTTGGGAAATAAATCATCTTCCTCCAACCTCTCCCATATGTAACGCCCCGACCCCAGTTGCCTAGAGTCGGTGCATTAATTACATAACATTGGCATGATCACAAGAAAGATCAAATCTCGAAAGACCGATTGGTTTAGTAGCCTTGGAAACACTAGATATAATCATAAAGTTTTACATTACATTTCAAAGTGAAAAACTACTACAACAACAAAGTCTTCATATCCACACTATTAACCCCTCATAATATCCCTGCAAGTCATTCATAATTTACTTCTTCACTACCTGGGAAAAATAAAACATAGAAAAGGGGTTAGCTCAAATGCCCAGTAAGGATAACAATATAGCCGAACTTTCAAAATAAGCATAAACATTTAAGGCAATGAATTACTAAAACAAAAGCCTTTTAAAATTGAACTTCAACATAGTATGGCAAAAGTAAAATGAAATAATGCCATTTACTTGTTCACATGGATATTCTACTAATCGAATAATCACATGCAATATCAATAACCACTTTCATAATGTTGGAATGCATAATGCCAGACTATCATAACCACATAGCCAAGGCCTCGTGCCAAGACTACAAATAAGATTTTGTCAAGGCCTTGTGCCAAGACACTAGTTTGTCTCATGAGACCTACCGATGCATCGAGGAGCTATAGCGGGCTCCACCCGTCACTTATTAAGTCCAATGCATTCCCATATGAAAAGGTTTAAACATAACATAAACATTCGTATTAAAACTAGCATACGAAATGTCAATACTTTCACAATAAACTATGAATGGTATAAAAATAGCACATCCACAGTCAAACATATCACAAAACCTTCAATACAATATAGAAGTTTTGTATCATAATAAATCAACTTCAAATAATCTTAAAATCCATCAAAGGATGTTGACATAGATGAAATCAAAATTCTTTTTAAAGAAATATCTCCTTTTATTTTGAAATCATTTAAGATCCATATAAAATAAAACATTTTCTTTGAAAATATTCTTATAATCTTGTATGGGAAGCTTCGACGATTTTACAACGGCGGAAAGTAATCGCACCCGCCGTATAAGTTAAAAAAAACATTCTTACCTCAATTCTGTCGAAAAGGTTAAAAAGGACCTTGTTTTGAAAACGACGGAAAGATTCCTTTATAAACCTCTTATAAAAAGTCAAACAAGGGTATAAATGACTTTAACCCATATTCTTGTAAATAGTAAAAATGTTTTGAAATACATTTCGAAGAAACATGGATGTGGATGATAATGAGATCCCAGTAGATTATTACGTATAATACAACCTCGGATAATGAAGAGATTGTGAAATAACCCTTACCTTGTACTTTTCCTTGGTTGTGGTAGGTTAACCTCCTGTATAATGGTGAAATAATTGTTATTAAATTATACAAGAATCATATACATTAATATGATATCATATATGATCTTTTAATATTGATTTGATAATAATATCTTAGTATTATCGTTGTTTCGGGTGTTAACTTACTTGTTTTCTTTCATATGTTTTGTTACGTAAGACATGTTTGTAAAGGATAGGTTGTATATTATTCATATCCAGAATGATATCAAGTCCTTAAACATCATTTTTAAATCATAAAATGATAATTACGCTTTAATGGTTACGATGGAGAATGAATCTCATCGCGTTCGTGGAGACGGTAGTCCGTACGTACGCACGAGCGACAATATCATTCTTTTGATATTAAAATAATATATAAATGGATGGTATATCATATATACAGAATCATTAACATGTTATATTTATTATTTACATGAGTTACACATCATTATTATACCCATCCAAATAATATTATATTGAATAACAATTACACCACGACGTGGAGACGGTAAGCCGTACGTACACACGTATGGTGACATGTTATTCAAAGGGTGGATAGAATACTGAATATGATTGTACCATATTTATAATAACATCACAGTATATGTGAGATACTGGAGTTATTATTTCAGAATGGTAAGAACAAAGGAAGAAGAAGTGGAAGAAGAAATGAACTTAGAAAAGGGTGGTGAGATCATTACCTCTTCTTCGGGTTCTTCCTTTTGATTTGATCAAAAGGGCTCCTTAGGTTGGCTTTCTGATCAAACTAAGGCCTCTAGGTTGTATTGAGGGATGTTGGGAGAGTATTTGGGCAGAGTTTGGCCGATCCAAAAGGCTTTAGAGGTGTGAAGAAATGAGAAGGAGGAGTGCCCTTTTATAAGAGGGGTGAGGGGCACCTTTGGAAAAGCTAGAAATATTAATTTATAATAAATTCATATTCGGTTTCTAAAGGCTCCAAAGTTGACTATTCAAAGGATGTGGTGGGGATAGGTCGAAAACAACTCATCCAATAGAATTTAGACAGGTTTGGGTACTTATATTAACCTTATCTTTAAGTATTAACTCTAAGTTAATTAGTTTCACTTTTACAATGTCTCTTTGTATTTTTATATAATATGGTTAATAAACTTACTATATACATCCAAGCGACCCCCAAGTGGTCCATTAATGATTAACCTATCATAATATAAGTCTCTTGTCCGAACCTTAGATTTTTAGGAATTTAATATCAATTAATAATATAATATTTGTTTTAAGAACTCTTTTATGTCAATTTTGACACTATTCAATAGTTGATTTTTGTGAAACTCATAACAGATTGATTACTTCGAACAAAGTCCATTAAATCAATCCTAATATATCATATTAGCCTAGAAAATTAGTTTAATTCATTAAAAGTTTCATATTATATTTATTTGGGTATTTATAATATCAATTATTTTAATTTTTCACTATTATAGTAATTACTGCATCATCATTGTGTCATAAATAAAATAAATTATTTAATGTATAAAAATTATAAATAAAATAGAATTATGTAGGAAATCTTTTTAGCTTTCTAATTAATATTTATAATATAAAATCCAACATGTATAACCCTATGTAAAAATTGTTCTTTTAAAAGATGTAAGCTTATGCCATTTTTGTATTCATTTTAACTTAATTAAAATAAAGTGTCATTATCACTCACAAGTGGATCCATGGGGTCCCAAAATAGACCCAAAGATGCCCCTGGTCGACCATGTATCAACCAATAGGGTTAAGACACGTTTTAGGGTAATTTAGTATTATTATAATATTATTTTTTAACCCTTATTTACCGGATGTACCCTTTAACCATGGTAAATAAAATATTTACCGCAGTAATTATTCAAAATGTCTAAAAATAAAAGTTACCTATTTACAAAATTTGAACATCCTGATTCCAAATATGGAATCCATTTTTCTAAATTCAAAACACAGAAGTGGCAGAAATTAATTTAAAATTAATTCCCGCTGTCAAAACAAAAAGCGTGTTTTTAAGAGATAATAACTATCAAAAGATTGACACTTGTTTATGTTCGGTTTAATTGTAAAATTATGTCCAATGAACAACATTATATTAAGTGGTAAAAATATATTCTAAATATACTTTAAAACCACTCAAATTAATAATTTATCACTATTAATTATTTTGATTAAAAAAGTTGTTTTTAATTAAAATTTAGTAATTTTCACTATTCATCAAAATATTAAAGTTATCCGAAAGTACCAAAATTTCACCTTAGGCTAAATTTGATATTCCGAATCCAAAAATGAAGTCCATTTTTTAAAATAAAATATATATAATTTCAAAAATTAGGTATTACTATTCATAACGGCTAGTTTGATCGGTTGTGGTACGTGTTAAAACACGAAGTTGCGTACAACACACGCTACTGTTTTATTCAAAGGAAAGCATACCGTGGAAGCTTGGGATGTTTCATTTTAAATTTTTTGATGTCCCCATTTAGTCAAAAAGTTTAAAATATTGTATTTAAAAAGGTTTCACTATTAAATGTTGATAAAAGGGCAATACTGAAAATGAATCTGTTCTTGCATTATGACTAAGAAACTCATAATGTGGATTCTAAAATTATAAGGATTATATAAAGTTAAAAATTTAGTTAATACTATTCATGACCTCTTTTAATGGCCTTTTTTTGTAAGTCAAGGTGTGATTGAACTCGGTGTTGCGTGTAGTACAAGTTATTGAATTATTTTGAAGAAATAACACATTATGAATTCTTGGGGTGTTACATTCTCCCCTCCTTCAATAAATTGCGTCCTCGCAATTTGAAATTGTTCTTAGAAAATAAAAGGTTGAGAATAGAAAATATATTTGTGGGAAAACACACATCGAAAATTGGGTTACTAAAATTTGGTCTTAATATGAGGAAAAGAGAAATGAAAGGGTCACCACCAAATTATGATCTCGATTAGGAGAACATTGGTGGAAATTAGAGACATATAATTGGAGGAAAAACGTAAATATTTATAGGTAGTGATTGAGGTCATCAATCAAAAACAAGTATATAATTGAGGTCCTTAAACTCATCAATCTATGATGATTTGAAATACCATCGGTTCAACAAAACATAGGGTATTGGGATAACACATTTTTGACATTTCAAAATATCTTAGTTGAAATCCCACATCGAAAAATGAATTAATGAGGCCTCTATTTAAACTAAACAGTGGAAAGTATGAAGATTACCGAAAATAACACATACTAGGGTTCCATGTAGGAAAATATGGATATGGAGGAGAAATCTAACCATCAATTATCTGATGGAGAGTGGTAGAGAACATGGCTATGAAAAGGCCAACAATCCCAAAGCCATAAATTAGTGATGATTTAAGGTACCATCTAGGACAACATTTTTGTTCTAAGTTCCTTTGATTAATGTTGAGGAATTTATTTATGAGATTGGCTAAGATCATAGGGAGGTATACTTACTTTATAATTTTAGTTTTATCCATTAATAAATTCCTACCACAAACTCATCTTTCACTCTAAAAGATAATAGAATGTAATATTTTTTTTCTATTTATACTATTCGTACAGGGTTCCAAAATATATGAATTTATAATTCATCTACCAGATCTTTTAAAAAAACTAAATTATTTAATCCAGGACATCTCGTGGGCTAGTGGTAGGTGATATACCCTTGTCGCCCTTTGGTTGCGGGTTCAAGTCTCGCAGCCTTGCCGGACGCGACGGGTTGCCGCCCGACCTCCGGGTTGTCCTTTTATGGAAATCAAAAATAATCCAAACTAGAACTATCCAAAATACTTCTGTCCAAACTCACAGTCCAACATTTATAAGGAAGGTAAACATAATATACATCCTTTTTACCCCGTAATAGCATATGAATACATTCATCATGTATTACCATATTCCTTATTGATTACATTCATGCTCCCTTATTCCATATAGAATGCTGGATATACTTCATCAATCCAAAAATGTTTTAAACCCCAACAATAATGGAATATACAGATCATTAATCAGTTCCAAGGTAGTCAAGAATATCCAATATAATTTATCCAAAACAATCATGTTTTATTCCAAAATCACTAACTCGATATCAGAACTATATTATGGTTTATCATTCTCTCAACCATATATTTTCCAAAAATTTATCCTGCTATTGAGTCACTTTTCTTTGTTCCACACAATCTCAAGTCCTTAATGAAATAGTACTGCAGTACAATCCTTATATAGTCCATAATTATTATAACAAGTACATTGTTGATACAACACTCAATTGACATAATCAACATAAGAACTCTAATCATTCGTCTTCATCTGTGGTAGTATCATAACTTGATCATTATCCAATAGCATCATTTGCGGCATAGTCTGATGACTGGGACATAGGTTTGCGTAGTGTCCAAACTCCTTGCAAATGAAGCATTGTACATTCGAAACCATTTTCTTACCCTTCCAGTCACGTACTTTGTGCCCTTTTCCTCCACCCTTATAACAAACTCCCATTCCTTTCAGGCAAGTTCCAGGGTGTTTCTTTCCACAGTTACCACATATGGGAAAATTCTTCTTTTCCCTCTTCCCTTTATCCATTTTTCTCTCTTCCATCCTTTTCTTCTCTTGCTTCCCTTCAAAGCCATAGGACTCAGTAAACTCTTTACTTATCTTATCAACACATGATATTATTTCTTCATATGATGATAATACATGGGAGACTATTTCTCTTATAAATTCTAGCTTAAGACCATGAAAGATATGATCCTTCCTTCTCTTTGGATCATGTGCATTTCTAGAGTTCTCATTCCTTCTACTGGGCGCCATTTCTAAACAATGGCATACACTAGATCAGTTTATGAATCAAAATACATAATCCCATACTTATAAAACACTTAACATAAATTGAACTATTTAGGGATATAATCCATAATCATAAAAATGCCTCCTTTGAGGAAGTATATACTCATAAACCCTTCATAATGATTTGTAAAGAAAATGAGAGTTATCCTAAGCATATCCCCCGGGAGTGTCGTAACCAAGAGTGCAGCAAGGCCCGTTGTCGTGCACCAGTTCCCGTTCGAGTCTAGCTCAAAGCGGTGTTTTCGGGTTTTACCCCTAGGTACATCTGTGCCAGAGCCGCCTCTACCTGCTCGTATCCAGACAGGGATGTATTGCTCGAAAAACTCACAAAATATCTACAATACCAAAATTCTAGGAAGTTCTTCTATACTAATCCTCAAAGTTCATCTTAGGTCTACGTGCTCTAATCAGAGTTTATCTAAATCTAGCTTCCAAGGTTTGTACTAAACTTCCTCTGATACCAACTGTAACGCCCCGACCCCAGTTGCCTAGAGTCGGTGCATTAATTACATAACATTGGCATGATCACAAGAAAGATCAAATCTCGAAAGACCGATTGGTTTAGTAGCCTTGGAAACACTAGATATAATCATAAAGTTTTACATTACATTTCAAAGTGAAAAACTACTACAACAACAAAGTCTTCATATCCACACTATTAACCCCTCATAATATCCCTGCAAGTCATTCATAATTTACTTCTTCACTACCTGGGAAAAATAAAACATAGAAAAGGGGTGAGCTCAAATGCCCAGTAAGGATAACAATATAGCGGAACATTCAAAATAAGCATAAACATTTAAGGCAATGAATTACTAAAACAAAAGCCTTTTAAAATTGAACTTCAACATAGTATTGCAAAAGTAAAATGAAATAATGCCATTTACTTGTTCACATGGATATTCTACTAATCGAATAATCACATGCAATATCAATAACCACTTTCATAATGTTGGAATGCATAATGCCAGACTATCATAACCACATAGCCAAGGCCTCGTGCCAAGACTACAAATAAGATTTTGTCAAGGCCTTGTGCCAAGACACTAGTTTGTCTCATGAGACCTACCGATGCATCGAGGAGCTATAGCGGGCTCCACCCGTCACTTATTAAGTCCAATGCATTCCCATATGAAAAGGTTTAAACATAACATAAACATTCGTATTAAAACTAGCATACGAAATGTCAATACTTTCACAATAAACTATGAATGGTATAAAAATAGCACATCCACAGTCAAACATATCACAAAACCTTCAATACAATATAGAAGTTTTGTATCATAATAAATCAACTTCAAATAATCTTAAAATCCATCAAAGGATGTTGACATAGATGAAATCAAAATTCTTTTTAAAGAAATATCTCCTTTTATTTTGAAATCATTTAAGATCCATATAAAATAAAACATTTTCTTTGAAAATATTCTTATAAGCTTGTATGGGAAGCTTCGACGATTTTACAACGGCGGAAAGTAATCGCACCCGCCGTATAAGTTAAAAAAAACATTCTTACCTCAATTCTGTCGAAAAGGTTAAAAAGGACCTTGTTTTGAAAACGACGGAAAGATTCCTTTATAAACCTCTTATAAAAAGTCAAACAAGGGTATAAATGACTTTAACCCATATTCTTGTAAATAGTAAAAATGTTTTGAAATACATTTCGAAGAAACATGGATGTGGATGATAATGAGATCCCAGTAGATTATTACGTATAATACAACCTCGGATAATGAAGAGATTGTGAAATAACCCTTACCTTGTACTTTTCCTTGGTTGTGGTAGGTTAACCTCCTGTATAATGGTGAAATAATTGTTATTAAATTATAAAAGAATCATATACATTAATATGATATCATATATGATCTTTTAATATTGATTTGATAATAATATCTTAGTATTATCGTTGTTTCGGGTGTTAACTTACTTGTTTTCTTTCATATGTTTTGTTACGTAAGACATGTTTGTAAAGGATAGGTTGTATATTATTCATATCCAGAATGATATCAAGTCCGTAAACATCATTTTTAAATCATAAAATGATAATTACGCTTTAATGGTTACGATGGAGAATGAATCTCATCGCGTTCGTGGAGACGGTAGTCCGTACGTACGCACGAGCGACAATATCATTCTTTTGATATTAAAATAATATATAAATGGATGGTATATCATATATACAGAATCATTAACATGTTATATTTATTATTTACATGAGTTACACATCATTATTATACCCATCCAAATAATATTATATTGAATAACAATTACACCACGACGTGGAGACGGTAAGCCGTACGTACACACGTATGGTGACATGTTATTCAAAGGGTGGATAGAATACTGAATATGATTGTACCATATTTATAATAACATCACAGTATATGTGAGATACTGGAGTTATTATTTCAGAATGGTAAGAACAAAGGAAGAAGAAGTGGAAGAAGAAATGAACTTAGAAAAGGGTGGTGAGATCATTACCTCTTCTTCGGGTTCTTCCTTTTGATTTGATCAAAAGGGCTCCTTAGGTTGGCTTTCTGATCAAACTAAGGCCTCTAGGTTGTATTGAGGGATGTTGGGAGAGTATTTGGGCAGAGTTTGGCCGAACCAAAAGGCTTTAGAGGTGTGAAGAAATGAGAAGGAGGAGTGCCCTTTTATAAGAGGGGTGAGGGGCACCTTTGGAAAAGCTAGAAATATTAATTTATAATAAATTCATATTCGGTTTCTAAAGGCTCCAAAGTTGACTATTCAAAGGATGAGGTGGGGATAGGTCGAAAACAACTCATCCAATAGAATTTAGACAGGTTTGGGTACTTATATTAACCTTATCTTTAAGTATTAACTCTAAGTTAATTAGTTTCACTTTTACAATGTCTCTTTGTATTTTTATATAATATGGTTAATAAACTTACTATATACATCCAAGCGACCCCCAAGTGGTCCATTAATGATTAACCTATCATAATATAAGTCTCTTGGACGAACCTTAGATTTTTAGGAATTTAATATCAATTAATAATATAATATTTGTTTTAAGAACTCTTTTATGTCAATTTTGACACTATTCAATAGTTGATTTTTTTGAAACTCATAACAGATTGATTACTTCGAACAAAGTCCATTAAATCAATCCTAATATATCATATTAGCCTAGAAAATTAGTTTAATTCATTAAAAGTTTCATATTATATTTATTTGGGTATTTATAATATCAATTATTTTAATTTTTCACTATTATAGTAATTACTGCATCATCATTGTGTCATAAATAAAATAAATTATTTAATGTATAAAAATTATAAATAAAATAGAATTATGTAGGAAATCTTTTTAGCTTTCTAATTAATATTTATAATCTAAAATCCAACATGTATAACCCTATGTAAAAATTGTTCTTTTAAAAGATGTAAGCTTATGCCATTTTTGTATTCATTTTAACTTAATTAAAATAAAGTGTCATTATCACTCACAAGTGGATCCATGGGGTCCCAAAATAGACCCAAAGATGCCCTGGTCGACCATGTATCAACCAATAGGGTTAAGACACGTTTTAGGGTAATTTAGTATTATTATAATATTATTTTTTAACCCTTATTTACCGGATTTACCCTTTAACCATGGTAAATAAAATATTTACCGCAGTAATTATTCAAAATGTCTAAAAATAAAAGTTACCTATTTACACAATTTGAAAATCCTGATTCCAAATATGGAATCCATTTTTCTAAATTCAAAACACAGAAGTGGCAGAAATTAATTTAAAATTAATTCCCGCTGTCAAAACAAAAAGCGTGTTTTTAAGAGATAATAACTATCAAAAGATTGACACTTGTTTATGTTCGGTTTAATTGTAAAATTATGTCCAATGAACAACATTATATTAAGTGGTAAAAATATATTCTAAATATACTTTAAAACCACTCAAATTAATAATTTATCACTATTAATTATTTTGATTAAAAAAGTTGTTTTTAATTAAAATTTAGTAATTTTCACTATTCATCAAAATATTAAAGTTATCCGAAAGTACCAAAATTTCACCTTAGGCTAAATTTGATATTCCGAATCCAAAAATGAAGTCCATTTTTAAAAATAAAATATATATAATTTCAAAAATTAGGTATTACTATTCATAACGGCTAGTTTGATCGGTTGTGGTACGTGTTAAAACACGAAGTTGCGTACAACACACGCTACTGTTTTATTCAAAGGAAAGCGTACCGTGGAAGCTTGGGATGTTTCATTTTAAATTTTTTGATGTCCCCATTTAGTCAAAAAGTTTAAAATATTGTATTTAAAAAGGTTTCACTATTAAATGTTGATAAAAGGGCAATACTGAAAATGAATCTGTTCTTGCATTATGACTAAGAAACTCATAATGTGGATTCTAAAATTATAAGGATTATATAAAGTTAAAATTTTAGTTAATACTATTCATGACCTCTTTTAATGGCCTTTTTTTGTAATTCAAGGTGTGATTGAACTCGGTGTTGCGTGTAGTACAAGTTATTGAATTATTTTGAAGAAATAACACATTATGAATTCTTGGGGTGTTACACATATCTAGATTTATCATTGATAATTCTTCTATTACTCTTAAGGAATATCTAGATTCACACATGGAATCACTATGTGATTTCATTCTTTTTCCATCAACTATAACGTTCCCCTCTTCTAATGTATATGAAATCTAGAAGTTGTAATCCTGTAAGAATTCAATCCTTCGATGACGATGCAAGTAAAAGGCATGCTGGGATAAGACAAACCTCAGGCTCTTATTATCAGTAAAAAACAAAAAACACTCTCCAATGAGGTAATATTGCCACATCCTAAAGGAAAACACAACTATCACCAACTCAAGATCATGAGTATTATAGTTATGATCACGGGGACATAACTTCCAAGACCAAAAAAACAACTAATCTCTAATTCATCATAACACAATCCAACCCTTGACAGGAAGCATCATAGAAAACCTCAAACTGAACTTCTTATATCAAGAAAAGGACATGAGCACTGTCCAAATTCTATTTCAGGTACTAAAAAGCTTCATGAAACAAGTCAGTGCAAAAGAATGACCAATACTTTCTGGTCAAGGATGTTAAAGGAGTATCAACCCGAGATAAATTGGATACGAACCTACTATCATAGCCTAAAATGCTAAGGAAACTTTTCACCACTGACACTAGGGGCTTCCCAAGATACAACCACCTCTATCATTGAAGGGTTCATAGCTACTCCCTACAGGGACATGACATTCCCCATGAAACAAACTCCGCAATCCTAGAACAGACACTTTGAAAATATCCTGAATAGCTGCTCATGATGATGAATGTCCAAAATGGGACAAAGATTATACACATGCTCCTCCTCAAACACATAGTACACAAGGATTTCATCGATGGAAACAAACATGAACTTATCCAATAACTCTCTAAACATTGAGTTCATTAACCCCATGAACATGAACAGAGCATTATTCACACCAAACAACATCACAACAAAATCTTAGTTCCCATGAAGAAAATATAAAGTATTCTTTTAAATATACTCATCTTTAACCCACATCTGATGATATACTAACCACATATTGATCTTCGAGAACCAAATTTATCCCTTCCAATGATAAAATAAATCATCAATCCTTGAAAAAGGATAGTGGTTCTTAACTATCACTTGGTTTAAGAGATGATAATTGATATAAAGACACAAACCACCATTGAAATTCTTCACAAACAAAATTGGTGCACCATAAGGCAACACACCTGACAGAACAAAACCACGCTGCAATAGATCATCGAGCTAAACTCTTAGGTCTTGTAACTAAGAAGGCATCATACTATATAGAAACATCGATATTGGAGATACATCTGGAAGTAACTCAATCCCAAAATAGATCTACCATCAAGGGGGAAACAATACAACCTCCTTTGTAAAGACATCAAGGTACTATTCTACAACATTTGGAAACATTGACTGCTGGACTTCCAAAAAACTCAACATTAGCTTATCCATTAAGGTAGATGAGGAAGAAACACACCTGTAACTAATATGAGGGTCTCAATTTCCAATAAACCCTACTGGCTCCCCATCATGATAATAAAACACAACCCATCTGTTGAATAAATCCATGATGGTATAAAATGAATAAAATAAATCGATGTTGAGTATGGTTTCATATGGTTGTATCCATAAACATAAGAAATCTCTCTAGGAGAGGTTTTTACCCAGCACTAGCTCATAGTATTTACATACTTCATACAAGTCAGCTCAACCTCCAACTGGTGCAATCAATGCCAAGGGAATTGAAAGACACTATACCTCAAGTCTCAATGCATGGATGAAGGTATGTGATATAAAGAAGTGTGTCAATAATGAATATAAAAGCATATACCCATGTTGAAAACAAAAAAAGTTTAACTCGAATGATGTCTGGAACGCCCAGTGTTGGCAATGCAAAAGCATGAAGCTGACCACAACTTCCTCCATGGCCTCTTTGAACCTATTGAAAATCACCTCCACAACCACACTCTGGTCTCTGAGGATGAGGAGTTTCTGGAGGTTGTAATATGACTATACAATCTCCTTTTAGATGATCCTAAAATAGAACACTCGGCTACGGCTACCTCAGCTCATACTTCCTCATTGGAGGAACCTAAATCAAAACACCTAGAGCAGGCTGACTGCTCAGAAAGGTTGAGCACTATCACCACTGATTACCTTAAACTAAAAAATAAAAACACTTGTATGATCCCTTGGAATAATTCTGAGAGCTACCGCATTTGAATAAATTTGATGATGAGGGTAGGGACCCACCCTCAACCAACCAATAACTCTTCTCTCTAGGAAACTGGGAACCCTGGACCACAACTCTACTTCATAGGGAATCCTAATGACTTCCCTCTAGCGACGATCCAATTTTGTCTAGAATCATCTCAGTTAATTCTTCTCTCAGTAGTACCTCGAGATACATCATTCTTATAAATGGGGTTACCTGAATCTGGATCTCTAGATGCAAATCCTCATCAAAATGCCTCACCCTGACTTCCTCATTTGGGAACAGATCTAAAGCATACTGTAGAAGGATCCTGAAATGGATCTTGAACTCTCACATAATATAACTCCCCCATTGAAGGGTAAATATCTCATAGAGACTTGATGAATTTGTAGTATAATAATGGAACTTTACTTGGAATTGGTCTCATCACATCTCCCAGGGGACTATTGACTCCTCACAATCCCCAAGGAACAATAATATACACTACCTCACTGCCCCACATAACATCGTCACATCGAACAAAACTCAATTCTCTATCCAAGAATGGATTGAACTAAAATATATCTCAGACTCCTCCAACTAGTCTTCTCTGAATAAATATGAAATGAAGTCCTCATACTTATATTAAATCTGTCGCTGAAACTCCTTGAAGTTTCATCATTTTCGACCTCCACTCTATGATGATATTCTAGCACATCCTTCTAAACATCTTCATTAAGGACATGATGAGGGCGTCATCCTATAGATAATCCTCTAAAAATCAGAAACTATTAGATATCCTAAACCTGAAATATAGAATAAATAACATTAATTAATTAATTAATTTTTATATTTTTACGATTTTATCATACCCTAGGGTCTACTAATTTCAAACATAGGCACAAAGAAGAATGACATATGATACTTTCCTAGTAATCCACCCTACAACCAGTATCACTTATTTTAGTAGGCTCAATAAACTTAATGGACTATCCATTAGATCACAAGGGGACCAAAATACTTGTGTCTCAACTGGTCTCCCATGTTTACATTGCTTACTAAACTTAGATGAAACAATTTCCATACCAATCCATGCAACCTCACTTGTGCCTCACTCCAAACTCCATAATATCCATCAACCTGAACCTCCATTTGATACCACTCTATCATGATCCCCTCCCCCCAAAGTATACACCTATTATTCTAGAAATTAGGGAAGGAGGATTCTTATTGGCTAATTCCTGCCAACAGTTGGCCCTGAGTTGATGACCGATGACAAGGGAATACTAAACATACATATGGGAGGCATTAGACTCTAAGAGAATGTATGGAAGAGAGAGATAATATGAATAAAAGAATAAAAAAAATTCTTAGAAATATATATAAAGAAATATCAAGGACATACATGTAATGTCATATAGTAATATAATAAATAAAGGAAAACTACAAGTATCAAAAGGTAAAGATGACAGTAACCGCAAAGCCCAAACAACTCCTTCAAAAACATGAGTTAGTAATATGTAGATTGATCTCCAACCAACTATGACTGACCTGAAAATAGTTTATATATACATAGGGTGAGCATGACATTATACTCAGTAAGATCCTCCCTAGAGCCTCTTGTGAAAAAGACAAATAGAGAATACTAAAAGATAATGAACAATAGGGAAACCAATGCATCACCTAAACATGATTACTAAGTTATCATCTTCACCATGGATAACTCTAACTAAGTATTTAATACAAGAGAGAATATAAAATAATAATGAAACATCAAGGGAATTTCACTTCTAATACCCCACTATTTTTCTTCTCTACCCCAACAGCGCACGTCCTGAGCCATCTCTCTCCAAAATAAGTCAGCCCAAAGACACCTGTTCAAGGCCTCACAACATAAACCTCATGCATCACATCATCACATCATACCATATCAAATATTTATATAGTAACCACATAGTTTTCAAGATCTATCAAATTCTATGTGATGTTTATCATACATATGGTATTATACCTCAAGTCATCACAACTCGTACACCAAGTAAGTACCTTAAGTCATCATAACATATCCACATAAAATATATAATAATCCTTTGGATACTATAAACAGGGATACATGTATGTGAATAAAAAAAATACATCACAGATCTCTCCACACATAGTCGATTCTCATAGTCGATCCACATAGCCAAATTCCCCACATAGTGGATTCACGTACCTGAATTCACGACAAAGTCAATTGACAAAGACGATCCATGTAGTTGATCACCGACATAAACAATTCATGTTACTAATCCATATACTTTTCCAATCCATCCACATTGAAAATTCTTGTATCCAATCCATCCATGTAGTTGATTCACATATCCAATCCACATAGAAAATCCAAATAGCTGATTCATGTAGCTAATCCATCTACATAGCTGATTCATGTAAATAATCCATCCACATAGTCAATTCACATAGAGAATCACTCACATAGCCAATCCACATAGATGATCCATCCACATAACTGATCCATTTAGGTATTTGATCTTATGTTTCTGATTGTTGTATGTAGCTAATGACTCTATGTAGCCGTTGGATCCACATAGCCAATTCGACTGGCCAGGAATTGGGATCTCACCCAAGTTGTGAACTGCACATTCACAACATGAAACCCTTACACATCATAAATCCTCAATGATTCCATATTTTTTCATCGAAACACCATTAGACCCACTCCGGGCCTCCTTTGAGCACCACAGGCATCAGAAACACGCAATGGGTTGGACTAGATGGATATGGCCCCTTACATCCACCATCGTCACTGCGACACATTGCCCAAGAAAATTCACCATAAAAAATAAACATCACACATCCCGACCACATATCACAACACAACCATCATATAAAACAATTTCACATCACCACCACATGTCACCGCCACACGTCACCATCACATGTCATCACCACACATCATTTCCATACATCACCACCACACATCATTGCAAAACATCACTACCACACATCATCCCCACTGCACACCACATCATAAACATTAACACAACCCATACAATTCTAACCAACCACATCATGTCATAGCCCCACACATCACCCAACTTAGTCAGTCACCACCACTATCACACAACAACCCACTATAAGAAAACACAATGAAGAAAACACAAAAAAAACATTCTAGCTTCCCAAAATTTTATAGAGGCTTTCATTTAATTAAATTTTTTATTTATCATGAGTATTATCACAAAAAACATGTTCTATGATCAACCAATTATTTGCCAAATATACATTATTTAACCTTTTATTTAGGGTGAGATCACATAACACAACACAGATCTCAACACATAACCACTAAAACACAAACACAGCTTCCAACAACCATTATTTTCAGCATTGGAAACAAACATACATAAACACAACAACAATATCATCAAAGTAGTAAAACATGCAATAAATTCCAACACACATTAATTTTAGCTATTCCAATTAATTATATTCCTTAAGATGACCCTTACTATCCACCAAAAGGAAATACAAAGGATAAAAATATCACACATAGCATGTAAATAGGTGTGAAAAAGGACTCTCTACCTCGATGAAGCTTTTTTATCTCACTTCATACCACATGGTGAAGAAGAAACAACCCGAAAACCACAACCACATAAGGAAATGATAGATCAACCTCTACCACATTAGATGGTTGCCAAAAAATCACCCAAAAAAGTCCCCAGATTAAACACCACCACTACAACAAATCTATGAAGGAAAAACACCAAGAAACAATAGGTATAAAGGAATAAATCCCCACATGATTCCTACTAGAAACTATTGGAAACCAAGGATCAATGTTGGAGGAGAGGTGTCATAGAATATCAAAAAACATTCTTGGGTTTTCCCAAATCCTGGAGGGGGATGAGCAGCTGAATAACTAGAGAATCAGCTAAAAAACCTATTTAAAACATGGAATCTTGCACTTTCACATTGCAAATTATAGCTTTATGTCATTAATTCAATGAGGGTTGTGGATTAAAAGCCATGATTCCATTTTAGGTCATGAATCTAACATATTTCCAACTTCCACCAAAATTCATGTTGCCTCAGCTCTATTTAATTACATTTCATGAATTCATATTTCATGATGTAAATTCATCTCATCGACCACCCATCAATCACACACAAGTAATGAAATAGCTAGATTTATAAGCCATAAACTAAAAACTCACGACCTGAATTTGAATCACGTCATGAACCACCTACCGCAGTACTCATATAGGTCCAACCTCCACTAAACCTCCTTTAGAATCCTCTAAGCACTCTCCAAGCAGAAAAACAACAATGTAACATGCTATTAATGCATGAAAAGTTACAATTTAAATGTCTTGTTAATGTTAAATTGATATTAATTTAAGGATCAACCATATTTTGATATACATTTTTTCATAATCCATTTATATTGATTTAATCTTCACATATTAGTCCATTTAATTATGTGATCACGATCTTGTATCCATAAAAAACACGGATAAGATGAAAATAAAATAAATAAATTATGTGGTCATGAGTTTATCCAATGATTTATTTATTTAGTGGACAAAATTAACTTATTACCTCAGTGGAAAACTCCTTATGTCGATCATGGCATGAGTTGTAACATTCCACTAGTCCACATATGTATTTCCTGTATTTATTTTCTCTTAGCTTTGTATTGCACCGTCTATGTCTGAGCACTTCTTTGAACTGATTATATGCATCTTTAGATACAACCTTTATGAAAAAAAATTATAACTCACACATAGGGGAGGGTAACCTAAGGATTTGGTAAATGGAGTTACATAAAAAACCTTAGAAACGTAGGTCCTACATAATAAAGGAGTGAGGGATGACACACATGCCATTATATTTAATTTAATAATAAATAATTACAAATTCATGTAATAAAATTAAATAAAATTAAATAAAATTAAATAAAACAACACATATATAGTTCTGGTCAAAGATCAAGATATACATTCAATGACTGTGCATTTAAAATACCTAGTAAGCATTCATTTCAATACATTCTTCGATAAAATAAAATGTGCACAAATTAATAAAATTAATTATCTTATTAATAAATAAATTAATTTTATCTTAATCCATATAATGGTCCTGGATATTCTCATCCACTATGAATTTAGATAAAATAAATAATTTTATTTTATTTAAAATTTAGTAAAATAGTACACAACTTTTTTAATTGGAATCAACTTAATGGGTACATGTATGAACTACTATGTATGTTCCTTGTTTTATATGATACACTCACACGTCATATTGCATAAACAACATGGGTTATAATTTCATGATCTATACTATCAAATTAACGACACACTAGACACATGAAAATTACATGGTTTATACAATTGAATGCACATTGTGCCTTTATTATGCACCGACCATACACAAATTTTAGTTTAGAATATTACATGGAATTAATTAATCATTTAATATAATATAAAATCTAAAAATTAGTGTGTATTTTCAAAATTAATTACTCACAGAACTCAATTTGACGAGGTTTAATGTTGAAATTAAATAATTTTCTTTCGACATAAATTAATTTATTTGGTGTACAACCTAACATGATATTTATTCCACATAAACAAACACAAAATAATTATGTCGTATGGATATAATTACATAGAGTGTGAATTAATTATGTTGAATTTGAATTAATTGTATCGCATGTAAATTAATTACATAGTGTGTTTACTAATCACATGACAAATGTATTAATTATCCACATATGAATTAATTACCCCACATCTGATGAACACATTACCACCGTGTCGTGTGGGGTTACATGACATGTTGGAGAGTTACATGCTAGGTAACCCTAGTACTGTGCACCACCCTTGAATGGTTATACAATCATTCATTCTTTATTTTATTTTATCTTAACTGGTTTTGGGTTATATGAATAAAAAATGAAGAGATGGAGAGGAGATATCAACAACAGATTAAGAATGAATTAAAACATGAAATGAAATTTAACTTTTATATGTGTAATGACCAAAAATAAAATAAATTATTATAAATTTGAATGTAACTGCTCTGATACCACTTAAAAGTTCTAGCCATTGAGGAATCGAAGATGGGCCCTACTCAGAAATTTTTGGAATCAATGGATATTCCATGATGTACATGATGTGGGATCCATGACCAAAGAAAAACATTCCAATGAAACTTGAAAAACATACTATAAGAAAGAGGATCTTTCACATTATATTTATAATTAATTTAAATGGATAAAAAGAAATAATACCTCTATATTTAGAGAGAGAGATCTAGATCGCATTGTGCACAATGATTCTCCAATTTGATTAACTCATTCACAATATACATGATAGTCTATTTACAGAGTTATTATTTAGGGTTAAATATTATTTAATTCCACATAGAATCTTAATAATACATTAAACCCTTAAAAATCCTCATGTCATGTAATATTTTTCTTCTTATGGAATTCACTAACTAGAACAATGATTAATATTATTTTACCACCTTGTACATTAATATTTATCATCAAACCTCAACCTAGTCCACTCATCCACCTCACCAATTATCGAATAACGGAATAAATAAATAAATATTATATATCCATGTAATTAAATTATTTCCATAATAATAAATAGTTATTTAATTTATTAAATCAATAAATCATGAATAAAATTATTCCTTAAACTTAAGAATAATATTTATTCCAACTGTTAAATTAAAATAGAATTTAATTGAGATCAATAGAAATAATTAGTGTGTTACCATCTAAGATTCTTCCTCATTAGTATTAAGAGTACTCTCCTAATTTTTGAAATTACTATCTAGAAATAGGGTAAGGCACCCAAGAGGAAGAAGTTAATGTTGCAACATTAACAACCACATATGAGAAAAAACTATGTAATAAATTTTTTTGCCTTGATATCTCATCAAGAAGGTTGCATACTTGTTGAAACGTCCCGATTCCTAAAGCTACCCATAGGCGCCCCTTACCCAGTTAGTCACATGGCCTCAAGCATATTTCCCCAAATGCCAGAGGCTGACGACTAGCAGTGAGGTCCTTGGGTGTGATAGTGGGGGAACTATGCCCTCATTGGCATAGTACGCAACATAAGTAAACAAACGTGCAATAGCAGAAGCAGTAATAACCAAAAATAATAAACAGTGAAAGACTAAATCAGAAAACAATTGGTGTATATATGTATATATATGAAATGATGCATGATACATATCTAAGAAAGCATCCAAACAAGTCACAATGCTAAAAAAAGTTCCAAAACATGTACAAAAGAAAGTAAATAGCTACTCAGCATCACAAGCCAAATCTTGGTCCCATGCTCTCCTGCTCCAAGAAATCAAGTACCAGAAGTCGAAGGGTGCTTGACCTTGTCTATACATGCGAAAACACAGTCTATTTGGGACCAAAAGCATGACCCAAACAACATAGTCTGTTTGGGGCCAAAATCATGACCCAAACAGGGTGTGAGACTAAATCCCAGTAGGCAATCACCCGAAGATCTCTGCCTAACAGTCAGTGAGTACATGGAAGGTAATAGTACAATAAATAATAAACAGTAGTAGAAACAATAGTTAGTAATCAGTGAGTAGTAAATAGGATGATATACAACAGTAATCAATCCACAGAACAACAAGTAGAGGTGAAACAATAGCTAACACAAACAGGAAATCCTCTGGGAAGTACTCGCATCCATCCCCTCTGGTCCTATCCAAGAAGTACCACAACCCTCTAGGCAGTGCACTTAGCCTAACCCCTGTGGCTTTTTCATACAAAATTATAAGACTCTCTGGGGAAGGTCACTCGGTCAATTCCCTTTATATTCTAGGGTAGTTAGGGACTCTCTGAGGGAGGTCACACGGTCTAACCCTCTTGGTCACAAGGTCTAGAGAGTCTCTGAGGATGCTCACTTGGTCAATCCTCCTATAGCCTCAGGTATACCACATATTCCCTGAGGAATCTCACTCGGTCAATTCCTCCTCTAGCCTGGGAAGGTTTTAAAGACATTCAAACAAGGTAAAGACTCTCTGAGGAAGCGCACTCGGTCTACCCTCCCGTAGCATATAATAACTAAGACTCTTTGGGAAGCTCACTTGGTCTATCCCATGTAGTCTATAAAATCCAAGTCTCTCTGAGGAATCTCACTCGGTCTATCCCCGTATAGTCTATAATATCTAAGACTCTCTAGGAAGCTCACTCGGTCCATCCCTTACAGTCTATAGCATTGGGTTCTCACGGTCTCGTGCCAGTCAGTGCATATTAATTCTATAAGGCTAGAGTACACCTATAGAGTTATTTGTCTAACCAAAGTACACCTATGGAGCTACTTGAATAAACAGTCTACAGAGAAATAGGCATGTTAACAACATCATTCCGTCCTACGATCACAAGGCATGGAAACAGGTACAATGGCCAAAGGATAAAGAGACCCAAAAGTCGTAACAAGAACAAAGCATGAGAAAAACATCCCAACACAACAATTATCCA
The DNA here is from genome assembly GCA_963277665.1 of Viscum album. Classification (NCBI taxonomy): domain Eukaryota; kingdom Viridiplantae; phylum Streptophyta; class Magnoliopsida; order Santalales; family Viscaceae; genus Viscum; species Viscum album. The sequence goes on from OY728157.1 coordinate 1,024,057,784, forward strand.
CAATAAAGTTCAATTTACATCTACAAAACTATGAAAGCAAGGGAGGAATAACCACAAGGGGAAAAAGGTAAACACGCAATACCCCATTCATGGGTATTGGTGGAATTTTCACATAAAACTCAAATACATCGAAACGTAAGGCACAAACCACCTACCTCAATCCTAAGAGATCGATATACTTGAACCACAAGGCTTGATTCTCATCATAATGGCATAGATATACAAAAACGCACAAAACATTCAACCCATGATAAATTAATAAAGAGAGGGAATTGGAAAATGAAGCTCCAGGAGAAGGAAGAACTCACCGTTGCGGTTCCAATGCAATAGACGGTGGTCGATTCGAAGAATGGATGAAGGATCAGGGATTTAGAGAAGTTCTATGGCCATACGGCATGTCTCGGTCCAACGAGATGTAGAAGAAGACGATTCTATCGATTAGGCGTGACCCCGGTCCATTTAAAGAAAAAAAAGAAAATACACAGCGTGTAATTCTTGAGTACACTGTGTGTACTCTATGTTTCAATACTCTGTTTTAAGCAGCCTCAACTTCACCCTTACACACCATGTAATTGGCTCGAACATGGCCACCACATGGCCAGATGTGGCAAGGGAGTACACATCATGTACTTCAAAATTTTCCAGAAACTCCTCTTTTCTCAAAAACTCTAGAAAAAGGAAAGACATACCTGAAATGAAGTTCCGGGTTCTTACAAACTTCCCCTCTTAAAAAAATTCATCCCCGAATTTCCCTAGTGAGGCGTAGAAGAAAAAACCCTGAACAACTTCGACCACTGTGATCGTACATCAGCCACCCTCTCCCAAGTCTCATCCAGTACTCACCCGTGCTGCCATAGCACCCATACCAGAGGAAAATAATGGCCATAGAGAACCTTCGTACTGTGATTGAAAATCTAGATGGGATTCTCCTCAAACAATGCATCAGTTTCAATCTCAACCTCCTCAGGTGGAAATACATGAGACGTGTCTGAAAAGTAATGTCGGAGCTGAGAAATGTGGAAGATGTCATGCATAGCCCAGTACCTCTGAGGTAACCGCAACCGATAGGCAACCGGCCCAACTCTCTAGAACACCTCAAACAACCCGACGTACCATGGTGAAATATTACCCTATCTCTGAATCCTCTTGTGTCCCAACCTCGGTGCGACATGCAGGAAAAACTAATCCCCGACCTCGAACTCCAGAGGTCGTCTCTGCTGATCAACATAAGACTTCTACCAAGACTGTGTTGTAGCCATCCTCTTCTGAATCAACTCTATCTGTTCTAAAGTCTCATGAACAAGACAAGGTCCCAGTAAAGATTCCTCTCCTGTCTCCAGCCACCAAAAGGGTGATCGACATGACCTACCATACAAAGCCTCGTAAGGTGCCATCTGAATAGTCGCCTGGAAACTATTGTTATTGGAAAACACCACCAGAGGAATACGCTTCTCCTAAGAACCGCCAAAGTATAGAATAAAATCTCGGAGCATATCCCCAATCACCTGGATCGTACACTCAGACTGTCCATCAGTCTGAGGGTGATATGCTATACTCAAAAGTACCTATGTACCCAAAGCCTTCTGAATTCCCTACCAAAACCAATAAGTAAAGCGTGCATCCCTATATGAAACAATGGAGTGTGGAACTCCATGTAGACGTACAATCTCTCAGATGTACAACCATCCCATCTCATCAATGATGAAGGTCTCCTTGATCAGCAAGAAGTGAGAATCCTTTGTAAGCCTGTCGACGACAACCCAAACAACATCACTCCCTCGAGGTGAACTCTGTAACCCAGTCGTGAAGTCCATCGCAACATCGTTCCACTTCCACTCTAGAATGGGTAACTACTATAACAGCCCTGCCAGTCGCTGATGCTCTACTTTCACTTCTGACTAGTAGAACATCTCATGACAAAACCAACAACATCTCTCTTCATACCTGGCCACCAGTACTAGCGGTGTAGATCATGATACATCTTGGTGACGCTTGGATGAATTGCCCAAATTGAGGAATGAAAATCCAGCATCAGCTCCTCATGTATGAATGTTGGAACCCATATGCATCCTTGAAATGAAAGATCTCATCCTCTACCATTATCCATCCAGGAATAGGGTCCTCTCTTGACACACTCTCCCGCAGGACTAAGCCTTCTGAGTCTGATAGCTACCTCATCCATACCCGATCAAGAAGATAAGAGGTAACAACTACAGAAGATAGGAAAGTCTGTCCCTGTCTATCGTGCACCTCCAAGTGCATCTTAGAGAACAGAGCCATGAGCTGGCACTCACTGCTGGCCTCCTGAACTGCATAGATCTATGTTCTCATGCTCAACGCATCAGCCACTGCATTTCCCTTTCCCAGCGTATAGGAGAGCTCGAAGTCGAAATACTGAAGATACTCGACCCACCTGCACTGTCTCAGATTCAGATCACGCTGAGTGAAGATATACTTGAGACTCTTTTGGTCGGTTAAAACCACAAAGTTCTCTCCCAGAAGTTAGTTCCTCCAATAGCATAAGGCATGAACAACAACTTCCAACTCCAGATCGTGTGTCAGGTTGTTCCTCTTGTGTGACCTCCAATGCCGAGACCCGTAAGAAACGACCCCATATCCCTGCATAATCACAACTCCTATCCCAATACTTTAAGTATCACAATATAAAGTATAGCCCTTTCCCAGCTCTGGAAAGACCAGCATTGGTTTTGAATTCAACCTCCCCTTCAGTTCCTGAAAGGATGACTCACAAGAATCTGACCCCGAAAACTTCTCCCCCTTCTTGGTCAGACCTGTCAGTAGTGCTACTAAGTGTGAAAAGTCCTATGTGAAACACCTATAGTATCCAACCAGCCCTATAAAACTCTGAACCTCAACGACATTCTTCGGCTACTCCAAGGAAACTACAGCTCTCACTTTCTCTGGGTCCACTGATACTCATGTCTCTAAGATGATGTGACCCAAGAAGTGAATCTAATCCATCCAAATGTGGAATTTCATGAGATTAACATATAACTGATGCTCTCTCAATGTACTCAGAATGATCTTAAGGTGTGTGGCATGGTCATGTTGAGTGTGAGAGTACACCAAGATGTCATCTATGAATACCACCACAAAGGAATCCAAGTACGGATGGAACACTCGGTTCATCAGTACCATAAAAACTGTTGGCGTGTTCGTGAGACTGAACGTCATGACTGTATACTCATATAGACCATACCAGCTCCTAAAGTTTGTAAGAGTTATATATGATGGTCTATTTCACAACTGATGATAACTGGGCCTCAAATCGATCTTCAAGAACACTTGGGCTCCTCGAAGCTGATCAAAGAGGTCATCGATCCTCGGAAAGGGATATCTGTTCTTGACCATCAACTGGTTCAACTTCCGATAATCCACACAAAGCCGAAGGGTGCCGTCTGCCTTCATCAAAAATAGGACAGGCGAACCCTAAGGAGAAGTACTGGGTTGGATGAAACCCTTTGCTTGTAACTCTTCCGACTGCTTCTTGAGTTCCTGCAACTCAGGTGTAGCCATCCTATAAGGAAGAATGGACACCGGTGCCTCTCTTGGAATGATCTCAATCGAGAAGTCTACCTCACGCTCTGGGGGAAAGCCTGAAAAGTCCTCTAGAAAGACATCCCTAAAATGATCCACCACTGGAGGAAAGTCTAACTGTGAAGTCCCCTGGTCATCTAGATAAAGACTTGAAATTTGGGTTGTAACTCCTCCTAGCCCATGATGCTCTGGTCCAGTTCTACCTACTTGGACATCCCACTCACCTCTATAAATGAAACATCCACCCTATGATGATACAAAACTCACCCTACGATGATAGAAATCAACGACTGACTGGAAGGGAACTAACCAATCCATCCCAATAATGACGTCATAGCCCATCATCTCTAGGACATAAAGGTCCCATAAGAAATGAAACCCTGCAACCTCAAGAGGACAATCTATGCACTAAAAAATGCTAGATGTCCCCATTCCCAATGACGTGTCAAGAGTCAAAAAGTTGGCAGATGAAAAGGTACAGAGCCCAAGGCTCTCCACAACAGAAACAGAGATAAAACTATGAAAAGCACCAGTATAGAAAATTGCTGAAGATAAAACTGAGGCTACTAGGATCGTACCTCGAAATGTAGAAGGGACAGGATCCTGCTCTTTGTAGGTCTGGTCCATGGAGAAAGTCCGGCCTGTACCGTGGCCCAGTGCCCCTGGCTGACCACTATGAGCTGATCCACTCCACTGTTGCTGATGACCTGGTGACTGACCACCATGGCTGCGACCTCCACCTCGGCCTGAATGGCCGGAAGAACTCCAGTTCCCAAACTGGTGAGAAACTAGTGAAGCATCTCCTAAACGTGGGGTCATATAAGAACCCTGACCACCAGCTCAAGGTGAGAAGATCTGACAAAAGCACTAAAGATGTCCCATATTGCCGCAAGATCGGCACTCCATCGGGTCCCACTGGCATTGAGGCCTAGTATGCCCACTCCTACCGCACTGGTAGCATACGACCTAGCTGCCCGAAGATACATCTCGATGGCTTTGATCTTCTCGAGAAGACTCTCTGCGGTGCTTCCTTCTATCCGTAGGAGGAACACCAGCTCTGGATGTCGAACCGCCCTGGCTCACTGCTCCAAAATCCCTTAGGTTGCACTCAGTGATCAATGCTTGGTTGATGATAGAGGATATCGAAGTCAACCTGAAGATATTCACCTAGGAACAGATCTCCTGCCTGAGACCATCCTCAAACTTCCTAGTAAGGAACAACTCATCACCTGCTAGGATCAGCGTGAAGCACTGCATTTCAGTAAACCGAGACGAGTACTCCATAACAGAAAGAGTACCCTGCTGCAGAATCATAAACTCCCAAGCTTGGTCGGCCCTCAAGGTCTCTGGGTAAATGTAGTCATAGAAGGTGCGCCGAAACTCATCCCATAACATACTATGCTGGCGCCATTACTGTGAGATCACCTCCCACCACCTCTTGGTGGTGTCTCGGAACATATAAGTATCCATCTTTACCCTTTTGTCTGGAGGTATCTCCAGATGATCAAGGAACATGAGCGTGCCCTCTAACCATGATTTTGTAGCCTGGGGTCCTCCATCCCCTAAGAAATTAGGAGGATGTTGCTTCTAGAAATCCGGTGTCAACTCAGCCATCGACGGGTAGGAGGCGGCGCTCCCTGAAAGGTCCGAATCATCCTTAGGAAATCCTCCCTGAATTACGCATCGGCACCTGAGATGGGTATGACTGCTGGTGCCAAGGCTGGCACAGTAGGAGGATCTGCCGGAGATACCTGATCAGCCATATCCGGTGTCTAATAACCATCTGGCAACTGACGTACAACCGAAGGACGTCTTGGAGGCATAGCTCTGAAAAGATCAAAAGCACATCTTAGATCAGGATTATCAAAGACTGAGAACCCAATAGTACAAAACGGGAACAAGGGAAGAAAACATTCAAGTTTACAGAACATGACTAAACGGTGTGTATAAAAACTACACGGAGTGTTCACTTAAACCAAAGACATGGGCGTGTACTCCTGCCACCTATGTTCGTGTATCACCCAATACTACATGACGTGTTGTCCCCACACATGGCGTCTACATAAACTCTATTCCCCTTCCTGAGTCTCTTTACACAGCTAACCCACATGGTCATCTTAACTCTAGACTACATGGCGTGTTCACCAAGGACACAGCGTGTACTAGACAAGGTTTCGGCAACCCGTGTTGTTAGTTACACGGCTGGCTACACGGCTGACCCTTACACGGCGTGTTCCTAACAAACACGGCATGTATAGGAGATGATAATATCGACCTGTGTTGTTCGTGACACAGCCGGGTACCTGGAACAAGACTATACGATGTGTTCTTTACCAACACGACGTGTTCTACTCGAGCTTCCCTGGCCGTGTTGTTAGTGACATGGCCGGGTACACGGCTCTAGACTACACGACATGCACCTACCGTACACGGCGTGTTCCTAAGGAAATTTCCTCAACCCCATGTTCCTGTTCACATAGTCAGTGACATAGTCTGAAACTACTCGGCGTGTAGTCCTAAAGTATACACTATGGATTCTGGGTTTTTCTGGGCAGTAGCTTAGAAACTGAACTGAAGCCCAGAAACACAGAAAAACAAGGCATGGATGTGCCAAATTCTGATCTGTGAGGGCCCATACTCCCCACAAAGCAAAGCTTGGCATCCAATATAGTCATATATAAGGGAAAACAGGTGAATGATTCACAAATTTCTAATTCAAGAGGGCCCATAACACCTCAAGAACCAAAATATGGAATTAATTTAAGCAAAGTACAATACAAAAATCCCTCTATCAACATCAGAGATTCTATCAAAGCATCTATCACAACAACATGCATAATCTACACAAGGTCTATCACAAAAACATGCAATCACTAATGCACCCTAGATGGCATGGAAATAATGCATGACATGTGATTTATAAAAAGTGCCTATATGATGCATGAGATGGAATACCCTCATCTCATTGGGTTGCGACAGAAATAGAACCATAATAGCAAAAAATTAACAACACAAGTCAAGTGAATCACTCTAGGTGAAATAATATCAACCGTAAAATATCAAAACCAGAAAACTGCAATAAACGAGGTAGTATGGATTTTTCCTGTACATGAGTTAGCTAATCCCGAACACAAATTATTACCAAGTACCGAATATATCCTATCCCTGGATAAAGGCTCCAAACAGTAAATCAAGAGAAAAGAGTTCCTCTGATACCACTTTGTAACATCCTAGTTCTGGAAGCCACCCAGAGGCGCCCCGTACCCGCTTAGTCACATGGCCTCAAACGCATTTCCCCAAATGCCAGAGGCTACCGACTAGAAATGAGGGCCTTGGGTGTGATAGTGGGGAAACTATTCTCTCATTGGCAGAGTACGGAGTGGAAGTAAATAAACATGCAATAGCGGAAGCAGTAATAACCAACAATAATAAACAGCAGAAGACTAAATAAGAAAACAACTGGAGCACATATGTATATATATGAAATGATGCATGATACATATATAAGAAAGTATCCAAAGAAGTCACAGTGTTGAAAAATACAATAGTTCCAAAACAAGTACAAAATAAAGTAAACATCTCCTCAGCATCGCAAGCCAATGTTTGGTCCCATGCTCTCCTACTCTAAGAAATCAAGTACCCGAAGTTAAAGGGTGCTTGCCCTTGTCTATACCTACAACAACATAGTCTTTTTGGGCCCAAAATCATGACCCAAATAGGGTGTGAGACTAAATCACAGTAGGCAACCATTCGAAGATCTGTGCCTAATAGTCAGTGAGTATATGGAAAATAATAGTACAATAAGCATTAAACAGTAGCAGCAACAACAGGCAGTAATCAGTAAGCAGTAAACAGGATGATATACAATAGTAATCAATCCAAAGAACAACAATTAGATGTGAAGCAACAACTAACACAAACAAAAAACCCTCTGGGAAGTACTCACAGCTATCCCCTCTGGTACTATCCAAGAAGTACCAGAACCCTCTGGGAAGCGCACTCAGCCTAACCCCTCTAGTTTGGTCATACGAAATTATACAACTCTCTGGGGATGCTCACTCAGTCAATTCCCCTTACAGTCTAGGGTAGTCATGGACTCTCTGAGGGAGATCACACGGTATAACCCTCTTGGCCCCATGGTCTAGAGACTCTCTGAAAATGCTCACTTGGTCAATCCTTCTATAGCCTTAGGTATACCACAGTCTCTCGGAGGAAGCTCACTCGGTAAGTTCCTCCTCTAGCTTGGGAAGGTTTTAAAGACATTCAAATAAGGTAAAGACTCTCTGAGGAAGCTCACTCGGTCTACCCTCCTGTATTCTATAATAACTAAGACTCTTTGGGAAGCTCACTCAGTCTATCCCCTATAGTCTATAAATTCCAAGACTCTCTGAGGAAGCTTACTCGGTCTATCCCCGTACAGTCTATAATATCTAAGACTCTCTAGGAAGCTCACTCGGTCCATCCCTTACAGTCTATAGCAATGGGTTCTCACGGTCACGTGCTAGTTAGTGAATATTAATTCTAAATCCAGAGTACACCTATAATGCTACTTGTCTATACAAAGTACACCTATGGATCTACATGGCTAAACAGTCTACAGAGAAACAATCATGTTAACAACATCATTCTGTCCTACGATCACAAGGCATAGAAACAAGTACAACGACAAAAGGCTAAAGAGACCCAAAGGTCGTAACAAGAAAAAAGCATATGAAAAACATTCTAGCACAACAATTATCCACAAGCATGATTAATTTACCTCTACACAAGCATGCAAGCAAGGCAAGAATAACCAAAAGGGAAAAAAGGTAAACACACAATACCCCATTCACGGGTATTGGTGGAATTTTCACATAAAACTCAAATACATCGAAAGGTAAGGCACAAACCAGCTACCTCAATCCTAGGAGATCGATATACTTGAACCAATAGGATTTATTCTCCTTATAATGGTGTAGATCTATGAAAACACACAAAACATTCAACCCACGATAACTTAATAAATTGGAGGAATTGGAAAATGAGGCTCTAGGATAAGGAAGAACTCACTGCTGCAGTTCCAACGCAATTGACAGCGGTCGATTCAGAGAACAAATGAAGGCTTGGGGATTCGGAGAAGTTTTGTGGCCATATGATGTCTCTCGATCTAATGAGACCTAGAAGAAGATGATTTTTTCAATTAGGCGCGAACCCGGTCCGTTTAATGAAAAAAAAGAAAATACATGGTCTGTACTTCTTAAGGACACGGCGTGTACTCTACTTTTCCGTACTCCACTTTATGTGGCCTCCACTTCACCCCTACACACCATGTGCATGGCCCGGACACGACTAGCACACGGCCTGGCAAGACAAGGGACTACACGACGTGTAGTTCAAAATTTTCCAGAAACTCCTCTTTTCTCAAAAAAGCCAAAAAAAGGAAAGACATACCTGAAAAGAAGATCCGAGTTCTTACACTTGTGTCATAAACAATAATTCTTGATATATCTTTCTTTGATTATTTGAAATGAACATGCCTACATCACCATAACAATGAAATTTAATTTTAATGTTCCATTCAAATCAAATGGGCATGTTATTAACTTCCATAAATGGAAGGGACAAATCATTCCTCAACTTATTCATTAATAAAAAACCAATCATGACATACCTATTGTATCTTAATTATTGTGGATATAGTGTGTCATGAGTTTCATAAGTACATCTAAGTACGCTAGTCACAATAGGTATTGATAATAATCATAATGTCCAAGGATCATTACACATGCTCATAGATAGAAATATCAAATGAAACACAAATATGTAGAATTCCTATTGGTGGGTCTACCATCATAATCTACCATCTTGGAGATCACTAGGTGTAAAATCTTTGAGATAATTTTTTATCCTCTTATAAGAACCCACACTCAAAAGTAGAAAAACATTTGTCCCCTTCATAGTTTGTCATGCTGAATGTAGGACACATATTTAAGAGATATCATCATAGAGTCTCAAGGTTTTCATCATAGAAAAGAACTAATATGACATATTTTGATGAGACAGATACCCTAAGACATTATCATGTTAAGTTTCTTGTAGAATTACAATCAATATGTGATAATATATATTTAGTATTCACTTAATTAAATATATTAGGCAATATAAAGTACAAATTAGTCGGTTCTTGGAAATAAAATCTAAAAAGGATAACAACCACCATACATTGGGGATGTAATCATCTATATTAGAGGAAAAACTCATTAACACACCCTTATATCCTTGTTGTCTTACTTTCCTTCTTTGAGTACATGAAAACCGAAAGTGAGGATTGAGTGAGAGATACCCATTCACTAAATAAGTGTAGAGGTAAATAAAGGATAAAAGTTTTAATGGAATGTATTCAGCAATACATATTGTTTTGGTACAGTTGGAAAGTGATGAATGTGAAAACAACAAAAAAGAAAACACACAATGGAAATAAAATTTTATTTATCTTAAAAAAATCCTGCAAAACTAAAGTATATGCAAAATGAGAAAATAATATGTGTGCATAAAATAAATGTTGTCACCAGAAATTTTAACATGGAAAACCCAATGAGGGAAAAAACCACGAGACCTAGTCTAGAAAATAGATCCACTAAAAATAATGAGTACATGGTAGAGACTCCCAAAAAATGAAAGGGATCTAAAAAGGTTAACTCTCTAATATACCAGAATAAATTAACAGTGTAAAAAGAGGAAAAATGAAAATTTGAAAAAGAATGTTTTCTAGGAAATAATATAAAACAAAAAATCTATCTATATGGATCCAAAGACCATAGACTAAATAACTGATTTCTGAAAAATCACCAAGATCAGAATAAAATTGGTTTTTGATCAAAGTCAATCACAAAATCATAACTTACTCCTCTTATTGATGTCATGTGCCAAAAATTATCTACTGCCTCCATTTTAGGACAATCCCATCCTCATTAAAGGATTCATAACTACATAAAACATGTATTTGGTCTTGTTTTTTAATGAAAACACATGACATGGAAATTGAGGAAGAACCCCTATAAAACCTCCCACTGAATCGAGTTGGAATCACCTCAGAAGATGAAATCAATTTGAAAGTCTCAAATTTACCTTTAGGTAAAATCATGGTTAACATGTCTAAAATGTTTTCATCAGTGTCGATCTTTTTGATATCCAAATATATCAAATCAAGAATATCACAGATCCAATGATACTTAACATCAATATGTTTTAACCTTCTATGAAAAGTGTAATTATTTCCTAAACAAATAGCACTCTGACTATCAAAAAATAAAACATAGCTTTTTTAATTAAAATTTATCTCTTGAATAAAAGTTTTCATCCAAAAAAATTATTTGCATCCCTCTACAGTTACAATAAAATCTAACTCTATGGTAGATAACGCAACACATCTCTGTAATATAGAATTCCAAGATACAACTCCCCTACAAAAGTGATCAAATATCCGAAAGTAGACTTCCTCAAATCTATATCTCCAACCCTATATGAATTGAAAAATAAAAAATGCATAGGTTCCCTATTTCCAAAACAAAATTTCAAATTATAAATACCATGAAGGTAGTGAAATATATACTTCACTACTATCCAATGATATCTACCTAGATTAGATAGAAAATGACTGACCACACCAACTACATGAGATATATCAGGTCAATTACATATAATCACATACATAAAATATAAAATAAAAGATGAATAAGGAATGTGATGAATTTTTTTCTCTCTTTATTCATCAGTAGAAGGAGAGTGACTAATACTGAGCTTAAAATGTAATGCTTTAGGAGTACTAATCACTTTCTCTCTATCCATAGAAAATATCTGAATCATCTTATCAACAAATCTCTCCTAAGATAACCATAATTTTTTAGGATTTCTATCATAGGAAATCAACATGCCAAGAATATGTTATGCTAACCCCAAGTATTTCATAGCAAAAGGAAAACCGCGATCCTTATTCAATCTATCAATTTTAGAAGAATCATGGAGAAAGATAAGAATATCATCAACATAAAGAAAAAGTATAATAAAATCATCCTCAGTAATTATCTAAACAAAAACACAATGAATAAAATATTTCTTCCTGAAACCCTGATGAAAAATGATAGATTCAAACTTCTTATACCACTATTTGAGAGATTTCTTCAAACCATACAAACTCTTCTTTAACCTACATACATGATTATCTTTACCTATTTCAACAAAACCCTCTAATTTCTCTATATAAACCTTTTCCTATAAATCTACCTGGAAGAAGGATGTATTCACACCATTTACTAAATCTTTAGATCCAAAATAATATAAAAACCAAGATATTACCAAATAGAAGAAATTTTGATAATAGGTGATAAAATCACATCAAAATAAATACCTTTATTCTGAAGTAAGACTTTATAAAATACAGTTTCTTTGTATCATGGAACAAAAATAGATTATTCTTTTTTTAATCATATAAATCCACTTATTTTTCAAAGATCTCTTACTTGTGTTTAATTTAAATTTATCAAATGTTTGGTTATCATGAAAAGATCTCATATCATCATCCGTTTCCACAACCCATCTATCCTTCTATTCACTTTCTATTTCCTTATCAAAATATTTTGGATCCCCTCCCCTTCAGCAAGAAGCACATACTCATCAGGTGAATAGAAAGAAAAAATGGTATGATGATGAGATGACCTCTGGAGTGGAACTGTGAGTTCATTAATAACACATGAAACTAGATCATCATAAACAAAAGGTGCATCAGAAATATAAACTCCAACCTATTCATCCTGAACATCATTCTTTGCATCAACACGATCATCAGAATCAATAATATGAGGTAAATGTGAATCAGAACCTAGATCAAGACTAAAAAATACACAAGAAGTTAGAGAAATAGTTTTTTATCCCTTATAAATATCTCCAATTTTATGATACTCTGTAAACACTGCATCTTGACTTTGAAATATTTCATCAAAGCATGATCATAGAACCTATACCCAAAATCATTATGTATATAACCAATAAAAATAAACTACTATGACTTACCATCCAGCCTAGATCTCTCATATCTTAGCACATGAACAAAATCTTTGCAACTAAAAACATTTAATTGATCATACATGATCTCTTTTCCATACCAAAACTTGTGAGGAGTGTTTTTATTCAATTAAATCATAGGTGATAAATTGATATTATAATCAACAATAAATAAAACCCCACCCTAAAAATTTCTTGGAAACATTTACTAAAAACTGAAACAATGAAATATTTCCAACAAAGTCATGTACATCTTCTCAACTACACCTTTTATCTGAGGTGTCTTGGGTGAAATATTCTAATTTTGAGTACCTTACTACCTACAATACTAATCAAACATACCACAATACTCACCACCACTTTCACTAAAAATACATTTTAATTTTCTACCATATTCCCTCTCAATATATATGTGAAATTTATTAAAAACACTGAGAACCTTAATTTTGGAATTTGAAATATAAACCTATATCTTAAATGATTATTAATAAAAAAATTCCACAAAATAAATACCACTAATAAAGGTCTTATATTCCAAAGGACCATAAACACTATAGTGGACTAATTCAATCTCCCGTGACTTCCAGTGCAAAGAATGAATACTGAAACTCACTCTTCTATATTTTTCACCCATGCAGTGATAAAAAATTCCCAATTTTACATTCTTTAAATATTGAATAAGATTTATCTAGGCTAAAAAGACAATCCCTTTCTCACAAATATTTCTGACCCTCTTATTCCATAACTTGGATGTAACACCACACTCAATAATGCAAGTAGCATCATAGGAAATAGAAGCTCTAGTACAATAAAAATATGACTGATTCTTCCCTCAAGACACAATCAAATAACTCTTAGAATGATTCCATTATCCATTATTAAAATTACTTATAAACACTTCATCATCCAGATCATTGGTATAAATAAGATTCAAGTGAACCTTAAGTCATGAATCTACCATATTTCCAACTTCTTCTGAAATTCATGTTGGATCAGCTTGATTTATTTATAACTCATGAATTCACATTTGATGACATGAATTCATCTCACATACGACCCCTCAATTGTACACTAGTCATGAAAGAACTATATTTACAAGTTGTAAACAACAAACTCATGACCGAAAATTAAATCACATCATTAACCACTTACTGCAGTACTCCTATAGCTCCAACCTTCACCAAACCTCCTCTAGCCTCCTCTAAGCACTCTACAACCACATAAACAACAATGTAACATGTTAGGAAGGCATGAAAAGTTTCAATTTAAATTTCTTGTTAATGTTAAATGGATATTTATTTAAGGATCAACCATATTCTGATAAAACATTTACACATAATCCATTTATATTGATTTCATATTCACATATTAGTCCATTTATTTATGTGATCACAATCTTGTATCCATAAAATAAAACATTCATAAGACAGAAATAAAATAATTAAATAAATGATGTAGTCATGAGTTTATCCTATGGTTGATTTATTTAGTGGGAAAAAATTAACCTATTACCTTAATAAATAAACTATTTATGTCGATCTTGGCATGATTTGCAACATTTCACCTGTCCACCTATGTATCTCCTGGGTTCATTTCCTCTTAGCTTTGTCTTGAACCATCTATTTTCAGCTCTGCCTTGAACTGACTCTACGCATCTTGGGATACTCCTTTTATTTCATATATTTTATAAATCACACACAGACGAGGGGAACCAAAGTATTTGTTAAATGGAATTACACAAAACAGCCTTGGACAAGTAGGTCCTACATAATAAAGGAGTGAGAGATGAAACACATGGCATCATATTTAATTTAATTATAAATAATTAAAAACTCATGAAATAAAATTAATTAAATTAAATAAAACAACACATACATAGGTCTAGTCAAAGCTCATGATATACATGCAATGACTATGCATTTAAAATATCTAGTAAACATTCATTTCAACTCATTATTCATTAAAATAAAATGTGCACGAATTAATACAATTAATTATCTTATTAATCAATTAATTCATTTTATCTTATTCCATATAATAATCCTATATATTCTCATACACTATGATTTTAGATAAAATAAATAATTTTATTTCATTTAAAAATTAATAAAATAGTACACAACTTTTCTAATAAGAATCAACTTAGCATGTACTTGTATGAACTACTCAGTATGGTCCATGTTTCATATGATACAATCACATGTCATATTGCGTACATGACATGTGTTTTAATTTCATGGTATATACTATCAAATTAATGGCACACTGGACACATGAAAATTACATTTTCTATATGATTTAATGCACTTTTTTCCTTTAGTATGCACTGACCATACATGAATTGTAGTTTCAAATATTACATGGAATTAATTAAGAATTTAATATAATATAAAATATAACAATCAGAGTGTATTTTCAAATTAATGATGCACAGAACTCAATTTTATGAGGTTTAATGTAGAAATTAAATAATTTTCTTTCCGTATAAATTAATTTCTGTCAGGTACAACCTGATATGACATGTATTCCGTATAAACAGAAACAAAATAATTATTCCTTGTGGACATAATTACACAAAGTGTGAATTAATTACATTGAATGTGAATTAATTACACCACATGAAAATTACTTACATTGTGTGTTTACTAATCACATTACATGTGTATTAATTATCCACATATGAATTAATTACCACACATCTGATGACCACATGAACATCATGTCGTGTGGGGTTATACAACATGTTGGAGAGTTACATGCCATGTAACCCTGGAACTGTGTACCACCTATGAATAGTTCTTTAGGTATTCTTTATTTATTTTATTTTATTTTAACTAGTTCTGGGTTATATGAATGAAAAATGAAGAGATGGAGATGAGATATCAATGATAGATTAAGAATGAATTAAAACTTGAAATAAAATTTTACCTTTAACTGTGTAATGATCAAAATAAAATAAATGATTATAAACTTGAACATAACTACTCGGATACCACTTAATAGTTCTAGGAATAGAGGAATCAAGGTTGGGCCCTACTCAGAAATTGTTTGTCTCAAGGGATATTCCATGCTGTACATGATGTGGGATCCATGACCAAAGGAAAACGTTCTGATGAAACTTGAAAAACATCCTAGAAGAAAGAATATGTTTTACATTATATTTATAATTAATTTAAATGGATAAAAAGAAATAATACCTCAATATTTTGAGAGGGAGATCTACATGTAGTCGTGCACAATGATTCACCAATTTTATTAACTCATGCACAATATACATGATAGTCTATTTATAGAGTTATGATTTAGGGTTAAATATTATTTAATTTCACATAGAATCTTAATAATATGTTAAACCCTTAAAAAACCTCATTTTATGTAACATTAGTATTATTATTATTTTCTTATGGAATGTACTAACTAGCACAATGATGAATATTATTTTACCATCTTGTAAATTAATATTGATCACCAAACCTTGACTTGGTACACTCATCCACCTCACCAATTATCAAATACCAGAATAAATAAATATATATTATATATCCATGTAATTTAATTATTACATTGAGAAAAAATAGTTATTTAATTTATGTAATCAATAAATCCCAAATAAAATTATTCCATAAACTTATGAATAATATTTATTCCAACAATTAAATTCAAATATAATTTAATTGAGATCAACAGAAATACTTAGTGTATTATAGTCTAAGCTTCTTCCTTGTTGGAATCAAGCAAACTTTCCTAAAGTCTAAAATTACTATCCAGAAATATGTCAGGGAACCCAAGAGGAAGAAGTTAATGTTTCAATGTCAACAACCACATATGATAATGAACAGTGTAATATATATATTTTTACTCAATATCTCACCAATAAAGTTGCATACTCATGTCATCAAACTTAATGGTTGATATATTTTCTTTGATGATCCTAAATGAACATGCCTACATCACCATAAAAATGAAATTTATTTTGAAGGTTTCATTCAAATCAAATGGCTGAGATATTAACTTATATTAATGGAAGGGACAAATAATTCCTCAACATATTCATTAATAACAAATCGATCATCACATACCTAT
The DNA here is from genome assembly GCA_963277665.1 of Viscum album. Classification (NCBI taxonomy): domain Eukaryota; kingdom Viridiplantae; phylum Streptophyta; class Magnoliopsida; order Santalales; family Viscaceae; genus Viscum; species Viscum album. Next base: position 1,024,074,464 of record OY728157.1, read on the forward strand.
TGTATATTACTTATCATGAACATAGTAAATCACAAGTTTCATCATTACACATATGTACCAAAGTCAAAATAGCTGTTGATAATAATCATAATGTCCAAGGATCACTACACATGCCCAGAGATAGGAATATGAAATGACACAAAAATATGTAGAATTCCTATTGGTGGGTCTTCCCTCATAATTTCCCATTTGGAGATCACTAGGTGAAAACTCTGTGAGATAAAGTATTACCATCTTATAAGAACCCACACTCGAAAGTAGACAAAATTTTTCCCCTTCATAGTTTTTCATGTTGATTGTAGGTCACCTATTTAAGAGATATCATCATAGAGTCTCAAGGTTTTAATCATTGCAGAGAACTGATATGACATATTTTGATGCGATAGATACCCTAGGACATTATGATGTTAAATGTTTTGTAGAATTACTATCAATATACGATAAGATATATTTAATATTCACTTATTTGAATATATTCGGTAATATAAAGTTTAAATCAATTGGTTCTAGGATATCAACATCAACAAGGATAAAAAAACACCATACATTGGGGTCGTAGTAATCTATAATAGAGGAAAACCTCATTAACAAACACTTATATCCTTATTGACTTACTTTTATGCTTTGAGTACATGAAAATTGAAATTGATGACTAAGTGAGAGAGATCCATTCACTGACCAAGTGCGTATGTAAGGAAAGGATAAAAGTATTCATTGATCATATTCACCAATATTGATTTTGTTGGGAAAGATGGAAAGCGATGAAAGTGAAAAAAATAGAAAATAAAATACGCAATGGAAATAAAATTTTATTTCCCTTCGAACAATTTTTCAAAACTAAAGCATATTCACAATGATTAAATAATATTCATGTATAAAATAAATTTTGTCACTAGAAATTTTAACATGGAAAACCCAATAAGGGAAAAAACTACAAGACCTAGTCTAGAAAAAAATCCACTAAAATAAAAAATTACATGGTAGCGAATCCCCAAAATGGAAGAGATCTAAAAATTAGAACTCTCTGATATACTAGAAGAAAATAAATGCAGAAAAGAAGGTAGAAAAAATATCTAAAAAATGAACATTGTACAAGAAATAATAATAAAACAAATCTGACTATATTGATATGAAGACCATTGAATAAATAACTTGGTGCTGAAAAATCACCAAGATTAGAATAAAATTTATTTTTGGTCAAAGTCGACCAAAAATCAGAACTTGGTCCTCATATTGACGTCGTGTGAAAAAACATAGATACTGCCTACATTTTAGGACAAAAATATCCTCATTAAATTATTCATAACTCCTTAAAACACATATTTGAACATGTTTTTTAAAAAAAAACACATGGCATTCCAATTTAGGAGGCGCCCCTATAAAATACCCCTTTGACTTTAGTGGGAATCACCTCAGACCTTGAAATTAGTTGGAAAGTCTCAAATTTATCTCTCGGTAAACTCTTGGTTAACATGTTTAACCCATTGTCATAAGCGTGGACCTTTTCAATCTCCAACTATCTCCAATAAATGAAATCACAGATCCAATGATACCAAACATCAATATGTTTTAACCTTCCATGAAAAGTGTAATTAGTTCCCAAACAAATAGAACTTCGACTATAAAAAAATAAAATATACCTGCCCCAATTAAAATTGTGTTCTTTAATAAAAGATTTCATCCACAAAAATTATTTTCATCCCTCTGTAGCTGCGATAAAACCTAACTCTATGGTAGATAAAGCAACACATCTATGAAATATAGACTTCCTAGATACAACTCCCCCAACAAAAGTGATCATATAGACTAAAGTAGACTTCCAAAAATCCATATCTCCAGACATATATGAATTTAAAAATTCGAAAAAAAGGTTCCCTATTTCCAAAAAACTATCTCAAATTAGAAGTACTATAAATATAATGAAGTATATACTTCACTGCTCTCCAATGTTCTATACCTAGATTAGATAGAAAAAAACTGACCACACCAACTACATGAGATATATCAGGTCTAATACATATAATAAAATACATCAAGTTGAAAATGAAATATGAATAAGATATGTGCTGCATATCCTCTATCTCATCATCAGTAGAAGTCAAGTGACTGATACTAATCTTAAAATGTAATGAATGAGTAGTATTAAACAATTTATCTATATCCATAAAAAATATATGAATAATATTCTAAATTTATCTCTCCTATGATAACCACAATTAATTATCCTTTTTGTCATATGAAATCAACATGCTAAGAATCTATCAGGATGCCCCGAAGTATTTCATCAAAAAATATAGACAACGATCCTTCTTCAATATTGAAATTTTAGATGAATCATGGAAAAAATTAGAATATAATAAACATAAAGAAAAATTATCATAAAGTCATCATCATTAAATCACTGAAATGAATAAAATTATTAGAAGATGTCTTCCTAAAACCTTGATGAAAAATGACAGATTCAATCTTCTTAAACCACTATTTTATAGATTGTTTCAAACCATACAAACTCTTCTTTAACCTATATACATGATTATCTTTACCTATTACAACAAAACCCTCTGGTTTCTCCATATAAATCTCTTCATATAAATAAACACAGAGGAAAGATGTCTTCACATCCATCAAATAAATCATCAGATCTAAACTAATAGAAAAACCAAGAAAATATAGAATAGAAGAAATTTTGATAATAGGTGATAAAATAATATAAAAATAAATACCTTTATTCTAATGGAATCCTTTAACTAATAAACTTTCCTTGTATCATGGAATATAATTAGATTATTGTTTTTTAATATGATAAATCCACTGATTTTGCATTGCTCCTTTACCTGTGTTTAACTTGACAAACTCAAAAGTTTGGATATCATGAAAATATATCATATCATCATCCAATTACATAACCCATTTTTCATTGTATTCACTTTTGGTTGTCTCCCCAAAAGATTATAGTTCCCACCTATAGGAAGGAGCACATACTCATCTGGTGAATACAGAGTCAAAATGGTATGATGATAAAATGACCTCGGGAGTGGAAATGTGTGTTCATTAATAACCCATGGAACTAGATCATCATAAAAAAAGGTGTTTCATAAATATAAACTCCAACATGTTCACCATGAACATCATTTTGTGCATCGAAAAAATCATCATAATCAAAAATATGAGTTAAATGTGAATCAGATTCTTGATCTAGACACAAAAAAGACATCAAAATTTGGAGAATTAGATTTTTCTCCCTTATAAATATCTTCAATAGTATGATCCTATTTAAACACTACATCATGACTTCTGAAAAGATTCTTCAAAGAAAGATCATAGAACCAATACCCAAAATCATTGTGTACATGGCCAATATAAATACCCTACCATGACTTACTATCTATCCTAGATCTATCATATCTTATTAGATCAACAAAATACTTGCAACTAAAAACATGTAACTGATCATACCTGATCTCTTTTCCATACAAAAATTTGTTATGAGTATTTTTATTAAAATAAATTATATGTGATAAATTGATAATATAAGAAGTAGTAAATAAATATCCAACCCAAAAATGTTTAGGAAAATTTGATTCCAAAAGAAAACAATGAAATATTTCCAAAAAAGTCATGTTTATCCACTCAACTACACCTTTTAGCTGTGGTGTCTTGGGAGACATCTTCTAATTCCAAATACCATCCTGCCTGTAATACTGATCAAATAGACTACAATACTCACCACCATTGTCACTGAAAATACATTTTAATTTCTAATAATATTCCCACCCAATAGATACCTAAAATTTATTAAAAATATTGAGAACCTAACTTTTGGAATTAAAAACATAAACCCAAATATTACATGAGTAGTCATAAATAAATTTTAAAAAATAAATACCACGAATAGAGGTCTTAGATTTTAAAGGACCACAAACATTAGAATGTACTAATTCAATTACAGATGAATTCCTGTACAAACAATGAATACTAAAACTCACTCTCCTCTATTTTCCACCTATGTATTAATCATACATGTCCAATTTTACACTCTAAAAGTCTAGAATAATATTTATATTTTCCAAAAAACTAATCCATTTCTCATGAATCTCGTTGATCCTCTTATTCCATAACTTGGAAGAAACATCACACTCAATAATGCTAGTAGTATCACAGGAAATAGAAGCTATTGTCTAATAAAAACCTGACTGATTCTTCCCTCAAGACACAATCAAAAAACCCTTAGAATGATTCCATTGGCCATTACCAAAATTATTTATAAACCCTTCATCATCAAGAACACTAGTATAAATAAGATTCAAGCGAACCTTAGGTGTATGTCGAAAATTCTTTAAAATTAGCTTACTTTATGTGCTGGTCTTCAGGAAATTGTCCCAATACCTACAACATTAGAATCACCATCATTACCCATCATAAAAATCCAAAAAATTACCTAGTATATAATATGTAAATTGTTATTTCCTCAATGTCATGACAAAATAGGCACCACTTTCTAAAAACCAACAAGAATCATCAAAAACAGTATTAATGGAGTTAAAATCAATAACAAGATCACCCCTGTAATGGAGCGATGTGATCACCTCTGCCACCATTTTTATTCTACTTATTTTCCTTTATTCTATTTTCTCTTTTTATCTGATAGAATTTTTTTAACATTTCATTTTCATACCACAATGATGACATTAAAATTCTCTCTAGTTTGACCTAGATTTTCTTCGATCTTTTCTCTTACCACGACTGCTCTGTCTATGATTCTATTCGAGGATTCTCCCCATATTCTCTATGACTAAAAGATAGGAAGAATATTTCTCTTGAGTATGTTTATTGACCTCTTCATTAAAAATAATAGACTTAACAAAACTGAATTTCAATCACCCTTAGGAGAAGAATCAGTCAGAGTAACATAAATTCTGCTAAGAATCGGGTAAATTGTAGAGAAAAAAATCACTAAAACCTCATCATTGAAATTAATACCCAGACTATAGAATTTATCAAAATATCCCTGATATTCGCTCAAATAGTCATAAATATACATATCTTCTTTATACCTCAAATTAATAAATTTTTTTGAGAAAAAAATATATTATTTCCCATCTTGGAAGCGTAGGTAGTATTAATATTCTCGCAATTTTTTTTGTAATGAGGGATGTTGACAATATGGTTAATCACATGTCCTTAGACCCACTACAAAATGAACCCACAAACCATTCCATGCTCAAAATACCATTCATTATCTAAAATACTTTCTAGATTCTAAGTACTAAACAGTAGAAGATGCATTCACTTAAAAATATTGATCCTTCATTTTTAATCGCCAAATATAGTAGTTGGTATCATTTAAAAAAATTATCCAATTATAATTAGAATTAATAATTTATATAGAAAAAACCAAACCCTTTGATATCAGATGGTTGGATAGACAATAAGTGATGAACTTACAAACAACAACAAGGGGAATGTACACAGAAAATAAAATTTTCTTTCCCTTCAATCAAGTCAGCACCACTAAAGTGGATGTGTAGTGAGAAAATAATATGTGTGCACAAAATAAATGATGACACAAGAAATTTTAAAGTGGAAAACCCAATGAGGGACAAAACCCAGGGGCCTAGTAAAGAAAGCAGATCTACTAAAATTAATGAGTATATGGTTGAGACTCCTAGAAATGGAAGGGATCTCAAAAGTATAACTCTTAGATAAAGTAAAAGAAAATACCAATTGAACAGAGAGTTATAAATAAAATCTAACAAAAGTAATTCATTTGAGAAAGAATATAAAAAAAATCTTTCCCCATGGATATGAAGATCATCGTCTGAATAATCAGGTGATGAAAAATCACCAATATCAGCAGAAAACTGATTATTTATCAAAGATGATCACTAAATCAGAACATACTCCTCGTATTAACATTTTTTTTCCAAAACCTATCCACTCAATACCTTTTAAAACATCCCCTTCCATGTCAAAGGATTCATATCTCCTTAAAACACATTTTTAAAGTTGTTTATTTTTTTAATGAAAATGTGTGTTGCACCAATTCAGGATTACCCCTACAGATTCACCCCTTCCATGTCCAGGCCAATTCATGTTTATCCTTGAACTGTATCCATTAACTCAAATACTCCAACTTTCACTTTTTATGTAGTGTCTATAAAAATCAATGGCATAAAAACCATAACAACATAGAACAAATAGCTTGAATGAAACACTATTAGACCTCCAAATATTTGAAAACTAACTTGTAAAAGCATAAAATTTCCACTTACAGATCCTAACCACTAATACAAAAAACATGCATTCTAGGTTAGGCCAGAAAATGAACCTTACACCATATCTAGCTTTAATAACTTCAAAAATCTCTCTTCAGTGGAGAACTAGATAGGACAAACAGATCCTTCATCCTGATTGAGCCCATGAACCACAAACCCATCACCTAACTCAAACTATCCTCAACATCAGCTTCAATGATCTAGAAAGAAATGTGAAACTATCAATATTTCACATAAATTATTGAATGTGTGCTTCATATATCTATATTTATAATGATATAATGACAACAAGGACACAAAAACACAGTTTTATGAATAGTAAATAAGATAACTACCAGAGTCCTTAACTAGAATTAACTCTTGTTTAGATCCCCATCCTCATTCTCCCATTTATGAATTCCTATGATGGAATGGTTGGTTGGAGTAACATTATCAGAAAAGACCTCAAATATATTGGAATCCCTACCATTCCAGTGATCCAATAGTTAGATTTGATCCTTTTATATTGATATGATGACCATAGATAAGTGCCAGTTAAGCAATTAGGATGCAATCCAATGAGATTTCTAATTTCTATCTTCTATCACCCATGGGATATGCCTCATAGAATGAGTTTTGGCACTTTAATGAGTGAAATTCCTTCTTTATTAACTAGGAACACTATCCTGCTTTAAGAGGTTAATCATCAAGACTAGATTTTTGTGACCAATATGATGTCTAGGCTTCTTCATTCGGCTTTTGTACCAATATGATGTATGGGGTTCTTTATTCATCTCATGAAGTGGGGACCATCTTGCTGGCCCAATCAACATATATTCCCATAACTACATTCAAATAGTGTTCAAATATGTATTGTGTGACAAAATGAGGTCTTATAAAATATAAAAACAAATTATCTTTACTAAAATTCAAATATTAAAATGAAATATGAGAATTCACTCAATCAACACCCCACTCCAATTGCATTAACATGAAATTACCAAAATATATTTCCAAATAAAACATCACGTTCTAGACATGATGAAATTTTTTTTCTCTCAATTAAGGATATTTTTTAGTTTTAAATTTCAATTTTATCTACTTTAAACAAAAAATAATATTTCATTTCAAAACGTTTTTGTGGTGATTACCTAAAAAACTATGATTACCCATTTGAATTAAAATCATTGTTAATCAATAATCTGAAATCAAAATGGGTGCCATATCCTAAGTATAGTAGAAATCATTCTCATAAGAAAATTTTTAGTATTACATTCTCTCGACCATAAAACTCTTTATTCTATAAAAGAAAATAAACTACAAAAACCATAATCAACACACACATTTTTTTTGAAAATTTCATTTTAAAATAAAATAACATCTATATTTATGATAAAAAATAAATATAAAACAATAAGAAACAAGGTAGATAACCAAAATCCACCAGAAAAACTTCTATAATATTAAGAAAATACATTAAAATATCTATCAAATCTAAATAAATCACCTAAAAGATTCCATTTAAGACCAATTCAAATGTCAAATATAAATTTAGTGGTGAGACCATAAAGCTTGAATAGATTGTTGAGATTGTGGGTTATAGAGATGATAAATATTACCCTATGAAAACATATTTTTTGAAAGGGAATTTGGAGAATAAATGAAGAATTGGATATTATTTAATGATGTAGATTTTAGCATTATTATTGATTTCCAAATGAAACTAATCTCTTGTTAGTTCGTAGATTGAATTTAGAATGTTTAGATATTTGTTATAATTATCTTCTTATCTTTTCTATCATTTTTTATATGCTCACATTTGGATTTACCTTTATAAAATTGCTAGATGACCCTTATATGGAGCCTAGATGACTCTTACGCAGAGGTCTCCTGAGCCTTACGTAGAGTCTGTGTATGACCCATATGTTGAGCTCTCTAGACTCATACATAGTATATAATGACTCGTATGTGAAGGTCATATGAGCTTAATGCAGCCACTTGAATCATGCTTATATAAAGGTTAATTAACCATTACGCAGTGTTCAATTGACACTTATGGAATAGTTTGTTAATAATGTTTACACAATTATGTTTTAGTTCCTTTTACCTAAATCTTCTCATTGCTTATCAAATACCATAACATGGTTATTTTCATATGAATATTTTGAGGTTTTCATAGGGTTTTCAGGCTGTTTGGGATGATTTAGTTTTATTTGTTCAATTCATATGTTCTATTGAGCCGATGCAATAGATTGGATGCTCATGGGTATTTATTACACAACCATCTCTAGATTGAAATAAAATTTACAAAATGGTTTTTAAGAGAGAAAACCACTATTATTCAATGGATATATATATAGAGAGAGTGGGGGGGGAGACAGTGGTAGAGGAGGTTGACTACAGCTAAGATGTTACCCACTGCCAGACTCATCGTTCCCCTCACCATTGAAGATTGGTGCTTACCATGATGTTGTATTCTGGTAGAGATATTAAATCATTAATCACGAGGTTCCCTTTATCCCCTAGTGCCATCAACTCTTGAGAGACCCAAATATCCTTCTTCTGGTAGTCGGTTAGTAAATCTAGTTGGGCATAATATTTTCTTCTTACTGTTCTTTTAGGGTTTCTATTTTTTCATAATTTTATTCTTGATGGATTTTATTCCTATTCTTTTTAATTCTTGTATATTTAATTTTAGATATAATAAATGATCGGAACATGGTGGTGTTCTTCCCATAGAGTAGGACTAAATTGGTCTAAACCACGTTTTGTCTATGTATCATTTGTTACTTTCTCTCATCGCTCATTCTTAGTTCCCCATTTATCATTGTATATTTAGCCTTCATCTCTTAAACTCCATACTTGTTAAAAACATGTCACCATTACATGATCCTTGGATTAATAAGTGTGTGTATGTGTGGTCATTTCCCGATAGTTGGTGTTATATTTTCACATATATGATAATGACTTCTAATAAGCATGATATTGATATATTTGATGGTGATAAAAACTTTGATCTATGTAGAATAAATAGGGGATATTTTTTGTCCAACAAGGGATGAAAGATGCATTGTATTCCCCCAAGAAACCTCACATAGGTTAATCCATTTATGGATGACTATGACCAATATTATGTTAATGAAAGCTCATAATTATTTGACATTATACTTAACTAATAAGGTTTTATGGGAGGTATCATGTGAAACCTATGCACTAGAATTTGGTCTAATTTAGAAAAATTATAAGGGTTATGTTTTTTTAGGTCATCTATATAAAAATCATAAACTGTATGCATTGAAGATATTCCCTAGAACTTTAATTCTGCCACATCAAGTGAGTTTAAGAAAATCAACTTAGATTTTTACAAAATCAATGTTAATGTTAAAGATGATGACCAATCCATCACTAATGGATTATGACTTATTTGTGATGATCCATTTGTGATGGTTTCCCATAAAAAATAGTTATTTGTGACAGGGACTCATTGAAAATCGCTCATAACTGAAAAACACATCGAAAATAATTTTTTTTGATGGTATGTCATGATTTTTTTTGAAAAAAGGAAACCCCTATAGAAAAAACTTTAATATATATATATATATGTAATCATATTTGTGATGGGAATAGTCTCCCATTGAAAATATTTATTTGCAACAGGACACTAATCCTATAACAAATAAATTTAAAAATTATTCACGATGAGATTAGTATCCCATCTCCAATAATAAAAAAATAAAAAAAAAACAAAAAACAAAAAACAAAAAACGTCACAATAATATAATAATAATATAAAAAACAAAATATATAAAACTATAAATTTCTGAATTAATAACAATATTTAAAAATATTTATTCAAATGTTTATCATAATAAATCTATCTAAAAAACACATAAATCACTTAGGAGGGGAGGTTCACCTGGAGGAGGTGGTGAAGGGAACTTCATCGCTATAACCTGCTCTTAATGACACATGTTTATCATCTATCGCTACTGCTGCCCATGCACTCAATGCAAATCCTCCTCCTACATCTCATATTGTCGAGGAAGCTCTCCATGCTCTCTACACAGGGTCTCTATAACCTCATATTGATCTCCAAAATTCTCCTCAAACTCTAAAACAAATTATGAATACTCTCCATGATCTCCCCTCGATCTTGATGAGGAAACCAGAAAATTACCGTAATAACTCCTAAACATCAATTGAGAGGTGATACCAACAACTTAACCTTTCTCAAAGTCATATTGAGTCTTGTGCAACCTTGGTGCATCATCAAATCCCACTACACTGGTGGCCTAACCCTCAGTCTCATCCTGAATCCCATCATGTGTGTGAGAATTCATGACCTCATATGACTCCTTCAAAAACAATTTCAAATTAAAATAGTTAAATTATTATTTTTATTTAATTTTAAAACTCAAAAAACATTACTGACCATAATGTAGAATTGTCGACCGCCATTAATATCTCCATTGAAAGGATATGTGTACATCCTCTTGTAAACATAAAACTCTATAATATTGGGAATCTCAACTATCTTTATGAAAAATAAAATAATTTTCTTACATTTATATTTATATAAATTATTAAATAAAAGTACTTATCAGATATCCTCGATGTTTACTGAATGTACGTCTACCAGCTCTATGGGTGACCACCGGTGTTCCCTAGTTCTACTGACCTAATGATGATATCCTCTAAATATTATCCATCATCTAATATGATTGAAATCCATCCCAAACCTAAGAAGATATGAAATCGGGTTGATAGATGCAACAAGATTGATAAAAAACCGTAACTTTGATTTTCTTCATGGTTATCTTCCTCAAATTGTGCAAAAAATGATGGCATCGCTCACACATGCAAACCTCCCAAACCTCCCAGATAAAGGCCCTCATGATATCATTGATGTGATACAATAAACCCCACATATAATTAATAAGAACATGTTAATAATTTAATAAATTACAAAATAACTATTATATATTTACGTATCAACCCATGATTAACCATGCACTAGAGAACAAAAATGGGAATATAATCCCACATCACCCATGCTCCGAAAAAATAACTATGCAGAATGGTAATCCCTTGTCCAATATCTTTATCCAAAAAACCATGGGAAAGTAAAAAAAAATTTATACATAAATAAATTAATGAAAACAAAACATACCTCCACATGAATAGATCAAAAATAAATATGTGGATGTCACTTGGGAATATAGGTGGGAATCATCAATCTCGCAAGACCAAAAAACCTTGAGTTGATGCACTGCCTACAAATGGAAGTTCAAGTGACATACCATCAAGATTATCACCAGGTAGTATATCCTTCTCAAGCCTATAAAACATCTCATCATAAGTCTCATCAGCCATCTAAAACATGGAAAAATGTTGTCAGTATATAATTGAAGATGAGTGTTATATATATTTATTTTGATAATAACCAATATATAATTGTGTCATTTTTTATCATCATCCTCATCCTCATATATTAAGGTGTCAATATATTTATCTTCATCCTTAGTATCAACAATTTCTATAGGATTTTCAACTTTATCCTTACCGGTTAATTCAAATTCATTTATTACATCATAAATATCATCATCACCATCGACCCGTAACTATGTGGTGTCATCATCGATATTCATTTCACTTTTTTGAAAATATATATTTAGAGTTGTCTCATGAAAAATTTAAATTCCTTTCACTTCAATATAACCAAATTCACTTCGCATAAATTGATTTTCATGGGATTTGATTTTTATAACTCCCCACAATTCAATTAACCCTCTTTAAGAAGCACAATAATTTGAATAAGAAATTTGATGTTCCTATTCATCCAATTAAAATAGTTCATTTACTGCAAGAAGTATTTAATATTTAATGTCTAAGATTCCATGCCATGCATTTACACACAATCCTCTACCAGTATTAAACCAATGACATTAAACCATCAGTACATAATTATATCTCAGATAATACAGGTCAATTATTTCATCCTGAATGCCATAAAAGTCAACTTCACTTTCACTATGATGAGACCCTACCAACCATATACATATATTAATTATTTTTTTATTCACCATATGCACATGTATAAAATTGAAAACCATTCACCAGATATTCATTATAAGATTTAGCTATTTTGGATGGTGGGTTACTCAATACTCATAATATGTTATCAATTTTTTCGACATGTTGTAATACCCAGTAAATTGAAAAAAGCTAGCAATATGAAATATAATAAATTTATTTCATACATTAAACAAAAATAGTTTACATTACCATTCATTGAAACCAGTAGAAAAAATTATGTTGCCAACATTTTTCAAGGGAATATGGTATAATTTTTGGAAACTATTTCTTGATATGGTCATCAAATAATATACAAATAAAATAATATTAATTTACAAATTTTTTAAAAAAATATGTGATAGTTGAACTCATTGTACAAATCATGTCATTTATTCACAATTTAGTAGAACATATGTACGAGCCTTGTAATGTTCATCATAGGAAAGACATCATTCATGAACTCCACTTAAAAAAAGATTAGGATAATTAAAAATTAAAAATTAAATGTTTAGTGCATCCTCAACATTTCCCTCATTACACCCCATTATTTTATGTTTTAAATGATATTTAGGGTGGAAATAATGGGAGGAGATAAAGGAAATATCCTCCTATAAATATGATGCTTCCATTGAAACTCGAACTGATTCTTTATAACATACATTTTTTTAGTTTCTGCATGCATATATCATATGGGTACATCCATTGAAACTATAATAGTTCTCCGCATTTTTCTTCATGAAACAAATGTAATATCAAATGTTTCATTGAATAAAATAAAGATGATGATTTTTTACTGATTTATATTAAATTAAAACAACCTATTCTTGCACTCTATTAACCGCATCATAGTATGTTGTTCCCATAAATATGCCTCAGAAAAAATATGTTATTTCTGTTATCACATCCCAAATAGAAGAATTTGAAAAAAGTATAAGTCCATTAGATAGTATTATTTCTAATATAACATGACAATCATGATTTTTTAATTTAGTAATATGACAGTTTCTAAAACATCTATCCAAATTGGAAATATAACCATCAGGTATCCTCAAATCTAAAATCCACTAAAAAAATAATAAATGGGTTTCTTTAGAAGACGTATAATCCTCTTTTGGATTCATTAACTTTCATGATATGTAATTTTCTAACAACTCAAGTTAAAGTTGACTTTAAAATTGCAAAAGATATCATTGTGACTTTTAATTATATTTGGTCTTACTAGGTGTGTTGAAAGTTGTATAAAATATATTATTAAAAATTTTCTTCTCAAGAAACATGAAATTCAGTATGTGGAGGACCAAAAAACCCAACCAATATGGGATATCCCAAAAAATATTTTGTTTAATCCAATTATGATCTTTCCCAAATACATCTTGTTTTTATTGGTTTATAATTAGTCCATAGGTAATGAGAGGTAATGAAGAGATAATAAATTTTAAATCAATAACTAATATAATTTGTAGAGTTCCATCTCTTTCAATTTTACCTTTTCTAAAATTATTTCTATTCTTTCAGAAAGGATGATCAATAGGAATAAATATTCAATGATAGTAAAAAATAATGTGTTATCTCATTAACAAGAATAAATGATTTTCTATCAATCATACTGTACAAACATGATTTTAGACTATGTTTACTCCATCCAGAAAACATTCTATATGAATGGAAGTCACTAATTTTCTATAATAATGCATCTTTCATTAGTAAATTCTATTTTTCAACAACGTCATATGTGATGACACCATTACTCAATAATAAATTTAACTCATCAATCAATGGTTTCAAATAAATAGGAAAATTATTTTTTGGATTTCCGAGAATTAATAATATTAAAAAGATATTTGGTTCATTCATCAACATCTACTGAGGTAATATTTTCAGAGTTATAAAGATGGGCTAGAAAGAAAATTGACTAGCATATGAACTAAATGGACATAAACCATTAGTAAAAAGACCAAATCACACATTATAGGATTATAAAGAAAAAAAAGGATGTTCATGGTAAAAATGTTTTCATGAATCACCCTTAAAATGATGATTTAATCTTTTACCAGTTGAAATATTGGATTTCTAACATGGGATCAATTAATCTATGTTCTGAGACATAATTAAATGTTGTACTCTGTGTGTAAGTGGGGAATACCTTAACTATTTAATAGGAACCAATCCATAAATCCCATGTAAAGAATATTTATACCTCAATTGTCCACATATAGGATAAATAACTAAGGAATCATTTTCACCATAATATATGATGGATTCATTTAAACATGCATGAGTATTTTGATAATGAAAACCCAAACTATGAACCAACCTCTTGATCTCATAAAAATTGGAAGCCAACACATTTCCTTCAGTTAATAGTGATTTAACCAAGGAGAATACCAGATAAAATTAGTTATTTGACATTCCATTATCTGATTTAATATCCATATTTTTTAACCATTTCAAATTTAGTTATCTTGTAACTAGGATATAAGGAATCTTCAACAAACTTTAGTAAATAATAAAATCAAGATGGATCTAACTGAGGAGTTAAATCAATATCATTTAGAGTTTCTGTTTGTTGAAAATAAGGACCAATAACATCATTTACTAATGTTTTAAAATGTGATGGATCCAAAACCAAATTATAAGTATCATCTTCAAAACTATGTTCACCTTGTTGATTAAACTTTCTGAAAAATAAAATGAAATAGATGACCCCTACATTTTCAAATGTTTCAAATATCCCGAGATCACATTTCTTACATAGAAACATAATTGCCCATTTCGAAACAAATTCATGTTTTGATGATGAAAATGATAAAAATATTCAACACCCTCTACACATATAAGAATTATACTAGAATAATTTGGATTCTTGTGATGGTTTATTCAATTTGAATCTTTTAAAAAATAATTCTATCTAGTTTCTTATTCTATATTTTTCTAAAAAATATAAATTAAAAATATTTCTTATAATTAATCTAATATAAATAAAATACCATCCAAAAATCATAAGAAAATTAAAAAATTACAAATTACTTGTGAATATTATCAAATATATCAAATTACCACTAAAATTTTCTAATTATTAAAACTATCACTATTTTTTTTCTAATTACCACTAATTTTTTATAAATACAGTTAAATATAAGTAAGGTAAATAAAAGGCCAACCTAGGATTATGAGTAAAGCAAGGAGCAGAGGAGATGGAGGTGACCCTAGCGAAAGAATTGTAGCACCAGAATTCTTTCACTCAACCGTCCCCTTCATCTACTCTACTCAATGCCTCCCTCACACCCCTTGGTCGACCTTATATTTCTAATTGTGGTTAATTATGGTATATTTTACTAAATTACGTTCATTTATAGTAATTTTTACTAATGATGTCTAGTTACCGGTATTTTTTACTAATTTTTGCTAATTGTCAGAATTTTTTACAAAATACTACTCATTGTCGGTATTTTTTTTACTAAATAACTCCCATTGCCCATATTTTTTTACTAATTACCACTCATTGTCAGTATTCTTTTACTAATAATTCTCATTTCTGGTATTTTTTTAATTGATGCTCATTTATTGTATTTCTTACTAATTACATCTCATTTTCTGTATTTGCTACTAATTACCGATCAATGTCTGTATTTTTTACTAATTATCACTCATTGTTGGTATTTTTTACTAAATACCCCTTATTTATGGTATTTTTTACTAAATATCCCTTATTTTTAATATTTTTTACCAATCCCTGGTAACTAAAAGATATTAAAAAATTCTCATACGTGACCTTAAATTTTATATGGAGATCAAGAAATCTCAATGGTCCCATGGGTATAGAGGTAAGAAACGGAGAGTGAAGTTTAATTCCAATAGTGGGATGGATAAATAACATATGGGTAAGAAGATACAACACCACACTTTTCAAAAGAATTGGTAGAGGGATACTGAAAATTTATTAAAGTGTAACATAAAATAATTTAGGTGTGGGAAGGAAGGGAACCCAGATTACGAATTCTGATGGGAGAAACCCACAAATGTGATGAAAGAAAGGAATGTTTAAGTCAAATTACAACCTATTTTATAATATTTAAACTATAAATAAAATATCTGAATAAATAAACTAGTAAAATGGTTTTCAAAGACAACAAATGAAAATAACCTCCAAGGCCTAGAGAGAATGGTAAATCTTATGCTATCACAACTACTGAGGTGGATCGTAACAATGAAGTGGTGATAGGTGTAAAACCCCATGATTTTAAAAGAGGAAAATAATGTTCGATAGAATGTATAACATGAAATAACAATATCAGAATATAATATAATACCCAAATAATTTAATAAATATTTATTTTTATATTAATTCAATCTCTTCTATAGCTTTTGATGCTTTTAAAACCTAGTTTAAACATAATATTATACTCTATTAAAATGTTATTATTTAAACATGACCATTATAAAGAATTAATTAAGTTGGGGGTATGAATAGTAATAAATAAATTATAAAAATTATATATTTTACACATTTATAAAATAAATTCAATGGTTATTTATTGATTATAAATAAAATTATAATACTTTGAAAAAGAAAGAAATGTTTTTTAAAAAAACTGTATTTTTCTAGAAGGTAAATTTTTACGTTTTGTGCACATAATACAAAATTAATTTTTACCAATTTTATAATTTTATTTGAAAAATTAAACTTAATTTTTTAAAATTACATGTCAAAATTATCTTTGGGTGAATATTTGGGTTTTTTCTAAAAATATAAGTTTTTTGTAAATAGTTAAAAATACTAATTTTTATTGAAAAAATTCTTTTTTTGTTTAAATTATTTATATATTTAAATTATATTTTCAGTTGGTTTTAAATTAAAATTAGTTAAACTATATTTAAATATAACTAATTAGGTCATTTTATTAAATTTAATATTAAATTTTGATAATAAAACATTATATACATATGAAAAGTTTATCTTTGGAAAACTGCTCTTTCATCTCATATACAGTTTAATTTTAAATTAAATTCTTCCAATTATGTAAAATTAATCTATTAAAATGGATTATATATTTTTAATTAGAATAATTTATTTTATCTAATAAATTAAAATTAATTTTTTACTATAATGAATAGTAAAAATATTAAAAATTAATTTCCACGGTTAAGGCGAAAATGGGTTTACTAGGGGGTTAAACAATAAATATGAGAATTAAAAATGTCCTAAAACTTGTCCAAAACCCATTTTATATCCATATCTAGATACAATAATATCTACCGTTATATAATGAACCATTTTGGAGGATTTTGGCTTGATAAAGTTGTGGTTATCTTTTCCAAAATTTCATGCCTGTCCTCTTCCCAACTTATAAACAACCACCCCTCTCCTCCTCTATCAACACTTAAAAACTATTTGGTTCAGTAAGTACCTACCCAAATACCTTCCATAATTTCCTAAACACATCCTATATGACTTATTTTTTTATTAATCCCTCTTAATAAGTATTTAAGTATAAACCTAAAGAGGATCTATAAAGAAGAGGAAAAATTTCTAAATGTATGTATTTATTTTATTTCTTCTTAAAACTCCTTAAAACCTTCTTCAACTATGTTAATATGATAAAAAATTATCTCCTATATAGTTTTGTTTTGTTATTTTAATTTCATAACCCATATCCATCTCCACTTCAATCAAATGGGAAACTGAACTATCGATTGTGTTTATAACGGACTACCACCTCGTGAACCAATGTAATTCATTTTCCATCACCACTTGTTGAGGCTGGAGATAAATATGGATTTAATAAATTTATATTATATTTATGAAATTATTATACTTATTTAATTATGATATCACATATACCTTTTTACATTCCATTTTTTGGGGATATGATAGCGTCACTCGTGTGTATGACGTATTACCGCCTCTCAAAGCAATGTGATTCAATTTTCTCTAATGATTTACCTGAAAGGTATTATGGTTAAAGTTAAAAAATATATATGATATTTATAATAATAAAAAAATTATATAAATACAACATATCATGTAACTTCTTACCCTTCAATCATTTGGAAAAAATAACGTCGCTTATGCAAACGTGTGGACTTCCGCCTCTACGTAGTGATACAAAATGTTTTTAATTTTTTTACATGGATGATAATAAAGATGTATTACATTAATATAAATTATATATACAACATAATAATTATTCTGGAAATTTTAATTAATATTTATTTTCATTTCGTTCCATCTATCGAGAAAAATGGAAACAACGTTCATGCATACATATGACGTACCATCTCCATGAACAATGTAATCCATTTTATATCTATAACATTTATAGATTAATATAAATACATATATAATTAATATATATAATATTTATATAATGTTTAAAATTATTTTGATGATCTAAACCATATAAAATTAAAAGGGACAACATTTCCAAAATAAAACATATACGAAAAATGAATGAATTATCATATGAAATAGTGATTTTAACAATGAGTTGTAAATAAAAAAGCGATAAATTACTATAAGTAAAAAATATATGAAATGATATATATGATTAATGTTTTTTAATATATGCATGGAAACCCTATATTTATTATACAAGAGGTCCAAACACATACAAAGGAGGTCAAACCTGTGGTATGGGTTTCTTATCTCACTTTTTCTTCCGTGAGACATACACCATATTCACCAATTATTCCTTTCACTGGTGTATATACTTCCCCTTTGATATTTTATATCATAAATATGTTTATATTCATAGTTTTTAAAGTTATATTTTATTATTATTTATTTTATGGGTGTTAGGATTCAAAAGTTACCAATGAGGTAAGTGTTTATTTTACAATCTCATCATTATTCAAGATTGTTTTTCTTTTCGTCTACCTTAGGACAATTATTTGATATTTTATCTTAAAATCAATATATTTTCTAATGTTTTGGTTATTTATGAACCTTTTCAACTAATAGTACCATTTTACACTCTTTGGTACTTAAAATGAATGAGAAAATGTTTTCAAGAAAACCCGTTTTTATTTCTCTCTTTAGTCAAAAATACCTTTTCATTAAAATATTTGTTTTATAAAACAGTTTCTAAACTTTTAAAAATATTTTATTCAATAAATTTTTACCCATTTTTACTTTTTATATTTTATAAAGTAAAATACATTTCATTTTCAAAACAAGGCCTATTTGTCTTTTACTGAAAATATCGAAGGAATATTTGTTTTAACATATATGAAATGAATGGAATTTTCCACATTCATGACCACTCAAAATTTTAAATATAATTTTAAAAGTTTTATAAGGTTATTTTAGAATTAATTATTTTTAATTTTTTTGTGAATTTTTTATTTCAAAAATATTTTCAATGTGAAAAGGTTATTTTCCTCAAAAAAAATTTCAATGAATTTTTATGGTACTTTTATTCATCAAATATATAGAAACTTTATTGTAAATATGATACACTAGGTATATGTTGTCTTTATATCACCTTTATTATTTTATTTAAATATTTTATGATCAGTTTGAATAACTATGTACAATTTTATTACCATTATTTATATTACTCTTGATAATTTTTTATTATGTTTATTTGATTGATGTAAGTATTAACATTTTCTATGTTAGTTCTTCAATATGAATGTTTATATTAATTATACTTTACAACCAAAAGAAATTAATTAGTATTAAAAAGTGACGAGTGGGTAATAATTATAGATATCCTCTTGATGCATCAACCAGTCTCATGAGAAAAATATGTTGTCCAAATTAGATGAGTTTTTACCCACATATTTAAACTGTCTGAAAAAAGGTATTGATAGTTTTACATGTCCCACATTATTAATTCCATCATTATGAGATTTTTATATTTATATTATTATTTTATTTATTACAATATCCATGTATAAGGTTCAATATTATGTTATTGTTTATATGGATTTATTTGACCATCTTTTATTTTTTCCATATCATGCCTAATTTATTGATTAAATGTCATGTGTTTTAGTTATTTACCATTCCATATTGATTATGATTATTTATTCATGATATATTCTTCTATAATCATACCATTACTAAGCATGTTATATCACCCCTTTCTTATTTTTTATTTCCCCTAGGATACTAAGAACTTTTTTTGGAATGATATCTAGGGATACATAATGAGGAATAATGACATTCTCAAAGAAAACACTTTTTTTATTTCATGTATAAATTTTTTTGTGAAATTTAAGTATGTATATAGTTTACCAAGACTAATAAAATATTCAATCTTTCGTAATGTGATTCCTTGTATCTATATCTAATGTAATAAAGTGGAAAACCAGCTCTGGGTTACTGTAATTTGGGTCATTACAGTTGGTATTAGAGGAAGTTTAGTAGAAACCTTGGGAACTAGATTTTGGAAAACATAGATTAGACAACATAACCCTATCATAAAAATTGAGGATATATATATAAGAACATACTAATGTTTTGGTAAGACATAGATTGTGTGGTTTTACTATAAATACATCAATTCTTGGATTATACAAGTGGTTGTGGTTATAAAATATATGTACTTATGGGTAATCACTCTAAAAAAGGTGTGTCGAGCTTGACTCGTGTATTATCGGGTACACAAAAACTTGCCCTACTATGCACCTAGATTGAAACTCCCAGGGGATATTCTTAGGATAATTCAATTTTTCTTCAAACCATTATAAATGATTTGAAAATATTTTAAAGATATGGAAACACTCCCAATGAAACAATGTTTATGATTATGAGATTAACCATTAATAATTTTTTCAATTTATGTTCTGTATTTCACCAGTATTGGCATTATATATTATGTTTCATATTTTTATAAACTAATTTAGTGCACTAAATTGATTATAAATAGATCAAATTATAAGTAATGGGAACCATATTAATACACATACCCCATATATTGATTTCCCTCCTGGGTAAAATAATGAAGCTGCACCTGCAGTCGAAATTAAAGAAATTATAGAAATATTTGGGAAGCTAACCCAGGTTACGAGTTATAAAATTTCCTATACAGAGAATCATATTAATCCACCATGTACTATAGAAATCTTAAACCACATTATGCATCAACAACCTACAAAATTCAATAGTTCTACAAATCTATTTGTAGCTGAGTAAAAGAAAATCTCATCAGAGAAGATATTTCTCACATTGGGAAGTAATGAATGGGATAAGGTTTTCATGGATGTTTATTATATCTCAGGAGATGTAGATCAACGATGTCCATTTATTTAAAACACTAAGGATTAATAATAACTAGAAAAAATGGAATAGAATGATATTAAGGTATACTTCTCAAAAAAGTATTTTCCTTATGCGAAAAGAGCAGATATGGAGAGATAATTCCTGAGTCTAAGACAATAGGAAGATGAAAAATGAGGCAATGTATGAATAAAACCATACAAGGTTAGGAAGGCATGATACAGACTACGTATGTAATCCAATGAGTATGACTGAATATTTCTTTAATGGGTTAAAGTCAATTCTTTGATGGGAATTAGGTTCACAAACATTCCCATCATATGTGGAAATAATATCATGTGCTATCAAGATAGAAAAATAATTATCCAAGAATTATGGATTAGAAGTAAATAAATATAAGTATATGATGGTACAGAAAAATATGGATAAAGGGAGGAAGATAAAGATGGATTTTTTTACATGTGATAATTGTGGAAAGAAAAACCTTGGCACTTGCTTGATGGGAAAGGAAGTTTTCAATGAGCGTGGAGAGAAATTCCACCATGATCACAATTACAAGTAAATTAAGAAGTTTTAAATGTTCAATGCTTCAAATATAATAATATGGGGAACTATGTAAATTAATATCCTAATATTCAATGTAATATACCCCAGAATAAGCTATGAGATCAAGGCCAATCACATGTTATTAACACAACCTAAGTGAAATGATTAAAGTGATTACATTTGGATTTAATAAATATGTTGTATAAGTATTTTATCAATGAAATTTTCATTATAAGAATCATAAAATTTATAAGGATTTTACTATATTAATATTTATTAAAGTATTTGAGAGTAATATTTTCTTTTTTCCAACCACTAAGAAAAGTGATTTAGTGAAAATTTAAACCTATTGGAAAACACATGATTAAAAGAGGAAAAATATTAATATTTTATCAATGATTATATAATAATGATATGTTTATGGGATGGTGTTAGTTACCATGAAATTGGTTATAGGTTTTCTGGTTTATGTCAACTTTGTTGGAGTTTAACACATGTATTGATTTATAGAATATATTCAACAGCCTAAGATTTTATTTTTGGAAGTATGAATGTTTTCATAATGTTTTTATAGTGAAACAGGTATTTAAAAATATTTAATGTGACATTAATATCGACTTTAAATTTTCTAAGGAATATAATGTTGATTTGATGACATTCCTTCTAAAATTTTGGACTTTAAATTTTGTCAGACAAATTTTTCCTGAGTATTAATGTTCACTAATTATGAAATGGATTAAGTTGGATTTTGGGAGCCACTATTGTGGTATTATAAATTAATGTATTATATTTTAAAACTTTTTCTAACCATTTTGTTTTTACTAAAGACAAGGGTATTATATTATTACTCTTTTACGAATATTATGTTATGTTAAAAGTTAATTTTAGTTCTTCAGGCATAAAAAAATTGTCTTGGATATTCATTTATTGTAGTATGAAATTAAGTACAACCAAAGTGTGAAATTATTTTTAAAAGTATATTAATTAAGTATATTTTTTGGTGTTATCTATCATGATAGTAAAATAACTCCTCAACTTTAGGAGAAGGATCTTGAAACAAAAATTTTATCATATTTAATTCATATCCTACGAATCAAATATACTTTTAAATCATCATAGATTTATAATATTATTGTTTTTAAATTTCCATTTATCACCTTCTTTCTTTTGACCAATGATTTATATCACAATCCATAATTATTTACATTTTTCTTCAATGCCCATATCTTCACTTCCCATTAATGTTCTCCTACTTGGAAAAATAGTTATGCGTTATTCTAGATAACTTTTGTACTTACCTTTCTCTCTTATAAATAGGATGTTTTATGAATGCTTTTATGATGCGGGTTTCCAAAAATTTTATTTTCAAATTTCCAACCCTTAAATTCTGATATCCAGATTAAATTACAAGGACACAATTTATTTAAGGGGGAAGAATTTAACACTCTCATATTTTAAAAGAGGAAGATCATGTTTTATAACATGTATGACACAAAACAAAAATCTTATAAGTGAATATAACGCCCAAATACTTTAAGATATATTTATTTTCAAATAAATTTAATTTCTTCTACAGTTTGCGCCGCACATAACATCAGGTTCAAATTAAACATAGTACTCTACTAAAATTTTATTCTTTAAACATGACCATTATAACCTAACCACTAAGTTGGAAGGTAGAAATATTAATAAATAAATTATGAAAATTATAGTATTTATAAATGTATAAAATAAATTCAATGGTTAATTATTAATATGAAATAAAATAAGAACCATTTGAAATAGAAATAAATGTTTTTTGAAAAATAGTATTTTTCAAGAAGTCCATTTATTCATGATTTTTTCACATAATTTAAAATAATTTAATAATTTTTTTTAAAAAATAATATTCATTTTTAAATCCAAAATCCAAAATTATATTTGGCTTATTTTTCTAGTTTTTTTCTAAAAATATAATTGTGTGATGAAATGGTTAAAAATACCGATTTTTATTAAAAACGACGTTTCATTTATATTATTTATAATATTAAATTATATTTTAAATTAATTTAAAAGTAAAATTTGTAAAATTATATTAAAATTTAACTAATTTACGTTATTTAAATCAATGTAATATTTATTTTTTATATTAAAATATTATATTCTTATGAGAATCTTCTCTTTAGAAAACCCTCTTTTGTCATGTCTATGCTTATATTTTAAACTGATAACTTCAAATTATGTGAATTGAATTTTTAAAAAGATTTAAATATTTTTAAGAATAAAAATTTATATTATCTAATAATTTCAACTTAATTTTTTACCATAATGAATAATGAAAATAGTAAAAATTAATTACCATGGTTAAGGTAAAAATGGGTTTATCAGGTGGAGATTAAACTAAAAAGATAAGGGTTAAAAATGATATAAAAATTTTAAAAAATAGATTTAATTTTCATATATAGACCCTATTATCTATATAGTTTTATAATTTATTATTTTGAGGGATTTTTCACGAGAAAAACATGGGTATCACTTTATCTTTTTGTAAATTTCATGTATTTCCTCCTCCCCATTTATAAAAGGCTACCCCCTCCTCCCCTATTCAAACATAAAAAACCATTTGGTTTAGAAAGTAACTATCAAAATACCTTACTTAATTTCTTCCCCATATCCTTGAGGCTTTAATTTTTTTTTACGAATCCCTCCTAAGAATGCTTTAGGTATAAACCTAAAGAGGCTATCTAATGAAGAAGTAAAATTATTAAACATATGTATTTATTTTATTTATTCTTCTACCTCCTTAAAAAAATATTCAACTATTACAATATAAAAAAACTAAAATATAATATATACTAAAAGTTTATTATGTTAATTTTATAACCCAGATCCAAATCTACTTCCATCAAATGAGAAATGAAACTGTCGATCATGTGTATGGAAGACTACCGCGTCACGAATTGATGTAATTAATTTTCTATAAACACATTTAAAGGATAAATATAACGATTTATTTAGAACATTTATATGTTATTTATTAAATTATTATACTTATGGAATTATTATATCACAAATAATTTATTAATTTCTATTCTCTGGGGGATATTATAACATTTCTCGTGTGTTTGGCAGACTACCATCTCACGAAGCGATGTGATTATTTTTTCTCTTATTCTTTATATGAAAGGTATTAGGGAAAAATTTAATTAATATATGTGATATTTATTATAAAAAAAATAATTTTTTAAATATAATATCACAAAAAACATCTTACCTTATAATCAATTGGAAAAAAATAATGTCGCTCATGTGTATGTGTGGACTACTGCCACCACATACCGATGCAGAATGTTTTTCATATTATTTTTACATGGATTGAAATAAGGTTGTATTTTATTAATATAAATTATATATATATATATATATATATTAATTTTTTTATTAAAAATTTAATTAATATTTATTTCATATTCGATACATCCATCTAGAAAAATGTTAAAAGCGTTCATGAGTACTTACGATATACCGTGTTCATGA
The DNA here is from genome assembly GCA_963277665.1 of Viscum album. Taxonomy (NCBI): domain Eukaryota; kingdom Viridiplantae; phylum Streptophyta; class Magnoliopsida; order Santalales; family Viscaceae; genus Viscum; species Viscum album. The sequence continues at coordinate 1,024,100,081 of OY728157.1, forward strand.
ATAGTGTGATCCATTTTCTATCTCAAATTTTTATAGATCAATATAAATATATATATAATGAATTAATATTATATTTTTATCATGGATAATATTCTGGATATTATGTAACCATGATTAAATTAAAATTACCAAAATCACTAAACTAATACACACATGAAAAACGACGCAATTATAACATGTAACAATGATTTTAACAAAGAATTATTAATAAATAGGAAATAAAATACTATAAGTAAATAATATATAGAATGATATATATGATTATGGTTCTTTAATATATTTATAATATTCTTGTATTTATTATATAGGTGGTTTGTACACATATGAAGGAAGTTTATCTTGAGGTAAGGGTTTCTCATCTCAGTTTTACTTCCATGAGAGATACCCCATATTCACCGTTTATTACTTTACATGATGTATATAATAACACATTTATATATCATTTAATGAATTTGTTTATATTTATGGTATTTAAATTTATATTTGAAGATTATTTCTTTTATGTATATTATGATACAGAAGTGACCAAAGTGGTAATGGTTTAATTTACAATGTCATCATTATTTAAGAATGTTTTTGTTTAAGTCTCCCTTGGGGGAATTATTAGATATTTGTTTATCATAAAATCAATATATTTTATTATAATTTGGTTATTCATAAACTTATTTCATGTAATACTATAACTTTTACACTCTTTGGTCTTTAAAATGATTGAGAAAATATTTTTAAGAAAATCCAACTTTATTTCTCTATTCAGTCAAAAATACCTTTTCATCAAAATACATATTTTATAAAAAAAATTTCAAAATTTTTTAACCACTTAAAAATGTTTTATTAAATAAATTTTTACATGTTTCAAATTTTTTCAAATTATTTTGAAATTAATCTTCATGTTATTTTCAAAATAAGGTCCTTATGAATTTTAAATAAAATGTGGATGGAATCTTTGATTTAATTTGTACACCATGAACAGAATTTTATGATGTCATGGACACTCAATGTATTAAATATTATTTGAAATGTTTTCAATGGTTTTTTTTCAAATAAAAATATTTTCAAAATATTCTGTGATTTTTTAAAAATATTTTCAAAGTGAAAAAATTATTTTCCTCAAAAATGTTTTTAATGAAATTTTTATGGTACTTATATTTATCAATTACATAAAACTTTTATTGTAATTATTATCCACTAGGGATATGTTTTTTTATTTCATACTTATTATTTATTTTTAGGGTTTATGATCAGTTAGATTGAAGATGCACAATTTTATTACCATTAAACATATTAGTCAAGATGGTTTATGATTATGTTTATTTTATTGGGGTAAGTATTATCATTTCTTGTGTTAGTTTTTCAATATGAATGTTTATATTGATTATGTTTCATCTCTTTAATTTGAGTAATTAATTGTACTTCATAAGTGACGAGTGGGGCTTGGTTATAAATCACCCCTAGATGCATTAATATGTCTCATGAGACAAATCAGTTGGCCAAATTAGATGAGATTCTACCCACAAATTTAAATTAACTTATAAAAGGTATTGAAAATTTATAATGTCTAACATTATTCATTATCTCATTATGAGATCGGTTATTTCTATATGATTATTAGATTAGTTAAGTTATCCATGGATATGTTTCAGGATCATGTGATCATTTATATGTATTTATTTGATCGAAATTTATTTTTACCATATTATAATCAATTTATTAATTAAATAGAATATGTTTCAGTTATTTACCTTTCCATATTGACTATTATTATTTATTCATGATGGATTCCATTATACACATACCCTTATTGAGCATCTAATCTTACTCATTTATTATGTTTTATTTTTCCCCAAAATACTAGTAAGTTTTTTAAATTATATTCATGGACACACTATGAGGAATAATGGCTTTATCAAAGAAAAAACTTTTTGTATTTAATGTTTTCAAATGTATGCGAAATTAAAGTATGTGTCTAGTTTACCATGACTCGTAAAATATTCGGTCCTTTAGGAAGAGATAACTTATATCTAGTTCCAATTTAATAAAGTAGATACTGACTTTAGGTTACTGTATTCATGGTCATTACAATAGGTATGCTAGTTATTCATTTAAGGGTAGAAAACATACTATTTGATTCTGGTCATACACATTCTTTCATATCACACAAGTTTTGTAGAACTATTCAAACATTACCTCAAAACATTTAAGTTAATTCACCAATGAAGATAACTAATGGGTCAATTATTACATCCCAAGCATATAAATCACCCCCTATCAAAATTAATGGTAATGGATTGGATGTTCTTGTATATAGAAACAAAAATTTATAAGAGAATAAAACCACCATTAATATCACAAGTCCCGCTATGATTCTATACAATTTCAAGGAGGAGGATGAATCTAATTTGGTATCAAAATATTATGCATGGATATTATTTACTTATAAGGAAGTGTATATAGCTCAAATTATTGATACTAAGGAAAATTTCATCCATGATGACATGCACTTTAAGGGAATGAATACATGTAGTCTAGCTCTTTACATATCCCAAAACCAAATAATTCTTATAGGGGGAATGGGGTGAGTCTAGAGGAGTTAATCTACAAAAAGATGGAAGTTGGGAGAATACACAACGTGTAATGGGTTTTCACATCATGTATGTACATTTTAGAACTTATGAAGGGATGATTTATAGGGTGCTACATGATGTGTATTTATTTAGGGTTAAAAGGTTCTAGGTGACATTTTTTCTTTGATATTTGAAAATTAACATTTACATAATGTGTAAATTGTTACACATTGTGTAAATCCCATTCACAGTTTGTCTGTAAAGGGTGTGGTGTATCAATAGTTCTCAAACCCTAGGCCCCTTCTCCGAATTCCAAGCGATCTAGTGGTACCCTCATCTAGATTTTGATATTACTTTAATGGGTATATATTCTTGGCCCTCTATATTATATCCATGGTGATCCAAGGTGTGTACTTTCTTTGTTTTTAAGTAATTTATACCTTATTGGTCTCGTTTCCTCCCGTTTCTTCTCACCATGCAATAAAACTTGATCTTTTCTATTCTAATGCAATTTATTTGTTATTATTGGTGTGTTTGAGGAACCAATTAGTTATAATTTTACTGTTTACTTGTGGGAGAGGTGACCAGGATCCAAAGTATTGGATCGTTCTCATATGAAGAACATTGATGCCTTTGACATAGGAGATTCATTGATTGTATATTTATTTATTTTTAATCATTATTTTATCATGGGTTATCCATTTGGTTAGAATTGGAATTAACCTAATAATTATTTAACTAAAATAATAAATAATTTCTTAGATATCACATGTTGATGAGCTTTATACCATGATAGTAGTTTTCTTCTAAATTTTCTAGATATTGTGATATATATGCGATGATTTTTAATAATTTTCTTATACTTGTATTGGCATGCTAAATTTGATAAATACATTAAATCCAAAATCAATTAATTAATTGTATTGATAATTAAAGAAGGGGAATTTTTTAATATGATGTTTCTTATAATTTTATAATGATAAAATTGATGAAATGCGCTTGTGAAATTAAATGTTATTCCATAAAATTAATGGAATTTTTAATGAATTTGAGCGATTGTAATGGTTTTTGAGAATTTTGATAATAAATAAAAATAATGTTAAATGAGAATGGAACTTCTCATAATTTGATGAAACTGGTTTAATTCTAGAGAAAATATTTGATCTTTTTATATCTTGTTATAGATTGATGCCTTAGTTTTCCTGTAGTTTAACCTTATAATTAATGAATTAGTTAATTCAATATGGAATAAAAATAAGTTGTTTGATAACGATAATTTCTAGGGCCTTTGTTGTCCATCTTCTTGAGGATGAGTTCATTGAGTTTTGAGTCAGGAGAGCTCATTGATATGTGAAGTCTGGATAATTTTTTTAGAGTATAGATTTCCCCATTGTCAATGCTTGTTTGTTTTCTACTTCTTCTTGTAATATGAGCCTGAGATGAATGATCCTAGGATGGATGATGTGATATGATTCTAGGATAGATGATCCAGGGAAGAGTGTTGAAATGTTGGTGGGGAGGCCTAGATGATATGGAAACGGTTGATTCATGTGATTGAGAGATGCATTGGGATATGAATGTGGGTTCCAGGGATGTCATTAGATATGATAAAATGTGTGTAATTTGGGATTACCCTATGATGTGAAGTTGAGAGTTGTAATGACCGCTTTTGAATCTATTTAATGGCTAATAATCGAGTTTCTTATTTTATCTACATTCATTTCCCACTACTAGAGGTAGTTGGGTGTTCTTGGTTGCATGTTTCCCTTAGTGGTAGATTAGGATGGTTAACCTAGAGTACCTAGATATGGAATGATGCTAATAGTGAATAAATAATTCTTAACTCACAGGGTTGGTTTTGATGGAATGGAAATGATAAAGTATGTTAATATTGATAAAATGTGGACTGAATTTGGATTATTCCTAGTGGTCATACAATTTACACTGATGATTAATTGACTATAATTTAGAATAATGTTATTGGTTGATTAATATATAATTAATTAATTAAAATACGGAATGATAAAATTTAAATAAGTAATTAATGTAGCTTTTTAAACTACTTGTGTTCTAATAAGATATCTAGTCATAGTAGTGGAATTTGGGAGTTCGAGAGATGTTAGATATAGTTGATTCTAATAGTAGGTTATTCCCATAGTGTGGTTCTGATCTATATTATACCTTTTATATTTTTTGATTTTATACATTTCCCCACCCATGCAGGTTACGACGACTGAAACCTAGTGAAGTCTAGGGGGTGTTTTCCCCAATACCCCAGTGGGAGGATGGATGGATGAATACCCTTGTTGACCCACTGTCTCTCTTGGTAATTAATTATACTAGTTTTCATGGATATTTTTTCCCCATATATGTGTGTAGAGGGATGTGAAGGATTGTGGTTATTTCACAGACATGCATTACTGGATATAGTATCCAAAGGATTATTATAGGTATGATGTGTATATGTTTTGATGGATTGTGGTACTTACCTGGTGTATGGTCTATAATAGCTTGAGGTATAATACCTGATGTATGATACATTTCATATGGGATATGGTGGCTCTAAGAAAGTACTTGGTATCTATATATGGATTTTTGGATAATATGATATGATAATATGATGTGATAATATGATGCATGAGGTGCATGTGGCGATTCCTTACCCAGGTGTCTTCAGGAAGACTTAGTTTTGAGAGAGATAGCGTAGGATGTGTCAAATTAGGTTAGAGTTGAAAACAAGTAGGTAAGAGGGAGTGGTTTACCCTTGATGTTTCATTATTATATTATATTCTCTCTTTTATGTGTTACTCGGTGGGAGTTAGACATGGTGTGGTTGGGAACTTTGTATTTCTATTTAGGTGAAAAGTTAGTTTCATTGTTGTTCACTATTCTTTAACATTCATTCATTATAATTTTCATGAGAGGATCAATGGTTGATCCCAGTGAGTATACTATTATGCTCACCCTATTTATATATAATCTGTTTTTCTGATAATCCAAGTTAGGTTGGAGATCGGGTTGGATATTACTACATTGTGGTTTTTTAGTATCTATTTGAGCTTTTTGGTCACTACCATCCTTAACTTTTTGGTACTTGTAGTTTTATTTTTAGTTTTCTAGTAAATTATGGTATTGAATGTTTATACTTAGGATCCCTTTATATATATATATATATACATCTTAAAAGGTTTTGTTTCGTGTATCCTTCTTATATCTCTCTTACACATGTTCTCTTATATGGTAATGCCTCTCATATGAATGTTTTATTATACCCTTGGTTCTAGTTAACAACCAATAATACAAAACTGGGTTTATAGAGTGCTAGCTAAAAATGATGTTAAAGACCCCCATTGTTAGTGCTAAAAAAGTATTATTAAAGGAAGCCTTTAGAAATGATTTTTAGTGATGTTAAAGGGGGTATTTAACAACTCTAAAAAAAACATTGTTAAAGGGGGGCCTTTATCAGTACTTTTTGGAAAGCATTGATAAAGAAAAAAACTTTATCATCACTTTTAAAAAAGCACTCATAAATGGGGGGTTTTAACAGTGCTTATAAAAAAGTTATGTGTGTGTGTGTGGGGGGGGGGTTCTTTATCAATTCTTTTTTAGAAGCGCTGATGAAGACCCCCTTTATTATTGATTTCTTAATAGCGCTAATAAAGGTATACTTCAAAAAAAATATTTCATTAAGAATAATATATTAATATATTTATATATTTATATTTATATAAATATAATATATATTTTAAAATATGTTTTAGATAAGGTAAATAGGAATTTACACTCAATATATAAGATATTTTGTGACAATGGATTATAAAATTATAACAAAAATATTTTTAATTAATAATTTTATTATTATTACAAGTAATAGTAATTTAATATCAATTTGAACATAAAAAAAATAAAAAAAATCAATAGTATATCCAAAATAAGTTGAAAACATAACTCAAACTTCAAACAAAGATAACTTTTTATCTCAGTGTCCATTTGAGGTCTACTACATATCAAATCAAAGTCTGTGACAAGCTTTATGCCATTAGGGACATAATTAGAACTATTTCATATTTTTCAAGTCTTCAAAAGGCCCATAAGTCCTCCAAAACAATGTTTTTAGTCAGGGTACCCTGATATTTTAACATTAGATAGATTTTGAACATTTTTTAAGGGGGTCTTATTGCTTTTTTAGTAGAGACTGAATTTATTCCTACGTCTTACATTTATATTTATATTAGGTTTTTGAAAATTTATCATTTTTTACAATGTAATTTTATTTTTAATTAAATATATGCATGTTTTATATATTTACTTATAATAAATCACTCATATAAATACACATATCAATATATTTATGTAAAAATTATTATTATAATATATGTAAATGAATACATATTCTCAAAATGTATTTAAAAAAATATCTAACCATTTTTTACATTATATATACATATATATATGTTTGTATTAATAAATATATATATATATATATATTATATTCTAGTATATATAAATAAATATAATATATAATATATTTAAATAAATATAACTATATATATATACATATAACACCCAAATATATTGTATAAATGTATTTTAAAATAATTATATAAATATATGTATATATATATATATATAAAAATAAATAGAAATATGATTAAATATATAGAGAAACAACATGGTATAGTAGTAAAGGCATTCCATATTCAAAGGAGAGGTTCAGGGTTCGAATCCAGGCAGGCGTGTATAAGGCTAAAAATTTTCAAAGCACTGATAAAAGGTGGTGGTGTGAAAAGAATTTATAGGGGGTGGAGTGCAATTAAAGGGGTCACGGGAGTGCTGAAAATGGGGTCGGGCTCATAATTGTCTAAAAAATATATTTTAACCCCTTTAATAGTGATGCCTTTATCAATGCTAAAAAATAACTATTAAAGGCCCACTTTAAAAATGCTAAAAAAAGTACTATTAAAGGACTCATTTAATAGTGATTTTCTGGTGCTGTTAAAGGGGGCCTTTAACAACACACTTTTATCAATGATAAAAGTTTCAGGATATTAACCACACTTAGATTTTCAGTGTATTTTTAGAACTGATAAAGGCCTATTCTAGTGCTGTTAAAGGCCTGTTTTTGAGTAGCGAACCGAGGTCATACTAAAGTCGGGACTCTGGTAGTCACCATCTAACTTCTCTCATTTTCATCATAGGAGGGCCAATCTATGTGGGGATGAGATTCATTGAATAGTGGTATCAAAGGTTTAAGTTTGAGGGACATTATGGAGTTTCGGTTTAGGAATAAGTGAGATTTAATGGGTTGTTAGGGTGATATTGTCAGTTATTTTTAGTGTGAAATATAAACATGGAAAACTGGATAATAAACTGGTATTTAGTCCCCCCTGTGATCTATTTCACGAACCATTAAGTTTATTGAACATTCTAAATGAAGTGATACATGTTTCAAGGTATAGGCCTAAGTAAGGATCATGCATTATTCTTCCTTACGCCTAATTTGAAACATGTAGAAGTTAGGAAAAATTAAAAAATTAAAAATATAATAAAATAAATAAAAAATTAATGTTAAATATTCTATATTCTTGTTTTATGAGTTATAACATGTTCTTATTTTGGAATGCATGGTTCTAGGTCGATCTCCTAATCAGGTTCACACCAAAGATGTTAAACATGATGTTCTAGAAGATCACCACATAGTGGAGGTTGATGGATAATATACTGTAAGGATGAAACTCTGAGAGATTCAGTTCTAGAGTCTTAATAATTACAGGGGATCCATTTCATATTCATTCATAGATGATTGGTTGGAGTAGGTTGTGATAGCTTTCAGTTTTTTGTGTGCTTAGAAGGCGAATTGGGTTTCTTTAGCTGTGATGATACTGCATGGAGATTAAAAACAATAGAAGTTCTTATTAATAGGGATCACAAGGAGTTGAAAGTCTCATGGGAGAAGTTTTTGAGACCAATTCCAAGAAGAGTTCCTTTATCAACCATAAAGGCAGCTGGACTTCAAGAGCTGCTTACCCTTTAATAAGGGAGTTCTGATATTTGAGAGTTTTTGATCCATTTCAGTTCACTAATTTGATTTTATTTAGAACTTTTTCCAAATGGGGAGGCTAGGGAAAATCATTTTTAGGAGTCTTTGAATCTAGAGATCTAGTGTGAGGCCACCCCATTTATGCTAAAGATGTATCTTGAGGTTCTAGAGAGAGTAGAGGTTATTGAGATCATCATGGAAAGAATCATATTTTCATGAGAGGAGAGTTTTCACGATTCCTCAAAAAGAAATACTATGGTATGGGTGTCTTATTTTTCAAGATAGAAATTTTTTTGATCATTTGGGCGTAGTTCCTAACCCTCATAACCTCATTTCACCAAGGGAGGAAACTATAAGTCTGATTCCAAAGGATTATATGCATGTTTTTATTGTAGAGGATGAGGTCACCGACAGAAAGATTTCCCTAAAGCTCTAAGAAGATATCATGTTCTAGGTGTTCCACTTCAGGTTCCGCCATTGAGGCAGTTTCAGATGAGGCAACAACACCAGGGTGTTCATGTCTGGGAACATAAAACAGGATATGGGGTATGTAGGGTAAATATCTGAGATACATTTGAGGCAACACCACTAGGGTGTTCTAGTCTGGGATCATAAAATAGGATATGGGGTATATAGGGTATAACCCTGAGATTCTCCTTATCCACCGAGATCATAGAAAAAACTATAGAGGTGGTCATTAGTAAGGATAGAGAGGTTGAAGAGTAGGTTATGGTTAGCTTCAGGCATTAACATTTCTATGAATAGGAGAACTAGGAATTGCTCAAGGTACCATTTTCTTATTTTCTACATGATTTCATACCTTATTTGATCCAATAGTGATGCACTCATTTATTTCACCTACACTAATCCATGATTTGGGACTTGAGGTAGAGAGGCTCCTAGTTTTCATGGCATTGACTAGGATAGTTGAAGGTTGAGCTAACATGTATGAAGTATACAGAGACTATGAGCTAGTGCAGAGGGAGAACCACTCTTGGGGAGATTTCCTATGTTTATGAAAACTACCATATGATATCATACTATGCATGGATTTGTTTTATTTAGTGTATGTTGTCATGGATTTCTTTAAGAGGTAGGTTTTGTTCAATGATGATGATAAAGAGGCAGTGATGCCGGTTGGTGAGCAAGACCCTCAGATGGGTCATAGGTGTAAGAACCAAACTTTTATATGAGGTATGATTCCTTTTAATTTTGATTGTTTTCTTTATGTTTATCCTAATGGAAGTTTCTAGTGGGGTCATAGTGAAAAAGGGGGAATCTGTGGCTTGTATGGATCCTAGAGACCATGTTTTTTGAAAAGTTACCTTTAATTTAAGGTTAGTAGAAACCATGTCACCCAAGTTACACCATTTTTTAACCATGTGGGGTGGTCCAATCCACTACCTAGGGCCGCATGATTTGAGGAAACCATACAACACAGGTCGCACACCTATTCATGTGTCGTAGGTTTTTTGACATAAGAAAAATGAATAGTTGGTACAAAATATGTATAACCATGCTCCATGACCATGTGAGGGGTGTCTTGAGGTATAGAAGGGAACAAAGTGAGTGAAAGATTTGGCCAACTATACGTCGAAATCGCGCGACCCATTTTTTAAAGGAAAAATGACCATTTTAACCAAACTATTTTAAATGTTAAAACTCCTCCTCATTTTCTTATTTCTATAGAAGTTTCCACCACATTTTCTCATTGAAGATCTCTCATGAAATCCTAGTATAGGATTTACTACATCTCTCTGATCCAGACTCCTAATCCTCTACCACCTGTCTCATAGAATGCACACCGGTGAGTTATCTATTCAACTTGGGCCTTTCTTTTTTGTATTACTCTCGATAAAGTGGTTTTAGTGTGAGATCATATGAGCTATTTTTAGGGCGTTTGTCTATTTTTTATATTTCATCCATTCTATCTTAGATTAGAGGATAACAAAAGATGAGGAGTCAACTACAAAGATGGGGTATATAGTCTCATGAGTTTTCTTCAATGTCTTGGAGTTATATATAAGCTTTTGTTCCATGAGCCAATTTTTTCTAGGAATCACTTAATTAAATTAAATTATTATCGAATTAAAATAGGTTTTTTTGATTTATATAAACTACAAGACTTTTAGATAAATGTAACATCCCATCCCGGCTTACCATCAAACTAGTAGCTGGACTACTGGGTCACATTGTCTCAAGCGCATCTCCCCATATGCCAGAGGCTACTGACTAACAAAAAAGTTCTCATGAGGTGATAGTGGGGAGACTATACCCTCATATAAGAGTTTTCACAGTGGTGTAATATAATAAATAATAACAAGAAAGAGTGAAATCAGTAAATATAAATTATAAAGAAGCAATGAAAGACAAATAATAAAAATTTAGTAAAAAACGGGCAACGCTAGTGTATACAATAGATGAATGCATGAAATGATAATATTAAAAAACTAAAATTGGTAATAACTTCAACATCATTTACATTATAATGAAAAAATAAATAAAAGACTCAAAAGTCCCATGAGAGATCTCCACGAGCATCCCAGGCATCATCTCAGTCCTTTTCTCCTAACTCTTAGGTACAAGAAATACAACAATAACCCTAGGTACTACAAATATAAGGTCTAATTGAGTACCAAGGGTACCAGAGCAAGGTGTAGGATGAAATATCAATAGCTAATGACAAAACCAGCTTCAGATTGTTTCGTGGATAATAGTATGATCTTGTAATTACACACACACACATATATTATATCTGGAACAGGGTAAGAATGCCTCCCATCCATACATGGATATAGAGGTTGTAACTGGAATGGGGTAAGCATGCCTCAAACCCATACATATATAATAAGTTGGCATGGGGTTATAATGTCGCCCATCCATAAATAGAAGATAACTAGCATGGGGTAATAATGAATCCCATCTATATACATATAGAGGTTATAACTAGAGTGGGGTAAGAATGCCTCCCACCCGTACATATATAATAATATAGCATGGGGTAATAATGCCTCCTATCCATAAAAATTCATAATACTGGATTGGGTTTAGAATTCCTCCCATCCATAAACATTCAGAATACTAGCTTGGGGTAAGAATTACTCCCATGCATAATCATTCAATCACTTCCATATTTATAATATAATACATCAGGTAGTACCTCTTATGCATTTCAAAATTCCATACCAGACTCACAATCTAATACACATGGGAATTCTTTTAAAACCCAACACATAATTTATAACATCTTAAGAATTTCAAAATAGCACATATTATCCATATAATCCACTCAATGAAAGCATGCTATTATGTGATTCATCCTCAACTGGGTAAACATGCTCAATTTTACTAACAAGGAAATTTTGTTTACATGATACAAGTGCAAAGTTAATTTCATTTAAAGGATCCATTATCATCTAAACCATTTAATACAAGTCAAATTATTCATTATGGATAAACCATTTATTCAAGGTACACCATTTGGTGTGGGTCATCCTACTCATGGTCATTTCACTCAATTTTACTAAACACAGAAAATTAGTTCAAGGTATAAGTTCCAAAGGGTTTATGTTCTTTACCATTAAGGGATGCTACCAACTTAACTAAGTCACTATTACAATTCCATTCTCCTAAACCATTTTATTTAAACCATTGAGACATTGAAACTAAATTATAATGACTCAAGTGTAGAGGAGAGGTGATATGGAAACAAATTATATTCCCACTTAGGAAAATGAATCAAAAAGTGCCAACCACATAACATTTCATTTATCAATTATGACCCAAATATAAAGAAAACAATAAGGAAATAATTTAGGCATAAAAAGAGTCAATCACTACTTTTTTATCTTGAAGGAATCACACCTCTATTGGAGGCGTTTTATTATAAACCATGATTTTTTATCAAAAAATTCATTTATCTTATTTAATCACTACATTCATTTGAACAAGGAGAATAATTTAAGGAAAACTACTATAAAAGGTGAGGCATTAATAAGAGTGAAAGGTTGAACAATTAATTAATTAACTCTTTCATAAATTAAAAGGGCAAGAAAAGGGATCCTACCACATGGTGGAACTAAACCAAACATTTACTATCTTGGATCTTTCTTACTAAGAGTTTCTATTACCCCCATTGATCATATGCACCTTCAAACACATATAAGGGCACCTAACCCATATTCACACATCTACATGGCCATGAACATGTGAAAAGGGGTCCTTATGTATATTATTATATGCATATACTAGTTTCCACTCATCTACATATGAATTTTTCCTATATATATATATACATAGGAAAACCTATCCCCATACATTTATATTAACTTACATGGAAAAATATACACATAATGGGATAGAATACACACACACACACACATAGATATACTTACCTATGAATAAACGGGTGAGTCACCTTAGACCCGACAACCCGAAACCACAAGGTAGAGACCAACACACTACCAGTTAAATGTTAGAAAGTCAAAAACACATAAAGACCCAAAAAATAAAACGTGAGAAACCAATAAAATGGTAAATAATCTCACCTTATATGGAAGCAATGGACCAAATTGAGCTGAAGCACTTCACCTTTGATAGTATTGGCCAGAACACACATAAACACGACCTGAGAGGCCATTCACACATCCTACCGAATGAAGAAACACCAAAAATCTAGGTTAATCCTAACCCTAGGATTGGATGAGTTGAGATGGGTAATTAAGAGAGGGAAAATGATCAAAGTGATGGAGGACAAGGAACCAAATATCCATACCTTAAAGAATCACAGAAATGCAGTGAAGAAATCAACTTAAATTAGTGCATGAAGAGGAGTTGAGTGGGAGGGGAATCATGCACCATAGAGAGGAATGGGAGGCCTGCTTTCATTTAGGTATAAAGGGAGAAGTGGTATTAGGGTGTTATGTTTTTAATTTTATTTTATTTGAATTTTAATTAAATTTATTAAAAATGACCTAGAAGAATGATTTAATCTACATAGTTTTCCAAACCGTGCACAAACTATGTGGTTTATAGTGTGAGGATACTACCTCCAAAAGAACAATTTATATGATAGGTGCATAATTTAGAAAACGGTGCAGAGCCTATGAACACCACCAATATCCACCTTAGATGAACCACACAGTTTATTGTTGAGGTCCGTACAATTTCAAACTAGTCGCTCCCTCTTTATGGACATTTAAAACATAGAAAACTTGGCCTCGAAGCATCCAAAACTTGATGAGACACATGGGAAACTTTTCATGGCTTGACCCATGTCCAAAACATCACATTGGAGGGTTGAAACTCTATCAATTACATTCTACGCCTCAGTCTTAAAAATAGATCATTCAGTAATTAAAAAAGTTAAAAATCCTTCTCATTTTAATCTGGTTCAAAACTCGGATCATTACAATAAATCATTAAGGGTTATGGAACTTGAATTTGAACTACCCCTTGGGTGTGTTGTCAAAATTGATAAAACCACCATTGGTGGCCTATGAAACTATTCCACCTTTGAGTTGTTCCATTTAACCCCTATTATGGGATGATAAATGAATTGTAAAATTGTAAATTGAATTTAATAAGAGAGGGAATGAAATACCATGTTCTTACGTCCTTGGATATTATTTTTTCTTGCAAGGTATTTCCTAATTGAAATAAATAATGAAAACCAATGGAAGGATTCATGTGATGCTAATAATTCTAATCCTATGATTTTATTTAAACTAACTTCTGAGGTGATTTAATTAATTATAATTGTAATGAATAATTGGATTCAAACATGTGTATATATGGTATGGTTTGACCACAATCCCATGACCATTATTATTGACATGCCAAGGGTGATATGTGGGTTCTAAATTAGTATTACCATATAATGACCCTCTAGATTCAATAATTAAGTGATTATAATGATTTATTATTATTCAACTTGGGTGATACATGGTTTATTTTTCAGATTCCATTGATGGACTCATTTGGAAGAAAGATGTTATATGATCGAGTGTTTGGAATCGTTTATGGACTGAAAAGGATGGACATAGAGGGTAGATTATTTATATTACATGGGTGATACTTGGATTCTTTTATGGTGTAAAGAGTAAAAATATAGAGGGATACTTATTATGTATTCCATGGGTGACCCTTGGGCTCCCTTTTTCAACTGCCAAGGATGGACTTAGTGATCAGTGACTTTATACCAGACCTAGAGCGATACCGAGGTCCCTATTAAGAATCCATTGGATGGTATTGTAATTTTTTTGGTTCATGATGTGACTGGAGAAATACCTAGGATCCAAATTAATAATTCCAAGTAAAGGATTAGGATACCTTTGAAATATTGTAATGAAATGATGTTATACGACATGTATTCCAAGTAAAATCATAAGCTTGAATTCTGATAAAGACTTACACATTGTTGATGGACTTATTATACCAACCCGACTTGAATATGGTTCTTAGGGGATTCTTGGGCTATGAGCCAAGTATCAAGACTTTATTATGTTTGATACAGGTCTGGCTATTCATTTAGAGACATTCTAGATAAGGCTAAATTAGGTAGTTGAGGATGGGTGTTCCATGGGAACCCAGACCCATGTGATTTATTGATTTTCCACACTTCATTTTGAAGTATTATTATTATCTAAACATTATTTATTATAAATTCATAGAATATATTGTGGTGTCCAAATGTGTTTATCTCACACCCTAATTGGGACATCTTTATGGTACCTAGACAGACCTCATGGATAGGGGTAGGGATTGAGGAAAGAACCTTATTTTCAATACTTGATTTATTATAGTGTGGAAAGGGGGGACATGAGACCGATCCTTGTATTATGATTCTATCTGAAGATATTCATTTTTTTCTTTTGGATTTTTTGGTATACTTGTATGTTTGTGTACCTGATTCCATGTTAGCTTGTATTTCCCTTTCGTATATCATTCCATGATCATCATTTTTTATATGAAATTGATAGATGTGATTACTATGTTATTTATTTTATGGATGTTACTCTTCCAATGTTTAGTTATTTTTATATGCTTTCACTATTGATAGATATGATTACACTATTGTGATACACTTTGATCACGAGGGTACTATGTACCCGCAGTTCTAGAATATAACTTTGCTACTAGTCAGTAGCCTTTGGAAAAAATTGAGGCATGATTGAGGTCTTGTGGACAACTAATTTTAGTTACTATTGGGTAAACTGAGTATATGACATAAAAAATTGGTATCATAAGTTTCTTTTCCTTGCCTTAATATTTTGTGATAATAGAAAAGAGAAAAAAGATGTGTTGGGATTTGGTTATGATCCTATGCCTGGGAGTAGCTAAACCACATATAGTGAAAAGTTAAATTACATGGGATGGTACATGTTGTTATAGAATAGGATTATTATAGTTTCTTTGATTTAACTATTGGTTGATGCACTTGTTGTGTGATGTTCCTTATGATTATATATTTTTACCTTGGGCTGATCTTGAAAGGAAGTATTTCATCACGAATCACCATTGACACTTTGTGATTTATATGCCATGAATTATACCATGTAATTCTAACTTACTACATGCATCAACTATAATATTTTTTGGTTCATTTATCTCTATGTCCATGAAATTATGCTAAAATTTCATGTAGGGACTTTATAAATGATTGGTTTTGATTAAATGGATGACACACTTCAATGTATAAGGTGTATGGGGCCTTAAAAGTTTGGAAGTGGTGATCTATATAGTTTAACATTTTAAAGTGAATTTTTATATAAATGAGAAATTATTTAAAGGATTCTAAATTCTAAAATGAAATAGTGACTATTAAATAGGGATTATAATTGAAATATACAGGGGTTTTTCTATATAAATTACAATTGACACTCTTTATACAAGGAACTTTGAATTAGAGAAGAGAACTTTGACCTAAATCAATATTAGTAGTGGGTAGTAGGCAGTGTATGTTTCTTTCCTTATGATATGTATGTCACCCATACCCATCATTAGGAGTAGGTATATGGTTGTGAATTTTATATTGGAAGGGTTGTATCTATCTCATTCTTATATCTGTGATTTTAGTGGTTGTAAAATATATTTATGAGGTGTATTTTTGAAACTTGTAAAGACATGCCACCAAGATTCCTATGAGTCATTCACCAGGAGGGTGGTGACAACTATTATTTAAAGTTAGTGGTCTATAGGTCACCAATAGAACCTCAAGTAGTACCTGTTGTGACACTAACATTTATAATTGATATAGGCACTAATTCCTAGTGTCAGGATGGGTTCCAATGATTAATGAAAACTATTTAGGGATCCTAGCGACCTACCTGATAATAGAAGAGTTGACACATGATTTCTATAAGAAGAATACACCCAAATTTTTTAGGAATTTAATAACATAAGATGTAGAGTCATGGATAGAGGTTATTCTATCGATCTTCGGCATCTTAAGACACCTCCCAAGATGAGAGTAAATATTACTAAATATATTCTATGAGATTCCACCAAGAGATGGTGGGATGTTTTATTCATATGGATCATGATTAGGATATTGCTTAAATGGATTTTCATATAGCCTTATAAGATTATTTCTATCCTGAAATGTTGAGGGCTGATAAATACTGAGAGTTTATGCACTTGGAGTAGGATGATTATTCATTCATGGACTATTAAATCCATTTTACAGAGCTCTAATGTTTCACATCTATTTTGTTAGGTGATGATTTATCAAAAGATAAGAGAATCAAAGATGATCTCATATATTAAATCCAATCAAAGGTGAATGTATTTTATCTTACTACCATATCTTGAATAATGAATCTGGTGTTTATCAGGGAGCATAATCTGAGAAAGGTTGTAGGTGTGATCCAGGGTGGTTCGACACCTAGATCTAGTACTAAATTGACCAAAATTAAGAAGTTTCATCTAATTATTACACAAGGTGATATTACTAGCCACACTATAGTATCTAGGTGAGGTGCCATCCATGTAGTGGATTGGGACAAATGAGATCTGAGTGTTTGAGGGACCCAATTGAGTGATGATCTTGTGAAAAAATGGGACATATACATCACATTTATAGATATTTTCCCATAGTATCTAATTATAGAGGGTTTTCACTGACTCCATGTTCAATAGTGGGGTCAATAACTTCTTTTTAGATAGGGAGATGGAGTATGGTTGGCTGATCAGACTTAGGAGGTGGTCATAGCTAGGGTAGCCAAACACTAGATTTATAATGAAAATAGAATGAACCTTCTCAGGGTACCTAGGCTATATCATAGGGCCTTAGATCAGTCCAGATATATATAGTGCAACTGATACCCAAGGATAAGAGTGTCAAACCTTCTATAGTGAGAGGTACTGTCCTGGTCACTTATACTGTAGTATCTAATCTTTTTGATATAGGTGGATCTCATTCATTTATATTTGTGACTATTATGGATATTATTGTGTTTAATGTTCAGTTTTCATATGGTGTGATGCCACTTGATACTGCATTGGGGATATGATCAGAGTGTGTATACAAGGGCAGGGAGTTCCCCCTTGAGATAGGTTGGTGTCTCTTTTTGTGGGACTTATTTCTTCTCAAGATGACAAGGTTTAATATTATACAAAGTATGAAATTATTGGTTACCTATCATGGTTACTTTGACTTCTATTTATTAAGGGTGACCTTCAAATTATCATAGGGGGATGATTTTATTTACAATGATGAATGGTATTTCTAGGAAAGACAAGATAGACTCATGCATTATAGGCTAAGTAGGACGAAAACCCATATTTCTTGCTTATATCTAGATGATTAGGGAATGTGTCAGGTGGATTTCCCTATAATGGTATATTGTTTCATGGATTTTCTTCTAGAATAACATTTAGGACTACCTCTTGATATAGAGGTAACATTTTCCATTGAGCTAGTGTCTATAGATATACCGGTATCCATTCCTCCTTACATGCTGACTAAATCTGAGTTATAGGAGCTTAAGAGGCATCTATAGGATTTGAAAGCAAAGGGATTTATATGTCCCAGTTCTTCACCATGGGTTTCAATGGTCCTCTTCTCCAAGAAGGAGGATGGTACCCTTAGGATTTTCATGGATTGTCAAATGTTAGACATCCTTATGGTTAAGAAACAACATCCATTTCCCTGTATAGATAATATCTCTAACCATCTCTATGGAGTAAAGGTTTTCTCTAAGACTGATCATAGTTCAAGTTATCATCAGGTGCATGTTAGACAATTAGATAT
Organism: Viscum album; assembly: GCA_963277665.1. Lineage (NCBI taxonomy): Eukaryota > Viridiplantae > Streptophyta > Magnoliopsida > Santalales > Viscaceae > Viscum > Viscum album. The sequence continues at coordinate 1,024,118,937 of OY728157.1, forward strand.
ACCACACACACCATTTTTTTGTATAAATTCACTGTATGAGTATTTATTCATGTTTGTTCAGTCTCACAAACATGCCAGTCATTTTCATGGAACCGATGAACTGTGTTTTCTATCCTTATCTGGATTCGTTTGTGGTGGTATTCATGGATGATATCTTGGTGTATTCTCACACACAACATGACCTTTCCAGATATCTTGATATCATATTTAATACACCAAGAGAGCATAAAATATATGCTAATCTCACAAAGTCAAACTTTTCTATGGATAATATTCACTTTCTAGATCATAATTATCTCATAGATTGGAGCATTAGTTGACTCAGAGATGGTGAGAGACATAGTTTCCTAGAATCCACCCAAGAAAGTATTTGGTATAAAACGTTTCTTGGGGATATATGGTTATTATATTTACATATAATAGGAATTATCATTCTTATAATCACCTATTACATGCTTCACTAAGAAGGGTGTGATGTTTTTATAGTCATAAGTCTGTGAGACAACCATTCAGAAGCTGAAAGGGAAATTGAATTCATTATTGATCTCGATTCTTCTTAAGTTAGGATGAATGTATAATGTATACTATGATTCATTGGTTATTAGGATAGGAGTAGTTCAAATATAGTAGGAGTGGTTTTTGGAATACAGGTCTCATCTGTTGAGTTAATACAAGAGTAACTATCCAACACATGGTATCGAGTAAGCTATAGTTGTTCATGCCATGCATCATTGGAGGAATTATTTACTAAGAGAGTGTTTTGTGATGTATACATGACAGAAAATCTTCAAATACATCTTTAAACAATATATATTTAATATTCGAAAATGAACTTGGGTTGAATACCTAAAATAGTTTGACTTTGAGCTTACCGATACACCCAGAAAGGGTAATGCATTTGCTGATGATACGAGTAGCAGGACTCAAACGTAGGCAGTTCTTAAGGCCAACATGGTGTGGCATCTTATGGACTTATTTTTGGATATTTATATAGAGATTTAGGACCATTATGGAAATTTTTATCTTTCATAATTACCAATGACCTGTTCAATTATCAAGAGAGTGAATATGAGGCACCTATCAGTTCTGAGGGCTTGATCCTATGGGAGAGAAATGTAGGTGATAAACCACAACCAGGTTGGACTGTTTATAAGGATGAGATCTTTCTCATATACAGACATAACTGTTTTGTTATAGTATTCTAATAGTTTTTATGATAGAGTCCTATTCATCAACATGGGATGTGCATCCCGGTATTACCAAGATATATCATGTCTTAAACCATCAATAATGGTGGTCAGGGAGGAAAAGGGAGATAATAGGGTTCATTACTCAGTGTTCCATCTATTAGCAGGTGAAGGTAGAGAACTAGTGACCAATGGGGATTTTACATCCGTTTTCTATTCTTTAATGGAAATGGGACTACATCACCATGTATTTAATGATAGGATTTTCAAGATCAGCTTTGGGTTGTGACACTGCATGGGTGATCTTGGAAAGGTTAACAAAGATTATTCATTTTTTACCAATTATGGAGACTTTATCAGTGGATGAGATTGATAAAATCTACATTTTTTGAGATCATATGCCTCCATGGGGTTCCATGTTCTATCATGTTGGACAAATATTCTCATTTCATGTTGCAGTTCTGGCAGGGGTTACAGAGGACATTGGGTTCATAGGTACCACTGAGTACAACCTATCACCCACAAACTGAGGGTCATTTTGAGCATATGATACAAGTTTTAGAGGACATGCTCCAAGAATGTGTCCATGATTTCAGATGTTCTTAGGAGAAACACTTACATATCACTGAGTTTTCTTATAATAATATTTTCCATGTGACCATATAGATGGATTCTTATGAGGACCTATACTGTAGGTCATGTTGTTTACCCCTGTTATAGTTATAGGTAAGAGAGGAAACACTACAGGGTACTCATCTAATTAATGATACATTAGAGTAGGTTCAACTTACTAGGAAATGGATATTAAAAACTCATTCTTGATATAAATAATATGTTAATCATTATAGTTGACCACTTGAGTTTGATGTGGCGAGTCGGGGTTTCATAAGTGTTTCACCAAGACTATGGCATAGATGGATTCAGAAATAAGGAAACCTATTACCTCATTTCATAAATACCTTCAAGATTATAAATATTTTTTGGCATATATCTTATTGGTTGCAGTTAACATATAGGTACCAAGCCATGCATGATGTCTTCTATATATCTTAGCTTTGCTAATATCAATAAGATCCATGAAATTTTCTTTATCCTAAAGAGGTTGAGTTGGAGGTAGATGCATTCTTTTTAGGAAAATAATATTTATATTATTGATTGAGTAAAGAAGGTTTTCTAAGGCTATTCAGTCCCTTTTCTATGGGTACTATGACAATATGGCCATGTATAAGAAGATACTTGGGAGCGGGAGACCGGCGTTCAAGCCAAGTGGCTAGATTTATTATTATATGATGCTTTACCACCATTGTAAGGGTAATTTGGGAACAAATTGTTTTTTAGGGGTATATATTGTAATAAAGAAACTTTTATATTAGGTAAAAAAATCTTTTAATTTATGTTTTTTATTTTAAATTTATCATAAGTATAGTTTCTACTAGGTTCATGGAGGAAATGGGGGTGTCCAAGGCTTGTACGGAGCATGGATACAATTTTTTTGGAAAAGGCAACTGGAACACATGGTTAGTAGAAAAAAATTAGCCCATGCTACATGGTTTGGATTAACCATACATGGTGGTTATTTCCAATGCCTAGGGCCATATGGTTTACGGATACCATGTAACCTAGGCCACACACCTATGCATGTGGTTTGAGTTTTGTAATAGAGGGAAAATGCATAGTCAGTGCACAATTTTTCTAACAATGCACCCTAGTAATGTGAGGGGGTCTTAAGGAATATAAGGATGTATGGTTGGTGGATAGTTTGGCCAACCATGTGTCCAAACCATGTAACCTAGTTTTTAAATGGAAAATGAAAATTTTCCTGTAAATCATTTAAATGTTAGACTCATCCTACTTTTCTTATTTATCTAGTAGTGTCCACCCCATTATATGATTGGAGTTCTCCCATGTAATCCTAGCCTATGACTTTTTATATCCCTTCAATATGGAATTTCAATCCTTCAATGGTGGTCTCATTGAATTTGTGTCAATGAGTTATCTATTCCTCTTATTCCTTTCATCATTTGTGTTCATATTGAAAGAGTTATTTTGATGCGAGCTCATATGCCCAATTTTAGGATGTTCGTCAAATTGATAAATTTTTTCCATTCTAGCTTGAATTAGAGGGTAAAAATGAATAAGAAATCAACTACCAAGATGATATAGGTGGTATCAGGCTTTTCCTTCAAAATCATGGTGTTATATATATGTCTTTGTGTCACACGTTGGATTCTTCCGAACATTTCTTAATTAAATGAATTGATTCTCTCATTAAAATAGGCATTCTTGACTTATATAACCTTCGAGACCCATTGATTAATCATTTAGGGCTATGGAACTTCAAATTGAACAACCCCTTGGGTGTGTTGTCAAATTTTATCAAAACACCATAGGTAGAATATGAAATTATTCTACCTTTGAGGTGTTCTATTTACCCTTTGTTATGGGATGTTAAATGAATTATAAAGTTGTAAATTTAATTAAATAATATAGGTAATGTAACACTGTGTCCCTAGGACCTTGTCCATTATTATTGCTCACTTATACTTGATACTTATTTCATAATTGAAATGGCCAATGAAAACAAATGGAAGGATTTGGGTAATCGTATCCCTTTGAATCCTATGATTTTATTTCAAATAACTTCTTAGGTGAGTTAATCAATAATAATTATGATGAAAAATCGGATTAAAATGTCTGATTATATGGTATGGTTAGACCATGTCCCCATGACCATTTTTATTGACATTCTAAGAGTGATAGGTGGGTTCTAAATTAAGAACTCCATAGATAGACTCTTCTAGCTTGAATAATTAAGTGATTATAATAAATGATTATTACTCACCATGGATGATACATGGGTTATTTTGAATCCTCCATGGATGGTATCATTTTCTAGCTAGCTATTAAGTTCCTAATTTATACTTGGAACCCTTTGTGGACTACCTAGGATAGACCCAGAGGAAGGATTATTTCTATTCAATGAGTGATACTTGTATTCCTTTATGGTATTCCAAGGATGGTCTTAAAGGGAAACTTCTTATTTATTCTGTGGGTGACACTTGGGCTCCTTTTGTGGACTAAAAAGGATGGACTTAGTGAGTGGTGACTTTATAACACACCTAAAGCGATACCAGGGTCTATATGAGGAATGTTTGGGATGGTATTATAATTTGTTTGATTCATGTTGTACTTAGAGAGATACCTAGGTTCCAAATTTGGAATACCAAGGGTGATCGTAGGATGCCTTTGAAATATTATAATGAAATGATTTTATACGAAACGTTTTCCAATCCAAAGCACAAGCTTGAATTTGGTCAGCTTTAAACTTTATTGATAGCCTTATCATACCTATCCTACCTGTATATGGTTCATGGGGGATGCTCGAGATATGATCAAGGTCTTGAGACTTTATTACATTTGAGACAGGTCTAACTGTTTATTCAGATACATTCCAGCTAAGGTTGATGCATGTAACAGAGGATAGGTATTCCATGGGAACATAGAACTATGTGGGTTATTGATTTACCACACTTCATTTAAATCTATTACTGTTATTGACAAAAAAAACATTTATATATTCAAGGACTGAACCATTTCTGGTGGACTACTGAGTTTATCACACACCTTGCTTGAGCCACCTTTATGGTACCTGAATAGAATTGATGGATGCAATTAAGGATATGGGAAAGCACCTGGTTGTCAATATTTGATTTATTATATCATGTATTTGGGGATCATAGGACCCAACTATAACTATTGATTTTATTTATAGATAGTTTTTTTGGTATTTTTGGATATTTTGGTATACTTGTATGTATGTGTACCTACATCAATGTTTTCTTGTATTTCCCTTTTGCATAGCATTTCATGATCATCATTTTATATATGACATTGATGGATGTGATTACTGGTTTATTTGTATGATGGATATTACTCTTTCTATATTTATTTATTTTTTTATGATTCTGCTATTGATAGATATGATTACACAATTGTGCTACACTTTGATCATGAGGGTATAGTATCCCCACTATTCCACCATGGACCCTCACTACAAGCCGACAACCTCTGGTGTATGGGGAGGCACACATGAGGTCATGTGGCCAACTAAGTTCATTTATGGTAGAGTGAACCATGTTTGGTACATCACAATAGGAATGTTCTGTCTTCAAATTATTTGATGGATGAGTTGATGCAATTTTTATCGAAGGATCAACAATCTATGTTTCATAGGGTTGTGGAAGAGTACCATGATGTCTTTTCAGAGGAGGTTGTAGTGTTACCCCCTTAATGGGTGATCATGTTTGGGATCAATCTATAGCCAGGAATCTCTCATATTTCAATGTATTTATATAAGATAGTTCCATCTGAGTTGATATAACTACTAGTGCAACTTGATGATCTATTATAGTTAGGTTTTTTTGGATGAGTGTGTCACCTTGGTGTGTACCAATTTTGTTCATAAATTATGTAAGTGGAATTTTGTAGATTTGTATCAATTATTATCACTTGAACCTATGAAAGTGAAGAAACTCTATCCTCTTCTATGGATTAATGATTTATTTGACCAGCTAAAGGGATTAAATTGTTTCTCAAATACCGATTTGCGGTTAGGAAATCATTAGATACAGGTGATGAATGAGGATTTACCAAAGACTACTGTCCATTATCATCATGAGCATTATGAGTTTATTGTGATTCCATTTGGTGTAACGAATGATCTAGTTGTGTTCATGGGTTTTATGAATGTCTTGTTTAGAGAGTTCATGGATATGTTTTTGGTGGTTTTAACTAATGACATCCTTGTATACTTCACGTCTAATGAAGAGCATATGAAGAATTTTTGTGTCATTTTGGGGATTCTTTACCATGATTAGCTATTTTGTAAGTTGTCTAAGTGGGATTTTTGGGATCATGATGACCATTTAATAGGAAATTTTGTGCCCTAGTTGGGAGTATCTATATATCCTTTGAATATAGAGGAACATTTATCTTGGCAGCCCCTAAGAAAATGGTAGAGGTGGGGAGTTTCCTTGGTTTTGAAGGCTATTACAAGAGAATCATATCCAACTTCTCTCAGGTTCTGAATCCTTTAAAATAATTTACTTGAAAGGATCAGGTGTTCTTATGGTTTGACTAGTGTTATGTAACTTTTGATTACTTGAAGATAAATTTAGTCAATGCTCCAGTCCTTTGTTTTCTAGTGGAGGGAGTTCAGTTTGAGGTTTTCTATAATGGTTTACATCTTGGATTGTGATTTTCTTGGATATAGTAGTGGTCAGTTGTTTTTATGGGTATTTCTAGTTACTTCTCCATTAGTGTAACTATTCCAACCATGATCTTAAGTTGGTGATTGTTTTGTTTTATTTTAAGTTGTGGTGGCATTACCTTATTGGTGAGAATTTTGTGGTCTTTATTTACCATAAGAGCCTATGACATGTGTTCTCCTATAATAACATGAACTTCATTAAACATTAGTGGATAGAATTATTATAGTATTATTATTTTGATATTTCATATATTCTAGAACAAGGAAATGTTATAGCTGATTTTCTATGTAGGAAGTCACATAGTGATGCTATACATTAATTTGAAGATTCCTGGATAGTGATGAAATCAATCATAGCGATATATATAGATATGAGAGAGGTTGGAGGAAAAGGTTATCTTTTCTAGGTGACATTACAATCCAATTTGGTTCAACAGGTGGATGAGTCCCAATTGGTAGATTTTTAAGTGGCGGTTTGGAGGGACCATGTTGTTTTTAGAAATTCCTCAAATAGTTGGTTTGAGGATGTACAAAACCAGGTGTTGTTCTAGGGAAGACATTCCATTACCTCAAGGATTCCTGGTATGTTTCTCTATGAGTTAAATATATTTCCTTTAGATGTACATCCCAACACAAAAAATATGTACTAATCTTCGAGAGGTTAGTTTTGGTGACCTAGGTTAAATCATGTAGTTTCAGATTTTTTTGATGTTTTGTATTCTAGAAGGTGAAGGACAAACATTGTGTTCGTAGTGGTTTTCTCCATCCATTAGATTTTCCCAAGTGGAAGTGTGAGGACATATCGATGGACTTAGATAGCATTTTACCTCATGATTAGAGAGGCAATGATGATATATTAGTGATAGTGGATCATTTGACAAATTGAGCCCACTTTATACCAATAAGGGAATCAAGCTCAGTGGATGTTCTATTGAGGTTGTATCTAGAAGAGGTTGTGTGACTCCATGGAGTATCGAGGATGATCATATCTGATAAGGATCCAAATTTTACATCTAGGATGTGGGAAATTCTTCAGCATTCTTTTAGATCTCAGTTATGCCTTAACACTGATTTTCGTCTAAAAATAGACGATCATACATAGCGGACCATCCATACCCTTAATGACATATTTCACTATTATGTCCTATATTTTGGATATTATTGGATGAGGCATATTCAGTTTGTAATGTTTTATTATAATAATATTTTCCACTCCATCATTGGAATGGAGTTGTTTGAAGCTTTTTATGACCATCCTTTTCATTATCCATTGTGCTGGACTAGGGTTAGAGAGGAAACAATTATCTAGATGGAGCTGGTAAAAAATGTGACAGAGATGGTTAAGGTAATTCATTATTGGATAAGTTAGAACCAAACTATTTTAATTCCTATACCAATCATAGGATGGGACCTCTGGAGTTCGACATTGGAGATCGTGTCTTTTTGAAGGAGACTCCTCGTTATGGGATGTGAAGCTTTCATCATGGGATTAATATTTCTCACAGGTTTGATAGAACTTTTGAGGAGTTGGATCGTGTTAGATCCATGGCATATTTGATATCACTTCCCCCATAGATGATCTTGATACGTGATGTTTTCCACATGTCATAGATCTATCTTTATCATCATAATGAATCTATGGCCATTGATTGAGGAATGATCGATGTTGATGATGATGAGATCTTCATGAAGCGGCCTAAGGAGACTACCCGAGTCCTACCTCTAGTAGACCCTAAGATGGTGACAAGAATCGAGGGTATAATAAACATGCATTTGGGAGGAATTACCCTCTAAGAGAAGATGCAGAATAGGGAGTTAAGATTGATATTACAAACAACACCTACTCAGAGGGTAATTCATCCCATATTCACATTTATTATACCCTCGATTCTTGTCACCATCTTAGGGTTTACTGGAGGTAGGACTTGGGTAGTCTCCATCTACCTTCTCCCATTACCAACCCATTATGGGTACTATTTGTGGGGAGGGGGTCATGACATACACATTGATAGAGATTTCATTAAATTTTTCTCAAATAATTACTTGGTATTATCTTAACTAGGAGGTTTATTTCTCAATCAATATTATACCCTAATCTTTTCCAATATCCAAGAGCCCATATGGACTGACCGAAGTTAAATTTGAAGTGTTGATGAAGTAGAAATAGGATAATCTCGATAAATGATTTATATTCCCATGTTATTCATCATGTGGTGCACCAATCCATTTCATCAAGAATAATGTTAGGTTAGCATGCCTCTATATTTATTATCATGAGATCATCAAGATTACTATAAAGAAAAAGTACCCTCTTCCATAGATTTAGGACTTGTTTGATTAGTTATGTGGGTCCTAGTGCATTTATAAGGTGTATCTTTGGTTGAGATATTATCAAGTAAAGGTGAAAGAGGAGGATATACCCTAAACTAATTTTTGTATAAGGTACATATACTATGAGTTCAGAGTGAGGCCATTTGGACTCATTAATGCTCCAAAAATCTTCATGAAACTAATGAATATATTATTTAGGGATTACTTCCAAAAAATTGTAGTCTTTATTGGATAAATTCTTATCTACATCAAAATCAATGAGGAGCATGAGGATTATTTTTTTGTTTCATTGAATATCTTTCAAAAGGAAAAGATAGATGTGGATTACAATAAATACAAGTTCTGGAGGGATAAATTTACATTCCTAGGTCTTGTTGTTAATATACAAGATATATCTATGGATCCTTAAAAAATAGAGGCAATTAAAGGATAGACCATACCAATATCTGTGATGAAAATATGAAGTTTCCTTAGATTATAAGAGTACTATCATCAAATTTTTTAGGAACTTATCATGATTTACAATCCCACTAACAAAGATAAACAAATAGGGAGTCTAGTTTCTCTAGTCTGAAGAACTTGAGAAGAGATTCAAAGAGTTAAATACGGGGCTAGTAACTAAACTTGTGCTCACATTACCCACTAGTGGGGAAATATTTATGATCTAAAAAGATGTGTCTAATAAGGGATCTGGTTTTTTACTCAGGAAATATAAAAAGTGAGAGTCTATACCTCATTCCATTTAAAAATATGTGAGATGAAATTCCCAATACATGATTTATAATTTGCTGGTGTGATCTTCACATTGAATATTTGGTGAAATTATCTCTTCAGGTGGAAGTGTGATATATATATATATATATATATGGATTATAAGAGCCTCAAGTATATATAAAAAAATGAGGTCAATATGAACCAATTAAGGTGGTTAAAGTTAATAAAGTATTATTATTCAATGTATTACTACTATGGTAAGGTAAAAAGAGCGGAAGATGATCTTAGTAGATAGGATCCTACAACCCTATCCATGATGAGGATTTCAAGGGATCCAAAATTCTTGGACATTTGGAGGATGAAAATTGGAATAATAAAAGGATCTTAAACATACCTTACTTAAATAAATGTGTAACCATCCATTCTTGAGAGGATCAAGGAAGCACAAAAAGATTATAATGTGCTACAAAAAAGGTAGAAAATATTATGGAGTTAAAATTTTATTAATATGGAGTTATAATGTTTGGACCCAAGATACGTGTCCCTTAAAATACATAGATGAAGAGATAAATTCTATATGATATTAATAGATCATCCATCTTTATTCATCCAGGAGGCACTAAGATGTATAATGATCTGAAACAAAGATTATGGTGGGATAACATAAAGTGGGAGATTGCAGAATTTGTATCTTGATGGTTAGTATGCCAAAAATTCAAGAAAAAAAATTGAATCATAAGGGTGTAATGAAACCATATCCCATACTAGTATAGAGACAAGAAAACATAACCTTGGATTTCTTTATATGACTCCCCAGGACATTGAAAGGTAATAATGACATCTGGGTGGTAGTTAATCACCTTAAAAAGTTAATTCATTTCATTTCTATCAAGGAATATTTCCCTCTTTACTAACTTTACAAAATGAAAATAATTTAAATAGTAATAATTCATGGAGTTAGACTCTCCATTGTATATGATTGAGATTTGAGGTTTACCTTACGGTTTTAGAGAATCCTTAATCAAGAATTGGATACAAAGATGAGTTTTAATTTTGATTATCACTCTTATACAGATGGTTAGGCTAAAAGAACCATTAAAAATATAGAGGATATACTGAGATAATGTTCAATGTATTCACAAGTATGTTGGAATCAACAACTTCACCTAGTGGAGTTCGCACATAACAATAGTTTCCATTATAGAATTAAAATGGAACACCATCAGTCTCTATAAGGTAAGAGGTTTCAAACTCCAACATGCTTGGATGAATTTGGATAGTGGAAAATGATAGGACCTGATATTATTTGAGATATGAAATAAAGGGTTCAAACCATTCAATTTAATATTAAACCCATAAAAAGGCAATAGAAAATATATACAAACAATCATCAAAATGACCTAGAGTTTGAGGTTAGAGATAAATTTTGCATTTATATATCACTATGGAAGAAAATCAAGAGGTTTGATAAGAAGGGAAAGATTAGTCCTAGATAAAGTTTCCTCTTAGAGATCCTTGATTTTAGTGGAAATATGTATTATCGATTAACACTCCCAATTAACCTATCTCAAGTAAAAAATGTGTTTTATATATACCTCTTAGAGAAGTTCCTACCAAACCCCTAAAATGTAATGAATCTAGTTATGGTGCCCTTGGAGACTGATCTTTCATAGGAGGAGAAACTGGTGAAGATCTTAGATCTAGAGAAAAATCTCTATGAAACAAGAAAACTCACTCGGTCAAAGAACTGTAGTGGAACCAAAAATTTAATGAAGAAACATGGGAAGTAGAAGAGGTTATGAAAAAGAAATACTATAATTTGTTTTAGTGTATAAAATGGAATTTCAAGTGTGAAATTTTTAAATGGGGAATAATTTAATTATTCAAACATTTATAAATCAAATTACCCTTTTAAGTAAGTAAATTCTTTATTATGTAATGAATTTATAGGAAACACATGCACTATTTTGGTTATTCTAGACCACTATAAGTTATATACTGTCAGATTTAAAAGACCATTAAACATAATAACCATTGATAATATTTTATTTCTATAGTAACCATTATTATTAGTATATATTAAAGGTTATGATAAATCTAATTGACATAGAAAAAATATGTGATGGCCTTCACCTATAGGATCATACCCTACGGATCCAATTTATCAGAGATTCTGAAGGAGATAACATCACTAGGTTTTTTCATTAACCCATACCAAGATAATATTCCATAACTAAATCTTGATTTAAACTATTTATTAAAGACATTCAAGATTATCAATATCATAACCCAAACCATGTTTTCCGAACCACCCTAATAAAGTGTCATTATCGAACACCTTACCCTTAGGGTGTACACTAGTGTAATAAAGTGTTGTGTATAGAGACACCAATAATATGATTTTTTTTATATTTTTTTTAATAAAATAATGATTATATTTATCATTTTTATTATTACTTAATAAATTATTAATGATATTGATAACAATTATATTTTGATATGAAGAAATCAAAATTGTATTTTTGGGAAATATATATGGTTTAAATTAAGGAACTTTTTTGGATAAATTTAATAAATTTTTAAATAAATGTTATTATTATAAAATATTATTATTAAATAATATATATTTGAATATAAATGGTAATATAATTTAATAAATTCCATTATAATCATTATAAGGGTCAGAAACCTTTTACCATCATAAAAACAAGTACTTTTCAATAATTGGGGAATTGGATTTAAAAGTAAAAATTATCATATTTATAGTATTATTTTGATAAAATAAATATTATTTTTGAAATTATCATGTTTTAATTTTGAAATTTTTTTTATAAGTTTCATTGAAATTCCAATTTTTGGGTAAAAATTAAATACGGTATAAATATACAGTATATATTATGACATAATAAAAGACCAAAAGTGATTTAATAAATACTATAAATAGTAACAAAAAAATTATTTACCCAATAAAATAATGTATTTTTGTATTTATTTTATTAATTTTATAAACCCTTTATGAATCTTCCATAACCTATATTATATTTTATGTCTCTAAATTTAATTTTTTATGAACATGACTCACTTCGACATCAATAAATGTATTATTTCAATTATTTATGTTATTGTCATATTAAAATAAAAAAACGGCTTCTATTTGGTATAAATCATGGGAAAAACATGGGAAGGTTTGTGGTTTTTTTAATTTTATCATATATAGTCGAAAACCTATATTTAGAAATTAATAAAGAATGCCCCTCTATTTTGTTATAAAAACCCACCCAACCTCCTATTAATCTTCACAAAAAAATTTTATATCACAAATTTACTCCTAATTTACCTCTCTATATCCCTCCCAAGGTGTTCCCAATATCTTAAGAAGCTTCTCTAATGTTTCTAGAAGCACCCTCTAAAGGTAAGGGATCTTCTCATTCTCTTTATTCAAGAACTTGATTTGTAACATGCCTTTTGATTTAAAATTGTCATATTTAAATATGTATTTAAATATCCATATTAATATCCTTATGATTTTCCAGTGATTATATACCCCATTTCACCATTATTAAACCCTTATATGAATCTATATGTACACACATTATGTTGTCGAAATTATCTTGTGATTTTCCATACTAAATAGTTGTGTAGTGAATACCCATCCCCATATACAATCACGAGTATTAAACTAGTTGAAAATATAATTAATTAATCTTTTAATTATGTGTATGTAACTCACACTCCATAATCGTGGGGTTAAAAGTTATGAAATATTTTCTTATGTTGTATGATCTATGTAATGCACAAATGCATGTACATGATATGATTATGATGGGTGAGCCCAAAATTATATTTTTCTCCAATGAATTGGGTAAAAATTTTATCTCATGATATACCATGTATGGTGCATGATATGTAATCCTAAGCACACTATGTTAGGATTTATCTACACCGAACCTTGACCTATGTTTATGATGTCATATTTTATGTTGTTTCCACATTCCTATATTACCTTGATGTTATCATATTATACCCTGATTTGATGTCAATGATTATGAATATAACCTCTCTATTCCATAATATTATACTTCTTGAATCACATGTTCTACATTACATTATGTTATTCTCTGAATATTACCTTAATAGGATTTATAGGTCACCTATTTCTTATGTATATGCCCAGGTTATCCCATGTAGTTTTAGAAGAGAAATAGAATGTTAAGAGAATGTTAATGAGATTTAAATAATGTGGTTGTATCCATTTTAAAGTTATTATTCTATTGATATAATTTTAAAAAATACACTAGGCCTCATGATCTTATTGTATTGTATTGAGTTTGTTTTTTGTAATAAATCATGAATTAAAGCATATAAAATTTATAGGTTGTTTTAGTGCGAGTTTCCAGGAAACCCTACGGATGGTTAGGAATTGTTCTAGAGGAAGTCACATGAATTTAACTTGATTTTTAAAACTATGTGCATATTCTTAGGAAAATATGAAACATAGTTTTAAAATAAAAGTGATCACTTCATGATTAGCACATAGTTTTTCAAACTGTGTGGCCTAACCATACTACCAGATCTGAAGCTCTTAAAATGGAAAATTACCCAAAAACCCTCAGTTATTTTCAAATATAATATCGTAATAATCCCTCATTATCTTAAACCATCCACTCTATTACATTTTAGAGGCTCCCTCCCTTGATTCCTTTGTGATCCTTGGTCGATTTGGTGGATTTTCTTGAGGTAAGATCAATTTTCCTATCAGTTTCTCTTCTTTTTACTAAATATTCTCTTGATCTATCTGTTCCTTGTCCCATTATAACTCTAATGGTATGTTTTTTAAAAATATAGTGGGTTTTATTAGTAATTTATGGATTTTCTCTTGTATCTAGTATTTTTAGGGTTCAATCAACTCAATTACCATCATTGGTTCTGAAGGTGATATTGTTTTCATCATTCTTAAGGTAGGTGTATTTATACTATTGTATAAATCTTGGAAAACCATATGTTATTTTTAATTCCTTTGGTTTTGATTTATGAAAATTTATATTTTAAATATATGAGTAGTGAATTTTATCTTTATTTATTATTAAAATGGTTTCTAAAAATGATTTTTTGGAAACCATTTTGATACACATATTGTGTTTCCTAAAATGCCTCAATGATGATTTAAAAATGGAAAAGTTTTTTCAATCATGGAAGCAATGTATATTTTAATATAACAAATTTGGTGAAAATTTGGGCTGGGAAAAAAATGGATTCTCCTTGGAAAATGATTTATGAAACATTGATTTGGTGACTTGGATAGAATGGAAATGTATGAGAACATTTGGAATACCTTGGGGTATATGGAAAAAATAGACATATGTATGACCTAGTGTAATTATCTATCACTAAGGGAGGTTCCCATGATGCTTTGTTTTCTAGTGGGAAATATTTATTAGGAATCGAGGTTCCTAGACTATAGGAGTCAATTATATCAACATTGTTCTTGTTCGTCTTTGTTGTGTACAACCTTGTGTTGTGATTTCCACCTTGGTGATGTATGGATACATTATGTGCATGTTCATTTGACATGATTATACTCCCACATGATTAGGATATTATCTATCTAAACCTATTCTATATACTTACTTATTCCTCAACGATACATGTTATATCATATTTCTTTGTTTATTAAAATATGAATTTTTTTGAAAATCAAAACCAATGGATGATTTTATATAAAGAATTATTTTTTTTTACAGTGTTTTGAAAAAAATTTATACAATAAATAATGGATACACATGGATAGACATTGTATATATTCATTTATGGTATCCTATTGATCTTTGGTTTTCACACCCTACTATTTATTTTGAGTGGTTGCATCATTGGTTTTTTAGGATATAGGAATAGGGAAAAATAAAATATAGGGGATGAATATCCTAGTTCATGTTTTTTAGATGGGTTGGACTGGTGGATACATATAGTCAAGAGAATATTAAACCATGGGTTTCTTTAGGTTCTATGTTGGAGGTATTTATTTTTTTCTTTTAAAAATTAGTAGGTAGTTGTTGGATTTTGCCTTTATGGTTTGGGTTTTTGACATATGATGCAATATGGATATATATTGTGATACTTTGTTTATTATATCGTATTATATGTATTTTGGAGAGTGAGATTACTAAATTTCTTTATATGATACCCTAGTAATTCTCTCCAGCGATTGGTTATTGGGAATGCACTTTTGGACTTATAGAAGTCCAATTTGGGAGATGTTATGAGTTGACCTGAGTTTGTCTATTAGAAATTTATATCAGAGCCTCAGGTTATGTAAAAGTATATTCTTGTGTTTGTGTATCACCATATGGTGTTTGTAGGGTTATTAATATACTAGATATAAGACTTTTGGGAATCAAGGATTAGTGTGGGGGGTGTGCGTAACTAGCTTACATTCATGAAAATACTCGTGTTACCATGTGAAGTTTTTAGATTTAAAGTATAATTTTTATAGTTTTTGGATTTTTTATTTTGTTTTTTAAATTCAGTTTATGATAAATGAATAAAATTCTATTCTAAATGGTTTTCATCTTCTTGTTTTATGGATTATGGATCCTCTAGAAATAATATCTAATAATACTAGTGTGGAATATATGGATAAATCCCTATAAGTGAATCCTTTAGTTGACTCACTTTGGTGGAAACTATAGTCTAAACAATCTAGTCATCGAGCCTGATCCACAATTTTGAACCAAAATGGAAGGTGGTCTATGATTTATAATTTATTTTGTAGAATCCACTAATATTTCTTGTTGATAAGGGTCTATAATAAGTAGAAATATGGATCTAAAGGATTAATGGGGTATTCCACTTTCTAAAAACTATAAAAGTATTTAATGTTGGTATCACTACTTATATACATGAAAGGATACAATGTGGTTGGAATCCATCACGTATTAATCCAGGTTACATGAAGATATCACTTTTACAACCTTCAATAATGTCTTCAATCTATATTTCTATCAGGATACATTAAGTGTAGCGAACGCATGAGAGTTTATTACTTTTGAGTAGGGAGATCATTTTATCATGGAGTATGCTACTTGGTTTACTAGGTTGGTGCACATGAATCTAGATATTATTACCAATGACTACCTCAAGGCATGGAGGTTTGAGATGGGTTTAAGGCATGATATTGGGTTTATGCTAATTCTTAGGTTCCTACCCACCAATGCAGCGGTTGTGGATAAGGCAGTTATGGATGAGGCATACATAACTAGGAATACAAGAATCATTAGTGCATCAATGATAATAAGAGGTATCCATAGTTCACTTTATGGTCAGAAAATGAAGTGTTATGACTAGTGTCGAGGTAGTGGAATGATTTAACAATATACATTAAAGAATATTTTGGTGGTCTATTAATAGTGTTAGAAAAAAGAGACACCTAATGCTTAATTTTAACAAAACAAATAGGGTGTGTTACACATGTGAGAAGTTTATTTATCTTCAGAATTTCAGTGAGAGTTAATCCCAAGGTAGTAGATCTATATCCACCATCACTAAGGAATATTAGTTTATATATGAAGAAAAAATGGGAGGGATCTCAGCCTCATGCCAAGGGTGATGTTCAGGTGTTGAAGAAAGGGTGGGATGAGGTTGGATGTTTGTATACAATGGAGTGTGCACAAAAGGAGTCACAGGTAAAACTAGATACCAGGAGAGGTATGTTGTTTATATAATATTCTATGGTTATGTTTTTGTTTTATATTGGTTCAACTCATTCCTTTATATCGTCTAATATGATTGATGCATTGGGCATCAATTCTGAGCATATTCCTTTCATGGAGACTCTTTCCAATCATTTGGGAAAATAGTTAGAGTAGGTATTTAAATATCCTGAGATCAAGGAGATTATAGTTGCTCACAAAACCATATAGAACATTTTTCTTAATATTTATATATTTTATCATAATATTTTAATTGATTTTAGGATTAACTATAAATACCATATTGATTACTATCATCATCAGACATAGTTTCATTATTCCAATGGATTCGCTCATATCTATCACGGTGAGTGGGATCCAATATTGGGGAGAGTATGTCCCATGAATCCTAGTGTTGAGATGATTTCATACTAGTTATTTATGTTATTTCTTAATGTTTTTTATCCTCATCTTAGTGGTCCTTTTCCTGTGGTGGGGAGTGAGTATATTGCTGTTTTTCTAGATTATTTCTCATTGTTGATGCCTGAGAGGGAAGTTAAGTTTTCCATATACTTGTTTCTAGGTATGTGGGCCATTTCATTACCATTATATCTTATGGTACTTACTGGGTTAAAATAATTAATGTTTTAGCTTGTGGTTTTTGTGGATAATATATTTATTTATCATAGAGTTTCATCTTGGGCATCACCAATGCTATTTGTAAAGAAAGTGGAAATAAGTCTTTGAATTTATATTGAATATCAAAAACTCAACCCCAGGTGATAGTGAAAAACAAATATCCCTTTCTTAAGATTGATGAACATTTTGATTAGTTTAAGCAATCCTGATGGTTTTCAAAAATTGATCTAAGATTGGGGTACCATTAGCTGAGCGTCATAAGATGACATTTTGGAGTAAGTATGTGCATTATGAGTATATAATTATGTTGTTTTGCCTTACTAACACTCCCAAAATTTTTAAGGATCTAATTAACCAAATTTTCCATCTATTCATAGATTCTTTCATGGTTGTATATGTAGAAGATATTTTTGTTTATTCCAAATCAGAGAAGGTTCATGTTGATCATTTTAATATCTTGATTGGGATCTTGAGACACACCTCTAACTAATCTGAGGGTCTCACTTGCAAACAAACATTGATGGATTTCCATTAGGATAATAAAACACAACCTGCCTCTTGAATAAATCCATTATAGTCGATAATGAATACAATAAAGAAACTATACTTGGAACTAGTCTCAGAACATCTCCCATTTGAATATCGACTCCTCATGATCCCCAAGGAAATCCACTACCTCACCAACCCACAAAACACTGTCACATCTAATAAAACTAAATCCTCCATCTGAGCATGGATCAAAATGAAATCCATCACAACCTACTCAGACTAGTCATCAATAAATAAATATGAAACAAATTCATCATACTTCTATTAGGTATAGCATTGAAACTCCTCCAAGTTTCATCATTTTGACCTCCACATTGTGACAATATGCTAGCACATCCTACAAAACATCTTCAATGTAATCCTGGAGAGGACGTAAACCTAGAGCTATGCCAAAAAAAACTGTTACATCTTATAAACCTAAAATATAGAACTACTAACATAGATTAATTAATTTTTTATATATTTTTATGTTTTTAACATACATTAGGGTCTACCAATTTCAAACATAGGTGAAAACAGGAATGACACATGATACTTTCCTAGTAATCCACCCTAAAACTAGTATCACTTCATTTAGTAGGCTCAATAAACATAAAGGTATATACATCATATCAAAGGGGGACCTGAATACATGTGTATCAGCAGGTCTCCCACATTTACATCAGTTAATAAACATAGATTAAATCATTTCTATACCAACCCATGAAACCTCACCTATTCCTACCTCCAAACTCCATCATATCCCTAAACTTGAACCTCCCTTTGATACCACCCTATCATGATCCCCTCCCCCCAAAGTATACAACTCCTAGGTCAACAATGAAGGAAGGGAGATGTTGATAGGATAATTCCTACCTATAGTAGTCCCTGAGTTAGTGGCCAACAACTAGGGTATACTAAACATACATATAAGAGGAATTAGACTCTAAGATAATGCATAGAAGATATAGATAATATGGATACACCAATCAAAAAATACATAGACATATATATAAAGAAATCTCAAGTACATAAATGTAATTCCATATAGTACTATAACAATTAAACGAAAAAATAAAAGTACCCAAATGTAAAGATGACAGTAATCAAAAAACCCAAACAACTCCTTCAAAAACACGAGTTTGTAATATCTAGCTTGATCTCCAACCAACTCTTAATGACCTAAAAAATAGTTTATATATACATAGGGTTAGCATAAAATTATACTCAGTAAGATCCTCTCTTGAGAGTCTCATGTAAAGGATAAATAAAGAATACTAAATCATAATGAACAATGGTGAAACTAACTCATCACCTAAATAAGATTACTATTCTCTCGGCCTCACCATGGATAACTCTCACCAAGTATTGCATAAAATAGAGAATGTAATATAATAATGAAACATCAAGGGTATCCCACTCCCGCTTCCCCACTAGTATTCTGCTCTACCCCAATGTTGCATGTCCAGAGATGTCTCTCTCCAAAATAAGTCAGCCCAAAGACACATGTGGAAGGACTCACAACATTCACCTCATGCATCACATCATCACATCATCATATATCACATCTCCATATAGGAATCAAGTATTTTTTAGGATCCGCCGCATCCCGTATGATGTTTCTCATACATTAGGTATTAAACCTCAAGTCATCACATCTCATACACCTTATAAGTACCTCAAACCATAAAAACATATACATGTCATATCTATAATAGTCCTTTGGATACTATAACCAGGGATACATGTATGTTAATAACCACAATCCATCATAGATCTATACACACATAGTCGATTCACATAGTAGATCCACATAGCCAAATTCCTTAAATAGTCGATTCACATAGACGATCCATGTAGTAAATAACTCACATAGCCAATTCATGTTACTGATCTATCAACATTGTTGATCCATCCATATAGCCAATTCATGTATCTAATCCATCCATGTAGTTAATTCACATTTACAATCCACATAGAAAATCTACATAGCCTATTCATGTAGACAATCCATCCATCTAGCTGATTCATGTGGTTGATCCATCCACATAGTTGATTCACATACATGATCTATCACATAGTCGATCCATGAAATGGATCAATCCATATAATTGATTCATCCACATAGATGATCCATCCATGTCACCAATCTCATGTAGCCAATGTATCTATATAGAAAATGCCTCTATATAGCTATTGAATCCACATAGCTGATTTGACTGGCCATGAATTGGGATTTCACCCAAGTTGTGAACTACACATTCACAATGTGAAACCCTTACAAATCGAATATCCTCCATGATTCCATATTTTTTCATCCAAACACCTTCAGACCCACTCCAGGCCTCCTTTGAGAACCACGAGCTTCAAAAGTACTCAATGGGTCAGATTAGATGGATATGGTTTCTTACATCCACCATTGTCATTGTGACACATTGCCCAAGCAATATCACCCCAACAAACAAACATCACACATCCCAACCACATCTCACAGTACAACCATCACACACAACAAATTCACATCACCACCAAATGTCACGACCATATGTCATCATCACACATCATTGCCAAAAATCACCACCACACATCATTGAAAAAAATCACCACCACACATCATCCCCACTAAAAAACCACATCACACAAATTACCACATTTCATCCATACCAACCGACCACATCACATCATAGCCCCATGCATCGCACAACTCAATCCGTCACCACCACCATTACACAACAACCCAGCATTGGGAAACACAATGAAGAAACCATAAAAAAACACATTCCAACTTCCAAAAATTCTTCAAAGGCTTTCATTTCATTAAATTTTTATTTATAATGAGTATTATCACACAAACCTTGTGCCATGGAAAACCAATTATTAGCTTGATATACATTTTTAACCTTTTATTCAAGATGAGTTCACATAACAACATAAAAAGGGTCTTAACACATAACCACTACAACACATACAAAGATTACAACAACTATTATTTTCAGAATTGGAAACAAACATACATAAACACTACATCAATATCATAAATGTAGTAAAAACATGTAATAAATCCCCATAGCCATTAATTTTAGCTATGATAATTAATTATATTAATTAAGACGACCCTTGATATCCACCAAAAGGAAAGAAAAAGGATGAAAATATCACACATAGTATGTAAATAGGTGATAACGTGGACTCTACCTTAATGAAGCTTTCCGATCTCACTACATACTAGAGGGTGAATAAGAAACAACCCAGAACCCACAAACACTCAAGGAAATAATAGATAAACCTCTAACATATCATAGGGTTGTAAAAACATCACCCAAAACAATCCTCAGATGAAACAACACCACTACAAGAAATATATGAAGGAAGAACACAAATAAACACTAGAGATAAAGGAATAAATCACCATATGTTTTCTACCATCAACTAATGGAACCCAAGGATCAATGTCAATGGAAAGGGATCGGAGAATCTCCAAAAAAATTATAGGGTTTTCCCAAAACCTAGCGGGTCATGAGCAGTTGAGTGACTAGAGAATTGACCAAAAAAACTTATTTAAAACATCTAAACTTCCCCTTTCACATCACAAATTATATATTCCTGACATGAATTCCATGAGGGTTGTGGATTATAAGAAATTAATCCATTTTAGGTCATGAATCTACCATATTTCCAACTTCTGTTGAAATTCAAATTGCCTCAAATTTATTTAATTACTTTTCATGAATTCACATTTCATGACATGAATTCATCTCACAGACCACCCCTCAATCACACACAAGTCATGAAACATCTTGATTTTCATGCCATTAACCACAAAATCACGATTTGAATTTGAATCACGCCATGAACCACTTACTGTAATACTCATGTAGCTCCAACCTCCACCGAACCTCCTCTAAGGACTCTCCAACCACAAAACCAACAAAATAATAGGACATGAAGGCATGAAAAGTTACAATTTAAATGTCATGTTAATGTTAAAGGGATATTAATAAATGGATCAACTATATTCCGATAAATCATTTATTCATAATCCATTTATATTGATTTCATCTTTACATATTAGTCTATTTATTTATGTGTTCATGATTATGTATCCATAAAATAAAACATACGTAATAAATAAAAAAACAAATAAATGAATTATGTGGTCATGAGCTTATCCAATAGTTAATTTATTTAGTGGACAAAAAATTAAGCTATTATGTCAGGGGAAAACTCCTTATGTCAATCTATGAATGAGTTTCAATATTCCACCTGTCCACCTATCACGACCACAAAATAGGGAAAGGGAAGTACCTTGTTTTATCAGTGCTAAGAAGAAAGCACTGATAAAGGGGGATCCATTATCAGTGCTATATAAAAGCGATGATATATGTATCCTTTATCAGCACTTTTTTTAGAGTTGATTAAGGATTCATTTATCAGCGCTATATTTAGTATTGATAAAAGTTTTTAATAATTTATATTTAAAAATAAGGGTTAATTTGGTTTATTAAATAAAAAATGCATATTTATAATTAATATATATTTTTAAATAATTCAATAATATAAATATAATTTTTTTAAAAATGTATTTCTAAGATTATAATTATATATATATATATATAATAATTATAGCATTATAATAAATTTCATCAAATAATAAATATTTTTATTAGATTTATTAGATTTATTAGTTTTATTAGATTTATTTATAACATTATTACTTTTATTTGATTATTTTATTTGTTATATTTATTATATTTAATATATATTTTTATTTTTAATTAATATATATAAATAAATTTTTTAAATATATATATATATATTAATTATTAAATATATATGTTCGAATAAATTTGGTAAACAAATATATTGATCATGCGTGTATATGTTATGTATCAAAATGTTCATTTATACATTACACCCTTTCTTATTATTCATGTTTTCCATTGATGGACCCTTTTTTATTATATATATTTATTAGGTATATGATTAATTAATGTTACCCATATATTCTATTATGTTCTCAAAAATACTTATAAAATTACATTAAATATATTTAAATAATAAATATAATTATTATATTAATAATTATTAAATTTTAATTATATATATATATATTTTATAAATATATTTATTTGTAATTATAATTACAACTATATATATTATCAGTATACTGTGAATTATAGGGGCTAACGCCCCACTAAAAATCATAGCCCTTGGTGGTCCTTCTTTGTGCACTAAATGAATTTCATGTTGGTCGGTGTTCCTGTTCATATTTTTTGATTCGATTTTGTGTGACTCAGTTATGTATTTTAAGTGTGATTCCACTAGACCATAGTGTAATTTCTTTTAAATAATGAGTATTTATATTATTATGGGTTGAGTAGTATGTCACTTGAGATATTCATGTGTTCTCCATCAATGTTGATAAGCTTTAGCATTGATTTTTCTTGAATGAGGTAGGTTTTTCTTTGAAACTCCCTTTTAATACATGTTATAATTTTCTTGTATGTTTTTAAATGATTTATTTTGAAATTATAATCCTATGTTATGACATTTTTTAGTTTCAATTGACTTGAAGATGGTTTAAAGAGTTGGAATATACTTATGTCACAAGCCATGTGTTTTGTAAAAGGCTAGAGTGTATTTTTTTAAAGTAATTTAAAAATTTTGAAAGTTTGGTCATAAATTGTTTTTCTTTAAAGTGAATATATGATATTTTAATGTTATGTTTTAAAAAATTAATGGAATTGACCTTCAATATATTTAAATTTTTTTGAGACCCTAACCTCTTATGGTGGATTAATATGTTTTTAGAAGGATATTTAAGTTTAACAAAAGTTTTCATAACACATATTTCCTTAAAAAATAAAATTGTATATTATTTTAAAAATTAATTTAAAAAATTGGTGGGTTTCCAAATGGTATTTATAATGCATTTTGATAAATGGTTTTTGGATGAAAATTGAAATTTTTTTCTCAAATTGGGTGAAAATGTATTGGATTCTCGAGCACATTTGTAAAATCCTAGTTGGTAATTTAAAGGAAGTTATTTTATAAATATAAGTTACCCTAAATTGAGATCTATGGATTTATTGTTCCTGTTGAGGCTTGCGACCCCAAGAGGATTCTTTATATTCTTATGCTTATTCTGAATCTTATAGAAGGATGTGAAAGTGGTTGTTTCTTATGAGAGTGTAGGAGGTGGGGTGAGGTAAAATTTTTAACTATTGAAATTATATTTATGTGATGATCTATTATTTTTTATTGGTTGCTCGCTTCCACTATTGAAATGTCATGGGTGTCCTAGCAGAATGGGAGGGATCCAAATAAGTGAAACCCCTAGAGTGGAGTCTGATGCCTAGTGTAATGAACCAGTTAGATTGAGTGAGTTTTTGAGATGTTTCAGTGTCCCTAGAATGTAATAAAAGTGACTATGTTTTCTTTTGATCCCCTGATCATGACAGAGCATATTATGTTCTATAAGACTACTTGGATATAACAAGTTAAATATTATCGACCTAGGTTCCTCATCTTCAGTTCAGGATCTAGATACAAGAGTCTTAGTAAGTTTCACGTGATACTTACATTATTTTTAAGACAATTTAGAGGATTTATTTTCTTGGATGGATTGTATTCCCCAAGTTCTTTTATTATATGGTACCATCATATGATTGTCTTTTGGATTATGTTTCCTTAGTGTTTATGTATGGTCATTGTTTCACTTTGAGTGTGTATTTTCTTACTTTCAAGTAGGATGATTTTAATGGTTAAAAAACTTTATTTAAAAGGGAAAATACATTGGTTATCTGTTAAATGAGTTTTAAGAAAATGGATTTTCATTGTGGTTATTTATGATAAAGTGTTTTTTATAAAATGTTCTAAAAGCGGAATAAACTATTATTTGACATGTCTTATATGGTTTTAAAGGACATCTTTCAATTTTTTAATATTTGTATTTCAAATTTTTAGTTATCCTTGTTTTTATATTATAAAAAGGGTGTTTTTTTTAAAATATGTAAGTTTATTGTTTTTAGACCTTTTTTATAATTCATGTAAAAATATATTTGTTACATTATGTTCAAAGTAGCACTTTACGAACTATATTATGAAAGGATTCAAGGATAATTAATTATCAATCATAAAATGAATTTTTAGCTCACATCCTACATATGAACTGGTGGATGGGAGTGTATGAAACTTTTATATCTCCTTTTTCAGTTCCCTATTTTGTTTTTTTCTTGATTCTTAGATTGGTCCATGGTTGGATGATGGGATGTGATGACTTACTAGGGGTGAATAGTGTTGGTGTTGAATTATTTGGGTTTTGATTCCCTTTAAACATTCCTTTTAGAATGTTTTAGTAAGAATGAGTTATGATTTTTTTAGGAATCAAGTGATTGGTTTGGAGTTGGTTCATAATATCTACCCTTTGCAACGTTGCTTAAGTTTCATAGGCTAGTTATAATCCTTACATTGATGGTCTAGATAAGTTATGGTAGCAGATAAGACTCTATGTGGGATGGTGGAGGAATATAAGAAGAGATTTTAATTATATGAGATAGGTATGAATGACTAACTTCAAATATCCATCTATGATAATACTATTGAAATAGGCATGGAGTTATATAAGACATAACCTATGTTTTGTAGCTCAATATTAGTATTTAGATGTTCATGAATGATCCTTCTATGATCTTAATGGGAGATTGATGAAAACACCAATCTTGACCATAAATGAGATAGGTAATGAGTATGGATTATATTGTGATGTATCAGGATTCTGGATTTGAAAATCTTCAGTCCATGATGGTCATGTGGTTTCTTATAGGTCCAAATAGTTATGAACACATAAGAGAAATTTCCCAAATCCTTTCCTAGATTTGGAAATAGTGGTTCTTTCCATGAGGTGTTATGGGAATACACTAAAAAAAGTGTTCGAAAAAAGTGTTCAAAATACCTTTTTTGGTTTTATATAACTTTAAAATGATTTAATCACATTTCTTGGACTTAGGTTCCATGAAAAGTGTTTCTCAACTCACCTAATTGAATTTTATATAGGGATGTGAATGTTTTGAAAGTTAATGTAATATTGGTTTCATTTTAAAAAGGTGTGTGTGAAGTTTTAAATGAAAATTTGTAAAATATAGAGGGTTTTCACTCATCATAAATGGTTAACATAATTGGGTCAGGAATTATACTTGAATGCTTTATTAAAAAGGTATTTGGTTTTTGAGAAAGAGTGCATGAAACTGATTGGTTTATTTTTAAAAGGGTATGTTGTTTTAAAGAGGAATTTGGGTAAATGTTTGGTTTTTTAATGGGATTTCAATTGTGATTTTATTAATAGTTTTCAAAGGATAATTAAAGTATATAACCATTTTTAGCCTTGGTTAATTATTATATCAATGTTTTTTATATTTATTTTGTTAAATATTAATATCAGCAAATCAAATAGGATGGTTATGAATAAAGACTTGATGGATGCCAACCGTTTGACAAGTGTGTATGAAGATGGTGTGAAGGAGTTCATCAAATTTGTAAAAGATCATGCATATGACCCTTCTAAAATCCATTTTCCATGTTTATTATGTTGTTATTCAAGACAAGTTATTCCAATGGAGTTGGAATAACACTAGATCTATTATAAAATATATCAAAATTATAAATGTTGGAATAAAAATGGGGAAAAAGTGAATGTTTCCAGTGCCTGAGATAACAACACATTTTATGGATCATTTGATCTAATTACAAGTGTGGAAAATAAAGAAGACCATATAGAATACATTATTACATATGTTAATCATGATTAATATTGTATTGATGAAATGACAAGGATAATTGAAGATGAATTTTGTGATTGTTAAAAATTGTTTGAGTTGTTGAATAGTTGTGCACAGACACCTTTGAATGGTAGTTTCACTAAATATACAACATTGTCTTCCATAATGAAACTATATAATTTTAAAGATGGAAATAGATAGAGTGATAAAAATTTTACATAACTACTTGCTCTATTGAATGAAATACTCCCCAAAGATAATGAGATCTCAAGCCAAACATACGACACCAAATGATTTCTACGTTCGATGAGTATAATATCTGAATGAATACATGCTTGACCGAATGGCCATATACTATTTTACAGGGACCAAAAACCACTTATAGAATTACCAAATTGTGGTGCTTCTCGATACAAGAATGATGAATCTGGTCCTATGAAATTTTTATGGTACTTTCCAATTGTTCCAAGATTTAGGTACCTAAATGGAAGTGAAGAGACCGTATGGAAATTAAAGTGGCATATTGACAAAAGAAATAAAGATGGGAAACTACGTCACCTAGAAAACTATCCTCAGTGGAAGATAATCAATCCTGAGTATCCTAATTTTTAAAATGATCTGAGAAACCTTTATCTTGCATTATCTACAGATGGAGTGAATCCTTTCGGTTTTTAAAGAAACACTCACAATAAATGGCTGATTCTGTTGGTAAATTATAATGTTCCACCATGGTTATTCATGAATAAAAACACATCATGCTATATATTCCTATACCAGGACCTAAACAACTGAGTAATTATATAGATATTTATTTGGCTCCATTGATGGAGGATATGAAATTATTATGGGATTCAGGTGTTACATTTTATGATGCTTACAGAATTGAAGATTTCATGTTGAGAGCGATTTTTTATGGGATGATAAATGACATTCCTGGTTATGGGAATTTTTTAGGATATAGATTTAAAGGAAGTTATGGGTGTCCCATCTGCAAACAAGGTACATAGTCAATTTGGTTGAAACATTCATCGATAACTTTTTTTCTAGGACATAAAAGATTTCTACACTATTGACATATATAATGATCCTAGATGACATCATTTAAGGGAAGTTTAGAAGTATATACAACACTATATCCACCAACTAGAAATAACCTATTTGAGGAATTAAAATATGTGGACACTACTTTTGGTAAACCATTTTTGAAAAACCTTATGAAAACTAGTTGTAATAATAGATTACATTTTTTGAATTACCATATTGGTATTATCTATATGGAATAAACTTTCTTGATATTATGCATGTTGAAAAAAATATATGTGACAGAGTCATCGACCCATTGCTAAATGCACCCAAAAAAAGATGGAATGAAGGCTAGGTTGGAAATTTTTGACATGGGAATATGACAATATTTGGTGCCAATGATGGGTGAAAAATGAACTTTTCTTCCTCTAGCAGCTTACACTCTTTCCAGGAAGGAGAGATATCAGTTTATTAACTTCTTTAATATTGTAATGGTTCCATAGGGGTATTAATCAAATACTAATAACATAATTTCGTAGAACAATTTAAAGTCAAAGGGTATGAAATCACGTGACTGCCAAATTTTGACGGAAGATCTAATTCCTACCGCTTTATGTTGCATTTTTTCCAAGAATGTATGTTATACATTAACAAAAGTTATGTTTATTCTTCAAAGTTATATGCCGCAATGTTATAGACCTAGAAAAATTACCGAGTATGGAAATAGAAATTGTTGTCATATTATGTGAATTGGAAATGTTCTTCCCACCAACATTCATTGATATTATAGTTCATTTGATGGTTCACTTGGTGAGAGATATTTGACAATGTGGTTCTGCACACTGTAGATGGATGTACCCCATTGAACGGTATATGAATATTTTGAAAGGGTATGTCAATAATTGAAGTCAGCCATAGGGTTTTATTACGGAGTGATATAATATTGAGGAAGCCATTGAATTTTGTACCAAATACCTATCCGATGTGGAAAGTATTGGTCAACTGAAATCTCATCACACTGGGCGGCTTGTGGGTGATGGAATTTCTTGAAGAGAGGTTTTCACAATCAATATTACAGATTGTGAGCAGGACACCCTTTACATTTTTCATAACATTTTAGAGGTTGAACCATATTTTGAAACACAAAAAGAAATTATAAGGCATTTGAATCCATCTAGGGATGAATAATGGATATCAAATACACATAATAAATGATTTATAGGATGGTTTTGGGACCATATATTTAAGGAGTCAGATTAAAATATGGACTCAATTTCAAAATGAATTTGATGGATAGCTGGAGGACCAAGTGTGTATGTATTATCTTATAATTATTATGTAATTAATGGCTATATATTCTATACTAATGAAAATGATGATGATAGTATAATACAGAACAGTGGAGTTACACTTGTAGCTGAAGTGATGCATGTTTATGGTGATAAAGAGAGAAATCCAATTTATGAAAATATGTCATACTTTGGAATCATCAAACAAATATGGAAGTTGGATTATACAAACTTACAAGTGCCAATTTTTCAATTCATGTGGGTTGATAATAAGAGTGGTGTTAAAATAGATGTGTTTAGATTCATGAATGTTGATTTTAGAAAAGATATGTACAAAGATAAACCATTTATAATGGCATCAAAGGCAGTACAAGTATTTTATGTTCTAGATCCCGCAAACCAAATCTGGCCAATAGTTCTGTTATCCACTAAAACCACTGAAGGGTCATATGAAAATTCAATGGAGGATGACCCTTTCATTGGGATGTTGCGATTATTTTTTGCTTTACCAATGTAGACAATGTTTGTATGTTAGAGGAGACCATAATGTAGGGATTTGGATAGTCAATAGAGGGGTTGAAAATGATAGTAAAATCATAGAGTATGGTTGGTTAGGTGTCTCAGTTGTAAATGTTTACATGAGGTATTTTTTCATAATTTTATTTTCCAAATGATTATATACTATGATAAATATGACTAAATAAATTTCATATTTTTTACAGGCATATATATGAAAAAAAATTGAAGGGATTTCCCCATTAACCAAAATTTGGGCTTGTTAGTAGTCAAATCACCTTTAAAAACACTAACAGATATAAAACCTGAGCAAGATGGTTAAATAGTGATAGTCCTTCTCAAATTGTTTAATAGAAAAAATATGGATGACAGACTCTTCTTTATACCGACAATTCAGGGGTATAACTATAAAATTTAATCATATAAAAATTACTTTAATTTCTTTCATTACGTTTCCCTTTTTGTGTTCTTAGACTCCATTGGATGATCATTACAGTAAAAGTTAATACTCCAAATATTTATTTCTTGGATTCCATGCATGGATATCCAACAAAATGACTACAAATGATGGTGTTTTTCAATTTATAATACACTACATCCATCATTTTAGATCTAAAAATATACTTTTATAATTTATATTATCTTTTAATGAGGATTCTATTATGAAAGGGGGGTGCATGAATATCATCTACATCATGGAGGGAGGTCAGGGGAAAATGACAAGAAGAATCATAAGTACTAGGAATGGATAAAAATCAGGGTATATATAATAATATTTCACTATAAAAACACATATAAAAAAACTACTTATTTTTATCAATGTTTTGTGGTGCTCGAAACAAATGAACGATAAAGAAAGTGGTTATTATGTTTGTAAATTTATGAAATAGATCTTATTCCTTGAACAAACTATCCTCCACGAAGAGGTATTTTCAAATAAAATTACTATTTCATTTAAAATACTTATTAATACTTTATGTATTTATATTTTTTCAGTGCGACCATGATTTTCATAAAGATTCTTATTCACAAGATGAGACAGATTTGTTTAGAAACGAATAGGAAGAATAGTTGATGGAATAATGTACATATTTAGCATGAATTTTGGACCAGTATGGATCAAAGTTTCTATTTTTATTTAAAATTTTCTATATTTTTAATTAAAAGAACAAGTACCATATTGAAAATTGATAAAATGCATTAATATTGTTTTGATAATTTAGGACAATGATCCATAAGTCATTTGTGGCTTGTAGGAATAAAATACACCTAAATTAGATGTATGGTTCACTAGTATGACTCAAAGTGTCTAGTTTTTTTAAAATAGACATTAATTTTAGTAAAAAAACACTACTGGTAAAAAACAGAGGAAACACATTTCTATTGTTTTGATAATTTAGGGAAACGATCCAGGAGTCATTTGTGATGTGTAGGAATCAAACTCACCTCAATACAATGCACAATGGTATCGGTATAAATCTAAATGTGTCTTTTTATTTAAAATTGACATTAATTTAAGTAAAATAAATATATTCCATACTGAAAACCAATAAAACAAATTCAGATTGTTTTTATAATTTAGGAAAATGATCCATAAGTAATTTGTGACATGAAAGAATCAAAAACACCTAAATCTGACACATGGTGTGACCTTTATGACTTTAAGTGTGTATTTTTAAAATAAATTAACAATAAATTTAGAAAAAAGAACAAGTGACATACTGAAAACTGATAAAATGCATTCAAATTATTTTTATACTTTTGGAAAACTATCAATCAGTCATATGGGATGTGTATGAATCAACCAAACCTCAATCTGATGGACGGTTTGATGGATATGACTAAAAGTGTCTGTTATCAATTTAAAATTGACATTTTAGTTCAAAATGAATCACTCACTAAAAACCAAAAAAATCACTCTGATTGTCTTCATAGTTTAGGAAAATTTTTCATAAGTTTTTTTATGTGTATGAATCTGTCTCATATCAAACAGATGTATGATGCGATCAGTATGACTCAAAATGTGTCTTTCCAATTTGAAATTATAGTTTATAAAAAAACACAAATGACATAATAAAAACTCAAAAAATGAATTTGGATTCTTTTTTTACTTTAAAATAATGATCTATATGTCATTTTTAACATGTATAAATCAACCGCACCTCAATATGATGTACGGTGTGACAGGTATTACTCAAAGTGTATTTTTTAAAAAAATTGACATTAATTTTAGTAAAAAAAGACAACTGGCATACAAAAAACTGAGAAAACTCATTCGGATTGTTTTTATAATTTAGTAAAACTGTTCATGAGTCATTTTTTATGTGTAAGAATTAAACCCACTTCAATATAATGCATGATGTGACTGGTATTAGTCTAAATGTGTCTTTCTATTTTAAATTGACATTAACTTAAGTAAAAAAGAAAAACTACCATACTAAAAACCGTGAAAACACATTTTTACTATTTTTATACTTTATTAAAATAATACATGATTCATTTTTGACGTGTAGGAATCAACTACACATCAATTTGACACCTAGTGTGATCAATATGACTAAAAGTGGCTATTATTATTTTAAAATTTACATTTTAGCTCAAAATGTTTCACTCACTAAAAAACAAGTAAACACTTTCTGATTGTCTTCATAATTTAGGATAGTGATTTTTATGTCCTTTATGACATGTATGAAGGAGTATCATATCAAATAAACACACAATGTGACCAGTATGATTCAAAATCTTGTTTCCGGTTTGAAATGATATTTTAGTAAAAATACACAATTATCTTACTGAAAACCAAGAAAACACATTTGGATTGCATTGATACCATAAAACAATTATCCATGAGTCATCTGTGGCATGTCAGAATCAAACACATCTCAATCTGATGAACTATGTGAACGGTATAAATCCAATTTTTTTATTTGAAATTGACAATGATTTAAGTAAAAAGAACAAGTGACATACTAAAAACTGATAAAATACATTTGGATTGTTTTAATACTTTAAGAAAAATATATATGAATCATTTGTGATGTTTAGGAATCAATCGAACCTAAATCCAATGTACGGTGTGACTAGTCTGACTAAAAGTGTCCATTATTAGTTTAAAAATGAAATTTTAGCTGAAAATGTTTCAGTCACTGAATATGAAGTAAAAACCCTATGATTGTCCTAATAATTTAAGAGAGTGATTCTTAAGTACTTATTGATGTATATGAAGCAGTATCATCTCAAAAATATGCACAATGCGACAATTATGACTCAAAATGGGTGTTTCTAGTTTGAAATGATATTTCAGTAGAAAAACAAAACTGTCATACTGAACACTGAGAAAACCCATTTGGATTGTTTTGATATTTTAAAACAATGATACATGAGTCATTTTTGACGTGTAGGAATAAACTACACTTCAATCCGACAAATTATTTGACCTGTATAAATCTATGTTTTTAATTGAAATTTGATATTAATTTTATAAAAAAAAAACAAGGGACATACTCAAAACAATGGAAACCCATTCTAATTATTTAGATATTTTAGGAAAATAATCCATAACTCATTTGTGATGTGTAGGAATCAGCCCCACATCAATACGACGCATGATGTGACCAATATAACTCCAAATTCATCTTTTTTATTTAAAATTATCATTTTATTAATGTATTCTTTCATATTAATGTTTAATTTATTTCTTTGTAATGTTACTAAAGTAATAATTTTTTTCTTATATAGGTGGAACCTTTTAATTGAGTTGGGATGATTTGTTTGTCAACTAATACCATGGGAAACCATTTTTGAGAGGGGATCATAAATGTCAAAGGATGACACAATAATGTTTTCATTGTTTGTTGTATAATTGAAAATGTATTTATATAAAGAATTGTTGGAAATTTATATATAGTTTTTCCCAAACCCTTGTGTTAACTACTTTGTTCTTGTGTGCGTTGTGTAGGTGCTGTTTTGTGTTGGTGGTGTGTTTGTGCTATGCAGGTGCAGGTTCTGCTGGTGGGTGTGCTGTTTTATAAACAACAGATCAAAAAAAAAATAAGCCTTTATCAGTGCTATTTTGAGCATTGATAAAGGAACACTTTATCCATGCTATTTTGAGTGTAGATAAAAGTTCCACTTATCAGTGATAATTAAAGCACTAATAATGTTGACTTTTATTAGTGCTCAGAATAGCACTGATAAAGGGATCCATTATCAGTGTTAAAAACATCACCAATAAATGGGGGCCTTTATTGGTGTGATTTTATCTCTATTAAATGGGACCCCCTTTATCTATGCTGAGATTAATAGTGCTTTTCTAAAACTATTAAAATTGTTTTCTAATGCCGATAAAAGCATATTCTGGAGTAGTGTATGTATTCTCTGAGTTGATTTCATCTTATATTTTTTTGAACCATCTATGTCTCAGCTCTAACTTGAACCAACTCTATGATTCTTTGGATACTCCTTTTATTACATATTTTTTATAACTCTAACACAGGGGATGGGAACCAAAGGATTTGTTAAATGGAATTACATAAAATAACATTAGACTTGTAGGTCCTTCATAATAAAGGAGTGAGGGATGACACACATACCATGATATTTAATTTAATGATAAATTATTGAAAACTCATGCAATAAAATTGAATTAAATTAAATAAAACAACACATACATATGTCTGGTCAAATATCATGATATACATGCAACGACTATGCATTAAAAATAACAAGTAAGCATTAATTTCAATCCATTATTTGATAAAATAAAATTTGATTAAATTAATACAATTAATTTTCTTATTTATTAATTAATTAATTTTATCTTATTCTATGAAATAATCTTGGATATTCTCATCCACTATGATTTTAGATTAAATAAATAATTTTATTTTATTTAAAATTTAATAAAATAGTACTCAACTTTTCTAATCGGAATAAACTTAGCAGCTACCTATATGAACTATATAGTATGGTCCATGTTGTATATGATACACTCACATGTCATACTGCATACATGAAATGTGTTTTAATTTCATAGTGTATACTATAAATTTAATGACACAATAGACACATGAAAATTACATTGTCTATACGATTGAATGCACATTGTGCCTTTAGTATGCCCCAATAATACATGAAATGTATTTTCAATTATTACATGGAATTTTAAGCATTTATTATAATATAAAATCTAATAATAAGATTGTATTGTCAAATTAATGACTCACAGAACTCAATTTTATGAGGTTTAATATAGAAATTCAATAATTTTCTTTTCACATAAATTAGTTTATGTGGTGTACATCCAAACATGACATGTATTACTCATAAATAGACACTAAATAATTATGCCTGGTGGACATAATTACACAGAGTGTGAATTAATTACATCGAATGTGAATTAATTACACCACGTGTATATTCTTTACATAGTATATTTACTAGTAAAATTACATGTTTATTAATTACCCACATATGATTTAATTACCATGATTTTAATAACCACATGACCATCATGTCATGTGGGGTTATATGACATGTTGGATAGTTACATTCTAGGTAAACCTAGAACCGTTCACCACCTCTAAATGGTTCTTCAATCATTATTTATTTATTTTATCCTATTTTAACTGGTTCTGGGTTATATGAACGAATAATGAATAGAGGGAGAGTAGATATCGATGAAATATTAGGAGTGAATGAAAACATGAAAAGATATTTAACTTTTAAATGTGTAATGGTCAAAAATCAAATAAATGATTATAAATTTGAACATAATAGCTCTGATACCACATAAAAGTTCTTGGTGTAGAGGAATCGAGGATAGGTCATACTCAACAATTGTTGGACTCAACGTATATTCCATGATGTACATGATGTAGGATCCATGAACAATGAAAAACTTTCTAATTAAACTTGAAAAAAATATTTGAATAAATAGAATCTTTCACATTATATTTATAATTAATTTAAATTGATAAAAAGAAATAGTACCTCGGTTTTGAGATAGAGAGAGATGTAGATCACGTTGTGCGCAATGATTCTACAATTTTATTAAGTCATGCACAATATACATGATAGTCTATTTATGGACTTATGATTTAGGGTTAAATATTATTTAATTTTACATAGAATATTAATAATCCATTAAACCCTTAAAAACCATCATTTCATATAATAGTAATTTTATTATTATTTTCTTATGGCACACACTAACTCGAACAATGATAAATATTATTTTACCATCTTATACATTAATATTTTTTATCAAACATCAACTTGGTCCACTCATCCGCCTAACCAATTACCGAATACTTGAATAAATAAATAAATATAATATATCCATGTAATTGAATTATTACTTTGAGAATACATAGTTATTTAATTTATGAAATCAATAAATCATGAATAAAATTATTCTTAAAACTCCAAAAAATAAAATCAAGTATAATTTAATTGTGATCAACATAAATACATAGTGTGGTATCACCTAAGATTCTTCCTCATTGGAATTAAGTGTAATTTCCAAAAGTCTGAAATTACTATCTAGAAACAGGTCAAGGAACCCAAGAGGAAAAAATTAATGTTGCAATATTGAAAACCACATCCAAGCATGAACAATGTAATTTAATTTTTCCCCTTGATATCTTATCAATAAGGTTGCATAATTGTGTAATAAACCTTAATGCATGATATATTCTCTTTGATTATCCAAAATGAACATGCGTACATCACCATAAATATGATATTTATTTTTAAGGTTCCATTAAAATCAAAAGGATGAGATATTAACTTCCATAAATGGATGGGAAAAATCATTCCTCAAATTATTCATTAATAACAAACCAATCATGATATACCTAATGTATCTTACTTATCATAAACATATTGCATCTTGAGTTTCATCAGTACATCTAAGTACGCAAGTCATGATCGGTATTGATAAAAATCATTATGTCCAATTATCATTACACATGTTCTTAGATAGGAATATAAAATGACATGAAAATATGTATAATTATTATTGGTGGGTCTTCCCTCATAATAATTCATATTTGAGATAACCAGGTGTAAAATCTATGAGATAAAGTATTATCCTCTTAAAAGTACCCACACTCAAAAGTAGACAAACTTTGTGCCCCTTCCTAGTTTTTCATACTACCTGTAGGAAACATATTTAAGAGATATCATCATAGAGTCTCCAAGTTTACATCATATCATAAACCTGATGTGACATATTTTGATGTGATGGACACTCTAAGACATTATCATGTTAAAATACTTCTAGAATTATGATCAATATTTGATAAGATATATTTAATATTTACTTGATTGAATATATTTGGTAATAAAAATTAAAAATTAGTTGGTTCTAGGAAATCTACTCCAACAAGGATTACAAAAACCATAAATTGGGGATTTAGTCATCCATATTAAAGGAAAAAATCATTAAAAAACCCTAATATCCTTGTTGAATTACTTTCTTTCTTTGAGTAAATGTAAATCGAAAGTTAGTATTGAGTGAGAGAGATCCATTACCTAATGAAGTGTGGAGGTAAAGAAAGTATATAAGTTTTAACTGATCATATTCACCAACAATGATTTTGTTAGGAAAGTTGGAAATCAATGAATGTGAAAACAATAGTAATGAAAAAACACAATGGAAATAAAATTATATTTCCCTTTATATAATTCAGAAAAACCAAAGTAGATGTACAATGAGAAAATAATATGTGTGCATTAAATAAATGTTGTCCCTGGAAATTTTAAGATGGAAAACCCAATGAGGGAAAAACCATGAGACATAGTCCAGAAAATTGATCCACTAAAATCAAATAGTACACAATAGAGACTCCAAAAAATGGAAGGGATATAAAAAGTATAACTCTCGAATATACCAGAAGAAAATTACAACAGACAAGGATGCAG
Organism: Viscum album; assembly: GCA_963277665.1. Taxonomy (NCBI): domain Eukaryota; kingdom Viridiplantae; phylum Streptophyta; class Magnoliopsida; order Santalales; family Viscaceae; genus Viscum; species Viscum album. Next base: position 1,024,156,821 of record OY728157.1, read on the forward strand.
AAAGAAAATCTAAAGAAAGAACATTTTCTAAGAAAGAATAGAAAACAAAAAATCTGACAGTATGGATATGAAGACCATCGACTAAATAATCGGGTGCGAAAAAATCACCATGATTTGAATAAAATTGATTGTTGATCAAAGTCGATCACAAAATCAAAACATACTCCACCTATTGATGTTGCATAACAAAACCTTGATACTGCCTCCATTTTAAAAGAAAACGGTCTTCATTAATGGATTCATAACTAATTAAAAGATGTTTTTGACCTTTTTAGTTTAAAAAAACACATTGCATGACAATTGAGGAGGCACCCCTATAAAATTCCCCTCCGACTCAAGTGAGAATCACCTCAGAAATTAAAATCAATCGGAAAGTCTCAAATTTACCTCTAGGTAAAATTTTGGTTAACATGTTTGACCCATTGTCATTAGAATAGATCTTCTCAAGCTCCCAATATCTCCAATCAAGGAAATCATGAATCCAATGATACCGAACATCAATATATTTTATCCTTACATGAATAATGTAATTATTTCTGAAAAAATAGCACTCTTTCTATCAAAAATTAAAATATACCAATCCTAATTAAAATTGAGCTCTTGAATAAAATTTTTCATCCACAAAAATTATTTTCAACCCTTTATATATGTAATAAACTCTAACACTATTGTAGATAACGAAAAAACATCTCTACAATATAGACATCCAAGATACAACTCCCCCTAGAAAAGTGATCAAATAGCCTGAATTAGACTTCCTCAAATCCATATCTCTATCCATATATGAATTTTAAAATCCAATAAAAAAAGGTTCCCTATTTCCAAAACACAATCTAAAATTAGAAGTACTCTGAAGGTAGTGAAATATATACTTCACTGCTCTCTAATTCTCTATACCTAAATTAGATAGAAAAAATTGACCACACCAATTACATGATCTATATTAGGTATATTACATATCATCACATACATCAAATAGAAAATGGAAGATGAATAAGGTATGTGCTGCATCTCATCTCGCTCTTCATCAGTAGAAGGAAACTGACTAACACTAATCTTAAAATGTAATGTATGAGGAGTAATAACCACATTCTCGCTATCCATAGAAAATATCTGAATCATATTATCAATATATCTCTCTAGATATGACCATAATTTCTTATTCTTTCTGTCATAAGAAATCGACATGCCAAGAATCTATCTAGCTGACCCCTAGTCTTTCATCACAAAAAACAAAAAATGATCCACCTTCAATCTTTCAATTTTAGAAGATTCATAGAAAAAATGAGAATATCATCAACACAAATAAAAAGTATAATAAAATCATCATAAGTAAATCTCGAAAAAAACAAAATGATCAGAGGATGTATTCCTCAACCATTGATGAAAAATTAAAGATTAAAACTTCTTATACCACTGTCTCATAGATAGATTCAAACCATACAAACTCTTATTTTACCATCATACATGATTCTATTTACCTAATTCAAAAAAAACCTCTTGGTTTTCCATATAAATCTCTTCCACTAAATCTACATGGAAAAAACATGACTTCACATCAATCTACTAAATCCTTAGATCCAAACTCATAGAAAAACCAAGAAAATCTATAATATAAGAAATTTTGATAATAGGTGATAAAATTATATCAAAATAAATACATTTCTTCTAATGGATTCCTTTAACAACTAAAATTTCCTTGTATCATGGAACAAAATAGGATTATTCTTTTTTAATATGATATATCCACTGATTTAGAAAAGATCTCTTACTTGTGTTTAATTTCAATAGCTCAAAAAGTTTTTTTATCATGAAAAGATCTTATATTACCATCCATTTACACAACCCATATGTCCTTTTGTTCACATTTTATTTCCTCATAAAAATATTCTTGTTCACCCCTTTAGTAAGGAGCACATACCCATTAGGTGAATACGGAGTAGAAATGGTACGATGTTGAGATGACCTCTGGAGTTGAACTGTGTGTTCATTAATAACCCGTGGGACTGGATAATCATAAAAAAGGGTACATCAGAAATATAAACTCCAAACGTTTCACCAGGAACATCATTCTGTGCATAGACACGATCATCATAATTATCAATATGAGGTAAATGTGAATCAGATTCTAGATTATGATTGAAAAAGGCATCAGAAGTTGGAGAAGTTGATTTCTATCCCCTATAAATATCTTCAACAGTATGATCCCCCATAAACACTACATCATGAATTCTGAAAAGTTTCATCGAAAAAGGATCATAGAACCTATACCCAAAATCATTGAGGATATATCCAATAGAATTACACTACCGTGACTTACCATCTTGCTTGGATCTCTCATATTTTGGAACATGAACAAATGCCTTGCAACTAAAAACATGTAAGTGATCATACCTGATCTCTTTTACATAACAAAAATTGTTAAAAGTATTTTACTGAAAATAAATCATAGGTGATAAATTGGTAATATAAGAAATAGTAAATAACACCCCACTCCAATAATGTCTAGGAAACATTGATTCCAAAAGAAAACAATGAAATATTTCCAACAAATTCATGTTCATCCTCTCAACTAAACCTTTTAACTAAAGTGTCTTTGGAGATGTCTTCTAATGTTGAATAATTTCCTGCCTGTAATACTAATAAAACAGACCACAATACTCACCACCATTGTCACTAAAAATACAATTTCATTTCCTACCAGATTCCCTCTCAATAGATACCTGAAATTTATTAAAAACACAAAGAACCTAACTTTTTTCAGTCAAAACATAAACCCAAATCTTACATGATGCATTGATCACACATATCCAATTTTACACTCTTAAAATATAGAATAAGATTCATCTTGACCAAAAAATAATGCCCTTTATCAAAAATGTCACTGAGCCTCTTATGCCACAACTTGGACGAAACACCACACTCAATAATGCATGTAGTATCATAGGTAATAGAAGCTCTAGTCTAGTAAAAACCTGACTTGTTCTTCCCCCAAGAAAAAAAATCAAAGAACATTTCAAATGATTCCATTGTACATTAAAAAAATTACTTATAAACCCTACATCATCAAGAACACTGGTATAAATAATATTTAAGAGAACCTTAGGTGCATGTCAAACATTCTCCAAAATCACTTTACTTGTCGTGATGGTCTCCAAGAAATAGTCCCAATACCTAAAACATTAGCATGACAATCATTAACCATCTTAAAAATCCCCAAATTACCTAGGCTATAAGATTTAAAGAGTTCCTTACACAATGTAATGTGAAAATAGGAACCACATTCAACAAACCACTAATAATCATACAAAACAATATTAATGGAGTCATAAACAACAACAAGATCAGCCCTGAAGTGGAGTGACATGATCAAATCCATAAACATTTTTATTCTACTCATTTTACTTTATTATATTTTATCTTTTCAGCTGATAGAATTTTTTTTGACATGTACTTTTCTTACCACAATGATGACATTCATATTCTCTTTACATTGGCCTAGATTTTCTTCTCTCTATTCGCTTACCATTACTAATTTATCCCTGATTATTTTCCTAAATTATACCCCAATTCTCAATTACTAAAATATCTAAAGAATATTTCTCCTGAGTATGTCTCTTGACCTCTTCATTCAAAATAGGAGACTTAACAAAACTAAATATCACATAAACATTAGGAGAAAAACTAGTTAGAGTAATAAGTAAGTTCTCCTAAAGATTGGGTAAAGTTTTAAGAAAAAAATAACTAAAAACTAATCTTTGAAATTAATACCCATACTAGAAAATTGATCAAATTATCTATGATCCTCACTCAAATAGTGAAAAATGGAAATACCATCTTTATGCCTCAAATTATTCAATTGTTTGGGAAGAAAAAATTTATTATTTCTCGTCTTGGAAACATAGGTAGTATCAAGATTCTCCCAAATTTTTTTAGAATAAGATATTTTGACAATATGGTTCATCATAATATCTTCGACCCACTAGAAAATAAAACCACAAACCATTTCGGGCTCAAAATCCCTTTCTTCTTCTAAAATACTTTTTTCATTTTGGGTACTAAACACTGGAAGATGCATTCACTTGAAAAAAATTCAATGCTTTATTTTTAAGAACTCCATATGGTAGTTGGTATCATTCAAAAAAATCATCTAATTACAATTGGAATTCATAATTTATTTAGACAAAATCATACCCTTTGATATCAGATGTTTGGAAAGATGACAAACGATGGATGTGAAAATAATAACAAAGAAAATGTGCAACAAAAATAATGTTTTCCCTTCAAACAATTCTACAAAACTAAAGTTTATGCGCAATAAGAAAATAATATGTGTGCATAAAACGAATTTTGACATAATAAATTTTTATATAGAAAACCTATTGAGGGAAAAACCCACAAATCCTTGTCTAGAAAGGATATCCACTAAAATATATGAGTACATGGTAGAGACTCCAAAAAATAGAAGGGATCTCAAAAGTATAACTCTAAAATAATGTAAAAGAAAAAAAATGAATAAGAGAGGTAGAAAAAAATCTACCAAAAGTACGTCATTTGAGAAATAATAGCAAACAAAAAATATGACTGAATGGATCTGAAGATCATTGACTAAATAATCAGGTGATGAAAAATCACGAATAATAGAATAAAACTGATTATTGATCAAAGCTGATCACTAAATCAGAACATGCTTCTAGTTTTAACATTATTTTCAAAAACCTATCCACTTCTTCCCTTTTAAAACAATCCCTTTCATGTAAAAGGATTCATATCACCTTAAAAAACATCTTTTAACTTTTTTTTATTTAATGAAAATGCGTGGTGCACCAATTTAGGATGATCCCCTTCAGATTCGGACCCTCCAATGTTTGACACATCCCAAAGCGATCCTAACAATCTAAACAGAACAAAAAATGTAATAAAAACCTCAATCATGCGCTCATACATGAGCAATGAATTGTGTAATACGTTCCATTGTTTTTCTATTTAAATAGTCACATGGAAGGAATAATAATAGTAGTAAAGAAAATATGTCCAATTCCTCTTCACATAACTAAAAATCTAAAAACAAGACCAAGTCAAGAAAATAAGAGGTATGGTTCAAAAGAATATATCATATAGACTTATTCCTAACTCATGACCTCCTTGGGTTTAGCTAGGTATAATCCAGCTACAAAAATTCATCATCATTCCTTCCATTATCATGAAACTGTTTAGAAATTAAGTTAGAATCAAAATAGAAGATCACAACTATCCTAATAAGTATAATAGAAAAATTCCAACTCTTGTAGGAAGTTCCATGTTAATAACATATTTTTTTTACTAAAGTCATACCTCACAACTTTATCTTTGGTCTTTAATCTAATATAACCCATGTATAATTTAATCTGATGTTAAACTTATATCTAGTAATGATTTGGTTATTTGAGTTTATCCCTTTCAACATAATAGCTACAATTAAAAAATATTAGTTGATTATTCTAACATAATCTTGGTCTTGATTTTTTCTTAAATGACCTTGATCTCCTTTGATCTTTACTCATCTAACCGCAGTCCATTCTAGTTCATGTTTACCCTTAAATTGTATCCATTAACTCAAATCCCCCAAATTTCTATTTGCATCTAGTGTCTAGACCAATCAAATCCATCAAAACCATAACAATAGGAAAAAATAGCTTTAATGAAACTATATTAGATATTTAAATATTAGAAAAAATTTAGCAGTATGAACTTTAAACTTATAGATCCTAACCACTAATACATCAAAAATACATTTTAGGTTAGGCTAGATGATGAAACTTAAACCAGATCGAGCTTGAAGAACTTCTAACATCTCTCTTCTATGGTGAACCAGGTAGTACAAATAGATTTTTCATCCTGATTGAGTTCATGAACCACAAAACCCATCACCTAACTCAAACTAGCCTCAAAATCAACTTCAGTGATTTATAAATAAAAATGAAACCATCAATATTTCACATAAATGATCGAAGGTGTGCTTCATATCTCCATATCTAAAATGTGATAATGATAATAAGGACCAAAACTCATAGTTTCATGAATAGTAAAAATATAAATACAGGAATCATTAACTAGAATTAAATTCTTGTTTTGATCCCCATCCTCATTATCCCATTTCTGAATTCCCTTGATGGAATGGTTGGTTGGGGTAAATCTATCAGAAAAGACCTCAAGTATATTATAATACCAACCATACCAGTGATCCAACAACGAGATTTCATACTTTTCTAGGGATTTGACGACCACCGATAAGTGATGGATAAGATATCTGGATACAATCCATTGATATCCCTAATTTCCTACTTGCAACATACTTGGTATATGCCACATCAAATGAGTTTTGACACATTAATGAGTCAAATGACATCTTGATTAAATAGGCTCACTCTCTTGATTTAATGGGGTAATCATCAAGCCTAGATGTTTGTGACCAATATGGTGTCTAGGATTATTCATCCTGATTGTAGAACAATATGATGTATGAGATTATTAATTCATCTCAGGAAGTGTGGCCCATCTTTCTATCCCAATCAACATATATTCCCATCTCTACATTCAAATAGTGTTCAAATATGTACAGTGTGACAAAATGGGATCTTATAAAATCCAAACATAGAATCTCATTACTAAAATTCAAATAATAAAATGAAATATGAGAATTCACTCAATAAACACCCCACTCTAAATTCAATAACAAGAAATTTCCAAAATATTTTTTGAAATAAAACATCATGTTCTAGACTTGATGAAGAATTTTTTCACTCAATTAAGGATATTGTTTAGGTGGAAATTACTATTTTATCCACTTTAACCAAAAATTTATATTTCCTTTGAAATTTTTTTATAGTGATTACTTAAAAAACTCTAAATATGCCTTTGAATAAAAAATGATTATTAATTAATCATCTGAAACCAAAATGGGTGATATATCCTAAGTACATGAAAAATCGTTCTCATAAGAAAAATTTTAGTATTACGTTATCTCATCCTTAAAAATTTTTATTCTCAAAAATAAAATAAACTCCAAGAACCATAATTGACACATCAATTCCTTTGAAATTTTCATTTTTAAATAAGATAACCTCCATATTTATGCGAACCAATAAATAAAAAAGAACATGAAACAAGGTAGATAACAAAAATCCACCTCCAAACCATCCTGAAGTTCCCAAATCAGTGTGAATCACTAAGAGGGGGAGGGGGTGAATCAATGATCCATTTAAATTTTTTTACTAATTGATTATTTTCAATAAAACATCTATGGTTTGTTAAATACTCAATCCACTCTTCAAGTGTCTCTCATCCATACCACAAATGATGATGTAAATGTAAAGTTACTGATCACAAGGATTTACAAGGTTTAAGACAAAGACATACTCATTTCTGTGTTGGTTATTCTCCCCAACACAGATTCCCCACTATAATTTAATATTAATTAAAATGGTTAATAAAGAGTCCCACTGTATCTCTTTTGAGTCCCACAGGAGGTTATTTATACTACTTCACACAGTGATACCAGAGTCCCACTGACCTACTTCAGAGTCCCACTGAAGACTTCTCCTCCTCCCTAAATCTCACAAGGGTCTTCTAGCTCTCGATTCACATGAGAAACTTATTTATTTAAATTATTATTTAATTCATTGTATATTATTTTCTGATCTTCCCACACAGGCTTGTTGAATCACACTTCCATGTGTATCTCTTTAAGAAACTTAAACAACCTTCTATAAGGTCTGTTGGCCTTGCTCAATATTTCTAATCACTTGAGTTGATCAGTTCTTAGAATCAACAAAGCTCAAGAAAATATTTCTTCTTCTGATGAAGACCCAACCTCACTATGATTTGTGCTAATGGTGCACGCAACTTCTTCAATAATATAACATGCAAGAAGAATATTTCACAATATCACTACTTTCTTTATTCTTGGATTCTCAATTAATGAACACTCAGATAAAAGGGATTCTTTAACTCTATCTGGCTTCAATATCTATTTTCATTCACTTCATGAAATGATTGAATGGGATCTAATACCTCTTTTATTTGGATATATCACTTTATTGTTCCTTATTTCAATAACTGAATGCACTAAACCGTCCACCTGTTTTCTTGGAAAGAATCACATAAACTTATGTGATTATTCAAACAATGAGGATCAGCTCACTTGGAATCATATGAATTGATTAGGCTTTATGCATGAATTGCATGACATTGCTTCTTTTTGTTTACACATGTGCACTCACAATCTTTGATTCTTCCTTTTAATTGTCTTCACATGTGCATCTATATGAATGCATGCATGCACAATTCTATTATTCTTTCTTGTGTGAAAATACCAATGGGTTTGGTCTTTTAGGAACACACACTCCCTCTTTCTTATTTCCCCTTTTTCTTCTTTTCTTTAGTTTCTTATCACACACACTTGTTCTTTTAATTTGGCGTCAATGTGTGTCTTGCATATTTGTTCTTCAAAACCAAATTTTTGTAGTTCACAGTTTTACATTGTTATTACACTCTTGGGTATCTCAATTCATTCATATTCATGAATGTTCATCATGCATGAATTCTCCTTCCTCTACAATGTTCCTTGGGCCCCTTCATCCTCTCCTAGGTCTGTGTATGTATACAATGTTCTTTGGTTATTATCTTGCATAGGGTGTGATCTTCAAAATACCCGAATCCTACGAACACAATATATATATATATATATGTATATATGTTTTGAAAGAAGGGTCTTCTTCTTCTTTGTGAAAACTAGAGGGCACGCAGGGTCATATTCTTCGCAAAAGGAGTGCATATGTATCTCCTCCAATGAACCGAGAATATTTGTGGGTTCTAGCTTTGTAGAGTACAACAAGGGTGAAAGTGCACTAGTTGTGTACACATGAGATTATCCTCATAGAGACACAATGAAGGTTAAAAAGTACCTTTCAAGTGCTCGTGGGTTTCTTCACGCAAGGAGTGTGAGTTCTTTTTAGAACCAAGGGGTTCGTAGTCCTTCTCTTCTCACAAGGGATGAATGGAAATCCTTCACATGAGAGATGTGTGGAACTCTCTTCTTCACATAGCAAGGCTGCAAAGAAACCCTTCATGAAATGATCTATTTCTCGATGAAACGAGTGGTTTCTCTCAATGTTTTCAAAAACTCTTTTCATCTCGGTGCTCTACTATTTATAAGCTTGGTTTAGGTTTTTTTCAAATTCAAATCCTTTGTGAATATCCATGAGATTCAATTATTTGAATATTTGAGATCTTCGGCATTGAATATTTTCAAACGCAGTTGATATATCCCGTATATCTCTCCATTATTTTATCTTCAGCGTGGACTCATTGTTTCATGTGAAAACATCACGTGCATGAATTTAAGAACACATGTAAGGCTTCTCTCGAATGCATTGAGAATCCTAAAGTGGCCTCACAATTCCATTTTCTTTGGCCACGTTCAAAATTTTCATCTCGATGCATGAAAATTTTAATGCATGCATTTATTTGGTTAATCCAGATGACCATCATGCACTAACTGTGAGCTTCAATGGTGTCTGGGAGAAAGACATCAATGCTCAGCCTGAATACTAGTTCACAGGTGGATCTCAGGTGCCTAGAGGTTGAAGACAACCTCAGTGGAGAGATCAGACGGTGCACATTTAAACATGAACCACGGGGATTAGTTGGACGACCTGGATGAGCAGGATCAATCTCGCGATTGATCGTATGGTAGACCTCATGTCACTGAGGGATCAACTGTTGAGATTAGTTCTGCAGTTTTGAAATCTTTTCCCACATAGAAATGTCGTGGTGTTTTTGGATTCTCTAAATAACAATCCATGACAGCACATCGTCAAAATTATCCCCTCTCCCTTTATGGTACCGCCCCGTACCGTGTTCTGTGGGTGTGCTTTTAGCACCCACTATAATTTCTACAGGTGCGCTATTAGCACCCATTGTGCATGCGCACCACACGGGTTCACCACCATGCACGCACTGGCGGCTTATACGCAGCCTGCACACCTTTCCTCATGCAGAGCTGGCCTTAAGGGGTTCCCTCAAGCATGGTTTACCCTCGGGTCCCACATGTTCTTGAGGAGAGGACCTCAACTGGCCTCCATGGTTGGCCTAATTATTTATTATAAAAGAATAAAACAATAACTGTGTACTTATTATGAAAAATAAGTGTGACAAACCACCCTTCTTCATTCAAATCCCTTTCATGCTTCCTTTCTCTGTTATCATCTTTCTTCCCTTCTAAGATCATGAATCGAAAAGATCTTCAATATGTTTTTTTAATCCAACCTTGGATGACACATGGACCATGTCTTAATTCCTCATGTATTTCAATCATAATGCATGGTAATATTTGATACACAACCTTCATCCAGTTAGAAGTCATTGGATGGATCTTCATCACTTTATCCACTTAGTGACTATGTTTGGATCTTCATTATGCTCATGAAATTGAGTATTTCATGGAATTATTCAAGTGTTGTGAAAATGTATCACCTTGATACAAGTCTTGGAACTTCATACCAGTTCTATAATCAACAGCTTTATATCCTCATGGAACATTGATCAAGTGTAGTATTCAATTCTTTGAATCAACAACAATTCTCCAAGCCTTGACCAACTTCTTCATCAATACCTTTCATTCATGTAAAGACCCGTAAAATTCAAGGGAAATTTTTTCTTAATTTTCTTTTGGATTTTACAAGAATGAGTTTTCTGACGGCACTTGATTCCGAGGCCCGGTGTGCCCAGAATTTTTATCCAAAGCTTAGATCGGGTACGTTCAGTGAACGAACGAGCGGGAATTCCTAACTTTTGAACTGGTGCTCGGAATCAAATTCTGAGGGGACCAATGGAACAACAACACCAGTAATTGATTAGGGACACCTTTTCCGGAGTTGCGTTTTCACGGGTGAAGTTGTTAAATTTTGTGGAAGTTAAAATAACATTTAAACGATAAATTTTATTTCTCTCTCTAAGTGTTTAACCATTGGGTGAAAGTTGGATAACCACCCAACTACCCATGAGAGGTTATGAGGCCGGTGGGGCCCACACGAACCCCACCCCTTCATATTCTCTAACCCCCCTTAACTCACCATTAATTTTTGACAACTTATGTTAATTAATTATGTGAGTTTAATTTCAGGGAATTAATTCAACTTTTGAAATTCAAATACTTAAGTTACGATAATAAAATAAGTGCTGGAATTATTTTATTATGGTTGGGTTTTTTGGTGTTAAGACTTTTGGAGAAAAAGAGAGGTCTTGAGGATTCTTCGTTCTTCGACAAAGAACGCGAAGAATGCACCACCGCCGACGAAGAACGCCAACCTCTGACGGCGGACGACGGTGAGAGATGCCTTCTTCGGAGATCAACTAACGCCAACGGCGTTCCTTCCGTGACGCTTTCTTACATGACGATCCTCTTCTTCCACGATGGTTAATTCCGTGATGAACTCTCGTTCGACAACAACATTGAGGTAAGGGTATTATGTGTTTTTATTTGTGATTTCTTCCGTTATCTATCCTCATTCAATTGGACTGCTTGATATCGTTTAACGGGAGGGGGCCAGACCGCACAAACACAACCGACCCTCCTCCCTTATTAATTTTGTGCTGTTGCAGTTTGAAGGAAAATGACGTGGTGCCGTCTCACCACACGGGAATGAATGACAAGGATGCACGACACCGTCGTGCCGCGCATTTGAAAATCGAACAAAGCCGCGGCGCTGTCGTGCCGTGCTGGAAAAACACAAAGACACCGTGGCCGGAGTGGGGCCACGGCAGAGGGGTGCGACACTGTTGCGCCGCGCCTGACGAACCAAGGCCACGACCATAGGCCGCGGTGGAGCAGGGGAACCGGCGGCTGGAATCGGGCCGCCGACGTCAGAGCAGGGGGGGACTGGCCTTGCTGGTCCCGTGGCAGCAAAAGCCTGCCGACCGGAGCAGGCCGACCGGACAGGGGATGAGCAGGGGTTACAACCTCCGGCTGGCCATCTAGAGAGGCCCCATTAAGGGGGTCGCGGTTACAAAACATGGGGCAGCCCCCCCCCCCCCCCCTCATCCTCTTGGCCAAACGGCCGAGGCACCTGCTGGTGCCAGCACGCCAGCGCACCGGGCCGGCTGCCCTGGCCGGTCCGCCAGACTGGGCCGCCACGGTGGGCCGTGCCCAGTCCAGGCCAGGCCGCGCCCTGGCCGGGCTGCACCCAAGAGGGCCGGACCCGGACCCGGGACGGGTTGAACAAGTTCAGGCTGACCTAGAGGGTATCGGTCCGGGTCAGACCAGGCCCGAACCCCCTTTTACCGATCCTTCATCAGTCTTCTGCCCATATCTAGGGCTGATGACCTCCGATCGATGCACCGTCTGCGGAGATGCGATCCTTGGAACGAGACGATCGTTTTGGTATATTGCACTCAAGGTCTCGGAGTACTTTGGGTTCGGCTGGGTTGGTTCGTACACGAAACCAACCGGGCCCTCAGAGCGGAAACACATATAACATGAGCTCCGGACGTTCGATTGACATGCCTTCACCTTTGATGGATTCCTCTAAGTGAGACAAACCTTTTGTCTTACTCCGCTCGAGGTTTGGATGCAGTTGGAGTACGGTTGGGTTGGTTTTGTCTTAAAAACCAACAGGGCCCCTGGGATGAAAAAGCCAATAACTCTCAGACCGGGCGTCCGGTTGACGCGCTGTCTGTGACATTGAGTTCTTGTTGACGATACACAACTTTTAGATACATCAACTCCGGACTATGTGTCAGTTGATGTATCTTCCCTTGGCTCGTGTAGAGGACCCTCCCGAATGAGATTACTGTGTGCCAGAACCCTAGAGCTGGCTGCGACTGCGACGACGACGACAACTATACAGAAATCCTCCGTGGATTCGACGGTGACGACTACAGCACTCATAGATCCTACGTGGATCAGTGCTACCGATCCTGTGTGGGTCTGATCCTATATGGGTCAGCGCTCAACGGTCCTGTGTGGACCAGCGCCTATAGATCCTGTGTGCGTCCAATCCTATGTGGGTCATTGCGGGGGTTAGTTGCCTATCGACCCATTGTGGGTCATTGCGGGGGTTAGTTGCCTATCGATCCTTTGTGGGTAATTTCGGGGGTTAGTACCTATCCATCCTATGTGGGTCCGACGTCTTAGATGAATCATTGGTTATATCTGATCATCTCTATCATCAGATGAAAAAGTATACCTGTGTGAGCTGTTTCTTGACTTTCAATCCTTATCATCAATATGATTGACTTGATATCCTGTGTGGATTACGTTATGCTTTCCTATGTGGATTTGGTTGTGGTTTCCTATGTGGAATGGGTTGTACTTGAGCTCGGCTGTTGGAGCCGAACGAGAATTGGTGACTTAGGTATATGTATGGGCATATACCTAAGTAGTGTCAGGTGTTACTTCGTGTTTTTATCTTTCCTTTGTGGATTATTTTTTGTGGATTCTGGGAGACCTTCGGGGGTATTGGGGTCCCTACTGAGTAGAATATACTCACCCCTACATGGGCTATGCCCGCACTACGTTGTGTTGGTTGCAGACGACGGACAGTGCAGATCACAGTTGAGGCTTGCAGAGCAGGTCGGTACCCGGAGGTGGACCACTGGGCGGGACGTACTCGGAGCGGACAGCTGGACCCGAGGAGCTGTGGAGGCTATCTGTACTCACCCTTCATGTGGGACTTATAGTGGACGGCTCGAGGCCGCGGCTTTACTTTCAGTCGCTGTTTTCCCTTTCCAGTTGTACTTTACTTTCAGTTTGGGTTTGTATACTGGCCCAATTATTTTTCCACACTTACTTTTGTATCATTTTTTACTTAGTGTTTACTTCTACTGCTTGCTTGCTATGTGGTGTTTGTTTACTTTACAAAATCAATGCCTTCCATTTTTATCTGGAATTACGCCTTGGTGCTAGTCGCCAGCCCCTGGCCTATGGAAGGGGGGTTTGGTGTAGTTACGGCACAGTCCCCGAGGATGGGTCGTGACAAATTGGTATCAAAGGAGTTCGTTTCTACCGCAAAACATTGGACTCTGATCTTTCTTTTATGTGAAAAAATAGTGTTAAGCATATTGGGTGTGGTTATCAGTCCAGGAAGTCCAGTGTTGGTGCGGCAGCTGAAGTATCCGTACACCAGGATCCTGGCTTCTGATTTCCAACTTAATGCATGGAAACATTGATTGCATATGTGTTTCAAGTTTTCTTTGTGATTACTTTATGTCAGCTCACCATGTATACTGTTTGACCGTGGCACACCTGTTTCTTTTCATGATGGCCCCACAACGGCAGCCAACTAGGTTTCCGAGAGTTGTGTGTGACGATAGCCCACCGAGTGATGAGGCCTCAGTACAAGGCCCTTTGACAGCACAGGCACCGGCGGTACCTCGACCCGCCGAGCCACCGATGATACCAGCCCCAGCCGCTGACGATGCACGTCGCCTTAGTGTACTACACGAGTTTCAGCATCAGTGACCGCACAGCTTCCACGGGGAGACGGAACCTCAGGCAGCTGAGGATTGGATGGAGGCTATTGTGAGAGTTTTCAGGTTAGTGAGGACACCAGCGGACCTCATGGTGTTCCTCGCAGCGAGCCTACTACACGCAGCAGCAGGCATATGGTGGAGCTTGATGCTCCAGGTGCACGACGAGGCATCTCTTCTCTAGATGGACATTGAGATCCTCTTTCAGTCAGAGTTCATCCCAGTCACCCTCCGTGCGGTGCGCATCCAAGAGATTCTACAGCTGCGGTAGGGCAGCTTGACGGTCGCTCAGTACTCGGTGAGATTTACCGATCTCTCGTGCTTTTCGACAAACATGGTACGAGACCCATTATTCTGGACCTGGACCTTCGAGTAGGGATTGAGGCAGGAGATCAAGGCATCGCTGATCTCCCACAACATTCCGACTCAGGCAGGGGGTACTGGAGCGAGCTCTTCTGATCGAGAGTTTCCTTACTGAGCCTATATCAGCGGTGAGACCTACCGCAGGGCGGCATGTAGTAGATTATTCTGCAGCAGGCAGTCGACGGATGACTCATGGGTCCTAGTAGACCAGACCCTCATGAAGGAGACCTCATGACACTGGCTCAGCAGTGCGGCGCACACAGCGTGGAGCCAGTCTATCGAGAGGCTGACAGTGCTACTCATGCGGCGGGCAGGGCCACATGGCTCGTGACTGCCCGACCCACCGTGTAGATTAGCAGCAGAAGGTTGAGGGACCACCCAGGTAGAGGTAGAGGGTCGACCATGGAGGTCCACAGGGAGAAAGTGGACGAGGCAGAGGAGATGGCCGAGCAGCAGGTGGTGGGCGACGCTTTAAGGCTCTACCACTACCACCACCACCAAAAGGTCCACCCCGACCACAGGGAGGTGGAGGGCAGAGACAGGCACAACTCCACGCAGCGGAGGCCTACGACCACGGCGCGCCCGAGATGATTTGAGGTACTATGTGTTTCTATTTCACCCTTGCTGCAGTTCTTATAGACACAAGAGCAAGTCATTCTTTCATAGCTGCTGCCCTTGTTCGGAGCTCAGAGATTCCGACAGAGCCGTTGGCTTGATCTTTATGGATAGAGACTCCTACGGGAGCAGACTCGATGATTACACACTCGTGCAAGCAGTTTGAGCTTACTCTAGGAGGTGATAGCTTTGGCTGTGATCTTCTTGTAGCGGCGTCGAGGCCTTACGACATCATCTTGGGCATGGATTGGTTATCTACAGTCCGTTCTCAGATCGACTGTATTAGGCGCAAGGTGAGATGTGTATGCACCGACGGGAGTTGGTTCACCTTCACCGGCGAGAAGGGAGCCTTCGTAGCACAGGATGAACTCTCACAGAGGAGAGGACTACCCATCACTCATCAGTTGGCTAGCCTCATTCTAGGAGCAGTTGACATGCAGAGTCCTAGTTTTCCTGTAGTGGTGGATCAGTATGCGGACATTTTTCTTGACGACGTTCCAGGACTACCTCCTTGTAGAGAGGTAGACTTTTATATTGATCTATACCCCGGGACAACCCCGATATCCACCCCAGCATATCGGATGGCTACCACCGAGCTTTGAGATCTACGGGTACAGTTGGAGGACTTGTAGGGCAAGGGATTCATCCGACCCAGTATTTCACCCTGGGCTTCCCCGATATTGTTCGCAAAGAAGGCAGACGAGAGCTTGCGTCTTTGTGTATACTATCGTCGCATGAACCGGGTGACAGTGAGGAACAAGTATCCGCTACTGAGGATTGATGACCTCTTCGATCAGCTCAAGGGAGCACGGTGGTTCTCAAAGATAGACCTCAGGTCAGGCTATCATCAGCTCAGAGTTCGGGATGAGGACGTGCAGAAGACGACCTTCAGATATCGGTATGGCCACTATGAGTTCTTGGTTATGACATTCGGTATAACCAATGATCCAGCAGTGTTCATGGACCTTATTAACATGATGTTTCAGCCATACTTTGATCGATTTGTCGTGGTCATTATCGACGACATTTTGATATACTCGATGACTGAGGGGGAGCATGACTACCACTTACGGTTGTACTAGAAAAACTCTGAGAGCACTAGATTTATAGAAAGCTCTCAAAATGTCAGTTCTGGATATTCGAGGTCCACTTCTTGGGACACGTCATCTCGAAGGCGGGAGTTGTGGTGGATCCTGTGAAGATCGAGGTAGTGCTAGCTTGGGTGCCACCCAGGAGCGTGACGGAAGTGCGGAGTTTCTTGGGACTAGCTGGATACTACCAGAAATTTGTTCCAGACTTCTCTAGAGTTGTGACACCAGTCTTAGCTTTGACAAAGAAGGGGAACCCCTTTATGTGGTTAGATAGATGTCAGCAGAGCTTCCAGGAGCTGAGACAGAGATTGAACAGCACCCCCATCTTGAGGCTACCAGAGGAGGGAGTTGGGTACGTAGTTTACTGTGATACATCAGGGACTGGACTCAAATGTGTCCTGATGCAGGAGCGGGTCGTGATCGCCTATGGATCACATCAGTTGAGGTAGCATGAGCAGAAATACGCTACCCATGACCTGGAGTTAGCAGTAGTGGTCTTCGCTCTGAAGATGTGGCGACACTATCTGATGGGCGAGCGCTTTATAGTCTATTATGACCATTAGAGTCTCAGGTACATCTTCTCTCATAAGGACCTGAACATGAGACAGCGGTGATGGATCAAGTTCTTCCAAGCCTATGACTTTGAGATAGTCTATACTCCTAGGAAGGGGAACGTATTAGTCGATGCTCTCAGCAGGAGGATGGACATTCAGCTACATGGGGAGGCGACAGAGAAACTAGCGGCTTTGTAGATATCATTCATGGATAGAGATGGAGAAGCCTTTCTTCAGTCACTCACAGTCACTCCTCCACTACTACAGCGGGTCAGAGAGGCACAGTGTGGGGACGCTGACTGTGAGACGCGATATGCGCAGATATCCTCAAGACAGGCACTTGATGGTTTCTCTGTAGGAGGAGAGAACAATGTCCTTTTCAGAGGATGTACCTTGGTACCAGTTGCTTTACGGGAGGAGGTGTTGAGAGAGTTTCACACTTCCCCTTTGGAGGTACATCCTGGAGTGGCGAAGATGTACCAGGATCTCAGATGACAGCACTGGTAGCCAGGCATGAAGAAGGCTGTGGCAGAGTTCGTTTCTCGTTGCCTCACCTTCCAGCAGGTGAAGGTAGAGAAACAGGTACCAGCAGGCTTGGTACAGCCATTGGAGGTCCCGGAGTGGAAGTGGGACGGGATATCTATGGACTTCGTGACTAGACTTCCACGCACTTCCAGGGGTCCCAACTCCATTTGGGTGATTGTCGACCGACTCACCAACTCGGTTCACTTCTTACCCATCAGAGAGCAGGGCTCAGTGGAGAGCTTGGGACGACTTTATGTTCAGGATATTCTACTACTTCATGGTGTGCCATGGTCTATTGTCTCCGATCGAGATGCTCTCTTTACTTCCCAACTTTGGAAGGGGTTGCAGGAGGCATTCGGGACACAACTTCGACTGAGCACCACCTTTCACCATCAGACGGATGGTCAGACGGAGAGGACCATTCAGAGTTTCGAGGACATGCTCTGCGCATGTGTCCTCGACTTTGGTCACAGCTCGAGGACCACCTACCCTTGGTGGAGTTCGCGTACAACAACATCTACCACTCCACCATTGGGTTGGAACCATACGAGGCGTTGTACGGCCGACCTTGCAGATCTCCTCTGTGCTGGACAGGCCCTGAGGAGTCAGCACTTGTGGGACCGAAGATGGTCCAGGCCATGACAGAGAAGGTCCAGGTCATCCAGGAGTGGATGAGGACAGCTCAGAGCTGACAGAAGTCTTATACTGACCGGAGGCAGAGACCACTAGAGTTCGAGGATGGTGACCATGTCTTTTTTGCGGGTCTCACCTCGACGTGGATTACAAAGATTTGACCGAGGCGCCAAGTTATCTCCGTGATTCATCGGACCGTTCTATGTCCTCAGCAGGATTGGCGAGGTGGCTTATCGCCTGGCTCTACCACCTCAGTTGCACCGGGTGCACGACTTCTTTCACGTATCTCACCTAACGAGATACGTGCACGAACCGACACATATCATTGACCATGAGGAGTTGGATATAGATGATGGGGCTTCTTTTGCAATGGTTCTAGTGGAGATCTAGGATCAACAAGAGGGGGTCCTACATGGACGGTCGATTCCTCTAGTGCGCATTAGATGGCAGCACAGGAACCTCCAGAAGATCACTTGGGAGCGGAAGGCTCAGATTAATGCACATTACCCACCTTTGTTCCTATAGTTTTCAATGTATCATTATGGGGATGTAAAGCCCTGAGGTGGGAGTAATGTAAAGACTCGTATAATTCAAGGGAAATTTTTTCTTTATTTTCTTTGGGATTTTACCAGAATGTTGTTTCTGACGGCACTTGATTTCGAGGCCCGGTGTGCCGGGAATTTCTATCCGAAGTTTAGCTCGGGTACGTTCAGTGAACGAACGAGCAGAGATTCCTAACTTTTGAACCAGTGCTTGGAATCTAATTCCGAGGGCATCGATGGAACTACAGCACCGGTAATTTCTTAGGAACACCTTTTCCAGAGTTTCATTTTCATGGGTGAAGTTGTTAAATTTTGTGGAAGTTAAAATAAAATTTAAACGACAAATTTTATTTATCTTTCTAAGTGTTTAACCTTTGGGTGGAAGTTGGGTAACCACCCAACTTCCCATGAAAGGTTATGAGGCCGTTGGGGCCCACACGAACCCCACCCCTTTATATTCTCTAACCCCCCTCAACTCCCCATTAATTTTTGACAACTTATGTTAATTGATTAGGTGAGTTTAATTTGAGGGAATTAATTCAACTTTTAAAATTCAAATACTTAAGTTATGATAATAAAATAAAGAAGGACTTATTTTATTATGGTTGGGTTTTGTTGTGTTAAGACTTTGGGAGAAAAGGAGAGGTCTTGAAGATTCTTTGTTCTTCGATGAAGAACGCGAAGAACGCACCGCCGCCGACGAAGAACGCCGACCTCCGACGGCGGACGACGGCGAGAGACGCCTTCCTCGGAGATCAACTAACGTCAACGACATTCATTCCGTGATTCTTTCTTCCGAAACGATACTCTTCTTCCACGACGGTTAATTCCGCGACGAACTCTCGTTCGACGAAAACGTTGAGTTAGGTGTTTTATGTGTTTTTATTTTTTATTTCTTCCTTAATCTATCCTCATTCAATTGGACCGCTTGATATCATTTAATGGGAGGGGGCCAGACCGCACAAACACGGCCAACCCTCCTCCATTCTTATTTTTCTGTAGTTGCGATTCGAAGGAAAATGACACGGTGCCATTGCACCGCGCGGGAACGAACGACAAGGATGCACGGTGCCATCGCACCGCGCATTTGAAAATCGAACCAAGACGCGGTGTCGTCGCGCTGCGCCGGAAAAACCCGAAGACACCGTGACCGGAGCGGGGCCGCGGCGGAGGGGCGCGGCATCGTCGCGCCGCGTCGGATGAACCAAGGCCACGACCATAGGCCGCGGCGGATCAGGGGAACCGTCGGCCAGAATCAGGCCGCCGGCGTTGGAGCAGGGGGGACTGGCCTTGTCAGTCCCGTGGTGGCAGAAGCTGGTCGGCCGGATAGGGGATGAGCCGGGGGTTACAACCCCCGGCTGGCCATCTAGAGCGGCCCCATTAAGGGGGCCGCGGTTACAAAACGGGGGACAGGTACTCCCCCCCTCATCTGCTTGGCAAAACGGCCGAGCCACTTGCTGGCGCAAGCGCGCCCGTCCGGCTGCCCGGGCCGGTCCGCCTGGCCGTGGCCAAGCGGGCTAGACCTGGACCCGGGACTGGTCGACTCAGTTCGGGGCGACCCAGAGGGTATCGGGCCGGGTCGGAATGGGCCCGAACCGCCTTTTACCAAACCTCCATCAGTCTTCTGTCCATATCTAGGGTTGCAGACCTCCGATCGACGCACCATCACCGGTGATGTGATCCTTGGAACGAGACGGTCGTTTCAGTATATTTCACTCAAGGTTTCCGAGTACATTGGGTTCGGCTGGGTTGGTTCTTACACGAAACCAACCGGGCCTCGGAGCGGAAATGCTTATAACATGAGCTCTGGACGTCTGATTAACGTGCTGTCGGCTTTTATGAATTCCTCTAAGTGAGTCGGACCTTTTGGCTTACTCTGCTCGAGGTTTGGACGCAGTAGGACCACTGTCGGGTTGGTTTTGTCTTAAAAACCAACCGGGCCCCTGGAACGAAAAAGCCAATAAATCTCAGACTAGATGTCCGATTGACGCGCCGTCTGTGACGTTGAGTTCCTGTTGACGATACGGAACTTTTGGATACATCAACTCTAGACTATGTGTCAGTTGATGTATCAGCCCTCGGCTCATGGAGCGGACCCTCCCGAACGAGCTTGCTGTGTGCGGGAACCCTAGAGGTGGCTGTGACTGCAACGACGATGACTGTACAGAAATGCTCTGTGGATTCGATGGCGACGACTACAACACTCACCGATCCTACCTGGATCAGTGCTACCGATCTTGTGTGGGTTCGATCCTGGATGGGTCAGCGCTCAGCGGTCCTGTGTGGGAAAACGCCTATAGATCTTGTGTAGGTCTGATCCTGTGTGGGTCATTACGGGCGTTAGTTACCTATAAATCTTTTGTGGGTCATTGCGGGGGTTAGTTACCTATCAATCTTTTGTGGGTCATTTCGGGGGTTAGTACCTATCGATCCTGTGTGGGTCCGACGGCTTAGATGAATCAGTGGTTATATCTGATCATCTCTATCATCATACGATGAAGTATACCTGTGTGAGTTGTTTCTTGACTTTCAATCCTTATATTCAATATGATTGAATTGATATCTTGTGTGGATTACGTTATGCTTTCCTGTGTGGCTTGGGTTGTGGTTTCCTGTGTGGACTGGGTTGTACTTGATCTCGGATGTTAGAGCCAAATGAGAATTGGTGACTTAGGTATATTTATGGGCATATACCTAAGTAGTGTCGGGTGTTACTTCGTGTTTTTATCTTTCCTTTGTGGATTATCCTTTTTGGATTCTGGGAGACCTTCGGGGGTCTCGTGGTCCCTGCTGAGTAGCTTATAGTCACCCCTGCACAGGCTATGACCGCACTACATTGTGTTGGTTGAAAACGACGGATAGCGCTGATCACGGTTGAGGCTTGCGGAGCAGGTCGGTACCCGGAGGTGGACCACTGGGTGGGACGTACTCAGAGCAGATGGCTGGACCTGAGGAGCTGCGGAGGCTATCTGTACTCAACCTTCAGGTGGGACTTCCAGTGGACGGCTTGAGTCTGCGGCTTTACTTTCAGTCACTGTTTTCCCTTTCCATTTTTACTTTACTTTCAGTTTGGGTTTGTATACTGGCCCACTTATTTTTCCACACTTACTTTTGTATCAGTTTTTACTTAGTGTTTACTTGTACTTCTTTCTTTCTCTGTGGTGTTTGTTTACTTTAAAAAGGCAATGCCTTCCCTTTTTATCGGGAATTACGCCTTGGTGCTAGTCGCCAGCCCCTGGCGTATGGAAGGCGGGCTTGGGGTAGTCACGGTACGGGCCCTGAGGACGGGTCGTGACAATTCACGTGTTGACATTTCATTGACAACAAATTCAACTATTATACACTTAAATCCATACTGAAAACAAATGAAACTCTTATGCACTTCAATATCCCCTTTGTAGATTGTTGTCAATATCACTTAAGCACACTTTGAAAGGGTCAATAAGTGTGACAAAATTTTCTCCCCCTTATTGGAAACAAAATTCAAAGGTGTTAGTGGAGTCTCTTTAAAAACATGTCCTCCTCCATTTGAATAATATATTCTTGAATATTTCTGATAGAGGTATGATGTCACATGGTTTAGTTAACAAAGAGGCTTTATTAAATCAACTCTAAGTCCACTTAGGCTAACCTAGTGTAGAAAACCAGAGATTTATGACCAAGGTTTTCAGTGTTGTCCATAAATAACCATACACGTGAAATTATGATAAGTGTGTATCCATTCTTGACCAAGGGATTATAGATAATGAGATTTATCAATGAACTACTAAATCATACACATACTTCACCAGACATATTAAAAAGTTCAAGTTCAAGATAAAGCTACCCCTTTCATACCATATTGTCATCAATCAACCACTCCCCCTTAAATAAAATTAAAAACAATGGATGAAAGTGTGATTGGAATACCTCAGTTTCAAATTCTTGAGATGATATGAATTTAAATGGTTTGTCTTGACATAATCCTTGATATCAACTCCTTCATTTTTTCTCCCCCTCAAGGGGTGAATTCCCTTTGAATTACCATGGTGAATAATATCATCAAATAATCTTGAAGGTATTCATGTTGATAATCTTCCATTGTGGATCACTTTAAGTAATTATAAAATCATCAATAATGATCCCAAATTGTAGTTCTCCACTTTTATCATCCAATTATCATCTTGAGGATAAAATTAATATTTAATTACTTGAAATTTAAGCACAATTTTATAAAAATATAATGGAATAGGATGGAACACTTGTGAGATTATTAATTAAAGCACTGGGGCTGAGAATTTTCTCTCAACCCAAGAACTCCTTTCCTTATAGATTTAACGTGTCTAATACTCTTTATTATGGTGTTTCCTCTCCATTTAACATTTTCATCTTTCATTGTCATCATGGACTCATTACTTCCATCCACCTTCATCTTGTGTGGATTGTTTACCTTTTCTTCTACCAGTAGTGAGGTAGCTTTCATTGGTGCATGATTTTTTTTTCAATATCTCAATTTGGGATAGTAAAATAGTTATAAATTTGATTACATGATGTAACACCTTTTTTTTACCTTCCACACAGTAGTGGTAAGACACTTGGGTTATCATGTGTTGACAACCTCTCATGAAATTTTAATTTTACTTCAAGTGGAATGACCAGTTTCACTTTTTCATTTACATTAGATAGTACTTCATCTACAGCTCTTTTTAGTTCTCAAAAAGTTTTCAATTGATTAGGCCATATAACTAAACACTCATTTTTAACATTTATGAATTGGAGCTTCCACATGGATTCTTCATTGTCTTCAAGTTACCTATCTTAGGTAACTGATTTTCTCTAGGAATGGCTTCATTTAATATCATATTCTTCGAGATTGATTATCCTTTTAGTTTTAGCTTTCTTCCATTAATTTCCATGGATCATTTGCAGTGATACATGGTATGGAATTTCTTTCCGCAATTGAAGCATGTTTTCTTTGTTGAGATGAAATTCTTGGAATCAATCTTATACTTCTTCTTGGGAATAGTTTGTTTCATAGTTTTCTTATCTTTAGTGTTTTTCATATTCCCAATAGAAATACTTTTCATCTCTTTTTCCTTTATTTTTCCTTTATTGTGGTCTATTATTCTTATGAACTACTTGAGGTATATTAGAACTAAATGGAAACTCATCATAACTGTGACCACTTTTATTGCAATTATCATAGGAGTCTTCAAGATACTCAAATATGTTCTTATTAGACATATTCTTCTTCATCTGTGCATTCTTCCATAGAATTGCAGGTTGATTCACTTCTTCACATATAATTTCATGGAATGTAGGCTTTTTATAATTTTCATATGATGACATTTTATTCCAGTAATCATTGTCGTGATTCCCAAACTTCCAACAACACCAACAATATCCCACAAATCTCCTTCTTTTTCTTGTAGTATCAGTCTAGCTAGATTCAGTACTTTGTTGTTTCTAGAATTCTATTTCTATATTTAGAGCATACTTTTGGGAGTTTATATTATTAATTATTCTAGTATCCACCCTTGAAGTTTTGATGGATGTATTTACATTTTTATTAATCCACATATTCTCATCTTGTAGCTTTTAACCTGTACTTTCAAATGCAACTGTATTATTAGAAACATAACTAATTAGGTTTTGGGATACATTATTTTTGGAGAATGATTCCATTGGATTATAGGATGATTTTATATTCCTCTTGGAATAATATTCCTCCATGAAAACTTGAGTGGAATCATCTATTCTTTTATCTATTTGAGACGTTCCAGCTTGGAGTGATTGCTAATTCTTCAATTTCACTTCCAACTCTAAATACATCATGTTGAGGGAGTTATTATTATCCTCAACTGATCTCACCTTAATTTATGAATTCCCATTCATCATTTTTATTTGTTCCTCATGAAAATTTCTTAATTATTGCAAATATATTTCAAGATTTTTTAGCTTGTTGCCTTTGTCTTCTAGTTGAGAAGCTTTGACAACCATAGAAACTTTGTTCAACTTTTCAAATGCATGTAATGCTTCTACAAATACAATCTCAAAGAATTATTTTCTCAAAAATACTTCCCTACAATTCATAAGGAACTTGATCATGTCTTTATTTTCAAAGATAAAGTGTTTCTTACTTTTCCTTCACTAGTTTTGTGAGAGTGTTGGATATGCCAACCCTTTTAGGCAATGCTTCTTCCATGGAATTAGATTTTTCTTCCAGCTATAAATTATCTTCTTGAAGAGGACTAATGCTTGCAGCAATGTGTCTTGTAACATCTCTAGGTATTTTCTTTAGATGATCTTTGAGTGCAGTCTAAAATCACTAATTGATATATCATCATCACAGCTTGAACAGAAATAATTGGAAGAATAATAAGTATTATCACATGTTGTACCTTTAACATAAACTTCCATAGAATGTGTCTCCACATTAGTAGTATGCTTCTTCTCCATCCTCCTTGCTTGCTTCTTCTTTCTGTTATTTTGAGTCTTAGAAGATATCCCCATTTGAGGCTTTTCATTCATCTCCTCAAATCTACACTTCATAAAGACTCCCTTGTATCTTTTAGAGGTAACCTGGCACTAATACTAATTGAAGTGCCCAGATCAGTGTGAATCACTGAGAGGGGGAGGGGATGAATCAGTGATCCCTTTAAAACTTTTTACTAATTGATTCTTTTCAATTAGGCCTCTATGGCTGGTTAAATACTCTATCTAATCTTCTTATGTCTCTCAACCTTACCTCAAATGATGCTGTAAATGTAATGGAACTGAACACATAGATTCACAAGGTTTGCTTCAAATACCTACTCCTTGTTGTGTTGGTTATTATCCCCAACACAAATTCTCCACTATAATTTGGTTAGTAATTAAAATGGTCTATTCAGAGTCCCACTGTATCCCTCCTGAGTCCCACAATAGGATCTTTATACTGCTTCACACAGTGTTACTAGAGTCCCGTTGGCCTTCTTTAGAGTCCCACTGTAGAATTATTCTCCTCCCTAAATCTCACAGGGGTCTTCTATTTCTCAAGTCACATGATCAGCTTCCTTCTTGAAATTATTCTTTGATTCATTATAGATGATATTTTGATCTTCCCACATAGGCTTGCTGAATCACACTTGCTTGTGTATCTCTTCAAGAATCTTCAATAGCCTTTGGTATGGTCAGTTGGCATTGCTCAATATTTTTGATCACTTGAGTTGGTCATTTCTCAGACTCAACAAAGCTCAGGAAATTCTTTCTTCTTCTGATGAAGACCTAGCCTCACTAAGATGTGTACAAATTGTGCACAAAACTTCTTTAAGAATATAATATAAAAGAATAATCTTGCACAATATCACTACTATCTTTCTTATTGGATTATCAATTACTGAACACTTAGATAAAAAGACTTCTTTAACTCTGTTTGGATTCAGTATCAATTTTCATTCACATCATGCATGCATTGCATGGGATCCAATACCTCTTGTATTTGGATATCTCAATTTATTCTTCCTTAGTGAAATAACGAAATTCACTAAACCTTCTACTTGTTTTCTTGAAAATAATCACATACACATAGGTGATTATTCCAACACTGAGTATATTCTCACTTGGAATCATCTAAATTAATTATGCTTTATGCCTGAATTTCATGTCATTCATTCTTTTTGTTTACACACATGCACTCACAATATTTGATTCTTCCTTTTAACAGTATTCATGTGTGTATGTGCGTGCATGCATGTACAATTATTTTCTTATTTCTTGTGTGAAAACCCCAATAGTTTTGGTATTTTAGGAACAAACACTTAATATTTCTTATTTTACCTTTTTCTTCTTCCCTTTCAATTCTTAAAACACAAACACTGTTTATTTAATTTGGATTTAATGCGTGTCAAGCATATTTGTTCTTCAAACCCAAATTAGTGTAGTTCACAGTTTTAATTTTTTATTACACTCTTGGGTATCTCAATTCATGCATATGCTTGCATTTTAATCATGAATATGCATGCTTGTTAATCATGCATATGCATGCATGTTTATCATGCGTGCATTCTATTTCCTCCACAAAGTGCCTCAGGTCCCTTATTCCTCTCATAGGGTAGTGTATGCATACACTGTCCTTTTCTTATTCTCACGCAAAGGGTGTGATATTCACCAGACCCGAATCCTACAAACAATATATATATATATATGTTTTGATTGAAGATTCTTCTTCTTCATCATGCAAATAAGAGGGAACATGGGGTCTTCTTCTTCATGCAAGGCGTGCACATTTATCTCCTCCACCGAACTAAGAAGATTTAGGGGTTCTATCTTTGTGGAGTACAACAAGGGTGAAAGTAAACCAGTTGTGTACACATGGGATTCTCCTGATAGAGTCACATTGAGGGATGAAAAGAACCAGTCGAGTGCTCATGGGTTTCTTATCACAGGGGGTGTGAGTTCTTTCACAAATGAGGGGGTTCATGGTTCTTATCTTCTTCCAAGGGATATGTGGAAATCCTTATCGAAAGAGATGCATGGAACTCTCTTTTTCATGTACCAAGGCTGTGAGGAAACCCTTCGTGCATTTCTCTATTTCTTGAAGAAACAAGATCTTTATCTCCATGTTTTTAACAACTCTTTTTGGCTCGATGATCCTCTATTTATAGGTAGATTTTAGGATTTTTATGCATTCAAATATTGAATGAAACACTACAGGATTCAATTATTTTAATATCCAAGATATCCAACATTTAATACATTCAAACACAGATGAGATATCCCACATATCTCTCCATTATTTTCTCTTCATCACGAACTCATTCTATCACGTGAAAAAATCACGTGCTTGTGTTTAAGAACTCATGAAAGGCTTCTCTCGAATGCGTGCAGCATCCTGACATGTCCTCAAAACTCGGTTTTCTTCAACCTTATTCGAATTCTTCCTCTCGATGCATGCATGAAACTTTTAATGATGCATGTATTCGGTTCATCTAGAAGACCATCATTCACTAACTATGAGCTTTAACTGTGGCTGGGAGTGAGACCTCAGTGCTCAGCTTGAATACCGGTTCGCGAGTGGAGATTGTATGTTTGTAGGTTGAAGAAAACCTCGGTGGGGAGACCAAGAGATGCTCATTTAAACTCGAACCATGGTGATCAGTTAGACAGTTTGGATGCACGGGATCAATATCGCGATTGATCGGATGGTAGACTGCATGTTACTGAGGGATCAACGGTCGAGATTAGTTCTGAGGTTTTGAAAACTTGTCCCACATCGAAACGCCATAGTGTTTTTGTCTTCCTTAAATAACAAGACACTGCGGAACATTGTCAGGATTCCCCCCTCTCCCTCCATGGTACTACCCCATACCATGTTTTGCAGACACGCTATTAGTTCCCACTATGCTTCTTATGGGTGCGCTCATAGCACCCACTATGCATACGTGCTGCACGGGTTCACCACTGTGTGCACACTGGCAGGCTTATAACCGGCTTGCACACCCTTCCTCATGTGGGGATGGCCATGTGGGCTTCCCTCAAGCATGGTTGATCCTCAGGTAACACATCTTCTTGAGGTGAGGACCTCGGCTGGCCTCCATGGTTGGAATAATATTTTGGTATAAATGCATAACACAATAACTATGTACATAGTATAAAAAATAAGTGTGCCAAACCACCCTTCTTCATTCAAAGCCCATGAATGATTCCTTTCTCTTTTATCATCTTTATTCCCTTCTTAGATCATGAATCCAAATGATCTTCAATATATTTTTTTAATCCAACAATGGAGGACACATGGATCATGTATTCAGTCCTCATGAATTTCAAGCATAATGCATAGTAATCTTTGATGCACAACCATCATCCTGTTAGAAGTCATTGGATGGATCTTCATCACTTCATCCACTTAGTGACTATGTATGGATCTTCTTTCTCCTCATTCAATTGATTATTTCATGGAATTATTCAAGTGTTATGACAATGTATCTCCTTGATACAAGTCTTGGAACTTAGGACTAGTTCTACAATTTTTAGATTTATAACCTCTTGTAGAATTGATCAAGTGTAGTATTCAATGGTTTAAATCGACAACAATTCTCCAAGGCTTCACCAAACTCTTCATCAATACATTTCATTCACAAATTGACTTCTCATTGACAACAAATGAACATTTTATGCACTCTAATCCATATTGACAACAAATGCAACCCTTATGCACTTAAAATCTATAATATTAATAAAATAAATTAAAACATATATCAAATATGAATAAATCATCCGAATGATTCCATTTAATCCCAATTCAACTACCAAATATGAATTGAATGTTGAGATCATGATGTTTGAATAGATTGTTGAGATTTCATGTTATTGATATGATAAAGATAAACCCAAGAAAATGTGTTTATTGTAGGAGAGTTTGTCGAAGAAAAGAAAAATAAGATATTATTTAATGATATTTATTTTAGAATTTTTATTGATTTCCAAATGAAACTAATCTCTTGTTATTTTTTTTTGAATTTATAATGTTTAGATATTTGTTATAATTATCTTCTTTTATTTTCTTATCATTTTTTTGTGAGATCATATTTGGATTTACCTTTTTTCAGTGGCTAGAAGACCCTTATATAGAGTCTAGATGACTCTTACAGAGAGGTCTCCTGACCCTTACATGGAGTCTGTGTTAGACCCATATGTTGATCTCACTAGACTCATAAGTAGTATACAATGACTCATATATGATGGCCAGATAAACATAATGCAACCACTTAAATCATGATTACATAGAGGTAAATTAACTCATATACAGTGTTCAATTGGTGCTTATACAATATTTTGTTAATGATGATTATAAAACTATTTTTCAATTCTTTTTAACAGAATATTCTCATTGGTTATCAAATCCCTTCATATGGTTATTTTCATATGAATCTTATGTGGTTTTCACTAGTTTTTTGGGTTGTTAGGGATGCTTTAGTTTTAGTTATTCAATTAATATTGTAACATCCTGTATCTGGGTACCAATACACGGGTGCCCCGAACCCGGTTGGTCACATGACCTCAAGCGCATTTCCCCAAATGCCAGAGGCTGCTGACTAGCAGCGAGGGCCCGAGTCTGATAGTGGGGTAACTATGCCCTCATTTGTCAAAGTGTTGCATAGCAGAATAAAATAGGATGCATACAAAAATGGAAGCAATAAACCATACACATTTAAAGTGAACAACTGCAATAAAGATAACCAACAATTATATAGATAATGATGCAACATGTCTCAAGTTCTAAGAAAACTACTAGAACATGTTACACAACAGTATAATACGTTGCAATAGGAAGTACAGGTACAAAAGAAAAAACAAAACAGCCGGCAACATCGCAAGCCTAAGCTCAGTCCCATGCTCCCCTACTCCTCAGCAATAATCATTTACATGTATAGGGACCCTTTCCCTTATCCACACCTACAACAACATAGTCGGTTTGGGACAGAGACATGACCCAAACAGGGTGTGACAAATAAATCCCAGTAGGCACCCACCAAAGGCCCGTACTCAACTGTGTGTAAACATGAGACAACAGTGTGCAAAAGTAAATGAAATAAACTAAGAAGTACTCAAAAGTAACAAAATTTACCATTTATATTTCCATTCTTAGTACTCATTTTATCCATTTAATGTTAGACATCACCTCGGTGAATGCTCTATGTAGATAGTCAGTGTCCCCGGACATGTAAACTCTTACCCTCATGTAATCAGAATCGTAACCCGCAGGTAATTTCCCAAAGGCATAACAGATATTTCCCTCAGGCGTACGAAGTGTCGCCCTTAGACACAGATTATATTTCCCACATGCACAAAAGAAGTTTCCCTCAGGCTAAAATAATCACTGCCCTCAGGCTAAAGGTAACACTGCCCTCAGTCTAAGTAAAGAACTGCCCTCAGGCTAAGCAAGTAACTGGGCCATGCCCAACATATAAACAAGAAATGCACATGCAATTCCTCTAATGGAAATCCAATAAACATTATTATAATGGCATACCCACAGGTATACTGGCCAAATGGCTAAACAGAGGAATGCGCCCCCGGGGTGGTCTTGGATCCAAGAATTGATCCCAAATTACAATTATTATCACATTTAACTACCTATCCAATTCTAGGTATTTAAAATATCCAAGGCCTCAGCCACACAACACCCTATCATGGGTTCCTAGCTCAACGGTACACAAAAATTCACAACATTTGGAATTTAAACACAAAGCCACCTATCTCAATCACCCTTGAATGGTATACGTGAACGACAATCCTCAAATCATCCAAGAACAACGTAGATCTGATGTGAAAGAAAACATCATTGAAACTCAAATAACTTCCCTTATATAAATAATTGGAAAGCACTACACAATGAGGAGGAAGAACGCACCCATGAGGTTCTAGGGAGATCAATGGTGCACAAAACAGATCCCCAGTACACGATCTGGAGCTCCTCGAAGGTCCAACCCTCTTTCCTGACTCTTTCCTCCGGTTCTAAGCCTTCCCTGTGAACAGGGGAGGCTACTGCCCATTTTAAGAGAAAAAAAACTACAGGGCGTGTACTTCTCAAGTACACGACGTGTACTTTTCATTTTTTTAATTGTTTCTTCGGTGGCTTCATTCCACCACAACATTGTTCATCTGTCAACATGAGTACTTGACATGTATTCCTGATCACACGGCGTGTACTGTTGTCTGGATGGCGGCTACTTCCACCACCTTACTATTTTCCTGCCGACTGACCACATAGCGTGTATATACCCACTACACAACGTGTAGTCAGTTATTACACCCTTCTTCGCCGACATGGCTACACACCCTGTGTACTCATCCCACACGGTCAAAGTACACGACGTGTGGAATAGTACACGAAGTGTAGTCCCAAAATTTAGGATTTCCACCATATTTTCCTTATTTCTCAAAAACACTTAAGGAATAGAGAAAATAATAAACATGTACCTCAAAAATAAGAACCGGGTTCTTACAAACTTCCCCCTAAAAGAAATTCATCCCCGAATTTCCCTTCTAATGGTGGAGAAGATAAAGCTTAGAACAGCACTGGCCACTGAGCACGTACGTCGGTCTATCATTCCCAAGTTTCTTTCTACACTCGGCCATGCTGCCATAACACCCGTACAAGAGGAACAAACCAGACTCGGAGATACTTCATGCTCCTATCCAAAATACGGATCAGATGCTCCTCAAAGGGCGCATCGATCTGAAGCTCAACCTCCTCGGGCTGAAAGACCTGAGATGGGTCTGAATGATAGTGGCGCAAATGAGATAAATGGAAGACGTCATGCATGGCCCGATACCTCTATGGTTACTGCAACCAATAGGCAACTAGCCTGACTCTCTCGAGAATCTCAAATGGCCCCACATACCTCGGTGAAAGTTTACCCTATCTTATGATCCGCCCGTATACCAACCTCAGAAAAACATGTAAGAGAACTTGATCCCCAACCACGAACACCAAGGGTCGTCTGCGGCGATCGACATAAGATTTATGACGAGAATGCGATGTAGCCATCTGCTTTTGAATCAACTTGACCTGCTCAGAAGTCTCCTGCATGAGCTGTGGTCCTAGTAAAGCTACCTCACCTGCCTCTAACCAGTACAAGGGTGATCGACATGGCCTACCATATAAAGCCTCGTAAGGTGCCATCTCAATAGTTTCCTGAAAACTATTATTATAGGAAAACTCGACCAGGGGTATGTGCTTCTCCCAAGAGTCCCCAATGTCTAGGATTCATGCACGCAAAATGTCCTCAAGCACCTGTATCATACGCTCTGACTGGCCATCAGTCTTAGGGTGGTAAGCTGTGCTCAGAAGCACCTGTGTACCCAATTCCCTCTGAAAAATATTCTAGAAATGAGACGTAAAATGGGTGTCCCTATCTGAAACGATAGAACGAGGAACCCCATGAAGACGTTAGATCTCTCGGATATAAAATTTTCAGAGCTCGTCAACACCGAATGTCTCCTTGATCGGAAAAAAGTGAGCTACCTTTGTGAGTCTATCCACAAAAACCCACACAGCATCATTGCCTCGCGGTGACCTCAACAACCCAGTCACAAAATCCATCACGACATCATACCATTTCCACTCTCGAATGGGTAACTGTTGTAACAGTCCAGCTGGTCTCTAATGCTCTGCCTTCACCTGCTGACAGCTGGAACACCTCGTAACAAAACCAGCTACATCTCTCTTCATACCCGGCCTCTAATACTGAGGTCTCAAGTCACAGTACATCTTGGTAACTTCGGGATGAACTGCCCAAGCTGAATCATGAAACTCCTACATCAGCTTCTCACATATATCCCCTAGAACCCATACTCATCCATGGAAACACAGTACCTCATCATCGCCTATAGTCCACCCAGGAGGAGGGTCCTCACTTTTCACCGACTCCCATAGAATTAGGCCTTATGAATCAGATAGCTGCCTCATCCTCACTCTATCAAGGAGGGTGGAGGTGAGAGATAAAGATTAAAGATAGGTCTTCCCCAGACTTTCATGCACCTCTGAATGAATCTCAGAGAATAGAACCATGAGCTGCCACTCACTACGGGCCTCCTGCACTCCCTGTATCTGAGTCCTCCTGCTTGGTGCATTAGCAAATGCGTTACCCTTAACAGGTGTAGAGGCAAGATCAAAATCGAAGGACTGAAGGTATTAGAACCACCTTCGCTGTCTCAAATTCAAGTCACGCTGAGTAAAGATATACTTGAGACTTTTGTGGTTAGCGAAAACCACAAAATGCTCTCCCAAGAGATAGTGTCTCCAACAATGCAATGTATGAACAACTACAACCAACTCGAGATCATGCATTGTGTAATTCCTATAATGTGGCCTCAACTTCCAAGACCCATACACAACAACTCAATCGCCCTGCATCAACACAGCTCCCAGCCCAATCCCTGATGCATCAATGTAAACTATATAGCTCTTCCCTTGCTCTGGGAGTATCAGTATTGGTGCTGATGTTAACTTTCCTTTCAGGTCGTGAAAGGATGTCTCATAAGATTCTGACCAAATGAACTTCACACCCTTCTTAGTCAAACCCGTCAGCGTCACTACTAAGCGGGAGAAGTCCTGGATGATACATATCTAGTAACCATCCAGCCCTAAGAAACCTCATATCTCAAACATGTTCTTAGGATTATCCCAGGAATCTACTACTCTCACCTTCTCTGGGTCCACAAAAACTCATTCCTCTAAGATGATATGACCCAGGAAGTGAATCTGGTCCATCCAAAAGTGGCACTTTGAGAGCATAGCATATAGCTGTTGCTATCTCAGTCTACTCAATACGATCTCAAGACGGATGGCATGGTCGTGTCGAGTGTGAGAGTACACCAAGATATCGTCCATGAATACTACAACGAATGAATCCCAATATGGATGGAACAAAAGATTCATCAGAGGCATGAAAACTGCTGGTGTGTTCGTGAGTCCGAACGGCATAACCAAGTACTCGTACATACCATATCTTCTCAGAAAAGCTGTAAGCAGTATATCTGATGGTCTAACGTGCAACTAATGATATCCCGATCTCAAGTCAATCTTTAAGAACACTCATGAACCTTGATGTTGATCAAAAAGATCATCAATCCTTGGCAAGGGATATCGGTTCTTGACCGTTAACTGGTTCAGCTTCTGATAATTCACACAAATTATGAGGGTAATGTCTACCTTCATCGCAAAAATGACCGGAGAACCCCAAGGAGAAGTACTATGTCGGATAAAACTCTTTTCCTATGACTCCTCTAACATCCTATTGAGCTCATACAACTTAGGCATGGCCATCCTATAAGGAGAAATGGATATCGGTGCCACTCCTAGCACAAGATCAATAGAGAAATCCACCTCAAGCTCTGGAGGTAGACCTGAATATTCATCTGAGAAGACATCCCTGAAACGATCAACAACTGGAGGGAAAACCATCTAACAAGTCCCCAGATCATCCAGATATAAACTCAATATCTAGGCTATGATTCCACCTCGCCCACGATTCTCTAGTCCAGCTCGACTCGCCTGAACATCCCATTGAACCTTGTATAGAAACTCTCCGCTCTCTGGTGACGTGAAACACACCCTACGATGATAGCAATCTACAATGGCTCGAAAGGGAACTAACCAGTCCATCCCGAGAATGACATCATAGCTCATCATCTCTAACACATAGTGGTCCCATATGAAGTGACACCCACCAACCTCACGGGGGAACTCCTTGTACTGACACACACCAGCTATTCTAATTCTGAACGGAGTGTCTGGTGTCATAACATCGGAAGAAAAAGAAACACAGAGCCTAAGGCTAACCACAACGGGCACAAATATAAAGTTATGTGTAGCACCCGTATTGAAAAGTACTGAAGATAAGACATAAGCTACTAGAATAGTACCTTTGACAGTAGAAGTTCAGGGATACTACTCTTACTGGGTCTATTGCACTGCATATTCCTACCCAGTGCCACAACCCTGCAACAGAACCTGGCTACCCTGAGCTGTCCCGCCCTGTTGCCTCTGAGATCCTAGTGTCTATCTACCATGGCCATGACCACCATCCCTGCTTGCACGTGCTAATGTATTCCAGTTTCCTGACTGGTAAGAAGATGATATTCCTTCTCCCTCATGCAGAGTCTGTATAGAACCCCTCTCACTAGCTACTGGTGGAAACACCTTGCAAAAAAGAACTGTAGATGACCCATCTTACCCCAAGCTCAGCACTCCACTGGATCATGTGGACACTACGGTCTCTTATGCCCCTCTTTACAACACTGGTAGCACATGACCTAACCATTTGAAACATTATTCTAGTTGGTACTGCTACCATGAAAGAAATCCATTTGTCTCTTCCTCTAACCGAAAGAAATAGTACCAGAAACTGATGCTAATCTGCCCTGGCCTGCACCAGTAGCTTCCTGGAGGTTCCTCTAAGTAATCAGCATCTGGTTCACAATAGCATGTATTGAAGGAAACCTAAAAACATTCACCAGTGCTCGGATGTCATACTGAAGACCATCCTCAAAGCGTCTGGCCCTCAACGTCACATCACCCACCAGAAGGGGTGACAAATGCTGAATATCTGTGAAATGAGCTAGATAATCCATCAACGGCATAACGACCTACTGCAGGTTCATGAAATCTAGAGCTCTATTTCCTATCATCGTCTCTGGGAAGAAGAAGTTATAGAAGGCTGTATGAAAATCTTCCCACGCTATTTCTCTGCGATTCTCCATCTGAGTGGAAACATCCCACCACCTCTTGGTGGAATCACGCAGTATATAACTCACGAGATTGACCCTCTGCCCTAGAGGTGTCTCAAGATGCTCGAAAATAGTCTTCATAGACCCCATCCAATACTCCAAAGCTTGTGGTATACAATCCCTTGAAAACATAGGCAGATGCTACTACTGGAATATACGAGTCTACCCGACAATAGATGTGGTAGACGGCAGTGCTCCCTGGAAGGTCTACATGAACTGCATAAGGCCTTCACAGAACTGCGCCTCCGCACCTGTGTCTGGTACCACAGCTGGTGCCACATCTGGCTCTACTAGAGGATCCACTAGTAGCCCAAGGCCTACCATCTCTAGAGTATAATCGATGCTGCTCTCTTGGTGAACAACACTTGGTCCTCTCTACGGCATGAATCTACAAGGTCAATCACACACCTTAGATCAAGATTATCAAAGACTGAAAAATAAAGGGACCAAAAGGAGAATAGGAGGAAGAAGGTATTCAAGATTTGAAAAACAAGACTACATGGCGTGTATACTGACTGCATGTCATGTACCTGACTTCTCTTCCCCTGCCTGGGTCCTTCTACACGGCTAAGACACACAGCTCCCGTTGAACAAAACTATATTGCGTGTATATAATCTACACGGCGTGTATGGTGTAAATTCGAACTACCCATGTCGTTTGTGACATGGCCGACTACACGGATTAAACTACATTCCGTGTTACTCCCACACACGGCGTTTACACTACCTCGTTTCCCAACCACACAGCTAAGTCCACATGGTCTATCCTTGGACAAGACTACCAGGCATGTCCCTCAGGCACATGTCGTGTACTGGACGAGATCCAATGACCAGTGTTGTTAGTTACACAACCGGATACACGGCTCATTCAACAATGCGTGTTCCATATACACAGGGTGTGTACACGAAAGGATTACACCGACCCGTGTTGTTAGTTATACAACCAGATCCAAGGTTATACTACACAGTGTGTTCCATAGTGGACCTGGTGTATATGTCTTAATATCTCCTCCATTCATGTTTTTTAGTTACACGAGTGAACTCTGAGTCAACACTAAACGTCGTGTACATCCGGTACACGATGTGTTTTCACCAATAATTTCCCTTCCTCGTGTCCCCGCCCACACTCTCTTTGACACGGAATGAGACTACACAGCTTTTACTGAGGGTATATGCCGTGTACTTAAAAAGTTTTCGTTTCTTCCTGAACAGAAGAACACACGGCGTGTGTCCGAGGAACAACACGGCGTGTATCCTTGGTTTTCTAGATAGTAATCCTCAAATACTACTCCAGAACCCAGAAAAACCACTGATACAACTACTATGTGCCAAATTCCGACATGTGAGGGCCCATACTCACTGCAAATCAAAGTTTGGAATCTTATCTGAGTTATAAATATGGTAACCAACCAATGATCCACCAAATTCCGGTCAATGAGGGCCCATACTCCTCAGTAACCAAAGTTTGGTGCTCATTCTTTCAAGGCCACACACAAACATACCCTATCACATAGAAGGTATTTATCAAGGCAGCTATCACATCAGCATGCTTTTCTAGCACACAACGATCACAACATCATGAAAATTTCTAATGCACCTACATGGCATGGAACTATGCATGGCATGTGATTTCTAGCATGTGCCTAAATGATGCACGAGATGGAATACCCTCATCTCATCGGGTTGAAACTAAATAGAACCCATGGAAAACATATAAACAACACAATCCCAAGTGTCTCACCCAATGGTGAAAATCAGATCAACTATAAATTAAAAAATCAATAAAATTTCAATACGAGGTGAATTGGATTTTCCATGTACATGGGTTTGCTACTCCCCGCCATAGCTTATTACCAACTAACTATTCGTCCTATCCTTGACTAAGGCTCTATACAGTAAGTCAAAGAAAAGAACTCCTCTGATACCACTTTGTAACGTCCTGAATCCAGGTTCCACTCCAGGGGTGCCCCGAACCCGGTTGGTCACATGACCTCAAGTGCATTTCCCCAAATGCCCGAGGCTACCGAATAGCAGCGAGGGCCTGGGTCTGATAGTGGGGAAACTATTCTCTCATTTGTCAAAGTGTAGCGCAGTGGAATAAAATAGAAAACATACGAAAATGGAAGCAATAACCCATACACATTTAAAGTGAACAACTCCACTAAAGATAACCAACTATTATATAGATAATGATGAAACATGTCTCAAGTTCTAAGAAAACATCCAGAACATGTTACAAAGTAGTATAATACGATGAAATAGGTAGTACAGGTACAATAGAACAAATCAAAATAGCCGGCAGCATCGTGAGCCTAAGCTCGATCCCATGCTCCCCTACTCCTTAGCATAAATCATGTACCGGTATAGGGACCCTTGTCCATATCCACACTTGCAGCAAAATATTCTGTTTGGGCTGAAGACAAGACCCAAACATGGTGTGAGAAATAAATCCCAGTAGGCAGCCACCAAAGGCCTGCGCTCAACTGTGTGTAAACATACAACAAAAGTGTGCAAAAGAAAATGCAATAAACTAAGCAATACTCAAAAGTAACTAACTTTACCATTTATATTGCCATTCTTAGTACTAATTTTATCCATTTAATATTAGACATCACCTCGGTGAATGCTCTAAGTAGATAATCAATGTCGCCATACATGTAAACTCTTACCCTCAGGTAATCAGAATCGTAACCCACAGGTAATTGCCCACATGCATAACAGATATTTCCCTCAGGCATACAACGTGTCATCCTCAGGCACAAAGTCTATTGCCCACATGCATGAAAGATGTTTCCCTCAGGCTAAAATAACTACTGCCCTCAAGATAAAGGTAACACTGCCCTCAGGCTAAGTAAAGCACTGCCCTCGGGCTAAGCAAGTAATCGAGCCATGAACAACAGAAAAACAAGAAATACACATGCAATTCCTCTCAAGGTAATTAAATAAACATTATTACAATGGCATACCCTCGGGTATCCTGGCCAAATCACTAAATAGAGGAACGCACCCCCAGGGTGGTCCTGGATCCAAGCAGTGATCCCAAACAACAATTATTATCACATTTAATTACCTATGCAATTATAGGTATTCAAAACAGCCAAATCCTTAGCCACACGACACCCCAACTAGGTTTCGTAGCTCAACAGTACACAAAAATGCACAATAGTTTGAATTTAAACACCGAGCCACCTACCTCAATCACCCGTGAACGGTTGATGTGAACGACGATCCTCAAATTGTCCAAGAACGATGTATATTTGATGTGAAATAAAACCTTTTTCAAACTCAA
Organism: Viscum album; assembly: GCA_963277665.1. Lineage (NCBI taxonomy): Eukaryota > Viridiplantae > Streptophyta > Magnoliopsida > Santalales > Viscaceae > Viscum > Viscum album. The sequence continues at coordinate 1,024,196,197 of OY728157.1, forward strand.
ATAACTTCCCTTAGAGGAATAATTGGAAATAACTATGCAAGGAGGAGGAAGAACTCACCCGTGCGGTTCCAGGGAGATCGACGGTGCGGAAAACGGATTCCCGGTACAAGATCTAGAGATCCTCGAAGGTCTGTCCCTCTATCCCGACTCCTTCCTCCGGTTCTAAGCCTTCCATGTGAACTGCGGAGGCTACTGCTCATTTTAAGAGAAAAAAACAAACTACACGGCGTGTACTTCTCAAGTACATGTCGTGTACTTTTCATTTTTTTAACTGTTCCTTCGGCAGCTTCTTTCCACAGCAACACTATTCATCCGTCGACATGAGTACGCGGTGTATATTACTGATCACACGGCGTGTACTATCATCCGGCTGGCGACTGCTTCAACTACCTTAATATTTTTCTTCCGAATGACCACACAGTGTGTACATACCCACTACACGACGTGTAGTCTGTTTTTACACCCTTCATCACCGACATGGCTACACACCGTGCGTACTCACCCCACACAACCAAAGTACATGACATGTGGAATAGTACACAACGTGTAGTCCCGAAATTTCGGATTTTTCCCTTATTTTCCTTATTTCTCAAAAAAGATTTAGGAAAAGTGAAACGATGATATCCGTACCTCAAAAATAAGAACCGGTTTCTTACAAATTTTTTCTGTTGATCGATTGCAACAACTTGGATACTTAAGGGTATTTTTAACCTAGACATATAGGGATTGAAATAAAATTTACAGAATGGTTTTTGAGAGAGACCCACTACTATTCCATGTATATATATATACAGGGAGATAAAGAAGGCATAGAGAGAGACAATTCTAGAGGAGGTCGACCAGAGTTGAGACATTACCCACTGCCAGACTTATTACTCCCCTCACCATTGAAGATTAGGGCTTACCTTGATGTTGTGTTCAGGTAGAGATTCAAAAGAATTTATCAAGAGGTTTCCCTTATCCCTAAGTGTCATTACCTATGAAGGTACCCAAAGATCCTTTTTCTGGTAGTCGGTTTGTTAATATGGTTGGGCATAAGATTTTCTTCTTACTGTTCTTTTAGGGTTTCCATTATTGAATCATTTTATTATTATTGTATTTTTTTCATATTCTTGTTGATTCTTATATGTTTGTTTTTATATTTAATAAAAGGTATGAACATAGTGGTGTACTTCTTGTGGAGTAGGACTAAATCGGTCTAAACCATGTTATGTCTTTGTATCCATGGTTTCTTTCTCTCATCGCTCATTCTTGGTTTCCTATTTATCATTTTTTGTTTATCCTTTGTCTCTTAAACTCCATAATTGTTCAAAAAATGTCACCATTACATGATCCTTGAATTAATAAGGGTGTGTCTATGTGGTCATTTTTTGAATGTTGGTATAAGAGCTTTATATATATGATAATGACTTCCAGTAAGCATGATATTGATAAATTTGATGGTGAAAATGACTTCAATCTATGTCAACTCATAATGGGATATTTTTTTGTCCAACAAGGGATAAGGGATTAATTGTATTCCCCTAAGAAACCTCACAAAATTCAATCCATTTATGGATGACTATGACCACTATACTGTTAATGAAAGCTCATAGTTCTTTGACATTATACTTAACTGATAAGGTTTTGTGTGAGGTAGCATATGAAACCTCTACATTGGTATTTTTTCTAATTTAGAAAAATTATATATGAAAAGTTTATTTTTAGGTCATACATTTAAAAATAATAAACTTTGTACATTCAAGATGTTCCCTAGAACTTTAATTCAGCCACATTTTTATGAGTTAAATAAAATAATCTTAGATTTTTCCAAAATCAATGTAAATATTGAAGATGATGACCAATCCATCACTATTGGATTATGACTTATTTGCGATGGGCCATTTTTGACGGGATCCCATAAATATATTCATTTGTGATAGGGACTCATTGTAAATTACTTGTAATAGAAAAACACATCAAAAATATCTTTTTATATGATGGTCCATCTTGATTTATTTTTCAATATGGAAACCCCCATAGAAAAAACTTTAATATATATATATATATATATATTTGATGGGAATAGTCTCCCATTGAAAATATTTATTTGCGATGGGACACTAATCCCAACAAAAATAAAATTTAAAATTATTCATGATGAGATTTGTATCCCATATCAAATAACAAAAAAATGCAAAAAATAAAAAAAATAAAAAACAAAAAAACTCACAATAATATCAAAAATAAAAAAACCAAAACCAAAAAAATAATAAAAAAATATAATATATAAAACTGAAAATTTATAAATTAATAATAATGTTTTTTTAAAAAGACTTATTCAAATGTTTATCATAATAAATGTATCTAAAATAAATAAATCATTATGGAGTGGAGGTTCACCTAGAGGAGGTAGTGGAAGAGACTCTATCCCTATACCCCACCAAACACCACAAGTTATCCATCATCTGCCAATATTACTACCCTTTCTCTCAATGCTTATCCTCCTCCTCCTACTACTCATACTATCAATGAAACTCTCCGTGATCTCTATGATGGGTCTCTATAATCTCATATTGATCTTAAAACTTCCCCTCAGACTCTACATCCAATTATGGAGACTCTCCATGAGCTCCCCTCGAGATAGATGAAGAAATCACAATAGTTCCATAATAGCTCTTAAACATAAATTGAGAGTTGATACAAACAACTCAACCTTTCTCAAAGTAATACTAAGTTTCCTACATCCAAGTTACATCGTCAAATACAACTATACTGGTGGACTAACCCTAAGCCTCTTCCTAACTCTCATCATTTTTGTGAGAAGTCACAGTCTCCTATGACTCCATCAAATGCAATTTGAAATTAAAATAGTTAATTTTTTTTAGTTTTCAAACTCAAAAAACATTACTGACCATAATCTCGTATCATTAACCACCATTAATATCTCCAGTGAATGGATATATATACACACTATTGTAAACATGAAACTTTTTAATATTAGGATTCTCAACTACATATATTAAAAATAAAATAAATATGTTAAATTTATAGTTATAGAAATTATTAAATAAAATTACTTACTAGATATCATCAATTATTATTGAATATATGAATACTATCTCTAATGGTGACCACCTGTGACCCCCAGTTCTAGTGACCTAATGATAATATCCTTTGAAACTATCCATATCCCAATATGAGTACAATCCATTCCAAACTTAAGTGGAGTTGAAATCATGATGGTGGTTGTAACATGATTGATAAAAAACCGTAACATCAGTTTTATTAATGGCTCTCTTCCTAAAATTGTTAGAAAATGATGACATCACTGATACTTGCAGACCTCCCATACCTCCCACATAGAGGACCTCATTCTATCATCGATGAGATACCATAAACCCCAAAAATAATTAATAACGACATGTTAAAAATTAAATAAATTTCAAAATAACTATTATATATTTACATACCATTCAATGATCAAACGTTCACTACCAAAAATAAATGGGAATATAATCCCACATCCCCTAAGCCCCATAAAAATAACTCTAGGGAATAGTACTCCCCTATCCTACTAGTATATGTGAAAAACCATGGTAAAATAGAAAAAATATAAAACAATTAGTATATAAATTGATGAATGAAAACTGAATATACCCCCACATGAATAAATCCAAATAAATATGTGGATACCACTTGGGAATATGGTTGGGAATCATCAATCTCACAATACCACAGACCTTTTGAGTCGTTGCACTACCTACAAATAGAGGGTTGGGTTTCATACCATCAGGATTATCACCAGGTAGTATACCCTTTTAAGGCTATGAAATATCTCATTATAAGTCTCACTATACATCTAAAATATGAAAAAATATTGTCAGAAAATAATTGGAGATGAGTGTTATATATTTTTATTTTGACTAAAACCAATATATTATTTTTTTCATTCTTTATCTTCATCCTCATCCTCATATATGATGGTGTTAATATCTTCATCCTCCTTCTTAGTATCATCAATCTCCATTGGATTTTCAACTTCATCATCACTTGTTAATTAAAATTATTTTGTTACATCATCAAAATCATCATCACCATCGACCCGTAACTGTGGGATGTCATCATCGATATTCATTTCACTTTTCTGAAAAGTTATATTTAGAGTTGTCTCTTGAAAAAATATCAATTCCTTGCACTTGAATATAACAACATTCACTTTGCATAATATTATTTTCATAGGATTTCATTTTTACAATGCTCTACCAATCAATTAACACTCTTCAAGAAGCACAATAATTTGAATAATAAATTTAATGTTATTTTTGATCGAATAAATATGGTTCATTTACTATAAGAAAGATTTTTTATTTAATTTCAATGATTCCATGTTGTGTATGTACACAAAATCCTCTATCAGTATTAAGCCAATGACATTTAAACTTCACTACATAATTCTATCTCAGATTACACAATTTAATTATTTCATCAAGCATGAAATAAAAGTCAACTTCACATTCACTGTGATGAGATCCTCTCAATCAAATACTGCTATTAATGGGTTTTTGACTCACCATATGAACATGTATGAAATTGAAATATATTCACCACATATGAAATATAAGATTTAACCATTTTGGATGGTGCGTTACTCAATACACACAATATATTATCAATTTTATTGGCTTGTTGTAATACATAATAAATTGAAAACAAATTCAATATGAAAAATAATAATTTGATTTAATATATTGAACAATAAAAAATTTACTTTGTTATTCATTGAGAATAATAGAAAAAATTATGTTTCCAATATTTTTCAAGGTAAACTGGTATAATTTTATGAAACTATATCATGATACAATCGTCATATAATATATGAATAAAATAATATTAATTTACTTAAAAAAATTAAAAAATATTTGATAGTAGCACTCACTATACAAATCATGTCATTTATTCATAGTTGAGTTAAACATATGTATGAGCCCTGCGATGTTCATCATATGAAAGACATTATTCATGAACTCCACTAATGAAAATTTTAGGATAATTAAAAAATGATAATTGAATGTTCCACGCATCGTCAACATTACCCTCATTACATCCCATTCAGTTATGTTTTAAAGGACATTTAGGATGGAAATAATGGGTGAATATAAATGAAATTTCTTCCTATAAAAATGATTCTGCATTTGAACCTCCAACTGATTCTTTGTAACATACATTTTTCATTAGTTTTTTCATGCATCTATTATATGGGTACATCCATCATAACTATAATAGACCTCCATATTTTTCTTCAAGAAGAAAATGTAATATGAAATGATTAATTGATTCAAAAAAATACAAATACATTTTTAATAATTTATATAAAATTAAAAAAACATATTATTTCACTATATTAAGTGAGTCATAGTCTGTTGTTATTATAAATTTGTCTAAAAATGATATTTCTATTAGCGAATCCCAAATAGAAGAATTCAAAAAAACTCTAAATCCAATCGATAAAAGTATTTCCAATATAACATGACAATCATGAATTTTTAATCTGGTAAGATTACTATTTCTAAAAAATCTATCCAAATTACAAATATAACCATCAGCTAGCCTCAAATATAAAATTCACTGAATATATAATAAAAAGGATTCTTTGGAAAACATATAAACCACTTTTTGATTCATTAACTTCCATGATCTATAATATTCAAAAAAATCATGTTCTAGTCACCTGAAAATTTGGGTAAGATATAATTGTACTTTTCAATTATCTTTGGTCTTAATAGGTGTGTCTAAAACTGTATAAAATATATTATCAAAATAGTTCTTTTCAATAAACATGAAATACTACATGTGGAAGACCAAAAATCAGAACAATATAGAAGATCCCAAAAAATATTTTGTTTAATACAATTGGGTTTTATTGATTTATAGTTTGTCCAAAGGTAATGAGAGGTAATGAAGAGACACTAGATTTTAAATCAATACCTAGGAATATTTTTTTAGTTCCATATATTTTAATTGTACCTTTTCTGAAATTATTTCTATTTCTTTAGGAATGGTTGATCAATAGGAAGAAATATGTGGTGATGGTAAAAAAAATAGTGTCTTCCATTGACAATCATAAACACTTTTCTATCACTCATACAGTACAAAAATGATTTTGGGACATGTGTACTTGAGACAAATAACATTCTATATGCAAGGAATTTACTAATTGTCCATATTAATCCATCTTTCATTAAGAAATTCCATTTTGCAACAACATCATATGTGATGACACCATTACTCAATAATAAATTTAACTCACCAATCAATGGTTTCAAATAAATATCAAAATTATTTTTTGGATGTGCTAGAATTAATAATATTAAAAATATATATGGTTCATTCATCAACATATAATGAGGTATGTTTTACAATGTTATAAAGATTAGAAAAAAAGAATATTGACTACTGTATGAACTAAATGGACATATTCCATCAGTAAAAAGACCAAATCACACGTTATAGGCTTTTAGAAAAAGAAGGATGTACATGGTCTAAAGTTTTCCATGAATCACAATCACAATGATGAATTAATCTTTTATGAGTTGAGATATTTAATTTGTGACATTGAATCAATAAATATGTGTTCCCATACATAAATAAACATTGTAATCTGGGTGTAAGTGGGAAATAATTCAACTCTTTAATAATAACCAATACAGACTTCCCATGTTAAGCCTCTATATTCCTCAATTTTCCACATGTAGGATAAATAAATAATGACTCATTTTCATCATAATATATGATGCAATCATTTGAACATTCATGAGCCTTTTGATAATCAAAACCCAAACTATGATCCAACCTCTTGATCTCATAAAAATTGGCAGGAAACACATTTCCTTAAGTTAATAGTGATTTAACCAAAGATTATATCTGATCAAAATATCTATTTAACATTACATTATCTGATTTAATAGCCATATATTTGTTTTATCCTCTTTAAATTTACTTATCTTGCAACCAGGATATAAGTAATCTTCAATAAACTTCAGTAACCCATAAAATCAAGATGGATCTGACTTAGGAGTTAAATAAATATCAATATGAGTTATTTTTTGTAGAAATGATGAACCAACAATAACATGTACTAATGTTTTAAGCTGTGATGGATCTAGAACCAAATTATTAGTATCATCTCTAAAACTTTTTTCACTTTGTTTATTCTAAAAAACATAAAATTTATGAAATCTAAAATGAAATAGATTACCCCCACATTTTCAAATGTTTCAAATATCTTCAGAAAAAATTTCATACATGGAAACATAATTGTTATTTCTGAAACAAATTCTTATTTAGATGATGAAAATGAAAAAAATATTCAACACCCTCGATATATATAAGAATTATACTATAATAGTTTGGATTCATGTGATGGATTATTCGATTAGAATATTTTAATAAAGACTTATATCTTCTTCTTTATTCCATAATTTTCTAAAAAATAGAAGTTAAAAATATTTGTTATCATTATAATATAAGAACGATACATTCCAAAAATCATTAGAAAATTTAAAAATTCCAAATTACTTGTGAATACTATCAACTCTACCAAATTACCGCTAAAATTTTGTAATTATTAAAATGATCACTAATTTTTCCAAATTATATATATATTTTTCTAAATACCATTAATTATCATTGAGGGAAATATAAGGCCAACTTAGGATCATGAGGGAAGTAGGGAGTGGAAGGGTTAGAGGTGACCCTAGAGAAAGAATTATAGCACCAAAATTATTTCACTCTACCGTCCCCTTTATCTCTTCCACTCCATGATTCCCTCACAGCCATTGGTCGACCTTATATTAATAATTGTGGTTAATTGGGGTATATTTTAAAAAATTATTCTCATTTCTAGTAATTTTTACTAATTATTTCTAATTTATGATATTTTTTTACTAATTATCACTAATTTTTAGAATTTTTTTCTAAAGACTGCTCATTGTCGGTATGTTTTTTTTAAATACCGCTCATTGCCCGTATTTTTTGCAAATTACCACTCAATGTCGTTATTTTTTACTAATAATTATTATTGCTAGTATTTTTTACTAAATGATGCTCATTGCCCAAATTTTTTACTAATTACCTCTCATTTTTGGTATTTGTTACTAATTACCACTCATTATCTGTATTTGTTAACTAATTTTCTCTCAATATTGATGGTTTTTAACAGATACCCCTAATTGTTGTTATTTTTTTACTAAATATCCCTCATTATAGATATTTTATACCAATCACCAGTCATTGAAATATTAGAAAAAATTATTTAATGTGGCCTCAAATTTGAGATGGAGATCAATGAATCACAAGGGTCCCATGAGACTAGAGATAGGAAACTTTGAATGGAGTTTAATTCCAGCAGTACGATTGATAAATATCATGAGTGTAAGAAATTCCAACACCCCACTTGTCAAAAGAGTGGGTACCAAGATACTAGAAATTTCACTAAGGGTATAAAAAATTCTTTATGTGTGGGAAGGTGGGGCACCTGGATTTGGAATTCCAATGGGAGAAACCCACAAATGTGATGAAAGAAAGGGATGTTATAGTAAACTTTCATCTTACTATTCAATATTTCAACTACCATAAAAAAATGTGAATTAATACTGAAAGAAAAGTGTTTTCAATGAAAACCGATGAAAAAACCCTCCCAGGCCTAGATAGAGAAGGAAATATTATGCCATCACAACAACCAAGATGGATCCTAATAATGAAGTGATGACACATGTAACACCCCAAGATTTTAAAAGAGGAAAACCCGGTTCGACAGAGTGTATGAAATGAAATTCCAAGATTAGAGTATAATATAACACCCCAATAATTTAATAAATATTTATTTTTAAATAAATTCAATCTCTTCAATAGCTTTCGATGCATGAAACACCTAGTTTAAACATAATACTTTACTCTATTAAAATGTTATTAATTAAACATGACCATTATAACCTAGTCGTTATGTTGGTGGGTTTGAATAGTAATTAATAAATGATAAAAATTATATATTTTACACATGTATAAAATAAATTCAATGGTAATCTATTTCTTATAAATAAAATTATAATACATCAAAAAATAAGAATTTTTTTTTGGAAAACTATATTTTTTAAAAGAAATTTTATCACACTTTGCAGAAATAATTTAAAATTTATTTTTACCAATTTTACAATTTTTTTAAAAAATGAACTTAATTTTTTATATTTATTTTTTAAAATTATTTTTGGGTGAATATTTTGGATTTTTCTGAAAATATAATTTTTTGATGAATAATGAAAAATACTGATTTTTATTGAAAAATTCCTTTTTGTTTAAATTATTTATAAAGTTAAATTATCTTTTAAATTGGTTTTAAATTAAAATTCATTCAATTATATTAAATTTTAACTAATTTTGATCATTTGAACCAATTTAATATGAAATTTTGATATTAAAACATTCTATACTTATGAAAATTTTCTCTTTAGAAAACTACCATTTCATAACATCTGTAGTTTAATTTTCAATTGAATTCTTCCACTTATGTTAATTTAATCTATAAAAATGGATTACATATTTTTAATCAGAATAATTTATATTATATAATAAGTTCACATTAGTTTTTTGACCATAATTAATAGTAAAAATAGTAAAAATGAATTACCATAGTTAAGGTAAAAATGGGTTTATCGGGGGGGGGGGGGGGGGGTTAAACTATAAAGATATGATTTAAAAATGCCCTAAAAATTGTCCAAAACACAAAAAGGATTTACGTATAACAACCCAAATATCTTCCTTAATTCCCTAAACACATACTAGATGGCTTAATTTTACTATGAATCCATCTTAAAAAGGATTTACGTATAAACCTAAAGTGGATCTTTGAAGAAGTGGAAAAATTCATAAATGTATTTATTTGTTTTATTTATTCTTACACATCATTAAAACCTTATTAAAATATGTTAAAATAATAAAAAATTATCTCCTGTATATTTTTATTTTTTATTTTAACTTCATAACCCATATCCCTCTCCACTTCCATCAAATGTGAAACTAAACCGTCAATCCTGTGTATGAAGGACAACCGCCTAGCGAACCGATGCAATTCGTTTTCCATCACCACCTTTTAAGGTTCGATGTAAATATTGATTTAATATAATAATATTATATTTATAAAATTTTACAATTATTTAATTATGATATCAAATAAAACTTCTCACTTTCCATTTTGTGTGGGATATGACAGCATCTCTCCTGTGTACGGCGTACTACCGCCATTGGAAGCGAAATGATTCGTTTTTCTATTATGTTTTACATGAAATGTCTTATGGTTAATGTTAATATATATATATATATATTTGATATTTATAATATAAAAATAATTCTATAAATATAATATCACATCTCACTTCATACCTTCCAATCCTTTGGAAAAAATAACATCGCTTATGCATATGTGTGGGCTACCTCCTCCATGTAGTGATACCGAATTTCATTCATTTTATTTTTAAATGGATGGTAATAATGATGTATTATATTAATATAAATTATATATATAACATAATAATTATTCTTTAAATGTTAATTAATATTTATTTTTCTTTTTTCTATCCGTCAAGAAAAATGGAAACAACGTTCATGCATACATACGACGTACCATCTTCATAAATGGTGTAATACACTTTATATCTATAAAATTAATAGATTACTGTAAATAAATATATATATAGAATATATATAATATTTATATCATGGTTAAAATGATTTATATGATCTAATCTTGATAAAATTAAAATGTACATCATTACCTGACTAAAATATACACGAAAAATGAGCAATTATCACCTGAAACAGTGATTTTAACAATGTCTTGTTAATAAATAGGTGATAAATGACTATAAGTAAATAATATATGGAATGATATATATGATTATGGTTTTATAATATATGTTTAATAAAAATATATTTATTAATTATGAGGTTCATACACATACAAAGGAAGTCGAACAATTGGTAAGGGTTTCTTGTCTCACTTTTACTTCCGTGAGACATACACCATATTCACCACATATTCATTTGACTGGTGTATATAATACCCCTTTGATATGTTATATCATGAATATATTTACATTAATTGCATTTAAAGTCATATTTTATGATTATTTTTTTAATGGGGCTTACGATTCAAAGTAACTGATGTTTTAAGGGTTTATTTTACAATCTCATCATTATTTGGGATTATTTTTCTTTACGTCTCCCTCAAGGGAATTATTTTATATTTTTATTTTAAAATCAATAACTTTTATCATATTATGGTTATTCATGAACTTTTTCAGGTAATAGTACCATTTTATACTCATTGGTACTTAAAATGACTGCGAAAATATTTTTAAGAAAACCCATCTTTATTTCTCTCTTCAGTTGAAAATCATTTTTCATCCAAATATATATTTTCTTAAAATGTTTTTATCCTTTTAAAAATGCTTTATTCAATAATGTTTTACCCATTTTGACTTTTTATAATTTTTTTGAACGTAATTTTCATGTCATTTTCAAAACAAGTCCTGTTTGGATTTTACCGAAAATGTTGAAGGAATCTTTGTTTTAATGTGTATGAAATGAAGGGTAATTTACACCTTCATGGAAACTCAAAATTTTAATATAATTTTTAAATTTTTAAAATTTTATTTTCAAATAAATTATTTTCATAATATTTTGTGAACTTTTTGTTTTAAAAATATTTTCAATGTGAAAAGGATATTTTCCTTAAAAATGTTTTCAATGAAATTTTTATTTCACTTTTATTCATCAAAGATATAAACCCTTTATTGTAATTATTATACACTTGGTATATGTTGTATTGATGTCAAATTTATTATTTATTTAAAATGTTTATGTTCTATTTGACTAAGGATTTACAATTTTATTACCATTCTCCATATTACTCTTAATGGTTTATGATAATGTTTATTCAACTCATGTAAGCATTAACATTTTTTATATTAGTTCTTCAATATGAATATTTATATTGATTATGTTTTACATATTTCATATGAGGAATGAATTATATTTAGTATGTGATGATTCGGGAATAATTATAGATATCCCCTCAGTGCATCAACAGGTCTCATGTGAAAAATCATTTGGCCAAATTAGATGAGTTTTTACACACATATTTATACAATCTTGTGAATGGTATTGATAGTTTTAGATCTCCAAAATTATAAATTTACTCATTATGAGATCATTTATTTTCAAATGATTATTATATTTGTTATAATATATATAGATAAGGTTCAATATTATGTTATTTTTATGGATTTAATTGATCATCATTTATTTTTTTCAATATCATTATGATTTTATTGATTAAATTTCACATGTTTCAATTATTTAACATTCCATATTAATCATGAATATTTATTCATGATATATTATTCTATACTCATATCCTTAATGAGCATGTTATATCACTCATTTATTATGTTTTATTTTCCCTAGGATACTAGGAAGTGTTTTTTAATGATGTATAGGGATACATAATGAGGAATAATGGAATTCTCAAAGAAAACACTTTTTTTAATTCATATTTTAAAATGTTTGTGAAATTGAAGTATGTATCTAGTTTACCAAGATTAATAACTATTCTATCCTTTAGTATGTGATTCCTTATATCTATGTCTAATGTAATAAAGCGGACACCAGCTCTGGGTTACTGTAATCAGAGTTTTTACAGTTGGTATTAAAGATATTTAGTAGAATCCTTGGGAACTAGATTTTGGAAAACACTGATTAGACAAAATAACCCTATTATAGAAATTGAGGATATATATAAAAGAATAATTTTTTATTAATATATATATTACGTAGTTTTACTAGAAATACAACCATGCATGGATTATACAAGTGGATGTAGTTCTGAAAATGATATATTTATGCATAATCACTCCGCAAAAGGTGTTTCAGGCTTGACTCGTGCATTACCATGTACATGAAAACATGACTTACTATGAACCTAACATGACATTCCTGAGGGATATTACTAGGATAATTCAATTTTTTTACAAACCATTATAAAGTATTTGAAAATATTTTTATGATTTGGAATCACTCCCAAAGAAACCATTTTTATGATTATGAGATTAACCGTGCATAATTTTTTCAATTGATGTTGTGTATTTCACTATTATTGGAATTATACATTATGTTTCATAATTTTATTTAATAATTTAGTGTATTCAATTAATTATAAATGTATCTAATTGAAGGAATGAGAACCATATTGATACACATACCCCATAGAGTGATTTCCCTCCAAGAAAAAATAACGAAGTTGGAGCTATAGTTGGAATTGAAGAAATTATAACTATATTAGGGAAGTTGAACCAGGTTTTGAGTAATAACACTTTATGTATGGATAATTTTTTTAATACACCATGTGGTGTAATAATTTTCGACCACTGTATGCATTAACAACCACCATCACTCAATAATACTATAAATAAGTTTTTAGTTAAGGCATAGACAAGATCATCAGATAAGATATTTCTCCATTTGGGAAGTAATGAATGAGATAATGTTTTTATAGATGTTTATTTTCTCCCAAGATATGTAGATCAATGGTGAATGTTGATTCAAAACACTAAGTATGAATAAGAACTTCAAAACATGGAATGTAATGACATTAAGTTATACTTCTCAATAAATTAATTTCCTATTGATAAAAAAGCGGATATGGAAAGATAATTCACAATTCTAATACAAAAGGAAGATGAAAAATGTTTCAAAGTATGAATACAAATTTACATGGTTAACAAGGAATGTTTCAGACTATGTATGTAATCTAAAGAGTTTTTTTACTGTTTAATTGATGGGTTAAAGTCAATCCTTCAAAGGGAATTATTTTCACAAACATTCCCATAATATAAGGACATAGTATCATGTGCTATCAAGATATAGAAATAATAATCCAAGAATTATGGATTAGATGTAAATAAATAGAAGTAGAGAATGGTAGTGAAAAATATGGATAAATTAAAGAAGGGAAAGAAGGATTTTCCCACATGTGATAATTGTGGACAGAAAAACACTGTTACATTCTTGAAGGGAATGAAATTTTTTTATGAGTGTAGAGGGAAATTACACCATGATCATAATTTCAAGGGAAATAAAGAAGTTTCCAATTTTCAATGATTTAACAAGATGGGGCACTATATAAATGAATGTCCCAAGCATTAAGGAAATATACCCCAGAAAAAGCTAAGGAATCATGGCAATTATATGTTATTGATAGAAGAGAAGAAGAATGATTGAAGTGATTACATATGGATTCTGTAAATTTGTTGTTGTAGTATTTTATCAACCACATTCTTATTATAATAATCATAAAATTTATAAGGATTATACTATATTACTATTTCTTAAAGGAATTAATATCATATGTTGAATGGTATTAATCCCCAAGAAAAGCGATTGAGTGAATATTTTAACCTATTATAAAACACATGATTAATGGGGGATAAATATTAATATTTTATCAATTTTTATATAATAATGATATGTTTATGGGATGGTTGTAGGGACCATGAAAATGTTTAGAGTTTTTACTATAGCATCCCGCCATTTTATAACATAACCATTCATTACATTACACAAAACTGAGGATCGTTAAGGTTTAGTGTCTTGGAAACAAGGATCATAAAACATAAAAAAAACATAAAAACATTCTTCTTAAACACTTGAAAGGCTTCTCCTTTAGTTCATCCTATGTTCATTATGCATCTCATAACCTGGGGACATACATCAAAAGAAAGGGTGAGCAGAAGGCCCAGTAAGGGAAATAAGAGGAACATTTTACATGTGAACTTGAGATACTTCAATAAGGACATGAAAAGTACTTTAAGGCATAAGAAAGAAATCATGAGGCATTTCATAATAAAAATAACATTTTTCATAACTTGAAGATGTGGCTACATCATTTAACATAGACAATCATGAACATATCACCAAGGTCCATCCCCAAGGTGTCATCTGAAAATTACCAAGGTTATTCACCGAGGTATCGTGAAAATTGTAATCTCTAGTGGTTACATCATTACCCAATGCATTGGAGCGCTATCAGGGCGCACCCTTAAATTTGCCTTTATTATCATGTGAGCCACTTATATCATCATCAAACATTTCATAAATAACCCATATAGCATAAAGGAAATGGGTTTCATTTCATAATCATAACGTTTTAAAAACTTCTTTAAAGACATGATCTTTACGTCACTTTAAACCCACAGAAAGGGAAAGAGGGTTTCATGTATGTAATTCCCAGAATTTAAAATAGAACATTTTGATATATATGTGAATACCTTTGTAGAAATAAGAGATTTGAGTATTCACTTTATAACATAAAATAATTTTTGAGAAAAGAGAGAGAGGCATTTTGAGGGGAAAATTCTGCAGCATAACGGCTAAGTTTCGGGGTTTTATAAAACGTTGAAATGAGAGGGGACATGGGTCACCCACTCATAAATGATCCATAAAACAGTAGGGTGAAAGAATAAGAAGGACATATGGACATGGTAACGAAATTTTAGGGACATACCATTTGAAATGAAAAACATGGAAGGAAAAAGATTAGATTTCTCTTATGAAAATTCGGCAGCCTTACGACGTCACTTAACTTCAAAAGAAAATGATTTGACAAGATCAAAAAGGGTCCCTCATCATATGATCATAAGAGATCAGTATGATTGATATAGAGATCATACCCCAACATAATAAAAAGGAACTTGAAAGACTTGACATGAAAATTGAACTTGAAAAATGAGAAGGGTGAAAGAATCCCTTAAAAATTTGGCAGCCTAACGGCGTCACTTAAACTTTCATAAAACGAAATGATGAGAGTAAGAGGGGATCTCTCATCATATAAACATGAAAGGGCAGTAAGAGGAATATAAAAGAACATCCTCTCACATAAAAACATGGAGCATAATAGGAATGACATAAAAGTGATTTCATGAAAATAAAGAGAGGGGTCGGATCCCTTACCTTAAAATGTGACTCTTGAAACTCAAAGGATTGGACCTTGAGGGCTTGGGGAACCTTGGGAGGACTCTTTGGAAGGTAAGAAGACCAGAACTTCGTTGGGGGAGAGTTGGGAGTGAAAAATAAGGGAGGAAAGGGTGGGTATTTATAGGGAAAGTGAGGGGACAAAGCATTAATGGCCAAGGGACACCTCACATTTGCTTTTCTCAAACCCATGTGCTCTCCCTTGGCACTTATCATGGAGTTAGGCCACATGGGGCCCCCAAAACAATAATTCATCACCCTTGGCCGGCCAACCCTTGAAAAAACTCATGACATCATCATGACACAGTTATGATGTCATTAAACATACCGAAACCCTAAAACTGTATTTTTACTATTCACTAAAAATTCAACTTTCTCAGAATAATCCCAAAATTTTACCTTAATCAAATATCAATGCTCTGATTTCATAAATGAAATCCATTTTATAAAAATAATTTTCTAAATATTTTTAATTTAATTTTTAAATAAAAACACTATTCATCGAAAATTCATTTTTTTCAGAAAAAACCCCAAAAATTACCATAACATAATATCGATGCTCTGAGTTCAAAAATGAAGTCATTTTTATAAAAATAATTTTCTAATTATTTTTAATTAAATTTTTAATTAAAAAACACTATTCATCCGAAAAAACTAATACTTGAATAATAATTTATGAAACCGTTATTTACCCATTTTATTGAATCACATTACTTAATCTAGGTGTCTAAATTATATTAAAACTTTCTTTAAGTGAAAATTACTAATCCATTTGGTCACATTACTAATCCTAAGCGTAAAATCACTATTCATAATTTACTATTCATCAAAAATTAAGTTGATCTTATTAGACTCCAAATTCCTTAATGAACACTTTTGTAGAAGACCATTTTTTGAAAATCATTACACATCATTAGTTATTTAGGGTTTACATAAATATTTTAAAATATCCTTTTTTCGAAATTCATCAATAAAATACCTTCTAAAATTATCTAGGCATTTGAAATTTCACAAACATCACTAAAGGAAGAAATCTCAATTTATTCACCCGAGAGGATTACACAAGGAAACTAGGGTCTCATCACATAGCCCCTTATAACACTGGCATAAGACCTAAGTGTAAGGTGTGCTATGGTGAGAGAATCTGAGGGAGTCTCAGATAACATTGCCCTAGTAGCAATCTCCACTAACTTGAACTTCTCCTGCAAGCGTTTTCGTTCAAGCTTGACACGCTGGAGCTCGGATTGGGCTTGGTCCAAAGCGAAGCCCACAGATGCTACCTCCTTCCCAAGCTCTGATAAGTGGGCTTCGTAAGGGTTGAGTCTACTGGATGAAGCCATCGACTCCTCTTTCTGCATTAACCATTAACATCTTATTAAATAAATAAGAGTAAGTTAATATACTACTCAAAAAGATTGGGTCGTTACATTCTTCCCCCCTTAAGAAATTTCGTCCCCGAAATTTATACTTGAGGCCTAGTTGAAAAGGTGAGGGTACTTTTGCTTCATCGTTTCCTCAGGCTCCCAAGTCGCTTCTTCATATTTATGATTCCTCCACAACACTTTCACAAGGTGGGTAGTCTTGTTTCGTAGGACCTTGTCTCTACGGTCCAAGATCTCCACTGGCTGCTCCTCATAATAGAGGTCATGTTCAAGTTGTACCACCTCTGGGTTCAGTACATGCGAAGGGTCGGGTATGTACTTCCTCAAGAGAGATACATGGAAGACATCATGAACTTGAGCTAGGTTCGGTGGAAGTGCTAGACGATAGGCCACTGCTCCTATGAGATCAAGGATTTCATAGGGGCCAATGTACCTAGGGCTGAGCTTCCCTTTCTTCCCAAACCGCATGACTCTCTTCCATGGAGAAATTCGAAGGAAGACTTTGTCACCAACACCAAACTCCAAGTCCCTTCGACGATTGTCAGCATAGCTCTTCTGCCGACTCTGAGCAGCCTTTATGTGTTGTTGGATGGCATGAACCTGTTCTGTCATCTCTTGCACGAGATCGGGCCCAAGAAGCTTCCTCTCACCAGTTTCATCCCAACAAGTAGGAGTTCTACACCGCTTTCCATATAGAGCTTCATAGGGTTCCATCTGAATACTCGCATGGAAGCTGTTGTTATAAGAGAACTCCACTAATGGGAGGTGTTGATCCCATCCACCTTTAAATTCCATTGAGCATAATCTCAACATGTCTTCGAGTGTCTGAATAGTCCTTTCAGATTGGCCATCAGTTTGAGGATGATAGGCCGTACTAAAATTCAATTCAGTATTCAGAGCATGCTGAAGACTTCTCCAGAATTTTGATGTGAATCTTGGGTCACGATCAGATACGATGGATAGTGGTACCCCATGCAGCCTTACCACTTCCTTCACGTATATCTTGGCAAGCTGATCTAGAGAGAAATCTTCCCGAATAGAGATAAAATGGGCTGTCTTGGTGAGACGGTCCACAATAACCCATATCGCATTGTTTCCTTTGGATGTTTTTGGGAGACCAGTTACAAAGTCCATGGTGATATTATCCCACTTCCATACTGGTATGGGTAGCGGTTGTAATACCCCCTTAGGAAGTTGTCTTTCTGCCTTTACTTGCTGACACACCAGGCACCTTGTAGTGTAATCGGCAATCTCCCTCTTCATGTTATCCCACCAATAATGATCACGAAGGTCTCTATACATCTTAGTGCTTCCCGGATGTATAGAGAAAGTAGAGCTATGAGCTTCATCCATCAGTTCTTTCTTTATCTCCGGAATGGATGGAACACATAGTCTGGTACGAAATTTCAATACACCTTCTTGATCAATATTGAAATCAGGGAACTTCCCATCCTTTACAGCCTCGAACTTCTCCTGCAGCAAAGGATCTTCTTTTTGAGCCTTCTTGATCTTCTCTAGTAATGAAGGTTGAGAAATCATTTGGGATAGGGTTGATGATGTCCCTTTCCTTATAATTCCCATGTCCAGTTTTACTAGATCTTTAATCAAGGGATCTCCCAGGATCCTCATTGTTGCCAGAACAACAGGATCTTTCCTGCTTAACGCATCCGCGACTTTGTTTGCTCTTCCAGGGTGATAATGAATTGAACAATCATAGTCTTTAATAAGCTCCAACCATCTCCTTTGTCTCATGTTCAATTCTTTCTGAGTGAAAATATACTTTAGACTTTGGTGGTCAGTGTATATATCACATTTCTCCCCATAAAGATAGTGCCTCCATATCTTTAGAGCAAAAACAACTGCCGCCAGCTCTAGATCATGCGTAGGATAATTCTGCTCATGAATCTTCAACTGTCGAGATGCATAAGCAATTACTTTGTCATTTTGCATGAGGACGCACCCAAGCCCTTTTAGAGATGCATCGCTAAAAATAACGAATCCTTCTCCGATAGAGGGTAGTGTTAACACAGGTGCAGTAACCAATCTCTTCTTCAGCTCTTGGAAACTTTCCTCGCATTCCTTTGTCCAGATGAACTTAACCCCTTTTCGAGTCAACTTGGTTAGTGGATTAGAAAGCCGTGAAAAGTTTTTCACAAACCTCCTATAATATCCCGCTAAACCAAGGAAACTACGAATCTCAGTTATTGTTGTGGGTTGAGGCCACTCCTCCACAACCATTGTCTTTGCAGGGTCAACCGAGATTCCTTCATTGGTTACGATGTTCCCCAAGAAAGCCACTTGTTGTAACCAAAACTCACACTTGCTGAACTTCCCAAAGAGCCTCTCCTTCCGTAGAGTTTTCAAAATAACCCTCAGATGATCTTCATGCTCCTCACGACTTTTTGAATATATCAAAATATCATCAATAAAAACTACCACAAAGTTATCAAGGTAGTCCTTAAAGACTCTATTCATCAAATCCATGAAAATAGCAGGAGCATTAGTCAAGCCGAAGGGCATAACAGTAAACTCATAATGCCCATATCTTGATCGGAAGGCAGTCTTTGGAATATCTTCCTTCTTCACCCTCAGTTGATGATAACCAGATCGAAGGTCAATCTTAGAGAAGAATTGAGCCCCACGAAGTTGGTCAAATAAATCATCAATTCTTGGTAGAGGGTATCTGTTCTTCACTGTGATCCCGTTCAGTTCTCTATAATCAATGCATAGCCGCATTGATCCATCCTTCTTCTTCACAAAGAGAACTGGTGCTCCCCAAGGAGACACACTCGGTCGGATAAACCCCTTTTCCAACAAGTCCTGGAGTTGTTTCTTTAACTCTTCTAGCTCCACATTTGCCATTCTATACGGAGTCTTTGATATCGGTTGAGACCCAGGTACGAGTTCAATGGGGAACTCTACCTCTCTTTCTGGGGGAGGTCCAGGTAACTCCTCAGGAAATACATCCATGTATTCCTGAACAATCGGAACATCTTCAATTTGTATGCTCCCTTTCCCTTCTTCCTCATCACCGATTAACTCCATAAAGAAAGCTATAGGAGGTGCTTCTAGATAGGGATCAGTTCGGGATATCTCTCCTCGGAAGATAACTGTAGGTCGTTCATTCAAGACTACTGAGATTTCCTTACTTCTGCATTTGATCTTAGCGTTATACTTTGAGAGCCAGTCCATCCCTAGTATAACGTCGAATTCCATCATGGGAATGACTACTAGATTTGCGATAAGATTGTGCTCACCAAAGTAAACACTAGAGTCTCTAAACACTGTTGATGCATGGATAATCCCACTTGGAGTCTTGACTGACAACTCTACCTCAAGCAATTCGGGGATTGATTCTATATTCTTTGCAAACTTGGAAGAAATAAAGGAATGCGTAGAACCAGAATCAAATAAAGCACTTGCTAGTTTTGAGAGGACAACAAGAGTACCTGCTACCACATCGTTCGGAACTTCAACTTCAGTTGTTGTGATAGCGAAAGCACGACCTTGCTCCCTTGTCCTCTGCTGAGGTTGATGGTGATTCCCCTCCACCGCCCTCGGATTTGGACATTGATTAGCAAAGTGCCCAAGCTGTCCACACTTGAAGCATGTGACTTCGGGTAGGGCCAGAACCATCTTTCCTCTGTCGTTAGTGTTGGGAAGTTGAGGCTTCACATCACCACGACAATTCCGAGAAATATGGCCTTCTTTTCCACACCTATAGCACTTGCCACTTCCGATCAAGCAGTTCCCCGGATGCTTCTTCCCACATTTATTGCATGTGGCATGTTGCATATGCTTTCCACCTCTTTCCTGATCAAAGCTTCTTCCCAGGCTCGGTTCTAGAGTTCTCTTCTTCTCATTAGATTTGTGAGACCACTGTGTCTCTCCAAACTCTAGTTCAACTTTCATAGCACTTCGAACTATTTCTTCATAGCTATCGTAGTCCCTGTTGGCTAGATTCTTCCGCAGATGTGGTCGTAGTCCACCAAAGAATCTATCAACCTTCCCATTAGGGTCCATGACAAAGCTTGAGGTATAACGGGAAAGCCTTGTGAAGTTCATCTCATAGCTTCCGACAGATTCGTTCTCCTTCTGCTTCAGCTCGAGAAACTCTTTCTCCATTTTCGTTCTCATGGAACGAGGGAAATACTTGTTAAAGAAAATTCCCCGGAATTCTTCCCACTCCATAGCTTCCATCTCTCCTCGTGGCTTCGTGTTTTTGATCAGTGACCACCACTGATCAGCTTCTCCCTCTAGGCGGTAAACAACAAGGGTGACTTTTTCTTGTTCCAAACAATGAAGTACAGAAAAGATCTTTTCAATGGAGCTTATCCATTGTTCCGCAACCAATGGGTCAGTAGATCCACTGAATGTTGGCGGTCGTTGACGCATGAAGGACTCAACAGAAAGTTGTTCCCTTCGTGGTGAGGTCGGCCTCTCAGCTTGATTCAAGTTATTACTCATAACTTGAGTCAGTTGGTTCATCATCCGCATGAATGTTTCCATTCCGGCTTCCATCGGAGGGCCGTCAGCACATGGTGCATTGCGGTCACCATCGGCACGGTTTCTCCTATTGCCCGCCATTTTCTAAAAGAATAAAACCTTAGTGAGAAACTTATTTCATTTATGAATCTTTTAACTAAGACTTCGTGCTTAGACAATTATAGTTCTCTATAATTCCTTCATAATGATTCATAAAAAGCATGTGATTAACCAAACATATCCCCCGGGAGTGTCGTAACCAAGAGTGCAGCAAGGCCCGTTATCGTGCACCAGTTCCCGTTCGAGTCTAGCTCAAAGCGGTGTTTTCGGGTTTTACCCATATGTACATCTGTGCCAGAGCCGCCTCTACCTGCTCGTATCCAGATAGGGATGTATTTGTTTGATAGACCACTTACTTAATACTTACCAAAATACCAGGAAGTTTTCCTATATTTAAACTTTTCTATAGGGTTCTTCCTAAAGTTTTTATATCCTAATTTCCACAAATAACTAAACCATCCTTTGATACCAACTATAGCATCCCGCCATTTTATAACATAAACATTCATTACATTACACAAAACTGAGGATCGTTAAGGTTTAGTGTCTTGGAAACAAGGATCATAAAACATAAAAAAAAACATAAAAACATTCTTCTTAAACACTTGAAAGGCTTCTCCTTTAGTTCATCCTATGTTCATTATGCATCTCATAACCTGGGGACATACATCAAAAGAAAGGGTGAGCAGAAGGCCCAGTAAGGGAAATAAGAGGAACATTTTACATGTGAACTTGAGATACTTCAATAAGGACATGAAAAGTACTTTAAGGCATAAGAAAGAAATCATGAGGCATTTCATAATAAAAATAACATTTTTCATAACTTGAAGATGTGGCTACATCATTTAACATAGACAATCATGAACATATCACCAAGGTCCATCCCCAAGGTGTCATCTGAAAATTACCAAGGTTATTCACCGAGGTATCGTGAAAATTGTAATCTCTAGTGGTTACATCATTACCCAATGCATTGGAGCGCTATCAGGGCGCACCCTTAAATTTGCCTTTATTATCATGTGAGCCACTTATATCATCATCAAACATTTCATAAATAACCCATATAGCATAAAGGAAATGGGTTTCATTTCATAATCATAACGTTTTAAAAACTGCTTTAAAGACATGATCTTTACGTCACTTTAAACCCACAGAAAGGGAAAGAGGGTTTCATGTATGTAATTCCCAGAATTTAAAATAGAACATTTTGATATATATGTGAATACCTTTGTAGAAATAAGAGATTTGAGTATTCACTTTATAACATAAAATAATTTTTGAGAAAAGAGAGAGAGGCATTTTGAGGGGAAAATTCTGCAGCATAACGGCTAAGTTTCGGGGTTTTAGAAAACGTTGAAATGAGAGGGGACATGGGTCACCCACTCATAAATGATCCATAAAACAGTAGGGTGAAAGAATAAGAAGGACATATGGACATGGTAACGAAATTTTAGGGACATACCATTTGAAATGAAAAACATGGAAGGAAAAAGATTAGATTTCTCTTATGAAAATTCGGCAGCCTTACGGCGTCACTTAACTTCAAAAGAAAATGATTTGACAAGATCAAAAAGGGTCCCTCATCATATGATCATAAGAGATCAGTATGATTGATATAGAGATCATACCCCAACATAATAAAAAGGAACTTGAAAGACTTGACATGAAAATTGAACTTGAAAAATGAGAAGGGTGAAAGAATCCCTTAAAAATTTGGCAGCCTAACGGCGTCACTTAAACTTTCATAAAACGAAATGATGAGAGTAAGAGGGGATCTCTCATCATATAAACATGAAAGGGCAGTAAGAGGAATATAAAATAACATCCTCTCACATAAAAACATGGAGCATAATAGGAATGACATAAAAGTGATTTCATGAAAAGAAAGAGAGGGGTCGGATCCCTTACCTTAAAATGTGACTCTTGAAACTCAAAGGATTGGACCTTGAGGGCTTGGGGCACCTTGGGAGGACTCTTTGGAAGGTAAGAAGACCATAACTTCGTTGGGGGAGAGTTGGGAGTGAAAACTAAGGGAGGAAAGGGTGGGTATTTATAGGGAAAGTGAGGGGACAAAGCATTAATGGCCAAGGGACACCTCACATTTGCTTTTCTCAAACCCATGTGCTCTCCCTTGGCACTTATCATGGAGTTAGGCCACATGGGGCCCCCAAAACAATAATTCATCACCCTTGGCCGGCCAACCCTTGAAAAAACTCATGACATCATCATGACACAGTTATGATGTCATTAAACATACCGAAACCCTAAAACTGTATTTTTACTATTCACTAAAAATTCAACTTTCTCAGAATAATCCCAAAATTTCACCTTAATCAAATATCAATGCTCTGATTTCATAAATGAAATCCATTTTATAAAAATAATTTTC
The DNA here is from genome assembly GCA_963277665.1 of Viscum album. Classification (NCBI taxonomy): domain Eukaryota; kingdom Viridiplantae; phylum Streptophyta; class Magnoliopsida; order Santalales; family Viscaceae; genus Viscum; species Viscum album. Next base: position 1,024,220,575 of record OY728157.1, read on the forward strand.
TAAATATTTTTAATTTAATTTTTAAATAAAAACACTATTCATCGAAAATTCATTTTTTTCAGAAAAAACCCCAAAAATTACCATAACATAATATCGATGCTCTGAGTTCAAAAATGAAGTCATTTTTATAAAAATAATTTTCTAATTATTTTTAATTAAATTTTTAATTAAAAAACACTATTCATCCGAAAAAACTAATACTTGAATAATAATTTATGAAACCGTTATTTACCCATTTTATTGAATCACATTACTTAATCTAGGTGTCTAAATTATATTAAAACTTTCTTTAAGTGAAAATTACTAATCCATTTGGTCACATTACTAATCCTAAGCGTAAAATCACTATTCATAATTTACTATTCATCAAAAATTAAGTTGATCTTATTAGACTCCAAATTCCTTAATGAACACTTTTGTAGAAGACCATTTTTTGAAAATCATTACACATCATTAGTTATTTAGGGTTTACATAAATATTTTAAAATATCCTTTTTTCAAAATTCATCAATAAAATACCTTCTAAAATTATCTAGGCATTTGAAATTTCACAAACATCACTAAAGGAAGAAATCTCAATTTATTCACCCGAGAGGATTACACAAGGAAACTAGGGTCTCATCACATAGCCCCTTATAACACTGGCATAAGACCTAAGTGTAAGGTGTGCTATGGTGAGAGAATCTGAGGGAGTCTCAGATAACATTGCCCTAGTAGCAATCTCCACTAACTTGAACTTCTCTTGCAAGCGTTTTCGTTCATGCTTGACACGCTGGAGCTCGGATTGGGCTTGGTCCAAAGCGAAGCCCACAGATGCTACCTCCTTCCCAAGCTCTGATAAGTGGGCTTCGTAAGGGTTGAGTCTACTGGATGAAGCCATCGACTCCTCTTTCTGCATTAACCATTAACATCTTATTAAATAAATAAGAGTAAGTTAATATACTACTCAAAAAGATTGGGTCGTTACATTTACGGTGTATGTCTTCTTTAATGTAGTTTACTACAAGTACTGATTTATGTAATATATTCGACAACCTGAAATTTTATTTTTGGAATCATACATGTTTTCAATAATTTTTTATAGTGATAAAGGTAATTAATTTTTTTTAATATGATATTAATATTCACTTTATATTTTCTAGGGAATATAATGCTGATTTAATGACTTTCCTTCTAAAATTTTGAACTTTGATTTTGGTCAGACATAGTTATCCCATGTATTAATGTTAACCAATTATGAAATAGATTAAGTTGAATTTTTGGAGTCACTATTATGGTATTATAGATTAATGTATTATATTTGATAACTTTTTATAACCATTTTGGTTTTAGTAAAGAAAATAGTAATATATTATTATCCTTTTTTGAATTTTTGTTATGTTAAAAGTTAATTTTAGTTCTTCCAGTATAAAAAAATAATCTTGGATATAAATTTATTGGAGTAAGAAATTATGTGAAACCAAAGTATTAAATTATTCTTAAAAGTATATTAATTATGTATATTTTCTGGTATTATCTATCATGATAGTAAAATAATTCCTCAAATTTAATAAAAGGATCTTGAAACAAAAATGTTGTCCATTTTAATTCATATCCTATGAATCAAATAACGTTTTAAATCATCATAGATTTATGGTTTTTTGGTTATTTTCTTTACCTTTATCACCTTATTTCTTGTGATCAATAATTTATATCACTCTCTATAATTATTTATATTTTTATTCAGTGCCCATATCTTTACTTCCCACTAACGTTATCTTACGTGGAAACCTAGAAATGAGTTATTCTAGATATATTTTTTTACTTGACTTTATCTCTTATCAAGAGAATGATTTATGGACCCTTTTTATGATTTGGGTTTCCGAAAAAGTTATTTTCAAATTTTAAACCCTTAATTTCTAAGACCAATATTAAATTCAAAGTATATAATTTATTTACAGGGGGTAGAATTTAACACTATGTGATTTTAAAAGAGTAACATCAATTTTGATAGAATGTATAACATAGAACAAAAATATTAAAAGTGAATATAACACCCCAATACGACAAGATATATTTATTTTTAAATAAATAAAATTTCTTTTATAGTTTGAGATGCACGTAACATCGGGTTTAAATGAAACATAATACTCTATTAATATATTATTATTTAAACATGGCCATAACAACCTAATGATTCAGTTAGAAGGTATGAATAATAATAAATAAATTATGAAAATTATATAGATTATAAATGTATAAAATAAATTCAATGGTTATTTATTAATTATAAATATAATAAAAATCATTTGAAATAGAAATAACTGTTTTATGAAAAACACTATTTTTCTAAAAGTTTGTTTATTCGTGATTGGTGTACAGAATTTAAGAAAAATGATTAATAATTTTATAAAAGTATTTTGGAAAAATAATATTCATTTTTTAAATCCAAATTTCAAAATTATATTTGGGTTATTTTTTTGGTTTTTTTATAAAAATATAATTGTTTGATGAAAAGATAAAAAATAAGGTTTTTTATTGAATAACGATTTCTAAGTTAAATTGTTTACAAAGTTAAATTATATTTTAAATTGGTTTGAAAGAAAAATTAGTAAAATTATATTAAATTTTCTGTAATTTTGGTTATTTAAATCAATTTCATATTTAATTTTGATATTTAAAAATTCTATACTTATGAGAATTTTGTCTTTGTAAAACACCTCTTTTGTCACATCTATGGTTTAATTTTAAATTGAATACTTATACATATGTGAATTGAATTTGTTAAAAAGGATTAAATATTTTGAATAATAGAAATTTATATTCTCTAATAAATTCAACTTACTTTTTTACCATAATGAATAGTGAAAATAGTAAAAATTAATTATAATGGTTAAGGTAAAATGGGTAAAATGGGGGGGGGGAGATTAAACTAAGAAAATAAGGGTTAAAAATGGTAAAACAATTGTCCCAACCCCATTTTATTTCCATATATAAACCCCATAATATATAAGGTTTTATAATTGACTATTTTGGGGCTTTCTCATGAGAAAACATGGGAGTCACTTTAACTTTTCAGAAATTTCTTGTGTGTCCTCCTCCCGAGTTATAAAAGGATACCCACTCTCCTCCCCTATTCAAACTTCCAAAACCATTTATTTTAGAAATAACCTAAAAAAATAACTTACTTAATTCCATACCCACATACTATAAGCCTTATTTTTATTATGAATCCATTCTATGACGTCTTTAGGTATAAACCTAAGGATCTCTGAAGATGAAGTAAAATTATTAAATATATGTATTTTTTTTATTTCTTCTTACACATCCTTAAAACATATTTCAACTATTGTAATATAATAAAACCAAAATATACTATATAATGAACCATTATTATGTTAATTTCATAACCCAGATTCAACTCTACTTCCTTTAAACGAGAAACAAAATCATAGATCGTGTGTATGACAGACTACCGTCTCGCGAAGCGATGTGATTTTTTTTTTCTATTATTATTTACATGAAAGGTAGTATGGATAAATTTAATGAATATATTATATATTTATGGTCTAAAAATAATGTTTAAATATAATATCACACATAAATTCGTAAATTCCAATCAATCTAAAAATAATAACATTGCTTATGTGTACATGTGAACTACCGCCTCTACATAACGATGAGAAATTTTTTTCTTTTTATTTTTATGTGGATGTAATTAATTATATATTTTATTAATATAAAATATATAAATAAAATTATTATTTTTGTTTAAAATTTAATTAATATATATTTTCTATTCGTTACATTTGTTAAAAAAATGGAAAGAGCATTCATGCGTACTTACAACATACCATCTTTATGAATAGTGTAATCTATTTTCTATCTCTAACATTTATAGATTAATATAAATACATGTATAATTATTATATATGATATTTATAACATTGTTAAAATTATGGATATTATGTAACCATGATTAAACTAAAATGACCAAAATCACTAAACTAAAACATACATGAAAAACAAAGCAATTATCACACGAAACAATGACTTTAACAAAGAGTTGTTAATAAATATGAAATAAAATACTATAAGTAAATAATATATGGAATGATATATATGAGTATGGTTCTTTAATAAATGTATAATATTCCTATATTTGTTTATAGGAGTTTTGGACACATACGAAAGAAGTTTAACTTGAGGTATGGGTTTCTCATCTCAGTTTTACTTCCATGAGACATACACCATATTCACCACTTATACCTTTAAAAGATGTATATAATAATCCATTTATATGTTATATAATTAATCTATTCATATTAATGGTATTTAAATTTAAATTTTTAAACTATTTATTTTATGTTTATTATGATTCAGAAGTTACCAAATTGGTAATAGTTTATTTCACAACGTCATCATTATTCAGGAATGTTTTTGTTTATGTATAATTTGGGGGAGTTATTTGATATTTTTATCATGAAATCAATCTATTTTATTATCATTTTTTTATTCATAAACATTTTCATGTAATAGTACAATTGTTTTCCACTCTTTGGTCTATAAAATGATTGAGAAAATGTTTTTAAGAAAATCCAACTTTATTTCTCTCTTCGATCAAAATTCTATTTTAATAAAAAGACATGTTTTTAAAAAATGTTTTCAAATTTATATTACCCTCTTAAAAACGTTTTATTAAATAAAATTTTACACGTTTTTAATTTTTAAAAAATATTTTGAATTGAATCTTCATGTAATTTTTAAAATAGGGTCTTTTTGGATTTTAAAGAAAATGTGAAAAGAATTTTTGATTTAATGTGTACGTAATGAATAGATTTTTTTGACGTCATGGGAAATTAATGTTTTAAATATAATTTAAATGTTTCTCAAGGGGTTTTTTCAAATATTTTTTTTAAATATTTTGTGATTTTCTTAAAAAAATATTTTCATAGTGAAAAATTTATTTTCCTCAAAAATGTTTTTAATGAAATTTATATGGTACATATATTTATAAATTTCATAAGACCTGTATTATACTTATAACCCACTGGGGATATGTTTTTTTTGATTTCATACTTATTATTTATCTTGATGGTTTATGATCAGTTAGATAGACAATGCACCATTTTATTACCATTCAACATATAACTCAAGATGGTTTATGATTATTTTTATTAGATTGGGTTAAGTATTATCATTTCTTTTGTTATTTTTTCAAAATGAATGTTTATTTTGATTATGTTTCATACATTTAATATGATTAATTCATTGTGATTCAAAATTAATAGGTGGGGCTTTGTTATAAATGACCCCTCGATGCATTAATATGTTTCATGAGACAAATCAGTTGACCAAATTAGATGAGTTTCCACCCCAAAATTTAAACTAATTTATAAAAGGTATTGAAATTTTTTGATGTCTAACATTATTACTTCTCTCATTATGAGATCAGTTATTTCCATGTGATTATTTTATTAGTTAGGTTATCCATGGATATGTTTCAAGATTATGTGATTATTTATATGAATGGTTTGATCATCATTTATTTCAACCGTATTATGTTAAATTTATTGATTAAATGGAATGTGTTTTAGTTATTTACCGTAGCATATTAATTATTATTATTTATTCATTATGGATCCATTATACACATACCCTTATTGAGCATCTAATCTTACTCATATAGTATGTTTAACTTTTCCCAGGATACTAAGAAGTGTTTTTTGAATAATATGCATGGATACACTAGGATGAATAATGGCATTATCAAAGAAAACACTTTGTGTATTTCATGTTTTCAAATGTATGTAAAATTAATGTATGTATCTAGTTTTCCTAGACTACCAAACTATTCAGTCCTTCAGAATGAAATAACTTAAATCTAGTGTCAATGTAATAAATATATACCGACTTTAGGTTACTATTGTCATGGTCATAAAAATAGTTTTTCAAGTTATTTATTTAAGGATAGTGAACATAATATTTGATTCTGTTTATACACATTATTTCATCATCAATGCTTTATTTTTTTATTATATAAGAAACCCTACCATCACATGGTTAGAACATACAAGATTAGTGTGGCCTAAAATAATGCAATCCAAGCTGGCCCCCCTTAATCAAATTCACTAATTTTGGACTCATTTGAACAGAACTAGAAAAAAAATATTTTTACCTTTATCAGCTACTGCCATAGACTCCATGTATGCCAAGTAATCAGCTACTTTATTACTTTCTGACCATGTATGAATAAACAGAATGTTGTTGCTGCCAAGAATTTTTCTGCACTTCCATATAATATAAGCAATCGACCGTGTAGGCTAAATCCTACCGTTCATTGAGTCCTAGATGATTTTGGATTTAGCATCAATTTTACTAAGAGCTAGCTTCCACTGAGTACACAACAAGATGTCAGTATACATGGCATCAGCCGCAGCCTGGACAGAATTTTCCCTCCCACACAACGCGGTAAATGCAAGAAGAATGCTTTCACTACTATCCTGAACAACACCACCACCTCTAATGCTTCCCCCAATGAAAGATCCATCAAAATTCAGTTTTATGCCCATATTAGGAGGTGACTAGAGAACCCAATTCCCCCTTGTCACCTGCTCTGAAGGATATATAACATGAATATAAAATTGAATATACCTCAAAGAAGAGGTTTCACTCAAAATGTTTGAGCACCTAACCAGATCAATTAGAAGAAATCTTGTCCTCAAGATAATAGACCTAGCTGTAGAATGAATATCCTCAAAAGAAGACTTATTTCTTTCCTGCCAAATACACCAACACCTTGGACTAGGAATCAATGCTCTAGCTGTCATTTATGGACCTTCATTATTCAAACCATGAAACCATTTATCCAGAAAATAAGTTTCAGAAAAAAAAGAGCCTAAGAAACTCGTGAAAACACCAAAACACCTCCATACAGCCATGTCCCATTCACTCTCAAAAAATAAATGGTTAGATCTCTCCTCTTATTTTACATCACAAAAATGGAATTTGGAAACTAGATTAATGCCCCTTCATTTCACATTTTCATCCACAGAAATCACTTGGTTTCTAATTCTCTATACAAGAAAATGAAACATCAAGGGATTGCTGCTACAAAATACCATATTATTCCAGATATCATGTTGCCCTTGTGAAATATAAAATTTTCTAAACTCTTTAGTAGAAAAAATTATAGAATTAGAAGCAGTAAACACACATTTTTTAGGGTCTAGATTTAAAATAATACATTCAAAAGTCTTCCTATTATATTTATCAAGAAAAATGCTGATAAAATCCCGAAAATCTACCGGCCTCCTTGAAAGAAATCAAGGGAGTTGGACATCCTGGAAAACTAACCACCAAACCTGCCCAATTATGATTATAGAAAGAAATATCACCCCTACCAATAATCCAATGTGAATGCTGACAAATGAAAGGGATAATACGTCAGATTAAATACCTAAAAGGTAAAAAATTCTTACAGTCTTCCATAGAATCTTCACCTTGTTAGGATATATTTTACCCCTAAGAGTGAGAACCTCCACAACCTCCCACACAAGTTTAGCCTTCATACAATGCATTGTATCCCCTTGACTCCTAACATTAATACCACCCTCATAAACCAACATTGACAACCTATTCCATGAAGACCAATGGCATTTCCCCTCAAGATGATCATCCCAAATAAAATCATCCAAGATTTTATCAATAGCAGCAAAAACCCCCTGAAGCACAATGGTTGCTGATAGCACTTGAATTGGAATAGCAAAAAATACACTATTGATTAAAGTAATCCCACCACCAAAGGATAGAAAATTATTTTTCCAGTCCAAAATAGGTCTTGTAATTCTACTAACAATTCCATAATAAATATATGATACGAATATAACCAGGATATATAAGAGAACCAAGATATTCCAAGGGAGAAGTACCTTTTTGAATGTTCAACAATCTAGAGATAGATAGGACTTGACTGCCACCATATTTGTTAGAAATATACAAACTACTCTTTTCCCTATTTATAACTTGGCTACTCTAGAAACTGTATTCATCCAGAACATTAACAAGACCACTAATCGATCTAACACTAGCATTGAAAAAAATCAAAGTATCATCCGAAAACATCAAGTGTGAAATATAAGGAAGCTTCATTCTTCTTAGATAAGGTAGAATATCACCCAGGGATATATTTTTATTAATAAGATGACTCAGAACATCTTGCATGAGAATAAAGAGGTTCGGAGATAAAGGATCCCCTTGTTTTAAACCATGAGTTGCCTTGAAAAAACCATTAATTTTACCCATATAAGAAACCGTCATCGAGGAAGAGATAAAACATCTAAAATGGATATCAATAGGTCAAGAAGAAGGGCCCATTTTTTTAACACCCAGATGATGAAACCCCATTCCATTCTATTATAATCTTTGTTCATATCAAGCTTCAAATCCATATTTGATCCATGACATTTGAATTTGATATCACAAAAAATCTCATTAGCTAAGGCAAACACTCCCTAAATAGAACAACCTTTAACAAAACTATGTTGTTCTAAGGAAATTCATTGAGAAACAAAAATTGACAGCCATGAGTTGATGATATTTGATAAAAATTTATAGGGAAAACTGCACATACTCACTGGCCTATAGTCACGAATTGATGAATAATTTTTAAATTTGGGAATCATAACTATATTAGTGGCACCAGACACCATTGGAATAAAACCACCTCGAAAGAAGTCCTGAATGGCTAGAATAATTTCATTTTTAACCACTTCCCAGGACCCCTTATAAAATGATCCTAGAAAACCATCAGGTCCCGAGGCAGTTTTCATATTAATATTCATCATATCATCATAAATTTCCTTCTCCTCAGGAATAGCTTCCATCATATAATTATCTATATTAGACATCTTATTCAGAATCTCCTCAAATAAATCTGCATCCCTACTAGGATAGCTATTCACCAAATTCATATTAGAATCAACACGAATATTTTTGAAAAAGAAAAAAGCTAAAGACCCGACCACATCCCTATCTCTTTAGAACGAACCGTTATCCATAAGAATATTCAGCTTACCGATCTTTCTCCTATATTTTATGCATACATGGAAATATGCTGAATTTTTATCTCCTTACCTCAACCATTTTACTCTTGAATTTTCTCTATAAATACACTCCAGTTTCAAAATGAGTTCTTCCATAACTTATTTCTTACTCCTAAGGTCTTCATATATCCCATCATCCAACTTGACTTCCAGCATTCTTTCCATACTTTCATCCTCCTGTTTCATGTTCTCCCGATCTTGATCAATATGAGGAAGCTTTATTGACCAATCATGTAACATGCACTTTAGAATTCTCAACTTACTATGAATAGATACCAAGGAAAAACCTTGAATTTTTCCCCCCAAAAACCTTGGACATCCTGGTGATAATCAGAAATATCATTCCAATGCAGACAGAACTGAAAATTGTCTCTACCAATCTACCTGGAAGATAATGAAATAAGAAGAAGGGAGTGATATGAAATTCCACATACGAGATGATCCACTTTTTCATTAGAGAATCGAGAAAGAGAATGAACATTTAGAAGACACCAATCCAGACGACTCCAACATTGATTATTCCCCTTCTGATTATTACACCATGTGAAAAAATCACCAAAATAATCCATATCAGTAAGACCCTTTCCTGCCATGAACTGAACAAAACTCCTGGTAGCTCCTTGAGGAAATGAACCCCTCCCTTTCTTCTCACCTGGCTCATCAATAACATTAATGACTCTATCAAAATTACATGGAAAACCTTTCGAGTCAAAACAATTTAAGTTCTGCCATAAAAATTCCCTCCTTTGAGCCTCAAAACTACCATAAACAAAGGATACAAAAAATAAATATATACCTGTGTTGATTTTAACTGTAATATATTGATCAACATCTTTAACCAACTCCATTGAGACATATTTATTCTAGAAAACCAATATATGATGATTATCAGGATATGCATGCAACCCTGCCTGAATTTCCAGATTACGGGCAAAGTCATTAATCCTACTTGGATTCTTCTTGGGCTCTAGAATAGCAAGAACACATAGTTTACTCTTCTTTATTTTCGTGACTAAGAAACCAGTCTCCAATCATTCCCCAATTCCACGAGCATTCCATATGATAATTGGAATCATTAAAACAATCTTTGCCTGGCTTTGGACCTAGGCATCTTGGTTAGACTAGAATGGGATTCAAGATACTCCTTAATATACCGAAGTTTCACCCTAGTACATACTCCAGTATCAGCGGTCAGAATAGACTTGACAGGAGAATCAAAAAAAGAAAAACCTCTACCAGAAACCTTTTCCACTTTGTTCAAGGGTATATCAATTTCCTTATTTAGCACAACAACTTCCTTGAAGACTCCCGAGCTATCTTGATAAGAAGAGATAGATCGATAAGAAGACCCATACCCTCTCTTTTTAACTTTAGACGAATGTTCTCTGTGCATACCTATGAAAAAACATAGATATTGACCATCCTTACCCATATCAACTAGATATGGTTCTAATAATTCTGAAACCAGACAATAACAATTTAGAGGACCAGCTAAGGAAAAACACTTTTTGACTAAACCCTCCCAAGACGTTATGAAGACACAAGAAAACATAGAACTATCATTGGTAAACAATGAGATATAGAAATAAGTAACTTCTTTATTAGATAAAAGGGTAATATTAAACATAGAAAGAATCTCAAATTTCCCAGAATACTTGTTAGAAGAAGAAATTGATAGCAGATTACTAGCAGATAAACCATCATCAAACTGATTTACCTAATTATCAAAAACACTGCCAGAAATAATAACCTTGCTAACCAGTTCAACATCCAGGTACTCATCCCATTTAGAAGCATTATGAAAATGTATCCCATCATGTTTAGTTGATAAAACAATATCATACAAGTTTACCAGATCATCAATATCACTATCAGGGGTTACATCCTTGCTAACCATTTCATCAACCAAAGACTTCCCCCTTCTAGAATCATTATGTACACGTAACCCACAACGATTATATTTCCTACAAATCTGCACAGAATTACCTTAGAGACAACAATGAGATTAGTACTTGGGAAAAACTAGATAAACAATTTCTTGATTCCAGGAAAGGAACCCCGTAACATTCAGACTAACCCTTTCCAGAATCAGTAAAGACAAATCATGTTTAACATAGATCCTCACATTTTATATATCCACATGATCTCTGATATTACTATCCAAACATAGAAATCCCCTGATAGAATCTCCAATAGATTTATGTAAAGAAAAGTTATGCGGGGGTAATGGAAAACCTGGATGTGATATCCACATCGCCGCATGAGGACTTTCCTTCCCCTTATGGACATCAATAGACCAACACGATAGATTGAACCTCTTCTGAACCATGTTTCTAGAATAATTAAACCAAGCATTTAATAAATCATTTTTAGAAGAAAAGGACATGAAAAAAGAAGATCTATGTAACGGTGAAATCTGTACTAGATCAGAAAGACCCCAAGATTTGAAAAACTTATTGAAGATTGAAATTGATCTCTTTACTGTTCCAAAATGAGCAACAAGAATCCATTTCATACTTCCAACCACCTATCCATAAGCCCCTAATGGAAATTCCACTAACAAACCAGATGCATCTTGACATATTGTTGGATAAAATGGTTGAATCTCCGTAAATCCAGAAAAACCTGCACCCTGAGACGACCCACGAAGAACATCTTTAAATGATTTAAAATATGATAAATCCAAAACCCTATGCGAGTAAACATTCTCATGAGAACCACCTTCAAAACCTCCCTCAAAATATAGAACAAGCCGAAAGTTTCCCGAATCAGAAGATGAAGGCACATAAACCCTATCTGAAATCTAATCTTCCACCTCATAGAGTGCTTTTCCTTTAGATATTCTCTCTCTTATGTCTAGGTTCCACAATGGTCACTCCATCGTAGTACTCTAAACACATTATTTAATATCACACAAGTTTAGTAGAACAATTCAAACATTACCTAAAACATTTAAGTAAATTCATCAATGAAGATAAAAAATGGTTCAATTATTACATCCCAAGCATATAACTCATCTCTAATAAAAAATTAATGGGATTGAATTAGATTTTCTCATACATAGCCAATATAAATTTCTAATAGAAGGAAATCACCATTCATATCATAATTCACCCACTAATTTTATTAAAGTTCAAGTAGGAGGATTAATTTCATTTGGTATCAACATATTAATTATTGAAATTATTTAATGCTGAGGAAGCTTATCTAGATCAAATTATTGAGACTAAGGAAAATATCATCCTTGAGGACATTCACTGTAAGGGCCTGAATCCATGTAGTAAGACTCTTCACATGTACCTAAAGAACATGGTGCTTAGTGGAGGCTTGGAGTGAGTCTAGAAGGGTTCAGATTCAAAAAGATGAAAGTTGGGAGAATACATGATGTGTAATGGGTTTTCATGTAATGTATGTGCAGTTCAAAGCTTATGAAGGGCCAATTTATAGGGTGCTACATGATGTTTATTTATTTAGGGTTAAAAGGTTTATGGTTACATGTTTTTAAATGATATCTAAAACCTATCATTTACATAATGTTATCTGGTTACACATTGTGTAAATCCAATGCGTAGTGTGTCTACAAAGGGTGCGGCAGATCAGGAGTTCTCAAACCCTAATCCCCTTTTCCCAATTCTAGGTGATTAAATGGTACCCTCTTCTAGATATTGGGACTATTTCTATGGGTATTTATTCCTAGCCTTCCATATTCGATCCATGGTGATCCAATGTTTGTTTGTTCTTTATTTTCTAGAAATTCCAACCAGACCAGTCTCATTTCCTCCCGTTTCTTCTCGCCATGCTATGATACTTGATCTTCATTGTTCTAATGAGATTTATTTTTTATCTTCTGTGTGTTTTAGGTACCAAAAATTTAGAATTTTACAGTTTTTTGTGGGAGAGGTGATCAGGATTCAAAACTTTAGTTTGTTCTTGTACAAAGAACACCGATGCCTCTGACACAAGGGCTTCATAGATTCTCAATTTATTTATTTTCAATCATTAATTTATCATGGTTTGGACATTTTTATAGAAATGTAATTAACCAAATAATTCTTGAAAAAAACTAATAAGTAATTGGTAAGAGATCACATGTTGATGTGATTTATACCATGATAGAAATTTTCCTCTTTATTTTATGGATATCATGATATCTATGCTATGATTTTTTATCATGTTCCTATACTTTGATTAGCATGTTGATGTTGATAAAGAATTTAAATCTGGAATTAAATAATTAATTGTATTGATAATTAATGAAGGGGAATGTTTGAATATAGTGTTTTTTATAATTTGATAATGATCAAATATATGCAATATGCATGTGAAATTAAATGTTCTTCCATAAGATTAATGAAATTGTTAAGGAATTTTAGGTATGATAATGTTTTTTTTGAGAATTTTGATAATAAATAAAAGGAATATTAAATGAGAATGATACTTCTCATAGTTTGATGAATCTGGTTTAATGCTAGAGAGAATATTTTATATTTTGATGTCTTGTTATAGTTTGATGCCTTAGTTTTCCCATATTTGGACCCTATAATTAATGAATCTGTTAATTCAAGATTGAATAAAAACCATTTTTTTTGATAAAGATGATTTCTAGGGCCGGAGTTATTTGTCTTCTTGAGAAGGCCAGGTGCCTTGATTTTGGAGTCATGAGAGCTCATTTTTATGTGGAGTATGAATGTATTTTATAGATCCTATATTTCCCCATTAGAAATGCTTGTTTGTTTCATGATTCTTCTTATAATATCAGCCAGAGATAGATGGGCCTAGGATGGATGATGTGATATAATTCTGGGATATATGAGCATGTGAAGAGTATTGAAATGGGGGTGGGGAGGACCAAATGTTGTGTAATTGGTTGATACTTGTGATGGAGAGATGCATTAGGATATGAATTTGGGTTCCAATGATGTTATTAGAGTTGATGTAATGGGATGACGTTAGTATTACCCTTTGATGTGATATTGAGATCTAGAATTCTCACTTTTGAATCTATTTAATGGCTGAGGATCGTGTTTCCTGTTTTATCTGAAATCCTTTCCCACTACTAGAAGTAGTTGAGTGTTATTGGGTGCATGTTTCCCTTGGTGTTAGCTAAGGATGGTTAACCCATAGTACCTAGATATGTAATGATGATAATAATGAATAAATAATTGATAACTCATGGGGTTGGTTTTGATGGAATGTAGATGCTAAAATATGTTAATATTGATAAATTGTGAACTCAATTTGGATTATTCATAGAGGCCATTTAATTTAATATAATAATTAATGAAATATAATGTGGAATAATGTTAATGGTTAATTAATATCTAATTAATTAATTAATTGATGAAAATGATAAAATTTAAATAATTAATTAATGTAGCTCTTTAAAATGCATGTGTGCTTATAGGATATCTGGTCATAGAAGTGGAATCCGGAAGTCAAGGTGATGTTAGATACAGTTGATTATAAGACTAGGTTATTCCCATAGTGTGGTTATGATATATTTTATACCTTTTATATTTTTTGATTTCAAACACTTCCCTAGCCATGTTAGTTACGACAACTAAAACCTAGTGGAATCTGGGAGGGTGCTTTCCCCAATATCCCTATGGGAGGATAGATGGCTGAATACCCCTATAAATACACTCTCTTCTCTTGGTAGTTAATTATATTGATATTCATGGAGATTAGTTTTCCCATATATGTGTGTAGAGTAATGTGAAGTATTTTGGTAATTTCCGGACATGTATTACTAGATATAGTATCCAGAGGATTATTATAGTTATGATGTGTATGGGTTGTGGTGGATTGAGGTATTTACATAGTGTATGGGATATAATAGATTGAGGCATAACACTTGATGTATGTAACATTTCATACGGTCTATGGTGGATCCAAGAAACTACTTGGTTTCTGTATATGTACATGTGGATAATATGAAGTGATAATATGATGCATGAGGTGTATGTTGCAGTGCCTTACCCAGGTGTCTATAGGAAGACCTAGTTTGGAGAGAGATGGACTAGTATGGGTGAAATTAGGGAAGAGTTGAAAAATAGTTGGGAATAGGGAGTGGTATACCCTTAATTTTTCATTATTATATTATATTCTCTCTTTTATGTGTTACATGGTGAAAGCTAGACATGGGGTGGCTGGGAACTTAGTATAGATGTATAGGTGACAAGTTAGTTTCATTATTGTTCACTGTGATTTATCATGATTTCGTCATCGTTTTCATGAGAGGATCAAGGGTGGATCCCACCGAGTATACTATTATGCTCGTCCTATGTATATAAAACCTATTTTTCTGATCACCCAAAGAAGGTTGGAGATCGGGCTGGATATTACTAGCTTTTGGTTTTTCAGGTGCTGTTTGGGCTTCGTGGTCACTTTCGTCATTACCTTTATGGTATAGTTTTCCTTTTAGTTGTTTAGTAATGTATGATATTGATTTTTTTACTTAGGATCCCTTTATATATATATATATATATCTGTGAATGTTTTGTTTTTGTGTATCATTCTTATCCATTTCATCCACATGTTCTCTTATAGGGTAATGCCTCATATATTCATGTTTTATTATTCCCTTGGTGCTAGTCAACAACCAATACAATAAAACTAGGTTTATACAGTGCTAGGGATTTAATAGTGCTTGCTAAAAATGCTGTGAAAGAACCCATTTTTTGTGCTAAAAAAGTGTTATTAAAGGGTGTCTATAACAATTCCTTTTTAGGGATATTAAAGGGGGTCTTTAATAGCGCTAAAAAAATATTGTTAAATGGGGACCTTTATCGTCACTTTTTTATAAGCAGAGATAAAGGTTCAACCTTTATTATATATTTTAAAAATTAACTTATAAATGGTGTTTTTTAATAGTGCTTCTAAAAATTTGTTGTTAAGGGTGGGTCTTTATAAATGCTTTTTTAGAATTGCTGATAAAGACTCCCTTTATCAGCTCTTTTTTAGTAGCTCTAATAAAGGTATAACTAAAAAAATTATATTTCATTAATAATAATATAATAATATATATATATTTTTATATTAATATAAATATAATATATATTTTAAAATATGTTTTAGATCAGGTAAATAGGAATTTAGACTTAATATATAAGATATTTGAGAGAAAATGAATTATAGAATAATTTAAGAAATACTTTTAATTAATAATTTTCTTATTATAACCATGTAATAGTAATTTAATATCAATTTGGAGATTAAAAAATTCAAAACTAAATAAAGTATCTAAAAGAAGTTGAAAAATGTAACTCAAACTTCAAACAACGATAACGTTTTATCCAAGTGTTTGTTTAAGCTCTAACACCAATCAAATCGATGCTTGAGACAAGATCTATGCCATTAAAGACCTAGATAAACTTATTTCTCTTTTCTCAGGGCTATAAAATGACCATAACTTCTCCAAAATAGAGTTTTTAGTTAGGGTACCATGATTTTTCTACATTTGAGGGATTTTCAACCTCGTTTAAAGGGGTATTATTGATTTTTTTGGTGGTGACTGAATTTATTCATAGGTATTACATTAATATTGATATTATGGTTTTGAAATTTTATCAATTATCACAATTTAATTTTATTTATAATTAAATATATGCATGTTTTTAGAAATTTACTTATAATAAATAATTCATATTTGTACACATATCAACATATTTTTGTAAAAATGAATATTATAAAATATGTAAATACACACATATTATCAATATTTATTTTAAACAATATCCACCAATTTTTTACATTATATATACATATACACATGTTTTTATTAATAAAGTGATATATATTAATATTATATTGTAGTATATTTAAATAAATAAAATATATCATATATTTAAATAAATATAAGTATATATATATATAAAACGCACCAAAATATATTTTATATATGTATTTTAAAATAATTATATAAATATATGTATATATATAAACAAAAATATCATTAAACAGACAACAAAACAACATGGTGTACTGGTTAAGGCGTTCCATATTTGAAGAAGAGGGGTAGGGTTTGAATCCCCGTAGGCGCGCATAAGGCTGAAAATATGCAAAGCAATTATAAAAGGTGTTGGGGTGAATAGAACCGATTAGGAGTGTAACACTATTAAATGGGTCATGGGAGCACTGAAAAGGGGGTCAGGATCATAGGTGTCAGAAAAAAATATAATTTTACCCCCTTTAATAGTGTATCCTTTATTGGTGCTAAGAAAGAACTATTAAAGGCCCACTTTAACAGTGCTAAAAAAAGTGTTGTTAAAGGACCCATTTAATAGTAATTTTTTAGTTCTTTTAAAGGGGGCCTTTAATTGTGATTTTTAGCACTGTTAAAGCCCTATTCTAGCATTGTTAAAGGCCTATTTTGTAGTGGTGACTCTATTTCCTATAAGAGTCAGGACTCAAGTAGCCACCATCTCACTTCTCTCATTTTTATCATAGGAGGGACAATCTATGTGAGGAAGAGAGTCATGGAATAGTGGTATTAAAGGTCCAGATTTGAGGGATAAGATGTAGTTGGGAGTTAGGAACAAGTAATATTGCTTGGGTTGGTAGGGTGATAGTGACACCTAAGTTTGGCGTGAAATATAAATATGGGATACCAGATATGAAACTGGTATTTACTCACCCCTATAATTTATCTAATGAACCTTTATGTTTATTAAGACTACTAAATGAAGTGATGTTGGTTTCAGGGTATGTGACTCATAAATAATCATGTATTATTCTTCCTTGAGCCTGTGTTTGAAATACATAGACCATAAGCTAGGTTAAAACCCTAAAAATATAATAAAATAAATAAATAATTAATGTTAAATATTTTATAATTTAGATTATGAGTTTTAACAGTTTTTTCTTTTCAAATGCATAGCTCTAGGTCGATTTCCTCATCACGTTATCACTAAAGATGTTCAAATGGACGTGATATAAGATCACTATAGAGTGGAGGTCGATGGAGAAGATACTTAGAGGAGGATACTCTGAGAGATTTAATGCCAAAGTCTTCATAAGTATATGAGATCCATTTCATATTCATTCATGGAATATTGGTTGGAGTAGGTTGTGATAGCTTTCTATTAGATCTGTGCTTAGAAGGAGCATTGGGTTTCTTTAGCTGTGATGATACTTCATGGATAAATGAAATAATGGTGGTTCTTGTTCCTGAAGGATCACAAGGAGTCAAAATTCTTATGGGAGAACTTCTAAAATTAGTTCCAAGAAGAGTTCCTTTCTTTGATCATGGATATGACCAGTCTCCAGGAGATACTTACTCTTATATAAGGGAGTTACAACATGTGTGAGTTTGGGATCCATTTTAGGACTCATCTTTGATTTTCTTTAGACCTGTTGCTAGGTGAGGAGGCTAGGGAGAATCATTTGGAGGAGTCTTTTCATCTAGAGATCTAGTTCTAAGTCACCCCATATATACTAAAGATGTATCTTGATGTACTGAAGAGAATATATGTTATTGATATGATGTTGTAAAGAATCGTATTTTTATTATAGGGGACTTTTCATGGTTCCTAAAAAAGAAGAGTTGTTGTCAAGGATTCCTATTTGTCAAGGCAAAAGAGTTTTTGATCATTCGGGGATAGGTACAAACCCTCATCATCTCATTTCACTGGGGTATAAAATTCTCATTGTTATTTTAATAGATTAGATGAATTTTTTTATTGTATAGGATAAGGTTATTATCAGAAAGAGTGCATAAAATTTATGAGAAGTTATCATGTTCTAGGTGTTCCACTTCTTGTTTTTACATTAAGGTAGTTTTAGCTAAGGCAACAATTCTAGGGTTTCCTAGTCTGGGATCAGAAAAGTAGATATGGGGTAGGTATGTACAACCTTGATATTCTCCTTATACACAGAGAGAAGAAAATGATTATATGGGTGGCCTTGAATTGGAAGAAAGTGGCTTCAGAGTAGGATGTGTCCAGCTTCATGCTTTACCATTTCTAGTGACATGAGATCTAGACATTGTTTGAAGTACCATTTTCATGTTTTCTATATCAGTGCATGATTTTTTTGATTCAAGAGTGATGGAAAAATTTAAATCACCAACCCTCATCCATGATTTCGTACTTGAGGTAGAGAGGCTTCTAGTTCCCTTGGAATAAACTATGCTAGTTGAAGGTTGAGCTGACTTGTATGATGTATGTAGTGACTATGAGCTGGTGCTGGGGAAACACCACTCTTGGAGACATTTCCCATGTTTACAAATAAAATTATATGATATCAACCTCTTCATGGATTGATAGTACTTGGTGTAGGATATCATGGATTTATTTAGAAGGTTGGTTGTGTTCTGTGATGATGATGGAGAGGAAGTGATGTTAGTTTGGAAACAAGACCCTCAAAAGGTTTAGAGGTGTAAGAGTCCAAATTTTCTATGAGGGAATTTTTATTTATATTTTTAATGTTTTCTTTATATTTATCCTAATAGGAGTTCCTAGTGGGGTAATGGAGGAAATAGGGGTTTTGGGGTTGTACAGAGCCCAGAAACTGTGTTTTTGTAAAAGACAGATGGACCACACTGTTAGTAGAAACCATACCTCCCAGGCCATACTGTTTGGATTAGCCATGTGGGGTAGTCCAGTCCACTACCTAGGGCTTCACAGTTTGAGGAAACAGTGAAACCCAAGATACACACCCATGCATGTGTTATGGATTTTGTGATAGAGAGAAAATGGGAAGTTGGTGCATGGTTTATCTAACCATGCACCATGACTGTGTGAGGGGATAATAAGGTAGATAAGGGTACACAGTTGGTGCATAGTTGGGCTAACCCTGCATCCAAATAGTGTGACCCAGTTTTTAAAGGGTAAATGACCATTTTACCTTAACTATTTTAAATATTAAACATTTTTATCTTTTTTTATTTCTATAGAAGTAGATAGTACATTATCTCATTAGATCTTTACCATGGAATCCTAGGCTTGGATTTTCCACATATCTCTAATCCGAACTCTGAATACTCCACTTTCAATCTCTTTGAGTGCACATCATTTAGTTATTTATTACTCTTGGGCCTTTATTATTTTTTCTACATCTCAGAAGAGTTATTTTGGTGTGATATCGTATTCCCTATTTTTAGGGAGTTTATCTATTTTATTTACTTCTTCTATCATAGCTTGGATTAAAGGCCAACAAAAAATGAGGAGTAGACTACCAAGATGAGTTGGGCAATCTCATTCGTTACCCTCAATGTCATAGTGTTATATATAGTTTGTTGTACAATTCACCATATGTTTCTAATAATATCTTAATTAAATGAATTAATTATTGAATTAAAACACATAATCTTGAGTTATATGACCTACAAGACCTGTTGATAAATCATTAAGGGTTATAGACCTAGAATTTGAACCACCCATTGTGTGTGTTATCAAATTTGACCAAAACACCATGGATGGCCTACGAAATAGTTCCACATTTGTGGTGTTCTATTTAACCCTTGTCATTGGATGCTAAATGAATTATAAAATTGTAAATTTAATTGAATGAGAGAGGGAATATAATACCATGTACCTATGCCTTTGACTACTATTCTTTATTTCCTAACCTTGAGACAACTTTCATAATTGAAAAGACCAATGAAAATGAATATAAGGATTCATGTGATGCTAGGACTTCTAATACTATGATTTTATTTAAAAAACATTTCAAGGAGAGATAATGAATTATAATGTTAATGACTAATTGGATTAAAATGTGTTCTTATGTGTCATGGTTTGACCATAGGCCCATAACCATTATTATTGGTATTCCAAGATTGATAGGAGGGTTCCATATTAGGATTTTCATAAATGTAATCTTCTAGATTTAATAATTATGTGATTATAATGATGGATTATTATGAGCATTGGCTGATATATGGGTTCTTTTGAAAATTCAATGGATGGACTCATTTGGAAGCTAGATCTTATATTTCTAAGTGATACATGGAATCCTTCATAGACTACTACATAGAGAATCATAGGGTAGATTATTTATATTCCATGAGTGATAATTATATTTTTTTATGTTATAAGAAGGTCAGCCTCAGAGGTAATCTTATTATGTATTCCATGGGTGACACTTGGGCTCCCTTTGTGTACTGCTAAGGATGAAATTGGTGAGTGTGGACTTTATACCACACATAGAGTGATACTAGGGTACCTATGAGGAATACCTAGGATGGTTATATAAGGGGTTTGGTTTATAATATACCAGGTGAGAATCTTGGGTTACAAATTAGGAACACTAAGGATGGGATTAGGTCACCTTTGAAATATTTTAATGAAATGATGTCATATTATGTGTCTACCAAGACAAATCACAATCTTGGATTTGTTCAGAGACTTACACTTTATTTATGGACTTATCATGCCTAACCTACTTAGATATGGTTTATAGGGTATTATTGGGGTATGATTTAGGTCCTAAAACATTATTGTGTTTGATAACTGATTGACTGTTCATTAAAAGACATTCCAACTAATGCCGAATAAGGAGAAGAGGATGGGTGTTCCATGGGAATCCTAAATAATATGGGTTATTTATTTATGACACTTAATTTAAAAATATTACCATTATCTATACACAATGTATTATATATTAGTAGAAAATATAGAATTAGACACCAATGGTGGTGGCCTACTATGTTTATCTCACACCCTGGTCAGGCCACCTTTATAGTAACCAGACAGACTTCATTGTTAGAGGTAGGTATAGGGGTAAGTTTCCAATTATTGATACATGATTGATTATATCATGGAGTAGGGGAGAACCAGACATATCTAAGGACCATGATTCTATCTGGAGATTCTTTTTTGGCCCTTTTGGATCTTTTGGTATAATTGTATGTGTGTACCTACTGCCATGTCTGCATATATTTCCCTTCTGTATTAAATTCCTTGATCATCAATTTTTATATAAAACTGATGGATGTGACTACTAGTTCATTTTTTGTATGGATATTATTAATTCACCATTTAGCTATTTTATATTATTCTTATATTGATAGATATGATTACACTATCATGCTACTCTGTGATCATGAGGGTATAGTCTCACCACTATTCCACCATGGACCCTCACTACTAGTCGACAACCTCTAGGGTACTGGGATGCATGTTCGAGGTTATGTGTCCAACTGAGTTTAGTTACTGTTGAGTGAACTGGGTTTGGTATGTCACACGAGGCATGTTCCATACTCTTCTTCTTTTATAGTCATGTTGATGCTAATATTATCGAATGTTTAGTTGTCAATGTTTCCAAGGTTTGTGGAAGAGTACCCTAATGTCTTTCTAGAGGATGTTGTAGTGTTACCCCCTCAATGAAAGGTCGAGTTTACGACCGAGCTAAAACTAATCATGTATACTATTATGATGTCTCCATATAGGATGAAACCTTATATGTTACAAGATATGCCAGTATATATTGATGATCTATTATAGTAATGTTTTGTTTGGTCAAGTGTCTCACATTGGGGTTCTCCAGTTTTGTTTGTAAAAGAATGTTGATGAATGTTTTCAGATTTATATAAATTATTGTCACATAAAAAAATTATAATGAAGAACCACTTTCCGATTCAATCTATTGATGATTTATTTGATCAAATAAATGTATTAAATTTTTTCTTAAGGATTTATTTTTTATTAGGATATCATCAGATTTGGGTGAAGGACGAGGATATCTTGAAGACTTCTTTCAATTATCATTATGATAATTATTAGTTTTTGTGATGAAATTTTTTGTGATTAATGCTCCATTTGTGTTCATTGATTTTATGAACACCATGTTTAGAGAGTTCTTGGATAGGTTTATCAAAGCTTTCATCAATTGAAACCTTGTGTACCTCACATCTAAGGAGGATCATACAAAGCATTTTTGTGGAGTTATGGGAGTTATTTTTCATGAGTAGATGTTTGGGAAGTTGTTGAAGTATGATTGTGGAATAATGATGTCCATTTATTGGGAAATTTTGTGTCATAATATGGAGTAACTATATATCCTTCAAAGATATAGGTGGTTATGTCTTGGGAATCACCCAAGATAGTGAATGATATGGGGAGTTTCCTTGGTCTTGAAGGATATTAAAAGAGGTTACTAGATGATGTATCTTAGGTTATGACTCTTATGAAAACCTTTAATAGAAAGAATCTAGTTTTATTATGGGTTTACCAATGTTATGAAGCTTTTTATTACCTGAAGGGGATGTTGGTCAGTACTCCAATCCTTTGATTTCTAGTGGAACATGATTAGTTTTATGTTTTCTTTGATTCTTAAAATATTGGATTGAGATGTTCTTTGATGTAGTGGAGATTTCTTGTTTATTATAGGCATTGAAAGTTACATCCCAATGAGTGTAACTATGACAACCATTATCTTGAGTTTTTGACAATTTTGATTTCATTGAATTTGGGGTGACATTACCTCATTAGTGAGAATTTTTTGGTATTTACTGACCCTATGAAATTGAGGTATGTATTATCCCAACATATCTTGAACTTGAATCAACATCTCTGGATGGAATTATAATAGGATTATTATTTCAATATTTTATATATTCTATTAAAGGGAAATTTTGTAGTTGATATGCCGAGAAGGAAGTCACATAGTGATGTCATGTGAAAATATGGAGATTCCTAGAGAGTGATATAAAAACTCTTAGCGATACATATTTATATCGAAGAGGTTTTAGGTAAAGGATTCCTTTTCTAGATGATGGTTTAGTCCTATTTGGTGCAGTAGGTGGAGGAGTCTCAATTGGGGGATTATTAAGTGGATGTATGGAGGGGTTGGGTTGTTTTTAGTATTTACCCTAATGGTTGTTCTGAGGATGTACTACACTAAGTGTTGCTCTATGGAAGGATTTTCATTCCCTTAGTGATGCATGGGATAGTTCTCCCTGAGTTCCCTAGATCTCCTTTAGTTGTACATCCCTATATGAAAAATATGTACTGAGATTTGAGAGGCTAGTTTTTGTGTTTGAGATCAAAGTATAGAATTTTAGAGTTTGTTTCTTGATGTTTGGTCATCTATAAGGTGAAGTCCAAGCATCATGTTCTCCGATGGTTTTCTGCAGCCATTAGATGTAACTGCGTTGAAGGGGGATGACATCTCAATGGAATGTTTTGCCAGTTTACTTCATGAATAGGGATTATTTGATTATATATGTTTGATAATGGATTTTATGATGAAATAAACCAACTTTATAGTCACTAGGAGTCAAGATCATTGGAGGTTTTTTTGAGGTACTATCTGGAGGAGGTGGTGCAACTCAACGAATTCTCTAGGAGGATCATATTTCATCGGGATAATCATTTTACCTTCATGGTTTAGAGAAGTATCAAAAAAATTTAATATCAATTATTCCTTATCACTCCTTTTCATCCATAGAAATATGGTCAAACAGAGTTAACCAACTATACCCTTGAATACTTTTTGTACTCTTTTATCCAAGATTTTGGAGGTTCTAGGAAGAGGTATATTACGTCGGTTGAGTGTTCTTACAATAACAGTTTCCATTTCACCATTGGTATGGTGTTGTTTGAATATGTTTATGACCAACCTTTTCATTATCTATTGTGTTAGACTAGGGTTGGAGAGGTAATAATTCTCGGTCCTGAGATGGTAGAGAATACGATATAGATAGTTTAGGTAATTTTTGAGAGGATGAATACAACATTGAACTGTCAAAAATCCAATACTGATCATAGGATGTGATTTGTGGAATTATAAGTTATAGATCATGTGTTTCTAAAGTTTAATACTCATTATGGGAAGTTTAGGTCTGGTTATAAGGGAAAGATTTCACCGTGGTTTGTTGGGACTTTTGAGGTGTTGGATTATGTAAGAGCCAAAAAGTATTGGATATCAATTCCCCCATAGATGATCTGAATAAATGATATTTTCCGCATGTCACAACTCATATTTATCTTCACAATTAATCTAATGTCATCAATTGGGGTGAGGTTGATATTGACGATGATGTAACCTTCAAGGATAGGCCTGTGTAGATTTAGGACCTCCAAGAGAAGGTGTTGTGTGGGGATTAATTTCCATTATTTTGTGTATGTTTGCAGCATAGTGGCATGGAGGAGAGTACCTAAAAATGTGAGTCATGTATTACTACTCAATACCATGTGATATTTATTATTTATCTCTTCTCTTGTAATGTTTTTTTTGTGGATGTTGAACTTTTTAGTTATGAGATGGTTTCTTCTTATTCCTTATCGTGGATTTCATCTTGTATGAGAGGTATCTCCCATGAGAGAGTGTTTAGAATGTTTAGTTTTCAATTTAATGGTTTTTAACTATTATTATGATGATGGGAATGAGCACCTGATATGGTAAAATATATTCAGAGTATTCTCACAGGTTAGATGTTTATAAACCCCTAGTTGTTTTATTTCTGGGTTTGGTTTTTCATTCTAGAGTATGATAATTTTTTAGAATCTTTGTATTCTAACCCTATACATATTCCTAAAGATCATGGTGCTCATTGGATTCGTGGAGTTAATCTGGAGCGGTTCATATTAAAAAAGTTGGAAGCTGGTAGAATACACAACCTGTAATGGGTTTTCACATCATATATATACAGTTCATGGATTGTGAAGGGACAATTCATATTGTTCTACACAAAATGAATTTATTTGGGGTTATAAGGTTTGATAAAACGCTATTTTCATCAAGATCTAAAAAAATACATTTAAACAATGTGTAAAGGGTTACATCCTATGTAAATCCCCTCTAAAGTGAGTCCATAAAGAGTGTAGTGGCTCAGAATTTCTCAAAACATATACCACTAATCCCAATTATAGGAAATATAGTGGTACCCTCTTATAGATTTTGGGATTCTATCGATGGGGATTTATTCATGACCTTCCGTATTTGATCTGTAGTGATCCAAGGTTCATTATTTCTTTGTTATGTAGCAGGTTCTCCATGGCCAGGCTCGTTTACTCCTATTTCTTCTCTTCATGATATAGTTATTGATCTCTACAATTATAATGATGTTTTTTGTTGTTATCAGTTCATTTTTGGTATGATGTATTTAGGATATCATTGTTTTCTTATGAGATAGGTTATCGGGATCCGCAACTTTGGCCCATTCCTGTGTAAATAACATTGACTCCTTTGAGGTAGGGAGTTTGTTTCTTCACTATTTATTTACATTAAATCATAAATTGAGACACTTTTCGATGAAAATTTAATTATCCTAATAACTATAGAATCAAATTAATAAATAATTGGTTAGTGATAAAATGTTATTGTTCTTTATAACATGATAGTTGTCAGCCTCTTGATTTTCTAGATGGTGTGATATATATGCTATGCTTTATTTTCATAATCTTATTTATAGAGTATCATGTAAAAATTGATGAAGATTATTAAGATGTAATTAATTAATTAATTAGATTAATAATTAAAGAAGATTCATGTCGGAATCTGGTGTTTCTTGTAATTTGATAATAATTAAATGTATGCAATGCAAATGTGTAATTAAATGATCTTCCATATGATTAATGTAATTATTAAATAATGTGAATCATGATGATTTATTTTTAGAATGTTTATAATAAATAAACGGCATGTGAAATAATAACAGTACGTCTCATAGTTTAATGAAACTAGTTTAATACTAGATCGAATGTTTGATCTTTGGATATCTTGTTATAGATTGATTCCATAGGCTGCCCATAGTTGTGAGCTGTGATTAATGAATCAGATAATTCCATATGGAATAAAAACATATTGGTTGATAAAGATAATTTATAGCGCATGAGTTTTCTATATTCTTGAGAGGGATGATTTCCATTAGTTTGGAATTGTGGGTGCTCATTTATATGTGAAGGTTGGATGACTTGTTTTAGGTCCTAGATAGTCTTTTTGTCTATGATTGTTTGTTTCATGATTTTTTTTCATGATATGAGTCTGGGGTGGATGAGCATGGGAAGGATGATGAGAAATAATCCTGGGAAGGATAAATTGATATTGGAGGGGGGCCCAGATGACGTGGTAATATTTGAGTCTTCTGATGGAGATATGCATTGGGATATGCACGTGTGTTCCGAGGTTGGCACCAGAGATGATGGAATGGGTTGAATCCATGATTACCCTTTGATAAGGTGTTGATATTTAGAATGCTCTCTTTTGAATATATTTAATAGATGATAGCTAGGGTTCTTGTTTTATTTTCATTCCTTTCCCCACTGCATGAGGTAGATAAGTGTTCTTGGTTATATTTTTCCCTTGGTATTGATGTAATGAAAGTGGTAAAATATGTTAATCTTGATAAATCTTAGACTTAGTTTAGGTTATGCCCAGAGGGCATGGACTTTACTCTGATAATTAATGAAATTTAATGTGGAATAATTTTAATGGTTAATTAAAGGATAATGAATTAATTAATAGAATGAAATTATAAATTGGAAAGGATTAATTTATTTATGTCTTTAAATTTCTTGTGTTCCTATAGGATATCTTGTATTAGAAGTGGAATCTGGGAGTCTAAGTGACATTTTTTACAGTTGAGTCTAAGACAAGTTTATGACCATAGTGTGGTTGTGAGCTATATTATACCTTGTATATTATGTGATTTCATATACCTCCCCACCCATGTCAGATAGGGTGATTGAAACCCCATGGAATCTGGGAAGGTGTTTTCCCCAACATCTTGATGGGAGGATGGATGGCTGACTACCCCCTCTGGCCCTACTATCTTCTCTTAGTAGTTACTTATTCTAGTATGCATGCCAATTATTTTACCCATATTTGTTTATAGAGGTATGTTAAGTCTTATGGTTTCTTCAAACACATGTATTACTAGATATTGTATCCAAATGATTATTATAGGTATGATGTGTATAGGTTGTGATGGGTTGAGGTATGTGGTTCATAATGGTCTGAGTTATAACACCCAATGTATGATACATGTCATAAAAGATATGGTGGATCCTGAAAAATACTCAGTTATTATATATGTACAGATTAATGGGATGATGTGATAGTTTGGTTCATGATGTTCATGTTGTGATGCCCTATTGAAGTGTCTTCAAGCAAGCCTATTTTGAAGAGAGATAGCTCAGGATGTGTGATGTTGGGGTAGAGTGAAAAACCATTAGAGAGGTGAGTGTGGAGTACCCTTGATGTTTCATTATTATATTATATTCTCTATTGTTTTTTATACTTAGTGAGAGTTGTCCATGGCGAGGCTAGGAACTTAGTATACTTCTTTAGGTGATGAGTTAGTTTCACTATTGTTCACTATGATTTAGCATGATTTATTTATCTTTTGAACAAGAGGATCCGTGGAGGGTACTACTGAGTATACTGTTATGCTCACCCTATATATATAAACTATTTTTCATTTCATATAGAGTTTTTTGGATATCAGGAAGGATATTACTAGCTCATGACTTTTTAGGAGTTATTTGGGATTCATGGTCATTATCGTCTTTACCTTTTTGGTGGTTGTAGGTTTCCTTTCTATTAATTGGTACTGTATAACATTTATTGTTGGTACTTGGGATTCAATTATATATATATATATCTATATATATGTTTGAGAAAGAGTTTTTTGGTGTATCCTTATTTTAACTATCTCTAACATGTTCTCTTAGAGGGTAATGCCTCCCATATTCTTGTTTATTATACCATTAGTGCTAGTCACCAACTTGGGGCCTACTTGAGGTAAGACATAGGTAGTCACAATATCTCTTATCTTGTTGAAAACCCTAGAGGGGTATTGGGTGGAGGGGGGGGGGGGGGGTCATGACATACACATTTTAAGATAATCCATTGTCTTGCTTCTTGAAGAATTACCCGTTCTCCTCACAAACAAGAGGTTGAGTTCTCTATTGAACTTATACCCAAAGATTTTACAACATCCAAGACTCCATATATAATTAAAAAATTTGAACATGATGAGCTAAAGAAGAATCTATAGGAGAATATAGAAAAAGTTTTTATATTATCAAGTGCTTCACCATGTGGTGCATCAATACTTTTTATTAAGAATAACGATAGTTGAATATACCTCTCTATTGATTATCATGATGTCAATAAGATCAAAATAAAGAACAAGTATAATCTAGAATATATTTTTGACTTATTAGATTATCTACATGAATCCCAATACTTCTCTATAGTGGATATTTGGTTGAGATATTATCAAGTAATGGTGAAGGGGGAGGATATCCCCAAGACTGATTTTCATACAAGTTATAAACACTATGAGTTCATTGAGATTCCATTTCGACTCACTAATGCTCCAAAATTTATCATGAACATAATGAATAAATTATTTTTGGTATTACCTCACCAAATTTATTGTAGTATATATAGATTACATTCTTATCTACTCAAAATTCACAGAGTATCGTGAAGAGAATTTGAATGTTATACAAAATATCTTACAATAGAAAAAGCTAGATGTAGAGTAAAATAAATTTGTGTTCTAGAGAGACCATGTTACATTCCTAGGGAATGTTATCAATATTAAAGGGATATATATGGATCCATAAACAATATAGGAAATTAATGTATGTACCATACCAATATATGCGATGAAAATATGTACTTTCCTTAGATTAGTACGAAACTATCATCAATTTTTGAGAAACTCCGCATGTTTTTTAATTCAACTAACCAAGATAACCTATGATGGAGTCAAGTTTTTCTATACTGATAAATGTAAAGAGATATTTAAAGATTTAAATAAGAGTTTAATCACTACACCTATTCTCACATTACCCACTAGTGTGTAAGGATTTATGATCTACAACGATGTGTTTAAAACTGGATTAGGTTATGTACTCATGAAAGATAAAAATGTAATAGCCGATACCTCTTACCAATTTAAAGTTTGTGAGAATAAATACCCAACACATGATTTATAATTGTATGTAGTGATCTTAAAATTTAGTATTTGGTGAAGTTATCTATAAGGGGAGAAGTGTGACATTTATATGGATCATAAGAGGCTTAAGTGTATATCTACAAAAAATGAGCTCAATATGAACCAATGAAGGTGATTATAGATAATCAAGGATAATGATTTTTCAATATATTAATATCATGGGAAAGTGAAAAAATTCACATATGATCTTATTAGAATGAATCTAACTACACTAGATAATGATTTCAAGGGATCTAATCTTCTTGGACATGCAGAGGATTAAAATGGGAATAATAAAAGGATATCAATCCAAAATTTCTCAAATAAATTCACAATCATCCATTCGTGAGAGGATTAAAGAGGACCAAAAAGTTAATAAAGTGCTACAGAAAAAGGTGGAAAACATTATAGAGTTCAAATTTGATAAAGATGGAGTTATAAGGTTTGGAACCCAGATATGTTTCCCATAAAAAAATACACATGAAGAGAGATCTTCGGGATGATATTCATACCTCATCCTTATCTATTAATCTAATAAGAACTAAGATATATAATTTTTTAAGACAAAACTTTTTGTGGGATGACATAAAGTGGAATATTATAAAATTTATATCTCAATGCATAGTATGAAAACTAGTAAAGACTTAATTATATAAGCATATGGGTGTAATGAAACCATTTCCCATACTAGTATAGAAATGAAAAAACACTAAAAAATAATTATCTTTTTCCAAAATGGGTATATCTGTTGGTAAAAGTGCATTTTTTTGGTAAAACCTTTTACCAACTAAAATTGTCATATCACTAAACTATTGGTAAAAACTCTGTCACTAAATGTTATTGCGCCAGATAAAATGATTCTGTTACAATTATAATAATACCAAAAGATAATATATATATATTTTAAAAAATTTAACAACAAATTAATATGACAATTATATCAGTTGGGAATATTATTAACATTTATAAACAATATTAACAATTAATATTTGTTTTTAAATTATACTGTAAATGTTGGGATTCCAATATTTAATGTAAAAAATTTATACTATATTTATTAATATAATTATTTATAATATATTATTATATTTATTACATAATAATTATAAAATCATCTAATATAAAACACCAAAAAACCCAAAAATTTATTTGATAAATCACACTCCTATATAATTTGAATACGTGTTCCAACTTCATGAAAAGACAAAAAGCTCCAAGAAACTTATTACAAATTTTTTTAAACATGTCCAATCATGACATGATTTACATGGAACTCAATGAATCTTTTTCAACAATCTATTTCTTCCAAACATAGAACTCACTATCTTGGAATCCGCACAACGTCACATGAGCTGTTATCTAGTGTAGTGGATCAAGACATGCACAACTTCAATGTCATCGATTTAAATACAATGGATCACCCTTCTATTATTGAAGTAGAACTTGTCTCTGATCTCTCCAATTTTGACATGCATCATCTTTCTATGATAACACAAACAAAACAATTAAAAAAAGTTCATTTAAATGCAAGATAAAAAATAATAAGACATTATATAAAAATATAATCCAGTAACCATAATGAGAGGATATTTTAACCAGTGGAAACAGAAAGCATAATATAATCTAACTAATACCACAAAAAACATAAAATTATCCATCCTAACAAAAAAAGTCTATATAGAGAATACCAAAAAAATTTCCATAACGTGTGATATAAAAATAACTAGTGAGAACAACAATAGAAAAATGTATAGAAGAATCGATGGATTAAAAAAAATGAAGAAAATGAAAACCATATAGGACATGAGTTGGATAACATGTGACAAAAAACTATTTATATTGACACTATCTTTAATTTATAGTGAAATGTAACTCAAAATTATGTAAACTAATCCAAACCATATGATACGTGTGTTGGTTTTCCACCCCACGCCCCAAAAAATTTTATTAAAGAAATTGAATGTTGTAGTGCATACACAAGGTAAAATTTCACCATCAAAGAATTGAAAGAAATTGCAAGTATAAATCACATTAACCCACATATTTGGGAGAAAGAAAGGTCAACAACCATCTCATATATTCTATAGAAAATTTTGAATCAATAGACCACATATGAAAAGGTTACAATAAGGCCATAATCACTACCATTTGACGGAAGTAAATCGGGAAAGAGAAACTACATTTTTAACATTGAATAACCTAATAAAAACACCAGCAGAAGCTCCAATTGAATGTACACAAAGAAATTGAAGAAATTTACAAGACAAGAAATTTGAAATTGGAGATCTACACCTGTTTGAAATGAACAATGAATAATTTTTAATAGGGATTTTAACAGTTATCTAATAGGTTAAAGTACAATACCCTTTGGTACTCAGTGGTTCAAACAGAACCACCTGCACCACCTGTATCCCACTAGGTGCATTGTATATGAACATAAGGAATGTGGTGACCTTGTTCATCTCACCTTATTCCCCTTAATCCTCTATTATTCCCTTCCTAAAACCATTTAATTCACTAACCAAATCACGATAAATAAAAAATGAAATAAAATGTCAAAACATTAATGTAAAATCTCACCTACAAATTTGAGGAATATACAACCACCCTGAGAAGATTTAACGAACTTATTCTGGGAACCATTTTATCCATAGAAAATAAATCTTAGCCACTCACTCCCAAGTTTTATCTTGGAGTATCCTATGACAGATGTGTGAAACATGATTTATTGGGAAGGGCGTGATGAGCCCATATTGGTTTGAACTCATGTGAGTTTTCCCATTTAACCCACATCTAATATGAAAAAATATCAAGCTATCCCCACACCATAGTGAGTATTTTTGTGACTTCCTCACTCAAAAAGCCTGAACCTTTGAGAAACCTCAATAAAAAAATTCAAAAACTACATGAATAGAGATCCTCAAACCCAAAACAATGAAATCCAAAACTATTTAAAACTTCCTAGAACATTAAAAAAAACTCCAAGGAAGAAAACATCAAGCAGGGAAAATAACAAGAAGAAAATATTGGGCTGAATATTATGCAAGAAATATTTCACCCTAGATCATTGGATTTGAGAAAACATGTTATTTATTTACGTTTTATTTTTATACAACTGGTTCTTAAAGAGAAAAAATAATATCTTGGACTCTTTGACTCTACCATAAAATGAAGCTGGCCTAGCCACTTATATTGGGAATAATTCATAGGCTATGGTGAATAAAACTCATTATGATGAGATGGTTATTGATAAGATAGGTGTAGTTGATCCTCTTAATATAACTCCTAAAGATAAGGATGTTCTTGGAAGGCTCAATGTTAGGGATAAGTAGACTATGGATCCATAAGATGATAACATAGAGGCTTCTCATGTTCTAACATTACACAAAAATATGTAAGTAATGATGACTCAAAAGGCATGTAATGATGCTTTTACTGACATAGATTTATCTAGTCATAAACATGAGAGTAAAATTGGTTGAACACAAATATTTTCATTCTGTTTTTATGAGGGGAAATGTGTTCACCTAGTCCATTTGAATGTTAAGGTAACTGAAAAGGGATGTAACTTCAATTTCATAGATCATAGGTCTTGAATAAATAAATTGATATTTTAATAATATAACCAAATCATTCTCAGAAATGTTTTATATAAAATCATTAAAGACTTTAGAAATTTATGAAACTTTGTGCATACATGTGTTTTAAGTGTTTATGAATAATCACCAACAAATAATATTAGTAGCACCATGGGAAAGCCCACAAACATTTATAAAGTGTATAATAATTCATAATAGTAATAAAATAACACAAAAATCCCTTTAGATTAATGAAATAAAGTGACAACAACAATGAAACCTGGACTTATAGAAAATCTCGATGAAAAATCCAAGGAAAATGCAACACCCATTAATGAAAGACATACATAAAGTGTTTATATATGAGAGACTGCATGAGTGAAGCACAATTTTAACCCCAATAACCCTCAATTCCCTCATTTGAATCTAGTATGAGTCCCTCCTAATCCCTTATTGTTGACATATTAAATCAAATTGATCACTCCAAATAGGCCCCAAACATTAGATGATGGTTTACATGTTTAACATAAGTGTTTAAAATCACATTCCCTTTTAAAGAAAAAATCATTTGGTGATGATATAAAATCATGAAATAATGATTCAACGGTGATGAAATTAAAATTTTATCCTAAGTATTAGAATGTATAGAATGAATCTTATCTAAAACTATAAGGCTATCCATATATATAAATCCAAACCCATGAACATATTATCCACTACCCTAAAATGATTTAGAGAGGTAGAATCTTTCCCAAATTTTACATTGATATCAAAAGAGTTTTCAGGATACAAGTCATTTTTTGACATGAGGATAGAGTTTGGGGATGAATTTTTAGAATCGTGACAATTAATATTTATAGTATCCAAAAGGAAATGTTAATAAATTAAATCTATGCCTCCAAGAATACCTTCACACCTCGGGTGAAAATAGTCCTTGATAGGATAACCCAGGAGAAGGAAAGATGCACAGAAATCTATCCATGATTCTTAGAAATATTTTTCATATAACAATACTACCCATCTATTTGAATATAGATGTAATCCACATGGGCCTTTGAATCATCTAAGCCCACATAGATACTAGGGAAAATGATCAATAATTCTAAGAATAGATGAATTTTGAACGGGGAGAGGTAAAGCCGGGAGACGTACCCATATGGATGAGGAAGATGAAACTCGATTCATATAAAACATAAGAAACTTGAAAAAAAGACAGAATCTAAATGAATCTAAGGACTGATGTGCGCTGGTCTAGGAACAATCCATATCATATTCATCTTTTAAACAATTAGAAAGTGTTGTGGATCAAGGACACTCACTATAGTTTCATTCTAAAGACCCCATGTTCTCTTAATGAAGAAGTTGAAGGCACCATCCATGGGTTTTATCCATTCAAAAGGATCCACCAATGATAAGTTGAGAAGTAAATAAGATGTTGTGAACTCCAATGGAGAAATAGATAGGGACAAAGATCCGTGTTTGAAACCTAAAACCTTGGGAAACAGTGAAATTTCAGGAAATCAAGGAAGCCGACTTGGGTTAGAGGGAGGTACAACACCCTGAGGGGGAGGCAGAAGGGGAGCCGGGGACCCCTCTCCTACATTTTTTAGATGGATCATCTGCAAAACAGGGAAGAGAAGAAATATCATAGTGAAAATAGAAGAAAAATAGAGTTGTGGAGAATGAATGCGAACCGTAGGATACCACGCCTGAAATCGGAAGCAGAGATGGCATATTACATGGCCGGAGGAGGACAGAGGCATGTCGTTTGGGTTCTTCTGGCTAGGTGTGTGACAAAAATAGGAAGGTGAGGCGTATGGGAGGAATGGAAAATAAAATTTAGAATGTAAAAAAATAATAATAATAATAAGAACCATTTTTTATAAGAAAATGAAATTGACATATGACAATGCAGCTTCAAACTTTTAATTTAGGAAAAAGAGTGTTATATTATTAGTATAATTTTTAAAAAAATTTGATGTATAATAAAATTATATATAATTTATATATAATAAAATTTTTAAATTTATATATTTTTTGAATAAAAAATTATATTATATATAAATAATGAAATTATATATACATGAGTTTCATTTTTTAGTTTTTACTATATTCGATCTTATTGAAGTGTCAAGAAATTATAATCATTTATCATCAATTTTATATTATATATATATATATATTATCATAAACATATAATGTGTCAATGAAAACATATGATTATATGATTTTATTTGAATATTTATAATTTAAAACATTTATTGAAAATAATATAAATATAAATATATATTTTTTTTGGTAAAATATTTTAGGTTATTGGATAATTTATTGAAACATATTTTTATAATGGTAGAAAATTTGACTATAATAACAATTAATAGTAATAGATTCATTTGTTAGTAAAATATTTTATAGTGTTAAACAATAAATATCAATAGATATAACTGTTCTTGAAAATAATTGTAGGTACATAAAATCTATACCAAAAAATTTTAATATCTGTTGGAATTTCTCATTTTTACCAACTGATATGTCATATGTCAATAAAATTATATTGTTATAAGTATTTTTTTGTAGTGAAACAAAACCATATATTTATTTGTAGGAATATATAGGACATCTTATGTTAATAATAACATCAGGTTGGTAGTCGGTCACTTTATAAAGTAAGTTCATTTTATTTATATCAATGAATATTTACCTCTTGACTAACTCACCAAGATATGAATAAGGAAAATATTAATACTCATCGAGTTCTACTGTCCATTGTATCTGATCGATATATGAGGATTACCTCATGGTTTTAGAGAATGATTCAGAAAACATTGTATACAAAGATGAGTTTTACTACTGATTATCACCCTTAGATAAATGGTTAGACTGAAATAATCATTAAAACTATAGAGGGTATACTGATATCATGTTCTATATATTTACAAGTATGTTGGAATCACCACCTCCCCCTAGAAGAGTTATTATATAAAAATAGTTTCCATTATGGAATTGAAATGGAAACTTATGAGTCTCTATATGTGAATAGGTTTAGTCTCCAACATACTAGGATGAATATGGATATAAAAAAATAATAGGACCAAATTTTATCCAAGATATTAAATAGAAGCTTCAAACCATTCAATTTTATGTTGAACCCATATAAATTCAACAGAAATTATATACCAAAAATCATCAACATGACCTAGAGTTTGAGGTCAGATATAAAGTGTTCCTTTATATATTTATAGGTAATAAACCCATGAGGTTTCAGAAGAAGGGAATGCTTAGTACTAGATATATTTTCCCCTTTTAGATCATTGATTTTATTGGATTTATGCCTTATTGATTAAGACTCTAACCTAACCTATCTCAATTACTAGATGTGTTCCACGTATGACTTTTAGAGAAGTAACTAGAAGACCCCTCACATGTATTGAATCTAGAGGTGGTTCCCTTGGAGACTAAATATTTTATATGAGGAGAAACCGATTAAAATATTAGAACATAGATGCAAAGTTCTATTAACAATATAAATAACTTGGTCGAAGTACTAAATCAGAACCACAAGTTTGAGGAAGTAACATGGGAACCAGAAGAGGTGATAAAGAAGAAGTACCATCATCTATTTTAGTGTATGAAATGAAATTTCAAGGGTGTAATTTGTAAATGTTGGAATAATGTAATTACTCGAAAATTTAAAATTAAATTCCTCTATTAAATAAGTAACTCTTATTTATTAAAGAATTTATAGAAATCACAATCACTACTTCGGTTATTTTAGGCCATTCTAATCTATATCTTATCAGATTTAAAATAAAATTCTGAATCATAATCATTGATAATATAGTATTTTTATAGTAACCATTCCAATTAGTATATATTAAGGGTTATGATAAATGTTGTTGAAAAAGAAAAAAGAAGTGATGACCTCGTCCAATAGGATCACACCCTATAAATCCCATTTATCAGAGCTTCTAAGGAAGATAACATCACATGGTTTGTTCCTTGACCAATAAAAAGATGATATTCAATAACTAAATCATGAATGAAACCATTTTTAGTGATTTACAAGATTATCGAGCCCACAACCTAAACTATGCTTTCCAAACCACCCTAAGAAAGTGTCATTATCACACACCTTACCCTTATGGTGTACACTAGTGTAATAATGGGTTTTGTATCTTGATGTTAGTAGTATGATTTTGTTATTTTATTTTTAATAAAATAACGATAATATTTATCTTTTTCATTACTAGTTAACAAATGATTAATGATTTTGATAAAAATAAGATTTTGATATGAATAAATCAAAATTTGCATTATTGGGAAATATATATATGATATAAATTATGGAAATATTTTGGATAAATTCAATACATTTTTAAATAAATATTATTTTGATAAAATATTATTATCAAATAATATATATTTTAATATAAATGGTAATATAATTTAATAACTTCCAGTATAATCTTTACAAGGTTCATAAAATTATTATCTTCATAAATACTATTATTTTTTAATAAATTGGTAATGTAATTTAAAAGATTAAATTATCATATTTGAGGAATTATTTTGATAAAATAAATATTATTTTTGAAATGATCATGTCTGAATTATCAAATGGTTATTTTTTTATAAATTTTAGATATAGTCAAATTTTTGGTTAAAAATTAAATATAGGGTAAATATATAGTATGTATTATGATATCATAAAAGGAAAAATCTGATTTAATAAATACTATAAAGAGTATCCATGAATTTTTTGTTTCCCATTTACAATAATTTGTTTTTTAAGTTATTTGATTGATTTTATAAACCCTTAATGAATCCTCCAAAACCTGTATCATTTTTAAGTTTTTAAATTTAATTATTTAGGAACATGACTCACTCCCACATCACTAAGGGTATTATTTTAATGATTTCTGTTATTATCCTTAAATAATATTGAAAAAATCCTCTTTGGCATAAATTAGGTTAAAAAATCAAGGAAAATTTTGTGTTTTTTTTATTTTATCATACAGAGTCCAAAACCTATGTTTAGTAATTAATAAAGAATTCCCTTCTCTTTTGATAGAAAACCCCACTGAACCTACCATTACTCTTCACTAAAAACATTTTAACAAGAATTTACTCTTAATTTACCTCTCTATATCCCAACCAAGGTGTTCCTAATCTCTTAAGATGATCCTCCCAAGCTATTAGAATCACCCTCTAATGGTTAGGGATCCTCTCCTCCTCCTCTTTATTCAAGCCCTTACTTTGTAATATGCCTTTTGATTTCAAATTTTTCATATTTAAATATTTTTATAAATATCCATAATAATATCCTTATTATTTAAAAGTGATTATATACCCCATTTTACACTCATTAAAACCTTCTATGAATCTATATGTACACATATTATGATGTCGAAATTATCATGTGATTTTCCATGCTAAATAGTTGTGTAGTGAATATCCATCCCCATTTCTACTCAGGGGTATTAAAAATGATGTAAACATCCTTCATTAATTGTGTACATACATTTATTTAACCCACACCCCTTAATATGGGGGTTAAAGGTGATGAAATATGTCCCTATGTTATATGATCTATGTGACATACAAATTCATGTGATTGGTGAGCCTAGAATTATATTGCACTATAATGGATTGGTTAAAATTTTTATCTCATTATATACCATGTATGGTTCCCATGATGTTATCCTAAGAACACTATGTTATGATTTCTCTATATAGATCATTGACTTATATTTATGATGTCATGTTTTATGTTGTTCTCACATTCCTATGTTACCTTGACGTTATTATCTTATACTGTGATTTGATGTTCATGATTTTGATTCTCACATATCCATGACATCATTTTATGCCTCTTTACTCACATTTACTAATTTACCTTATATTATTATTTGACTATTAACTTAACCAGATTTATATTTCACCCATATCTTATGTACGTCCCTAGGTTATCCCATGCAGTTTTATAAGAGAAATGGAATTTTAAGATCATGTTAAGAAGAATTAAATGATATCATTGTATCTCTATTCATGTTATTGTTTTATGCACCTAATTTACAAAAAACCTCTAGGCCTCATGATGT
This sequence comes from Viscum album, assembly GCA_963277665.1. Taxonomy (NCBI): domain Eukaryota; kingdom Viridiplantae; phylum Streptophyta; class Magnoliopsida; order Santalales; family Viscaceae; genus Viscum; species Viscum album. The sequence continues at coordinate 1,024,260,230 of OY728157.1, forward strand.
TATGATATTTTATTAAGTGTGTTTTATGTAATAAATCATTAATTAAAGTGTATAAAATTTTTAGGTTGTTATAATGCTAGTTTTTTGGAACAACCATATGGATGTTTAGGATTTTTTTAGAGGTATATAAATTAATTGAGAATTATTTTTCAAACCCTATGGATATTCCAAGGAAACTATGAAACTCAATTTTAAAATGATAGTGTCCACTGTACAATTATTGCAGGGTTTTTTAAACCGTGTAGCCTAACAGTGATACCATATCTAAACCACTTAAAATAGAAACTTACCCCAAAAACCTGGTCATTTTTAAATATAATATCATAATAATACCTTATTATCTAAAACCATCCCCTATATGACATTATAAAGGATTATTCTCATGATTATTTGGTGATCCTTTGTCATTTTGGATGGATCTTATCGAGGTATGATAAATTTTCATATCAGTTTCTCTTTTTTCCACTATATCTTCTATTGATCTATCACCCACTTGTCTATTTGGAACTATAATGGCCTATTATTTCCAAATATAGTTGGTTTTATGGGTAATTTATGGTTTTTATCTTGGATCTAGGATTTTTGAGGACTCGATCTATTCATTTCCCATTAATGATATTGAAGTCAATGTTGTTTTCATCAATCTTTAGATACGTGTCTTTATGCTATGGTATATCCCTTAGAACACCTTATGTTATTTTGAATTCCATTGGTTTTTATTTTTGAAAATGATGATTTGGAATCTGTGAGAGGTAAATTTTATCAATTCTTGTTATTAAAATGATTTCTAAAAATGTGGTTTTAAACCATTTTGATACACATGTTTGTTTGTTAAAATACCTAAAATTTGGTTTTAGAATGGACAAGTTTTTTCTAGCATAGATGAAATGTGGATCACTATTGAAAACATTTTATGAAAATATCGTCTTGTAAATGAAATTTATTTTCTTTGGAAAAATTATTTATGGAACATGAATTTGGATACTTGAATAGAATGAAAATGTATGAGAACATCACTAATACATTGCAGTACAAGAAAAAAATATAAATATGTGACCCCTAGTGGAGTTTGATATTACTAAGTGAGATTCCCATGATGTTATGGTTTCTAATGGAAAAATTTTATAAGGAACTGTGGTTATTGAACTATAGGAGTAACTTAAATTGATATTGGTCTCATTCATCTCAATTTTGTACACCCTTATGTTGTGATTACCCTCTTGATGCTGTATAGATAAATTATGCGCCTGTTCATATGGTATGATTATAACTCCTCTTTATTTTTTTATTGTTTCTTGAAACCTATTTTATACATTTGATTATGCATCATTGATAAAAGTTATATCATTTTTGTTTGAATATTTAAATATGGATTTTTTAAAAGAAATACCGAAGGATTATTTTATATGGGAAATGATTTTTTTGAATTGTTTTGAAAACTATTTTTAAGATGAACTAATAGATACTCATGGATAAAAATTTAATATATTAATTAGTGGTATCCAATTAATCATTAGTGATCACACCATACTTTTTTCTTTAGGTGGTTGTATCCTCAGTTGTATAGGATACAAGAAAAGGAAAAAATGAAATATAGGGGATGACTCTCCTAGTTCATTTTTCCTTTTTGATGGGTTGTAATGGTGGTGAAATATATTTATGATAATATAAACCCATGTGTTGGTTTAGGTTCTATGTTTATTTTATTTGGTTTGTACTTTTAAACATTGTTATTTAGTTCATGGATGTTAACTTTACAGTTTGGGTATTTGAAAAATGTTGTATTATAGATATCTATTTTGATATTTTGTTTGTTTATATCTAATAATATGTATTTTAATGATTCAAATCATTCCCATATTTATTTATATGATATTTTCGATATTTTCACTAACCCACGGTGATAGGGAACGGACATCGGGCCTTATGGTGGGCCAATTTGGGTGACATAATGGGTTGACATGGGTTGGTCTATTGAAAATTTGTATTTGAGCCTCATGTTACTTCAATGTATGTGATCATGTTTGAGTATCAATCTATGGTGTTTGGGGGGGGTATTGATAAACTTGAGATAAGACTATTAAGATGTGAGGATTATTGTGGGTTTGTTCTTGGATAGATCACTTCATGAAAAGACTCACATTACCATGGTATGTTTAGGGTTTTCCAGTATCATTGTTTTTAGTTTTCATCTTTTTTGGACTGAGTTCGTTAAATTTAGTTTATTATAAGAGAAAAGAAATTCTATTCTAAATGGTTTTCATCCTCTTTTTTTATGGATAATTTATCCTTCAAAAATAATTTCTTAGAAAACTATAGCGGAAGATATGGAGAAATCCCTACAGGTGAATACTTTGGTTGACTTGGTTTTGGTAGAAACTATAGTCTGAATGATCTATTCCTCTATCCAAATTGAAAATGTTGAACCAAAATGGAACATGGACCATGATTCAGAATTTATTAAGTTTCATCCACTGATCATTCATGTCGATGATGGTCCGCACTAATTAGATGGATGGATCAAAAGTATTGATAGGATATTCCAGTTCCTAAAAAATCTGAAAGAATCTAAAGTTGGTTTCAATAATTATAAGATTTAAATGATGGGAAGTATGTGGTGGGAATCCATCTCACATGTGAAGTTACATGAAGATATCACATTTAATACATTTAATAAATCCTTTAATTTATTGTTCTATCCCGAGATACTAAAAGATGCGATGGCATGAGAGTTCATTAAAATAGAGTAGGGTGATCATTCTGTCATTGCGTATACTACTCGGTTTACCGAATTTTTTCACCTGAATCTAGATCATATATCCAATGATTAACTCAAGGAATCGAGTTTCAAGATGAGTTTAAGTCATGATATTTTGTTTATACTAATTCTTATGTGCCCACCCACATATGAAGATGTTGTGGACAAGGTAGCTATGGTTAAGGAAGACATAACTAGGAATACAAGACTTTTTATTACATCAATGATAATAGGAGGTTGCTAGCATTCTATTTATTATCAGAAAAAGAATTGGGGTGACCAGTGTTTAGGTAGTGGAAAGATTTCACAATACAAATATAGGAAGATTTAGGTGTACTATTACTAGTGTTCGAAAATAGGACACCTAAAATCTGATTGTAAGGTAACAAACAGGGTGTGTTACACATGTGAGAAATTTGGTAATCTTCCACATTTTAGTGAGTGAGAATCTGAGGGTAATAGAGCTCGATCTACCATCTCTAATCAATCATAGTTTATATATGATGAAAAATGGGTGGAATCTCAACCTCATTCCAAGGGTGATGTTTAGGTGGAGAAGAAAGGGTGTGATGGGGCTGGATATCAGTATACAGTTGAGTATGCACCATAGGAGTTAGATTTAAAACTATCTACCTTGAGAGGTATGTTTTTTATGTAATCATATATGGATATGGTTTTGTTTTATATTGGTTTAAATCATTCATTTATCTCTTCTAAGATGATTGATGGAATGGGCATTTATTCGGAGCTGATGATTTTCTTGATGAGTCTTTCTACTCCTTTAAGAAACATGTTGGAGTAGGTATTTAAATTTTCTAAGTTCCAAGAGATTATTGGTGATCACAAAACCACATAGACCTTTTTAGTTCTTGTTCTCTATTTATTTAATATTATAATTAGAATGGATTTTATGATTAACTATTAATCCAATATTGATTACTATCATTATATGGTATAGTTTATTTCTTTCTACGGAGTTACTCATATCTTTCAAGGTGAGTGGGATGCAAGACTGGGGAGAGAAGGTCCCATGAATTTTATTTTCGATATGATTTCCTACCAATTATATGATTTGTTTCTTGATGTTTTTATCCACATCATAATTTTCCTTTTCCAATGGTTTTGAGTGAGTATCTTGATTTTTATAGATGATTTTTCATTGTTTCTATAATAGTGGTAAGGTGATTTTTCCATAAAATTTATTCTAGGGATGAAGACCATTTCACTACCTTTATACTACATGGTACCCACTAGATTGAAAGAATTAAAGTTTCATATTAATGATCTTGTGTTTAAGGGATTTATTTATCCAAGAGTTTCAAATTGGGCATCACCAATGCTCTTTTTAAAGAAGGTATAAATGAGTCTTTGAATTTTTGTTTATTACTGAAAAATAAACTAAGTGATAGTGGATCACAAATATCCCTTTCCTAGGATTGATGAACTTTTTGATTAATTTAAGGGATCCCAGTGGTTTCTGAAATTTGATCTAAGATCAGGTACCATTAGGTGATGGTCTAAGAGGAAGATATTCCTAAGATGACATTCAAGAGAATTTTGTTCCTTATGTATGTCTAGTAATGATGTTTTCCTTACTAATGATCCTATGTTTTTTATGGATTTAATTAATCTTATTTTCCATAGATTCATAGATTATTTCATGGATGTATTTGTAGAATATATTCTTGTTTAATCCAAACCAAATAAGGATCACGTTGATCATTTCAATATCATCCTTGGGATATTGATAGAGAATTTTCTATATGGAAAACTATCCATATGATAGTTTTTTATTCATTAGGTAAATTTTTTAGGACATGTGATTTTGAAGAAGGGTGTCTTAGTAGATCCTAAGAATATTTAAATAGTTATTTCTTGGAATTAGCCTATAAATGTGTTTGCAATCATGAAATTCTTGGGATTATCTAGTTATTACAATCACATTGTTCAAGACTTCTAAATGTTTTCATCACCTATGATGGATTTTACCTTTATGGGTTTTAAGTTTACTTATAGGGATCTGTTTTAGATATATTTTGAGTAGATGTAAGTGAGATTAGATAAAGCGCTAGTCTTAATTCATCCAGAGCCGGGTGTTGGTTATAATTTTTAATGTGATGCCTTAGGTATGGGTTTGGGTTATGTTCTAATGTAGGGGAGATAGGTAACATTTTATGGATCTTTTCTTTTATTCCATTATGATAATAACTATCCCATCCATGATCTTGAGTTGAGGATAATGATGCATACACTAAAGAATTGGTGTTATTACCTCTTTGGTGGGTGTTTTATATTATATTTAGAACATAAGAGTTTTAAGTATATCTTCACATAGAGTGATATAAACTTAAGTAAATGTTAATAAGTGGAGTACCATTATACCTTTTACTTTGATATTACTCACATTCCAAAAAACAGGAATGTGGTTTCAGATGTTTTGAGTAGAAAATCACTAAATCTTGAAGTAATGTAATCATTATAAGAGTGGTTCTTGATGATATTATTTTCTGAAATTTACTTGTAGAAGGGGAATTTAACAGATAGGTATTCCTAGATTATACTTTGGCTGAATAATTTATAGATGATCATATCAAATTTAGATAGGATAAGGATGTTGAGTGTCTGTTACTTTTCAGGAATCTTTATGGAGGGGAGAACTCAGGTGAGCAGTCTAAGTCCCCTAAAAGGGGTTTTCACTTAAGATTTTGGGTGATTGTTTCAATAGACTGGAAGCATGAATTGATGGATAAAGGAAATAGATCATGTTTTCCTAGGAACCTAGTAGATAAAAATATGTATCATGAATTGATACATCACTACTAGGGGCTAGAAACGAGATGGTCAATTATAAGTTTTGGGTCTCTGTTCCTCACATGAAATATAATTAAGTGGGAACATTAATGTTCTACTAGTATACAGTAACCCTTACCCATTCCGGTGTGGAAATGGGGTGTGATATCCATGTATTTCATTATTGGGCTACCTTTTAATCCTAATTGTAAGGATTATATATGGGTGATTATTGATAATCTCATGAAATTAATTCATTTCCTATATATAAAGGAGCCAATAAAGTTAGAGGAACTTGGGAACATGAATGTATTGGATATTTTCATAATTCATGGTGTAACATCATCTATCACCTCTTATATAGACTATAAATTCACATCCAAAATTTAGAGTGGATTATAGAAAGTGTTGGGTTCTTAGTTGAAGTTAAGAATGAATTATCATCCCTAGATAGATGTTCAGACTAAGCTAGCCATCCAGATTCTTGAAGACATGCTCTGGGAATGTGTACTTTACTTCAATGAATCATGGTAGAAACACCCACCATTAGAGTAATTTTCCTATAAAAATAGATATCAGTATTTGAACTCAAATTACCCTATAAAAATAGTTATATTGTTTCAATTCGAATGGAACCATTTATGGGGTTGTATGGGAGGGCTTTTAGATCACCTCTTTATTAGGAATAGGTTGTGTAATGTCCTTGGTTAGACTGAGTATCACATGGGAGATGAAGAGTACCATGAAATTGATTTGGAATAGGTTACTGAGAAATCAGTGTCTCCAAAAATCATATTTCGATTGATGCCATCTTTCATTGGACTTTGAGGTAGGTGATTATCCTTTTATAAAAGTTTCACCTCTATTGGGACAATGCCATTTTTGGAGGTAAGGAATGTTAACACCTAACCATGTTGTCCCATTTGAGATTGTTGATTCAATTCAAAAGGTGTCTTATCAAAAATTATTATCTACTCATTTTATTTCTAGTCAAGATGTGTTCCATGTTTCCCAACTAAATAAGTATCAACCACATATGTCCCATGTTATCGAGTGGGGGTGCGGGTGTTAAAATTGATCTTGACGCTTTAACAGTTGAAAGGCTTATTCAAATATTGTAATTTTAGGATAAAGTGATACATGGAAAGATAATCCCATTGGTTTGAGTGAGATGATAGTGTGTTATGGACAACCATGAGATGTGAGAGCATGAGGCCTTCATGGTACAACAATGGACATACCTTTTATTAGGTTCATGATCCTAAGACCTTATAGGTATACAAATATTTTATAGTGGGGAGATTTTTGATGCTCTCTAGGTCACATGTATGTTTAATTTTGAGTTTGGAATATATATTATGAGGTTATAAACTTTTTTAATATTTAGGAGTTTCAATTTTAGAGTTCTAGGGAAAAAATCTAGGATCATGGTTATCAAACACCTTTAGTGATAACCAGATGATAACCATGGGACATGGCTCTATGGATTCTAGTGGCATTTTCTACAGTTTGATCCTGGTTTGTGTAACCGTGCAAGTCTCTTTGAAAACTATTTTTGATGTTTTGGATTTTATCTAGAGGTATTCAAATATCTTGATCTTTATGTTTTAAACCATGAAAATATTCCCAAGAAAATTGTGCCATTGGTTTTCAAAGGATAGTGGGAACCTTAAAAATAGTGCATCATTTGTCAAATTGTGTGGCCTAACCATGTGAATATATCTAAACCACTTAAAATGGAAATTTACCATAATCCCCCAGGGTGTATTAACTCTAATATCCTATTAATATCTCAATATCTTGAACCAACCTCTACATGATGATCTAGATGCTTCTCCCCTGGATTCCTTTGTGATCCTTGTTCATTTTTGGGGGATGTTCTGGAGGAAGGATCAACTTTCCTATCAGTTTCTATTCTTTTATATTGATATTTTTTTATCTATCTTTCCCTCATATTATTGTAACTATAATGGGTTATGATTTCTTGATATAGAGGGTTTTATGAAGAATTGAAGGTGTTTTCATTGATATAGAATTTTGGGGACTCAATCTATTCATTTCCCATCATCAGTTTTGAAGGCGGTGTTGTTTTCATCATTATTCAGTTAGGTGTCTCTATCCTATGGTTTATCAATTGGAATGACTTATGTTTTTTTAATTCCATTGGTATTTATTTATGAAATTGATTATTTAAACTCCATTAGCGGTGAATTTTTTCTTTTTTTTCTATGAAATTTATTTCTAAAATGGGGGGTTTGTTGATAACTATTTCGATACACATGTTTTGTTTATTAAGATTCCTTAAAGATGGTTTAGAAATGGAAATAGTTTCTCAAGAATAAATCATTCTGGATCTCTATATAAAATTTTCATAAAAATGTGCATAAATAAAATAGATTTTCCTGAGAAAATGTTTAATAAAAAATTAATTGATTACTTGAATATAATTGGAATGTATGAGCACATAAATAATTCTTTGGGGTACAGGGAAACACTAGAAACATAAATGATCCAGTGGAGTTAGATATCACTAGGTGTGGTACTCATGATTCTGTAGTTTATAGTTGGAATACATTGTGAGGAACTGAGGTTTTTAGACTATAGGAGTCACTTATATCAACTATTGGTCTTGTTCATCTTAGTTGTGTACACCCATGTGTTATGGTTGTCCCCTTGGTGTGGTATGGATATATTATGTGCATTCTCATTTAATAAGATCATATTCCCACTTTATATGGATTTTATTACTTGAAACTAATTTTCTATAATTTCTTATTATTTATGGAAAAATATAATGTCATGTTTATTTGTTAATTTGAATATGGAATGTTTTTAAGAAGGAAAAACAAATAATGATTTTATATGGGAAATGATTTATTTTGAATCATTTTGAAATTTATTTATATAAGAACTTATGGATGCATATGGATATCACTTTTATATATTATTTGGTGATATCCTACTGAGATTTAGGTCACACACCCAAAATGGTCCTTTGGGAATTTATAGGTTTGGTTTTCCAGGATATAAGAAAAGGGAAGAACATTATGTAGAGGAAACAAATCCTACTTCATATTTCCATTCTAGTGGGCTGGGATGGTAGTGACATATGTTCATGAGGAGATGGACTGATTGGTTTCTTTAGGTTCCATGTTTACAGACATCATTTTTCTCTTTTAGTTCTTATTATTCAGTTATTGGATGTTACCTTTATGGTATAGGTATTTGGCATATGATGTATTATGGATATCTTTTTTGATACTTTGTTGTTGTCTTACCATATATTTGTTGGAGGGAGATATTATTACCAGGTTCTTTTATCGAGATTCTCCCTATTGTTCTAGAGAGAGAGATGGAGAGATATTATTCTAGATGAATTGAATCAGAGTAGAGTAGTTTACCACTACCTGACTCATCATTTCCCTTGATATTGAAGATTATATATTGACTCAATGATGAATTCTAGTAGCCCAAATGGCCCAAATTCCTTATTTTTTTATTGATTTTTGATAACCCCTCTTTCAAGGGATGAGGGGGAAGCCTTAAAAGGCCAGTAAGCCTAGATATTACAGGGCACATAGGATTTGGAGTTTACATGACTCGAAGTTCTTATGGAATCCAACTAGACTATTTACACGGAACTGCCCCTCCCCAGCATCTACATCATGAAAAAAGCTCTCCACCCTCGTATGGCCGTCTGGCTAGGCTTCCCATGCAAGCACAGGCTGGTCCTGATGGCATAGACACACCCTTTTATTCTAACAATCCATTTGGATCTACTCTGGTGAGTGCACCTACTCTGAATCCTCTTCTGGGGCTACTCTTTTTTTTAGATTCTTTTTAGGGCAACTGCATGTGTCCTGAAGGACTTGAGGGGCCCGAAGGGCTTAAAGGTGGCCCGAATGCCCTACTGACCCAATGTCCTGGGTGGCCCGAAAGCCTTAAGGACTCCAAGCCCAAACCGATGGCCCAAGGTGAATAATTCCAGTTGCTACAGTACCGAATAGTACCTACTACGGTACCTGCTACAGTACTCGCACAGTGTACAGTCTGCTATAGTACCGGCACAGTGTACAGTTCTGCTATAGTACCCGCACAGTGTAAAAGGCTGCAACAATACCTGCTACAGTCCCCCTGGGAATATTCCTCTACCTGGTTGGGAACCTGGGTCTCGTGAATGCACTTAAGGATACCTCACCAACTAGACTGAGGATCATGTGCATGAATTCTAGTAGATATTTAAAGATTCTAATTATGAAGTCAACTTTCTTCTATTATGGCATTGTATCAACACATAATTATAAAACCATAAAGGTATTATGACTTTTATTTTTGAAACAATGAACAAAAATGAACAACATTAAAATTGTAATATGATCATTATCACATAATCAATGAATTATTTTTTTATTAATAGAATAACCATATTACAAAATCAATAAAAAATAGAATAAATGGCATCAACTAGTATAAGTCTTCCTTTTGAAGGTCAATTTTCTATGCTTGGAAGGTAAATAACTTCTCTATGGGTTTCCTTAGAACATGACCAATTCTAACTCCAACAAGTATAGATTGAGCGAAATTGTTTATAGGATAAGTTCAAGATCATAGAAATTTCAACATGGCCCATGCTATCTAAATCACAACCCATAGTAATCACAACCAATTATCTTATTCCAAAGACTTATGTGGAGATATAGAGGGGTCATATAATTAGAAATTAGGATGATATAAACATTTAATTATAAACGTAATAAATTATATATATATCAATTATATTTTTATTAATTTTGATTTTATATTTTTAATAGAAAATAATATTCATTTTTTAATAAAAATTTGTTTATATCCATCCAATAGTTATTACTTGGAAAATAATAATAATAAATACATTTTTTTCTTTTGCGACATGCAAACTTATATTAAAAATATTTTAATAAAATATGAAAATTTATTTTAATAAAATTATTTCATATTTTAAATAATAATATCTAAATTTGGTAATAATTTCATGTTATTTTTTAAATTAAAAATATGTAACCAAAGTAAATATTAGCGGTTTTCATAAAATAATTATTTTTCAAAGAATTTTTTTTATATACATTATGTAATTTTGATCAAAATAAATTTAATTAATCTCTTTTAAATTATGAGTCTAATATGATATTTAACAATTTGAAAAATATTAACACTCATTGAACATTTAATTGATATTAATTAAGACAAAAATTCTTAATTTACAAACATACATTTTTCTATAGAAAATCATTTTTCTATATATATATATATATATTATGTTTCAATTTAAACGATAATTTTATCATATTTTTAAATTGAATTAGATTATGTTGTGTCGAAATGCTAAATCCTCACATTGAAATTTGGTATGGAGTTTTATATTATATTTCTAGTAAAATATAATTACCATTGTAAAAATTTAATTAAGACCAGTAATGGGTAAAAATGGGAAACTTAAAGTGACTAAAATTTTTATAAATTAAATTGACACTTAGACCATATAAAATATATATTTTGGGATATAAAGTAATATCAACATTCCTCAACAACATTTACTCACATTACTCACTTAACTGACCTAACTACCATGAAATTTCATCTTTAAACCTCACTAAACTTTCAATTAAAGGAAAAAAATCCCTTTTCACCAATAAAAACCGATCACTTCTACCCACATAAAGAACTAACTACCCTTATAATTACTCATTGACCCCTAACCATTTTACCTATCATATAATACTATTACATGTCTCTTACCCCTTGGTGATAATAATGTCTTCCAAGTCCTCAACATCCAAGAAGTCCTCCAATAGAAGTATCAAGTCCTTAATGTGAGTATTATCCATTCTTCAAACTCTTTTCTCCATATTTCTCATAAAAACAAATTATAACCATACTAATATAATTAAATAAGTATAATTAGTATACTTAAATTGTATTATTATTATGTAAAAACAATCATCTATCTTCTTCTCATCCATTCGAAAAATGAAAATGCCGCTTGGGTTACATGTGGACTACCACCCCTACGAACGTCATAATTTGTTTTTCATCACCGCCTTTAATGGATGGTTATAAAAACGGATTTAATGAATAAATATTATATTTATGAATTTATTGTAATTATATAAATATAAATTATGTATTATATTAATAAAACTAACAATGAGTGATTATTGTAAATTTAAACGTCTAAAACAAGAATAATTAGAGGGAAATAATTTTTTCTTTGTAACTATTTGATTCTTATCTTACCTACTTAATAAAAAAGTTCTTAATTTTTATCTATGTATTCTATAATATATATATATATAATATCTTTATTATTTTGTAATTATGATAATATGATAAGATAAAGTTCATACTTATCTATTGATTAGAGAATGTTCTAGTTTGAGTAAGTTTAACCACATAAATGAATAATGATACGAATATTTATCATGGACGGTTATAGAAAACTAATTACAGGAATAATATGACATTAATATATAAATATTTATGTTTTTTGGTTTTATAATATTAATATTAATTTTAAAATCATTATTAAATAACCATATTTCATTAGTTAAAATTCACCGAAACAAACTCATCACTAATTTAATCTTCATAAATTGTATCTAAAAATACAATGAAATGAAATAGAGACATTATAAATAATTTTTAACAATATATTCTAGTACCTTAAATATTGTAGTAATTTTGTTCATTGTATCAATGAACGTTGATCGACATTGACATCATGAAACTTTTATAAAATAATTAAGGGTACTAACATCAGATGATGAAAATAAAAAATAAATACTAATAAATTTATAATTAATGATTTTAATTAAAGAGTATAAAAGGTATTATATATTAATAATTAACTAAATAATTTATTAATATGGTTATTCTTATTCAATGTAAGGTTAATGTGCATTTATGGAAGTTGAGAGTAAAGGTATTATTTTCACATCTTAATTTTATTTCTTGGAGACATATGTAATTTCAAGAACTTATTTTATTTTCTGTGTTGTGTATAATGAACACTTGATGTTTTCATAATAATTTTTATTTAATTAGATGGATTTAAAAATCCACCACAGGTTCTATCTTTTAGGAAGTTTCGATTCAAAAGATACCAATGTTGAGAGAGTGTTTTGTCTCAAATTCCCTTCATTGATACATGTTTCATATTATATACATATTTTCATATATATTGTGTATATACTAATACTTTAAAATATTTTATTGTAGGTATATTTTTATTCTTGGTAATTTAGTTATATTTCATGTTTTATAATACAAAATGTTTTGATTTAAAGGTTTCCATAGTTGTAAGGGTTTTTTTCTCAATTCCCCTTTTTTGATGCATGATTTCATATATTGAACCTATTATTATTTAAAATGGAGTAATTACATCCCAATTTAATTATTTAACCATAAATAAAATTTAATCAAATGATTTCTAAGTCTATTTTAAAATCTCTATTTCATGTTCTTTTTATTCATACACTACCCATGTTATAAGGTATTCTGCTAACTCCACTTTGTTCCTTTGTGTTATAAGGTTTCTTCTTGACCTCTATTTTAAGATAAATTTATTTTATCCTCTGATTGTTTAAAAATTTATTTCCAATTTATTATCTACAAATTTAATATTCCATATATGAACTCATTTAGGAAGGATTTTTATTTCAAGGATTATGATATCCATAAGGGTTTGGTTAACTCTACCCCATTTCATTTAATTATATTATTTATTCATGAACTTATTTATTCAATGCATTTTATATTTATTATATTTATTTATCTCATATAATATTTCCTCTTTGTTCTATGTAAACTAACTTTTTAATTAAAACCATATTCTATAGAGAATTTATTTCTTTATTAAAAAATGTGTTCTGTTTAATAATAATTATCATCATCGGTAATAATTTTTTTTCTTACATTACCATATTCCATATTTCTAATAATGTTTCCCTTTATCATTTTCAAACCCAAATAAGTAATATTTCATGATATTTTCTTATTTCTCTTGAACACTTTTTAAATAATTTTTTATTACCCTTTTTACATTGTGGGTTTCAATAAATGAATTTTAAAATATTAAAAAGGAATTTATTTCATAATCATATATTTTATCTACCACTCCAAATTTTCTATGGAAATAATTCTGGTATTTTTCAAGGATCTATTATTTTTATTCCTATTAAAGTGGTTTTTAAAAGGGTTATCATGATAACTTCTTGAAAATGATTATTAAAAGTTTCTCGTAACTTCGTCTATTTATGAAAATATTAGGAAATCTATTTAAAAAACTATTTCATTGTTTCTCTTAATTTTCACTCTTTAAATCTAAACTATATATCCTTATATGGAGTTATGTTTCATGATTCACGATCTAAATTATCTTATTAAAATATAGTTCATACCCCACCTTGTTTTTAAGGGTTCTTTTCTCTATCACTCTTCATCCATCTCTTGAATTTATTTTTCTCCTCCATGTTAATATTATTTAATATCATGGATATATGTTATATTATTTCCATTATCATCTCAATAATATATCCATTACATTATATGGTGTGATTAACATACAAATTTAAAGGTGTTTATCATGAAATTTATTCCATTTATTTATTGAAGAATTATTAAAAATTTGTATAATAATTATTTCTATATAGATAATTATTCATTACAAAAGAATGTTGATTATATATTGTTATTCATTACATTATTGTTATAAAAAAATTAAGTAATTAGTGATTGATGGGGCCTAAAATTATATATCCCCTTGATGCATCAGCAGGTTTCATGAGACAAACTAGCTTGGGTATTTGGTGTATATCAGCCCATTCACTAATACTATCATTGAATGTGGCCTTGATGGTATGTATCCTCCAATGGCCGGAAGGCCTTAATTTTTTATTCATTTTGATAATCCACCTTTCAAGGGGTGAGGTGGAACCTTTACAAGGCCCGTAGGCGTAAGTATTACATGGACCATAGGCCTTAGAGGAATTAATTTTCCCATATGCTTCAAACATTACATACAACCCAAACTAACTACTTGGAACTGCTCCTCCCCAGTATCTTCATTGTGAAATCAGCTCTCCACCTTCACATGGTTGTTTGGATAGGCATTCCCGTGCATGCACAGGCTTGTCCTGATGGCATGTTCCATAACCTTTCATTCTTGAAATCCATTTAGCTTCTACTGTGGTAAAATCTCCTTGCTCGACCTCCATGTAGAGCGTGTTCCTCGTAGGCCGTCTGGTTTGCATCTGCACTTAAGGTGGCCCGAAGGCCTTAAGTTGGCCCGAAGGCCTTACTGACCTGAAGGCCTAGGTGTCCCAAAGGCCTTAAAAGACTCACGGACCAAATCGGTGGATCCAAGGCCCAAACGGGGCCATATTCCCGGCTACTACAGTGCCAAACAGTACCTGCTACAGTGCCTCCTGCAGTACTGCTACAATACTGCATTATATCACTATTGAATCATCTATTTTTATACATGTTATTATTTAAATTATTATGTTATCCCTGGATATATTACATGATCATGATTTAGTTACATGACATTATTTAAATATTGTTTATTCCAGGAAATTTATTTGTGCTTTTTTATTCCATGATAGATTCTAATGTATGCAACCCCTTACTGAGTGATTCATATCACCCGTATTATTTTTCCTCTTCCCTAGGTTATAAATACGAGTATTGTGTATGATATGTTCATATGGGTATGATGTGTAGTGAATATTGTGGGAGATAATAGATATATATTGTAAAATAATAAGCCCTTAGCTTAATAGAAAAAATACCATTATATGAGAAATATTTGGGGTTTTTTAGTTAAATTATTTTCCAACACTCTAAAACTTTAAAATTAAAAGGTCCTAGGTGTGTAAGTGAATCAATATATATTTCTAGTATTTTCATTATGGTTGGTTAAATTTGGGTTAATTCTTTTTGATTTGAAGAAGTTATGTGAATTTATGTTGTGGAAATTTATGCTATTTTGTGAAATTATTAATATATTTTGAGAGTATACATGATTAATGTTTAAATTTATTGGTATTTAATTTTATTTATTTTTTGGTATAAGGGTTAATTTATACACTCATAGCATTGGTTTTCATCAATTTTGGGTTGTGGATATAGTAATAAAGATCATGATTTAATTAGAAAATAGGACAAGAATATATTAGTGGAAACCCTATGTATGAATCTAAATAGATTAAAACATCCTAAATTTTTCAAAAAGTTTAGATTATGTGACTTTATAATAATTAAATACACACACATATATATATACAAAAAAGGGGATTCATTCTCTAGGATACATTAACAAAAGGGTAATAATCCCTAAAAAGGTTTGGTTAGGTATGAACTCAACCCTCACTCAGTGCACTACATGTGGGTCTAACTACACAATTGTTTTGATATTCTTTGGGGATATACTATGTACAATTCACATTCTCTTTATGATCCATTATAAATGATTTTAACATAATTTAATGATCTAATATATAACAAATTAGGTTGTAATAACTAATTGGAAAAGGAATACGATGAACCTAGGATAA
This sequence comes from Viscum album, assembly GCA_963277665.1. NCBI lineage: Eukaryota > Viridiplantae > Streptophyta > Magnoliopsida > Santalales > Viscaceae > Viscum > Viscum album. The sequence continues at coordinate 1,024,276,370 of OY728157.1, forward strand.
ACTAAAAGAGTTAAAATATGGATCCAATTATATTATAGTTAAATAAAAAGTATCATTGGTTGAAATAAAGATTCTATAGGAGGATATATCTTAGGATTGGGATTTCATATTCATATATTTGTTTACTTTTATTTTATTGGATATAATCATAATTATTTCTATTTTAGTATTTGGTTGTAAACATGATAATGAAAATATATTTGTCAAAGGTATGATTTTAAAAAAACATAAGACATATAGATATCTAAAGAGGAATATTTTGAAAAAATGTTGATAATATCAACATGTTCTTATTATAAAGAAAAATAGGAGTTTTATTATCTTACCCGTGATAGTGAGTTGGAAATTATATCATTATTCATCCACTCGACTATTATTATCATTAGTGAGTAGTTATTAGAATTGAGAGGTCACAATTTATTTTGGGGTAGAATGTAACACCCCAAAAATTATAATACATTAGGTTTATTATAGCCTCCTTACATGAAAAACTAAATGAAAATGAACCTCATTTAAATTAAAACATGGTTGTTATAAAATATCCATTGAATTAGTCGGTATAAATAAAAACAATCATATTATGAAATCAATATATAAATTATAAGAAACTTCATCAAGTAGTATAAGCATTATTTATAAAGACCTTTTGTATGATCTTTTAAAGGAGGTATATTCTCTAGGTTTTTCCCTAAACCATGCTCAAATTGAACTCCAACAAGTGCAGTTTGTTAGATTTCAATTGCAGAAGAAGTTGAAGCTTGTGTAAATCACAATGAGGTTGATGCTAGATGAATATCCACTAATGTAAACAAATATTTATTATATTATCCTTAATTATTACAAAAATATCTTGAGGGTTGTATAAATAGAAGTTAAGATGATATAAACATGTAATTATCAGTGTAATAATTTTTTTATTTATATCACATGTATTTTCATAGATTTAATTTTTATAAATTTAAAGGAGAATTTTTTTTATTTTTAATAAAAAATATATTTATATGAATATAATAATTATTACTTGGTAATTAATGAGAATAAATTCATTTTATACTTAAAGGATTAATTTTTTCTAAAATTGTTTTTATGCGATATGCACACTTATATTATAATTATTTTTTTATAAACTATAGAAATAAAATTCAATAAAATGTTTTTAATATTTTTAAATAAACACATAAAACTTTGGTAATAATTTTATTTTCATTTTTAACAAAAAAAATTTACCAAATAAAATATTTGTTACTATGTTAAAATAATTATTTTTCAAATAATTATTTTTTAAACATTGCTTTATTTTTATATAAATAAATTAAATTTATATATTTTAAATGATTAATCTAATATTATTTTGAAATATATAAAAATATACAATAATGCTCATTGAATTAGTAATTTATAGGAAATAATAAAAAACTCAATGTATAAAAGAAATTTTTCTATAGAAATGTATTTTATATATCTTATGTTTTAATTTAAAAGAAAATTTTGTTATATTTAGAGGTTGAATTAGTTTTAATGGGGTAAATATATAAAATCAATATTTCAAAAAAAAAAATTAAATTAGCTCATGTTATATTTTTAGTAAATAAATAAATACTATCATAAAAATTTAATCACGGTTAATAAGGGTAAAAAAGGGGTAACTTAAAGTGGCATGAATTTTGATAAATTAACCTAAAAATAAGAACTAATAGAAGACCTTATTTAGGTTGTAAATTCATACCCATATTTCTCACTAAACATACCCCACCTAACTCACCTAAATCCTATGTGATCCCATATTTAACCCTCACCTAACTTTCAATTATAAGGAAAAGTCACTCTTTTTCACCTATAAGAGAAGCTCATTTCATCCAACATTAAGACACACTTAATCATAAAATCATTCTTGAAAAATGACCCAATTTAACTCTCCAATAATACTCTTACATATTATTCATTCCTTGTTTATAATATTTTTTCCCAATTCATCCATTACCAAGTAGTCACATAAGAAGAGAATGAAGTACTCAACGCAAGTATTATCCACTCCCCAACCTTTTCTTCTCCATATTTCTTATCCAAACCTATTATAACTATACTTATATATTTAAATAAATATAACTATTATACTAAAATTTATTATTTTTATGTAACAAACATTATCTATCTCCCGCTTATCCATTCAAAAAATGGTAACGTCGCTTATGTTACATATGAACTACCGACTCCATGAACGGTGTATCCCACATTTCATCACCACCTATCATGGATGGTTCAAAAAAATTATTTAATGAATTAATATTTCATTTATAATATTATTAATATTATTTAATGATAAACTATGTATTTTATTAATAATATTAACAATAATTTATCATTTAATTTTAACCACCTAAAACGAGCATACCAAGATGAAAAATGATTTCTTATTTTTAACTAATAGTTTATTATCTTAAATTATTCAAAAAAATATTATAAATTATAATTTATATATTTATTAGCACATATATATACACATATATAATATCATTATGATTCTATATTTATGATATTGTGATACATTAACTTTCATACTCATTCATTGATTATAACATGTTCTTGTTTGGGTCAAGATAACCACACAAATGAATAATGATATAATTTTTTACCATGAATGGTAATGGAAGCTTAATTTTTATTAGAATATGATAATATTTTCCTCTTTATTTACTGGTAATATTAATGTTTAAATAATTATTAAGATACCACCTATCATTCGTCAAAAATTACCAAAACAAGTTGGTCACTGATTTCATCTTCATGAATCGTAACTAAAAATTTAATGGAATGAAATTAAAACATTATAAATAATTATATAAAATATATTATAGAACCTTAAGTATTGTAGTAATGATGAACATATTATCATTGAATGGGGATCGACATCGACATTAAAATACATATACTATATAATTAAGTACACTAACATTTGATGATGAAAATAAACAATAACTAGAAAATAAATGTTTAAGTAATGATTAAAATTAAATAGTAGAAGAGGTAATGGATATGAATACGGTTTTTAAATAATTTATAAAGATATTATTTTTATTATATATTATGTTAACACACATTCATGGAAGTCTACTGTATAGGTAAGGGTTTATCTTCTCAATTTTCTTTCTTTGAGACATATTTCATATTCACCACTTATTTTATTTTGTGTGGTATGTATAATTACCTAGGGATTTTTTATAATATTCAATAAATTCAATGGACTTATAAATCCATCAAAATTTATATCCTTCATGGGATTTAAATTCAAATGATACCAAAGTTATTGGGGGGTTTTCATCGTAAATTCCTATATGCGATACATGTTTTATAATATGAACCTATTTTCATTTATATAGTGTATATATTAACCTTTTTACTTATTTTTCTAGAAATATATTTTTATTCAAGGTAATTAATTTTATATTTCATGTTTTCTCATTATAATATTTTGTACCCAAAGGTTTACAAATCCTTAAGGCTTTATTTCACAATTTCCTTTTTTTGAGGCATGGTTTCATATTTTTCACCTATTTGTATTTCACATGGTGTAATGTGAAATAATAATATTTTTGAAATGTAAATATTTTTAATATTTTAAGGTATTTTTTTATAGTTATTAATTATGTTATCATGAGATTCATAGGGATGGGGATGATCAATATTGATATGATAAAAATATTAAATATATTATATAATGCATGCATAGTTTTTTTGAGAAATTAATAAAATAACTCATGAATAGAGTCACCGATCAAAAATATAAGACCAACATTAAATCATGGATATAATTATAACCCTAGTAATGGTATAAAATTTTCACGCATTGGGTGTTTGTCTTGAGTTCCATCTTGAGGACAATAATAGTTAAATAGATGATATAAATTATTTAATTGTTATAATTAGTCCAAACCCTTTTATCCTCTATAAATGGACTCATATAAAAATTACCTAGGTTTATCCATATAACCCATGGATTTACGAAGGTTACATTGTAGGAGGCTTCATGGATGAACATTAATATATCAAGTATTGCCGATCGGTGTACCACAAAGAGTTTGTGGATCTCACCAACAACATTGATGTGCGACCACTCTTCATCAGCGATTGATCCAGACCCAAGGTAGGGAATTTTTTATTATTTTAATTAAATATTTATTTATCTCAGGATGAACACAAATTAATTCCACTAATAGATAACTTTGTGGGTTTATTATGTTATGTGGGTATAGATTTATCTTTTGAGAAATTTGTAATTGATGTCATTTGATTATAATTTTCCATTTTTAATTTTAACGATAATGGATTTAGACCAATACAAGTAATAGCTAAGATTTTTCCTCTTGTTATGTTTTCTGAATTTCTTCCACCATTATTCATGCATTCATCAATCACATTTTCTTTGGCTAATGGTTCCAAAAATACATAGTAAAAGATCATTTCCCAACCATTATTTGGATAAATAGATCAATATCACGAGTATGAGCTTGGGATCAATGGTGTGGTCAGGGTGTGATGGATACTACGAATGACTGAATATGATCCATGATCAAAGTGGGGGTACTTTTATGTGGTTAAGCATTATGGCAGAAGCACGATGTAATGATGAAGGTTTCCAGAGTGGATTGTCTGTCCAGAATATGGACACCAGTAGTCTAACATCTCGGTTAAGCCTAGATATATGATTATTGATAGATATTGTGGTGGAATCAAAGGAGGAATTTTTGTGAGTAGTACTACATGATGAACTCACAGGTCTTGGAAAAATCCTAACTACATTGTGCGTAGTCCAATGAACACATGCCATGTGAAACCTTGGTGGTGATGACTAGGGATGAAGAGAATACAAAAATATCACACACTGTGTGGTACCCACCACACACTTTGTGACCTATTCCAGGAAACTAGATGAATACCCTTAGAGTATATTGTAATGGACACGACCAAGTAAATTGGAATGACTGGAGTACACATGCACATCCTAATACTCAGCCATGACAAGAGTACCTAGTCTTGACTAGGTACACGAGCATGACCAGAGTACATATGCATGACCTGATACTTAGACTTTTATAAAGTTCCCAGACATTTCCATGTACATGGGCATGGCTATAGTATATACGCATGATGTGAATTAAATGGGTAGGGGACAAAGTACATGAGTATACCAGGGGTAGATAAGACAAGCCATGTACTCTATGTATACGCCATGTACTTTTTCTAGGGTAATTTGAGGCCCTTATTAAATTTAATATAAACCCATTTCTCTAGGGTGAATTCCATTGGTCTTTCCCCATGAGGGTATAGTGAGACATCACATATTGAGCATATGATGTGATCCCCTACATGGGTATATTCTTGGATTGATTTTAGGAATCCATCAATGTTTCATCTGGTGTGATCCTCTATCATTTATTCTTCTTACCTAGGTAGGGTTTGTGGAATCTTCATGACCAACATACATGGGCATACAATACATTACTTTGTGGGTTATTTCAGGTAGGTTTTATTATACCCTAAAGGCCCTAGGTGAGATCCCACATATGTGCATAGAGATATTATGAGTTCTAGGGAGTACTTATTCATGGAAAGAATCATCGAGAATGAATTATTAGATTCACATCATTAGTTTTATTAGGATCATGGAGTGGGTTCTCCCAAATGATTATTACCTTAAATCCTCAAGTAGAATCCTATGGTTGGAAATATGGTTATGACTACTTTGAGACTTGGCGTCTATTATGAGCATATATAGGGTATCTTTATTATTTATGTGCCCCATATTTGGATAGAAATGACCTGGTTTGATGCGTTGAATAATCTCTTGTTGGTTTATAGTTGGTAATTTAAGGGTGTCCAACTAGGTATTGTTATACTCACCCCTACACGGGCTCTTTCGACAAACATCGTTTCTTTTGAAGATGAGAGACCATTCAATGGATTCCTAGGAGTAAAAGGATAAGGTCAAGCATAGTGAGATAGATAGAATCTCCTTCATACTAGGTGTTTCATTTGACATCTTCCCCAACATTTCATAGCTGGTTGGACTCTTTTATAGTTTTGGTGGGAATATATTTGTCCCTATATACTTTCTAATATATTGTGTTCATATTTTTATTTTAAGATATAGATGTATATATGAATTTGGATATCAATTGTATTTTACCTTTCACCATGGTTGTGGTGGTTTGGATATGTGTTCATGTGTATATGTTTCTTTGGATAAGGCCTCCCATGTGTGTGTGATATGCTTACTCAGTGTTGGTCACTAACCCTTGACCTATTGGTGGAAGGATTGGGGTGTCAGACTTGGATTATGTCAGCCATTCAAGCCCTAGTGTTTTGGAATGTGATATATAAGTATCATATGGGGTTTTCAAATTAATACCAGAGTTTGTAGATTTTCTAGCCCTGAGGTTTAGTTTGGGAACTAGGGAAATAGTGTTAAAGTGTATTTAGTTCATCTATTCTGCCAGAGAATCCATTGTTGGTGTGGTGGTTGAAGTTTCCACTTATAAGGACTCTAAAAAACTATTTGTTGACTCTTTATATATAGTTACTGGTTTTTGGGAATACTTTGGTTCATGAATCATATATAAATGAGGTTTGGTTTCCTTGTCCTTTTTGAGCCATCTCCCTAGATATACTCTTTTACCATGGTACATCTTGATTCTTTCAGGGTTCCTTAACAATTATATCCAAATAGGATTATATAGTTAGATTTTTAGGATGATCTTATTTGTGATGAGGCTTTAGTATAAGGACTTGTATATGAGGAAGTACTTGTGGGTTTTTTACTAGTTTATCCACGGCTCATTGATTAAAAATTTTCTCCAACTGTAGTGGTTGGGGATGTGCATTGGATAAGTGAATTCCATGAGTTTTATAGGCAGTGAAACCTCAATTATCAATGTTAGGTAGAACCCCAAGAATCTAAGGACTCAATTTATGTAGTTATGTGGGTTTTTTGCCTTGTGAGGACACATTTCTATCATATGGTGGTCATAATAGTGAGTCTATTTGATGGATCCACTAGGTGATGGTAGAGTCTAGTGAATTAGACACATTATGAGACAAACCTCTCATAGATATAGTTCAAGAATCTATTTAGGTATGAGTTCAATCTATCCATATTGTGAACAATAAAAATCCAAGAGCTTATACAACATTAACAGAGTAGTCTGGCTATTATAGAGTATTCTTCATGGTTCACCAACCTCTAATGAAAATATATAAATATGGTTCATGACGCATTATTTGGATAGTTTGACTTTTATCAGGTCCAAATTATAGATATTAGGGTTTACGTGTAATCACTCTTTCATTCCTATCTAATCTAGTGTGATAGAGTCTTGTTTGGAAGCAAAGAGCTTTCTTACTGGGTTGATGATGATAGTTGTTGTCGATAGTGGGTAAATAGGAGTTGAGAATTTGGAATTTGGAAGATGATGGAATACTTAGGGATCCATGTGTGTAAAATTATTCAAGATATGGCCATAGGATAGAGAATATCTAGTTCATGGCTCTCAGGATGGATCGAGGTAGTAGAGGGAGAGGTTATATTTCTCTTTCAATGGTCAGGGAAATATAGTTTAGGATTCTCTGACCCACTATGCATCTGACAAAGAGACAATTGATGGACCGCCCAAAAATCTACATACGGTTTTTACATAGGGTGGAAGATGTGTTAAAGGAGTATAGAGATTATTATGAGGTGGTAGATAGTTTTTCCTATTACTGAAGGCATCCCTTGATGGTAGGATCATGGAGCTGGTGTTCAGGGAAGAGGAGAACTAGATGATGTTGGGAATAATGACCTAGAGACTTCATAGATGAATATTGTTATTCTATATATATATATTATACTTTATCAAAAATACTGATAGTTATAGGCATGATCCACTCATTTCTTTCCACTTTCGTTGTTCAAGATATAGAGATTCTAATAGATCCCTGGGCAAGACCTTTAAAGATAGAGAATCCTACTACATGTAATTTAGTGATCACATTAATATTCTAATAGTTTGAACTAAATCTTATAACAGAGTTCTTTCTATGGGATCTCTTTGTATTAATGATGATGCATTACAATGTTATCTTAGGTATGGATTGAAAATCTGTAGTTCAAGATTAGATTAGTCACTTTAGGTAGAGGATGTAGTGTGTATACATATATGGGATGAGGTTTTACTTTATGAGGGAGAAGGGAGACTAGATATATCAAAATGAAATCATATATAGGATTATTCAATTGATTACTCACCATTTGGTTAGTATTACCCATGGGTAAAAGATGTTTCAGGCTATTAGTTTCTCGCATTAGTTGTAGAGTATGAGGATATATTCCCTGAGTAAGTTTTAGGACTACCTCCCCACTAATATAAAAACATATGAAAATAATTTCACCAAGGTACTACCCTGATATCTGCACCAGAATATCAAATGACTCCCATAGAGCTTCATGATATGAGTGTGCAGTTGAAGGATTTGCAGAGTAAGAGATTTGTCAGACCCAATTCATCATCCTAGGCATCCCTAATTTTGTTTTCCAATAGTTCATAAAAGAGTTTTAAATTTCATGTAGATTATCACCCCTTGAACTAGGTGACTGTGAAGAATAAGTATCCACTACCTAGGATTAATGAATTGTTCATCCAGTTGAAGGGGTGTGATGGTTCTCAAAGAATGACCTTAGATCAGGCTATCTCCAGCTCTGAGTTTAGGATGAGGATATACTAAATATGAGATTATAATGTTACTATGGCCAGTAAAAGAACATGTTTATTCCCTTCATTGATAATTACTCCCCAAAATTGTTCACGAGACTCATGAATGGGATCTTTTAACCATTCCCAAATCAGTTTGTGTTAGTTTTCATTGATGACATCCAAGTGTATTCAATGACAGAGGAGGAGCACATGAATCACTTAAGGAAGACATTGGATATAATTAGAGAGAACCAAATTTATAGGAGGCTCTGAAATTATTAGTTATATATTTGAGAGTTCCACTTTATGGTACATGTAATCTTAGAAGATGGAGTATAAGTGGACTTAGGGACAGTTGAAAAAATGATAGCTTTGGATCCACCCAATAGTGTGACTGGGATAAAAATATTTGTTGGATTGGAAGGTTAATATCATATATTTGTTCATAATTTCTCTATGATATCAACAACCTTGAATACTTTGACCTAGAAGGGACATAATTTTATATGGATAGAGAGGTACTAGTAGAATTTTTAGGTGTTTCAGTAGAGATTAATGATTTCCCACATATTGAGACTGATAGAGGATGGTGTTGAGTAAGTGGTATTCTATGTTTCCTTTGGGCATCACACATGTCTATTTCCTGATGAAAAGGTCTATAATGAATGTATATGGGTCCCAATAGTTGACATCATATGGTCATAACTACATGAACCATGTTCTTGAATTGGTATCTTTGGTCTTCACGCTGAGGATGTGGCGAAACAATCTTATGGGTGAGCAATTTATCATCTACTCCAACCATAATACTCTCAAATAAGTATTTTCACATAAGGATATTATCTGGGGACATAGGTGATGTTTAGTTCTCCACTATGATTTTTAATTCAATATAGTCTATAATCTTGGGAAGGTGAATGTGGTAGAAGATACTCTTAATAGGTAATGTTATTCAAATTTGTTGAATAAGGAATAAGAGAAGTTAGAATTATTGTAGTTTTCTTTATTAGATAAGGATGAGGTATTATATATCAAGTTGATGGTTGTTATCCCACTTCTTTTACAGTGTGTTAGGGAGGCTCATCATGGAGATATCGACTATGAGACCTTGTATATTTAGATATCCACTGGATGTGATCCTGATGGATTTTCTAAAGATGAGGAGTGTGTCATCTTATATAGAGGGCAGATGATGGTACTAGTGATATTTCATGAGGATATTTTGATGGATTTTTATAAATTCCCATCAAGAATACTTACATGAGTAGTGAAGATGTAAAATGACCGTTGATGTTAGTACTGGTGTCCCATAATGAATAAGTCCATAGAAGAGTTTTTTTATTCCTCACTTATCAACGGGTGAAGGATAGGCACCTGGTTTAGTATGTTTGGTTCTAATCCCTTACGTTATATATTGGAAGTGTGATGGTATCTCTAAAAACTTCTTGATGGGGATCCCATGATAATCCAGATGAAGTGATGTCATTTGGGTGATCATAGGCTAACTAATCAAGTCATCCCACTTCCTAGATATATGTGAGTAGAATTTAGTGGAGATATTGATATTATTTTATTTTTATAAAATATTCTGAATTCATAGAGTTCCCTTAAGGATGATTTTAGGCCATTATACTCGCTTAAAATCATGATTATGAAGAGGATTATAGAAGGTAGTTGGGACTCAATTTCATTTTAACACAACATTTCACTCCCAGACTATTGACTAAACTGTTTGGATCATTTAGGTTTTGGAGGAAATGTTATATGATTTTATTTTGAACTTTCTCCATAGATTGGAGTATCACCTAACCTTGGTGGATTTTTCATAAAACAATAGCTAAATTCCACCATCATTATAGCACCATTTTAGGCAATGTTGGAGAGACCTTTTTAAGCTATCATTACATTGTATTGTTCTAGGAGAGTATGCAAACATTGTCCCAGAGTTGGTGTGAGTGATGATGGAGAAGGTTCAAATCATCTAGGAGTGGTTTAGGACTACCTAGAAATTTCAAAATTATTATGAAAAACTGATGAAATAGGACTTTGGAGTTTGAAGAGGGAGACCACATTTCCCTGAAGGTCTCAACTTGGTGAGGGTTATTAAAAATTTTCCTGGGTGTCAAGTTATATATGAGATTCATCAGACCTTTTCAGATACTATGTAGGGTCAGTGAGGTGGCATACCACTTATTGCTAGAACCATAGTTAAAATAGGTGCATGAAGTCTTCTAGGTGTCACAACTAAAGAGGTATGTGCATGAACCATCACATGTTATCGACTGGGGAGAGATGGACATCATAGATGGGGATACCTTTGTAGAGTACTAGGTAGGGACTAAGGATCATTTGGATAATGTTCTTCATGTGTGAGTGATTATCTTGGTGTATGTCTACTGGAAGTATGAGAATCATCATGAGAACACCTCGGATCGGTAGAACCAGATGTGATCTCAGTACCCCCATCTTTTTTGTAGGATTTTTTCTCTTTGAGATGAAAATCCATAAAGTGGAGAAAATGTAATAAATAAAATGATTCCTTGTAATTATTTGGAATATTTTAATGAATATTTTTAGATATAGTCATAGAGTGTGCATTGGATTCCGAGGTCCGATATTGATATGATAAAAATATTAAATATATTATATCACATTCACATAGTTTTTTCAGAATTAATGGAATAAATCCAAAATGGAGTATCAGATTGGATATATGTGATCTCCATTAAATACACAACATGGGTTTTACCATATGTGTGGAATAAGTGTTGCATGCGCTGGGTATTTGGCTTGAGCATCGTCAAGGGAGGAATAAAAGTTAAAAAATATTCTATTTATTTATTTAATATAATTAGTGAAAATCCTAACCTCTTTTATAAATTCAATATTATGGAAAATCCCAAGGGTTACCCATATAAATATAGGTATTAATTGAAGAGTTATTTGAGGAGGCTCCTTATATTATCATTAAAAGGTCATTGCATGGAGATTGGTGCACCCAAAATAGTTTTTGGATCTCACAAATGACATTGAATTTCAAATGATCTTCATTAGTGATCAATCTTGACTCGAGGAAGGGAATTGATTTTATTGGTTTCATTCCCCATTTTTTATCCCATGATGAACATGGATTAATTTTAATAACATATTAATTCACGAGACGATCAAGTTATGGAGGTATGGATTAATATTCATAAAATTTGGGAGTTGATGTTATTTTATTATTATTATTATTTCATCATTTTAATGATAATGGATCGAGGAAAACCAAAACAATGGTCGTCATTTGATCCAATTGTTGTATTTTAGGAATTTATTTCACTGTTCTTTATACATTCATCACTTAAATTTTCCTTGGTTGAAGGTTTGACAAATACCTAGTAAAGGATCATTTCACAAATTTTATTTGGGAAGACAAATCGATATCACAAGAATGGATTTAAGATCATCGATTCAATAAATTTTAGATGATATCTATAGACAATAAAAGATTGATCAGGATACTATTAGTGTTCCTTATTCATGGTTGGGAGTTGTGGCTGGAATATAGTGTGACGATGGATGTTTCCCAAACTGATTGGGTGGTTGAAATCTAGCCATCAGAAATGAACTGGCTTATTCAATCCTATATCTATGATTATCAGAGTATATGGTGGTGGAATAAAAGGTGGAATCAGCATGAGTGAAACTAAATGAGGAACAACCATGTTTAAGAAAAAACCCAACTATATGATGTGTAGTTTGATGAATAACTAACACATGGGACCATGGATATGATGACTAGGGTTTTAGAGAAAATGAAATATCACATACCGTTTGGTACCCAACACACACCAAGTGTCCCATACCTAGAAACTCGGTTTGTACCCATAGAGTAAACAAGCACTAGCCCAGACAGGTACACAAGCACAACCATAGTACACGGGCATGAGTCAGTACTCAGATATTATTAGAGTACCTAGAAAAAACTAGATACAAATGCAAAACCGGAGTACACATACATGTCTCAATACTCAAAAATGATGCGTGTACCTAGACAAAACATTGTACACAAGTATGGCCATAGTACACAAATAGGGGTCAAATTACATATGAAGACCCAAGGTAGATAAGGAATGCCATTTACTCCTAGTACACACTCTGTTATTTCTTTAGGGTATATTAAAGCTCTTATTATCTTCAGTATGGACCTTTTTATCTAGGGTAACTTCCCTTGGTCTGTCTCCATGAGGGTACAGTGATGCATAACATCCTTAGTATAAGACGTGTTCCCCTATATGCTATTAGTCATGCATAGAGTTAAATAATCCTTCCATGTTTCCCTCTATCATTTCTTCTTCTACCCTATGTTAGTTTTAGGGAATAATCATGACCAACATAAATGTACATACAATAACCTATTAAGAAGGTTATTCTAGGAAGGATCTAGTAAACCCTAGAGGCCCTGAGTGAGATCCCTTATCTATGCATCAAGATATTCAATGTTCTAGTAAGAACTTCTTTAAGGAATGTCCTAATGAGCATGAATTCTTAGATGAGAACTGTTAATGTTATCAAGCCCGTAGAGTGAGTTCTCCTAGATGAGAATTATCTTGAAGCCTCAATTATAATCACATTTCTTCCAATATGCTTGTGACCTATTTTTGACACAATTTATATTGTGAGTATATATTGGATATTATTATCAATGATATGTCTAATATTTTGATTTACCTTCCTTATTTTTATGAGATTACTTCTCTCTTTATGATTTAATTTTTTTTGGGATTTTAGAGTGTCCTACTTGGTATTGTTATACTCACCCCTAAATGGGCTCTGATCGCCCATTTTTTTGTCTTATGCAGATGACATACCTTTTAATGTAGTCCTAGTAGGACCAAGACTAGGTAGAGCATAGTGAGCTAGATATAATGTGGTATATATTAGTTGTTTCATTTTACAATATTCCCCTACATTCTTAGTATGTTGGACTCTTACAGTTTTGGTGGGATTTTATTTTGGCCCTTTATGTTTTGTAGAAATTTTTTCATACTCCATTTGTGGGATATAGATATATTCCTGAATTTGGGTATGAGTTTTATTTTACCATTAAACATAGTGTTTTTGTTATGGATATATATATATATATATATTTGTTTGTGTACGTGTAAATCTATATTAGGTTAATCTCTCCCATGTGTGTTTGATATGATTACTCAATATTGGTTACCAGCCCTTGGCCTATTGTCTTGGGGTGTCACACTTGTCTTACTGTTAGTTTATAAGGCCCTGAGGGATTGGTTCATGTAGTAATTATTTCCCTAGTCAATTATTTCATCATAAATCCCCTTTAGTGGTGTGATTTACAGGTCCATTTCATAATCTCTCTTTCATGTTTTTAAATTCATACACTACCCAAGTTGTAAAGGATCTTGATAAATTGACAACATTTCTTTGATCTATAACATTTATTCTTAAATTAAATTCTTATAAGTTTGACTTATTTTGTCCTATAATTATATCAAATTGTACATTTACTTTCTTTTCTATGGATTTTCAATTAATTCTCAATAACTCCTTTTAAAAGGATTACTACTTCAATGATTATGATATTAATAAGGATTTTTCTACTCAACCATCTTTCATGGAGTTGTAATCTTTATTCTCGAAATTATTTATTATAATATTCTTTTATTAGTTTGATTTCATTATTTCATATCTCAGTACATATTTCTTTTAGGTAAATTACCTTTTCAATTCAAAACTTCTTAAATAAATTTATTTATTTAATAAAAAAATGTGTTATTGTTAAAAATAATTATCACCCTTTTTAATAAGGTATTTATCTTCCATGTCCACATTATTTATTTCCATAAATTAATTCAATTACCATTTTGAAACCCAAATATGTATTTTCTCTATTTATATTATCATTTTTAATTACTTAATTTCAAAATAATGATTTATTATCCTTTTAATGATGTGGGTTTCAATAAAGGTATTTTAAAATATAAAAAATGGTTTTCCATTTATTATCATATATTTTATCATAAACTAAACATTTATTTTGTAAAACCCATATGTATATTTCAACGCTTTATTATTGGGGGTGTTTTTAAATTTTTTTTCAAAAAGAATTTCTTGATTTTTTTTGGAAATGATTCTAGAAAGTCTCTCACAACTTCATCTCATTATGACAATGTTAGGAAATATTTAAAAAAAATCATTGTGGTTTCACTTCCATTTTAATATTTAACTCAAAACATATATTCTATTATGGATTCATGTTTCATGATTTATATTCTAAATGATCTTATGAATTTATAGTTCACAACTCACATTGTTTATAAGGGTTATTCTCTCTATCACACTTCATGCCTCTCTTGAATATATTTTTCTCATTCATGTTTCTATTCTTTAATCTCATGGATTTATGCTATGTAATTTCCATTATTAACTTAATAGTATATCCATTAATCTACATGGTGTAGAAACCATACAAATTGAAGGATGTTTACTAAGAAAGTGAATCCATTCATTGACTGGGGAATTATTGACAATCTATATACTAGCTATTTCAACATGGATAATAATTGATTACTAAGGAAAGTTGATTATGTGTTTTTTATTAATTAATTTAATATAGTGAATGGATTGAAATTAATTAGTTATGGGTGGGGCCTAAAATTACATATCCCAATTATTCACAAATGGGTATTATGAGGAAAACTATCTTGGGTATTTGGTGTATTCCTTCCCATTCATTAATAATGTATTGGAATGGGGACTTATTGGTATGTAAAATGTCTTGGAATGAGGAATATATAGTATGATTAAGATTTCTAGAATTATGAGTTCTATCACTAGGAAATTAGTGATTGTTATATAAGTGATTATTTATATTACTATTTTATCCATGGATATATCACATGCTCATGATTCATTTATTTGAAACCATTTTATTATTATTTATTCGTTTCATTTTATTTAGGGTTTATTTATTCCTAGATTACTTTTATTTTTTTTGATATATGTATCTTTGTTCATAGAATAATAATTTTGGAGTATCTGAAGTTTATGTTGCCAGAAGTTCTCTTATGATAATTTCATTTTCAAAAATTCCAATTTCCCCATGAAAGTTTAGTGGAAGAAGGATCCTTCAATATATGGGTCTAATAATTAGATGTTTACAAACTTATAATGGAAGTTGAGTAGTTTGGTCTTTGGTTGTGTAGAATAGTTTACTAGTTGAGTTAGTTTAGTCAGTGTAAATTAAACTAAATTATGAATTGAATGGATGTTTGAAAAAAAAATTAGAGGTCGGTTTTACCAGTTTGACCAACAATAGACCTCTATATTGATAGTTGGGATCAATTAATAATTTATAAGTCTATTTCATAGTAATATAATGCACTATAGGGAACTATATTTCAAAATATGAAACCTTTTATTTCAAAGATATATTGTTTGTAAAAATTGTACCTATTGTAATATGATAGTGTTTTTAGTATTCTCCTCTGGACATAGGATGAAAGTCCAGACCATGTAAAAATTGTGTTCATCCTTTGTTTTCATATTTTTTTATGATTGAATGTTTGTGAATAATCTTTATAGTGCTGGCTAGGGTTATAATTTTCCTCCTAATTTTATTTCTCTATGATAAATGTTGAATATACCATAGTATAAAATTATATTATGTTATAATACTAGTGGACATTAACTTTGGGTGAACTCATGGTTCAACAATCCAGTTTTTTATATAGGGTTTCTTATAAGAAGGTGTTTTATCTTCCCCCAAAAGTTCTATCAAATGGATAATTAGACATAATCAATAATTAAAGTAATTTTATCACTTTCCTCAGATTCATATTAAATTTATTTTTCCAAACTATCATTTAATGGTATGTAAATGGGTGGAGGAAAGGTTTAGATTATTTATTTCAATGAAACAAAATTTGGTTTCGAGAATATATAGATAGAAGACTATATAATATATAAATAGCTTGAAATTACATTGGGTGAGAAAACCAACATGATGGATAAAGTTTAATGGGATATGTTTGATAAAAAAACATTAGGCTTGGGGAGGATGATGTTGGAATAGAATATTTCCTTTAACATAAGAGAGAATAAGACTATAACTGCACATATAGTGGACCTTAAAGATATGTACGAAAAAAATTAAATGTAAATAGATTGTTCTTGATGAGGTATTTGTTTATCTTGATTACATATGAAGTAATGTTAATAAAAGGCCATTTTAATGATTTATATATGATTAGAATCCATACCGAGTCAGTAAAAGCGATCTTCACAGATGAAATATGGGATATACTACTCCTTTTATCTTTACCAAAATATTTTGATGGGATGGTTAATGTAGTAATAAATTTCTATAGAAATTGTGATCTTATGTTTTTAGATTTCCATAATTTTATCCTTACTGAGGATATTAGGACAATATAGATCCAAGAACTTACTATCAGTTAATTGAATACTAAAGGTAGGGGACACTCAACTCATTACAAGAATCATTGAAAATATTAAGATAATATTAGAAAGAAAAGACATGGAATGTAAACTAATCTTATGGTCAATTATATCAATTGTGGAAAAAAAATTTAATATTTAAAGTAAATATATAAACTTTAATGGAAATATCAGAGGATCAACTAACAAGAGTTCAAAATCCATTAATGAAATGTAAGTTGATAGCGATCTACTGCTAAACGTTTTTAATCTGATGAAGTAATGGGTGGTTGAATCTAGTGTATATTTCTAATCATCAAATGAATGAGGATACATGATTATATATTCATATGGAATTTTTGGTGAAGTTCATCCAGTATCCGATTAAACTTTGGAAGTGGTTGGGAATAGAGATCTAAATCTCAATATGTAAAATGGGACCAATATTTTGTTGAAATGAGAAATACACGTACAATGTCTCAAGAGGAAACTCATTTTAGTGGGGGTAGTTAGATGATTAATTATTTATAAATACCTTTAAAAATTGAGTTTGGAAATAGACTTAGAGATCCATAGTTTAGAACAATGATTAAAAAAAATAACTCTATATTTGATCAAATATACATATTGGAGTGAAATGGAGAGAATTTAAACCTCTAAAAATTTGGAGGTTTAGAATTAAATATTGGGTTACCTTAGTGAGAAAAACATTAAGGTTATAGAAGGGAATGAAATATTTAATCTTTATAATACAAATATTAAAAGTTTTGAGATATATGTTCTTGAAGAAAAAGGCGTGACTCATTTAATCTAAATAGATAAAAGCCTAGATCTTGGAAACTAGATCTAGTTCACAAAAATGTTTGAAGACCTACATTAGTTCAATCTCATGGAGGGTTGTGAAACTTTTTTACATTAATTAATGATTCCACATGGATGGTATGATTTTATTTTATTAAAAGTAAATATGATGTTTTGGTTCCTTTGTTTAGTGGAAATCCATGGTGGAGTTGGAAAGTGTTCAAATATTTAAGTGCTTAAGATTATATATTGGTAGTGAATATAATAATAGTAAATTAAAGAATTTTTGTCAGAAGAAGAGGATCACACTTGAGAGAACATTACTCAGAAATTTACCAAAAAATGGAGTGTTAGAGAGGACAAATCATATATTGATAGAAAAGTATGGATACATGTGTTTACACATTGGTATACCCAAGGCCATCTGAGTAGAAAAAATTAAAATGATAATGTATTTGGTCAACAACATTATAGCCTATAAAGTTGGACAAAGTCTATATGAAGAACATCGGTCCGATAATCCACCATAAGTTTCACACCTCAAAATATTCAGTTTTATAGATTATGATTATGTCAATGAAAAGGGTTGAGATAAGGTGGAATAAAAATACAATGTTTTCTTTATCATTGACTACGTAAGTAGAGAATTTTCTTACATATTTTAGAGGGTAGAACAAAATATGGTCATTATAAATCAATATTTAATATCTAATGAGAATATCCTATAGAAGGATCATAAAATTTCTAAATCAAAAGGTGGATAGAAGAGATCAAATATTTAATTAAAAGTTGGTATGGATGAAAACCCAAATAAAACTATCAACTACTAAAGATACCATAAAATAGTAGAAATGAATCAGAAGTTTTTCCAATGGTCGACATGACTAAATGTTCAAAAACTATAGAAGTTTTAGAAAAATATCTGATAGAAGAAAAATCAGTAGTAGGAGAACTATAAGTTCAAGAACTAAGAATTAAATTTAAGAAGAATGTTAAAAATTATTTTATAAGATCATCTAGAGTCACATTTCCAGTCCATAGGTACAAGAAATACAAAACATCATACTTCTAATGGATAGTGGTGAACCAAAATTCCTAGAAGAAGTAACAAAATCAATGACTAGCAGTGGTGGGATTCATCCTTGGAGGAATAGACGACTTCCTCAAATTTTAGTGGAACATGGGACTTGACTAAACTACCAAAGGTGATAATATATCTTTTGAACAAATGGCTTTATCATTTGGAAGAAAAATATGAAATAAATAGAAGATATAGGGCATGGTTGGGGGTGAAATCATTCCAAATAAAGAATGAATTAATTTATCATAATTATTTTGGTTTGTATTAAATAATACTACAATTATTATAGTGTTAAGAATTATTTCATATGATGAGTTACACTTATAGAAAATGGATGCGAAGACAACCTTCATCAATGATGATTTGTAGGAGGAGATATATATGAATTAACCAAATAGGTTTGAAGGCCATCAGATGTATGTTTTTTCATAATCAAAGAGAAGTATATATGGATTTAAATGAGAACCATGATAGTGGAATCCAATGTATGATTATTTCATATATGAGGAAGGTTTTACAAGGCTTGATTCTAATCATTATCTTTTTCAAAAGTCTTAGAATGATGGAACCTACATAACTTCTTTAATTTATGTGGATGAAACATTTCTAACATTACCATCATTTTAGTATATTTAGGAGCTAAAGTGTATGTTTTCTAGATGATTTTAAATGAATAATCCTAAATAAGACAATAAAAATCAAGGGGATGAGGATTTAAAGTGATCAAAAATATGGTACTATGGTTTTATCCAAAAAAAGATTCCATTTAGAAGATCATTAAAAGGTTTCGAATGATTAGATGTAAATGTGTTGGGACTCCCCTTGCTTAACAAATCAAGTTATCTAGGGATCCTAAACATTCAACATAATATTTATTACAATACATTGTGAAAGTACTATATTTTTAAATTATAGGAATATTGATGTATGCAATGGTTTGTATGAGAACATTCATTTCCTTTATGGTGGGAGTGGTAAGTCAATTAAATTATATCCTTGGGAAGGAGAAATGGGAAGATATGAAATGGGTCATATAATACTTGAAAGGATCTAAAGATACAAAATTGTTCTCTATGGAAGCTAATCCTTTATAAGGGTTTTCTGATACACATTATTTTGGGGATTCTCTGACACAGACAAAAGAAAAATGAGTTTTCTATTTACCATTGGTGGAACTGTGATTAGCTGGATGTCATGGATATAACTAATGACAACTTTTTTCACAATAATCAGAGTATGTTTCACCTACAGAAGATGGAAAGGATTTAATATGGTTAATGTGATTTCTGAAGGAAATTATAGAAGAATCAAAAGGAGGAATGATATTCTATAATAATCGGAATGCTATCCACCTTTTGAAGAATCTATTATTTCATAAAATAACAAAACATATTGAACTAAAATTGCATTTCATTTTGAATTTTTTGAAGGACATGTTGTTTGAGCATTGGAAGATTAAAATGAAGAAAAATATGAAAGACATGTTCACAAAATTGTTAGTACAAGAAAGCATGGGGAATCACCATGTATTAGTGGTACTTTCTAGAATAATAATAATGTAGAATACTGTAGTGAATATGGAAGGAGGAGATTGGGTTTCTCAATACGTTAGAGGAGTATGCGAAAGTTATCTCAAATATGTCTTTAATTTTGATATTATTGGGATGTGAAAAATGGTTTATATAATTATAATTTCTCTCATTGGATGTTCATTCTTCATAAGTACACTTTTACCTTGATCGTTTAGCCACAAAATGAACCTTCAACATATGTGTCTACACACTAGAAGTTTAAAAACTTCCAATGGAATTTGTGCAATTTGGTCTTTGGATGTGAGGAGTAGTGTACCGAATATTCTAGTGGAAATATCAAATAAATGAATATGTAAACGGATAGTTGTATTAAAATTTAAAAGGGTTTTGTAACTTATTTGACCAGTAATTAAACACTATAATGCATGGTGGGACCAAATGTTGAGTTGAATTTTGATGTATAGTAATATGAAGTACTATAATGACTGGTATTTTGAAAAATGTAACACTGGATTTATAATATATAGTGTTTTTAAAACTTATAATTTAGGTAATACTAAATAGTTTATAGTGTTCTCCCATAAAAGTAGGATTAAATTCCTAACCATGTAAAACTTGTGTTCTTTATTTAATATCATATTATTTTTATGAATCAATGTTCAAGACCAATATTTTTATTAATGATTGGGGTGCTCCTTGGCTTCCTAATTATAGTTCTCTTAGGCAGATAGGTAATACCCAATAGTATGGAATTACATTATGTTTTACAATTAGTGGATATGAAAATAAAGTGAAGTAATGGTTCGACTATCCAGATTTTTAAATCGTTTTTCTCAGATGAAGTCATGTTTCTTCCCGAACAATATTATACTCCTTAGTGAGTGTATGATCTCACTAATCATTTGTTTCCTTTTACCCAAGTTATGAAGAACATTATTAAGTAAATATGACTAGTCAAGTATGATGTGTGGATAATTTTTTGGTAGATATTGAACACTTATTTTAAAATAGGAAACACTTTTATTAGTCAGAGAAATTCCAATTGGATTGCAAATATATCGGTTTTTTTAGTTAAATGATTTTTTAACTATTAAAAACTCTAAACATATAAGCTCTGAGGTTTTTAAGTGGATAAATATTTTTTTAATACTTTAATTATATATTTTTAAGTTTGGATCTCTTTTTTTGTTCTAAATTTGGTATATATTGTTTTTTTTATTATAAAAAAATACAGGAATGCGGGTTTGGGGGATCATAGCCATCACCGCTGGATCTACCTAATGATCCTAAATCTAATAGTCAGTTGTTAACTTTAGTTGTGTGAAAGATTTTATTATTAATAATCTTTTTGGGCTTCCATTTTTTCATCATTTTATTCTTATTTTATTTTTTTCATATTCTCTTACATTATTGTATGTTTATTTCTAACATTAATAAAAGGTAATAATGTAACAAATAAAAGTTTTATCAATGGAATTACCTTATTATAATTATTAATTATAGTATAATTACATTAGGAATGCTAATAAAATATAATGATACTAAATATTATTTGACCATTAAACATAATTTTTCCACTTCTTTGTTTTGAATTTCGTAAATCTGACATACACGGTTCCGTTCACCGTGATTTTTGGAGTCTAATAGAACAAACATAACTTTTAGTGAATAGTAACATACCCTTATGAATATTAATGCTACCCTTATTAATAGTGACATACCCTAATGAATATTAACCTTATCTATTATAGTATATATATGACATTAAATTAAACTTATGATGTACATATGTTTTGAAAAAAGTAAATAAATATTTCAAAAACTGTATTTTCAAGTAAATTATGATTTTATATAAAAATAAAATTAATCATATTTGGAAAATTACTTTTGAAAAATAGAATACATTTTTGGATTCTACACAATGAGAAATTTTTAGGTTGAATTTTTGGTATTTTTCTGAAATACATGAATTTTTGATGAATAGTGAAATACAATAATTTACAAAGTAAAATACAATAATTATATAGTCATGTATGATTTTATGATGATGTAAACCCAATTGGTTAGGATTTATAAGATAAAATTACTTTAATTAGTAAAGTAAGACTCACTATTACTTTTCTTGTGATGAAATAATAAATTAATGAATATTATATTGAGAAATCCCCTCTCCCCTCCACTATAAATACCACCCTTCACACCCTCATTTCCTCACACCACTCAATATTCAAACCCTGTCCAAACACTACCCAAGAGTCTTACCTATCCCCTAACCCATGTCTAAGAGCTTAAAGTCTCATCAAAAGTCCAGGCCTAGCTTTCTTATGGAGGATTTCAAGAGGAGGATTCAATAGGTAA
Source organism: Viscum album (assembly GCA_963277665.1). Taxonomy (NCBI): domain Eukaryota; kingdom Viridiplantae; phylum Streptophyta; class Magnoliopsida; order Santalales; family Viscaceae; genus Viscum; species Viscum album. The sequence continues at coordinate 1,024,299,316 of OY728157.1, forward strand.
TTCCTATCTCTCTCTCTTATTCTTTAAATTCCTTTCAATTTCAAGTTCATTTCTTAATCTATCCCAATCTATATTCATACACATGGTATGGTAACTCCAGTTTCATTCATATACTATACTTTTATGATAATAATGAGATATTATATCGTCCATCCCCCTTCTCCTCTTCTTTTTATTTTATAAAAGAAAACGTTTTTTGTGAGGTGTTAACTTATCACCATCAAGAACAACATGTTTACTTTCTTTCATTTCTACCTTCAGATATGGTCATGAAACCATTTTTATATTTGAAATAGAATATTTTATATGTATTATTTTCTTTATAATTTTCTGTATCTAACTTATCTACATATTAGTGAATGTTTAAACAAAACAAATTTGTTGTTGTCGAAAATCCGCCCAAATTAACCCAAACAACCATCATTTAATTGTTATCTAATGATTCATCTACAAAGTATATGATATAATTAATTATAAGATCATTTAAACTTCTATAACATCATTTATAACATGAATGATCAGTCTTGTATGTTTATCCATATTCTACATGAACTTCCATTTATGAATACAATTGAACCATTCAAGAAAACCATAAAAATGAACACTACTGAACATTGTTTTTAAACACTAAAACTCATCAAATGGCCCATAAGATAGCTTAATGAAACCATAATGAACCATATTCATGTAAAAAAGTTTATATAATTTTTAATTAATGAATCTAATGTGGTTATACAGGACATTAAAGCGAAGAAAACGTTCATATACATGGTAAGGGAATATTCTAGAACCCAACTTTCATTCTTCGGGTTCTCCATATTTCACTCCATTTTTGGTATGGTCACTCCTTAAGAATAATTTTTTCATCATTATCTTGCCTCTTCTAGGATATACATATTTTCTACTAGAGTTTGCATCAAACAAAACTTTTTCCATAAGAACACTTCTTTCAAAAACACTCCTTTTTTTAATTCTCACTCAAGGTTGATGGTTATCGTATCAAGTATGCTATTCCCATTTTCTTTTTTGAACCCAATGTTTATGAATGTTTTCATATGATATGAAACCCATTACTTTACATGGTTTATTTATGTTCATTTTTTGATATATGTTCTATGTGGAATTCATGATAGTGATAATGTTATGATATGACGGGAGCGCCCAAAATTATATAGTGCGATATGAATGTTTTGAATGTGATGGGTGCACCCAAAATTATACAGCTCTCCAATGCATTGAGTAAAGTGATGAATCTAGTTAGATAAAGTGATATTATTTGTGAAAAAGAGTCTATATTTGTTGACAAATATGTGTGGTATTTAACCACTAAGACACGATGTTTCATTTTTTATGCATTTCCACATTTCAAGTATTTTATTAACGATTTCTCTCATGTTCATGATAATATTTCTTATGTAATGACTATGCTCACCCATTGTTACATTTTTATATCTATCTTCTTACTGGGATTTTATATCACCACTTTTTGATGTATATCCTTAGGTGACTATATGTACTAAGGAGAGGTCAAGTGCCAATAAGAAGCTAGAGAATAAGAAATTAAATAAATGTTTATGTTTGATGCTATAAATGTTATGTACGATCCTATTTTCTCCAAGAAACTAAACCTATAGATCCTCATGGTTTGATACTATTATGTTTTTTATCTTTATAATGATTTAATAGTAATGTAAGAAATGTTTGGGTCACTATAGTTGGTATCATAGGAAAGCTTTAGTTAATATTAAAATTAGGATTAGTGAACCCTAGAGAAAACCTCTAGCATGATACTAAGTACAAATATGCACACAAGAATCTTTACATTGGGATACCATGATGTATGATTTTATTATAAATTTTACAAATGAATAATTTATTTATTCATGATTTTTTGACTTATTTTTTGTTTAAACATAATCTATTTTAGAAAATGGTGGGAACCGGGAGAAACCAGGCCAACAACCCGTGCGAGGGCCAATGAAACAATTTCCTGAAGGACATCCCCAATGATTTGGGAGTTGGATTTCAAAACATCATGTTGATTCTTACCCAACTATCTCAAGTTATGAAAAATAAACAGAATAATGGGGAAAGTCCTCCTTTAACAAAGATGGATAAACTAGCTATGGAATTTTTTATGTGGAAACGACCACCAACGTTTAGTGGATATTCTGATCCACTAGTTATGGAATAGTGGGAAAACATAATACAAAATATCTTTTCTATGATTTATTGTTATGAGATGGAGAAGGTGACTCTATCCATTTATCATATAAATGGAGAGGCTGATCAATGGTGGGATTTGATTAAGAACACTAAGCCAAGGGGGAAAATTAGAGAGATGGAATGGAAAGGCATTAAGATCACGTTTCTTAAGAAGTATTTCCCATAAACTATTCATATAAAGATGGAGATAGAATTCATAGAGCTCAATCGAAAAGAATTAGAATATGTCACAACCTATGAAGTAAATTTCACAAGGCTTGCAAGGTACGCTTGTGGCTCTGTTATCAACAATAATAGAAAAATTTATAGATTCTTTAGTGGATTAAAACCATAACTTCAAAAGGCTCTTGAAATTTGAGAATTTGAGAGTTATGAAGATATTGTTTGGTGTGCTCTCAAAGTGGAGATAGAGTTTGTAGAATGGTCCCATGGATTTGGTGATAAGAAGCAAAAGATGGAGTTTCAAGATAGAGGATATAATGATAATGGTTGGACAAAAACTCAATAACGCCCTTGCTAAGAATGTTGGAAGTTGCATCATGGGAACTCCCTCAAAGGGATGGGGAAATGATTCAAGTGTGGGAAAGAAGGAATCCATTCTCAAGAGTGTCAAAAAGACATGAAAATTAAGGAGAATATGGTGGAAGAAAGGAGAGAACCACCCATGGTTCAATGCTATAACTATAGGGAGCAAGGGTACTATGAAAGAGAGTGAAAAAAACCTTGAGTCCTTGAGGGTAATCAGTGTCAACAGCCACCAAATCCAAAGGAACAGGGGAATGAAGATTCCATTACTACTATGGAAGTGGGGAAAGATAATAAAGTCATACAAGGTCCACTTTCTATTCTCTCAAGAATGGAAAAGTCTAATTTGATTATTGTTCTACACATTCCTTTATATCTTGAAAGTTTTCTAGAACTATAGAATCGATGCCCCTAAACCTTAAAGTGGTGATATCTGTAAAAACACCTAGTCATTCAATCATTACAACACAAGTGTTTGAATCTTCTCTTATTGGCATATGTGGGAAGATTCTTCCGGAGAATCTCATAATACTTCCCTTGGTGGAATGTGACTCTATAGTGGGAATGGATTGGATCTCGTTATATATATCACATATCAACCATCGGGAAAAGAAAATATCTTTTCATATTCTGAACCATCTAATTCTTCTCTACAAATTCAAGGAAGATCATGAATATCCTTTATAAAATCCATTATCCATGTGGGTGTTGATTCCCTTTGAATAAGCATACCTTGCCAAAATGGTTGAGTTAAAGGAATGCTCCAACTTTGCGAGAATTCCCATTGTGATGGAATATGGTAATGTATTTCCTGAATATTTAGTCAGACTTCCCCCGAATCATGAGGTAGAGTTATCAATAGAACTCATTTCCGGACCTACTCCTATCTCAAAGTGTCCATATAGGATGGATCCTTTCAAACGGGAAGAGTTAATGAAGTAGTTGCAAGAGAATTTGGATAATGGTTTCAGACAACCTAGTGCATCACCCTGGGGTGCACCAGTACTCTTTGTGGAGAAGAAGGATGAAACAATGTGGCTGTGTATTGATTATAGGTAACTCCACAAGATAACCATAACGGAAAAGTATCCTTTTATAAGGATTGAAAACTTGTTCGATCAGTTAAGAGTAGTTCAGTTCTTCTCAAAGGTGGATAATATTTCTAGATATCATTAGATAATTGTGATGGAGGAAGATATTTAGAAGAATTCCTTTCGCACAAGGTATGAGAAATATGAGTTTTGGGCGATGCCCTTCAGACTTACAAATTCCCCAACAATCTTATGGATTTGATGAGTAGAGTCTTTAGACATTACCTCAACAAATTTGTGGTTGTGTTTATTTATGATATAATAATCTACTCCAAGATAAAGAGGAATATGAATAACACCAAATACTTGTGTTGGTGACATTGATAAAGGATAAATTGTATGTCAAGTTTAGAAAGTATGTTTTTTGGATGAATCAAGTCATGTTTTTGGGACATGTTATCAGAAGTGAGGGAATTTCTGTGGACCCTTAAAAAAGGCGATTGAATAATGGCCCAGGCCCTCTAGTTTCACAGAAATTTGTAGTCTTCATGGATTAGTTGGGTATTACATAAATTTTGTGAAAACGTTATCTTGATTGTCAAGCCCACTAAATAAGTTAACTTGCAAAGGGGTAAAGTATGTCTGGATGGAAGAATGTGATGGAAGCTTCAAGGAGCTAAAAACAAGGATGATCACTGCACCTGTACTCACATTAATAAAGAGTAGAGAAAGTTTTTTGATATATAGTAATGCTTCAATGAATGTCTTGGGTTGTGTACTCATGTAAAATGATAATGTGAGAACCTAATACTCATGGCAGTTGAAGATCCATGAGCAGAACTACCCAATACATCATCTTGAGCTGGCAGCTATGATTTTTGACTTTAAAATATGGCATCACTACCTTTATGGTGAGAAGTGAAACATATACAACAATTACAAGAGATTAAAGTATATATTTATTCAAAAGGATCTCAACATGTGTCAAAGGATATGGTTAGAGCTAATCAAGGATTATGATTTCTCTATTCACAATCATCCTAGAAAGGCGAACAAGGTATGTGATTCTCTAAGTAGGAAAGAACATACTACTCTATCCATGTTACGGATTGAGAAAGACCCTATATTATTGGATATTTAAAATATGGATTTTGAAATCATATGGGAAGGGGATACATCTTACCTTGACTAAATGATTTCACAACCATCCATCCAAAAGAAGATTAAGGAGGCACAAAAGGATAATTTAGAGTTACAAAAGAAAGAGAATTATGTAAAGGAAGGGATGATTAATGGGTTCCATATTGATGATGATGTGATTTGGTTTGGAACGTGGCTATGTGTGCCTTTTTCATCCCAGATAAAGAAGGAGAAATTAGAAAATGCACATAAATCAACATTCTCTATCCACCCTGGGAGTACCATGATGTACCGTGACCTCCGAGAAAACTTCTTGTGGGATAACATGAAGTTAGAGATTGCAAAATATATCTCAAGGTGCTTGGTATGTCAGCAAGTTAAAGCAGAGAGAAAAATGTATAAAGGGTTGATGCATCCATTTCCTATACCAATTTTGAAATAATAGAATGTCACTATGGACTTTGTAATGGGACTCTCAAAGACGTAGAAGGGAAATAATTCGTTATGGGTTGTGGTTGACTGACTCACCAAGACTACCCATTTTATCGCTATTCGAGAATACCTCTCACTTAAACAACTTGCAATGTTATATGTGAAGGAAGTGGTGAGACTGAATGGTGTTTCAATATCTATTGTTTTTAACCATGATCCAAGGTTTACATCTAAATTCTGGAGAAGTCTTCAAAATTCTTTGAGTACTGAATTAAATTTAATCATGGCCTATGACACCTAAAATGATGGACAATCTAAAAATACTATTCATATGCTTGAAGATATGCTAAGAGTCTTCTCTCTAGAATTCAATGGTGGATGGGTTCAGCATCTCCCATTGGTTAAGTTATCATAAAAAATAGATTCCACTTGAGCTTTCAGATGGTTCCTGCAGATTCTGAAAAGCACTCAAGGGTTGAAGGAGGTTTTGGCATGACAAAGCACAACCATATTTGGACCCGGAGATCCATTCCAGGGGGTTCGGAGGGGTTGCATGAAAAAAATTCTGAGTTGTGTGAAAAAATGGCTATCCTGAAAAAAATCGTGGGATTTTCGAATGTTTTCCGCATGAGCGCAGAAAGTTTCTGCGCCCCAACTGCGGGATCTTCAATTTTCGTGCCGCCACCCCGAGCAATTGTATTTCCACATGTCCGAAATTGGTACACAAAATTTTGCACGAGCACATTTTATGGATGGATCTAAAACCCCGAGAACCTATAAAGAGAATGCCACCCCTTCAACTTCTGGGCTGAAGAAATATAGTAAGAAATTCACCACTCTTGCATGAAAAAGAGGGCTCTCAGGTACCAAATTTTCATGCTGGGTAGCCCGGGGGTCCCCCTTTTCATGAGACCACTCGGGCATAATCCTCATCCAAATCCCATAAAGTCCCATCCCCCATGTACAATTTTTTCTAATTGTACACAATCCTTTCTTCTACATGCAATTCATTCCTATTGCGCACCGCTATGGACTTTTTTGTGCACACTGACTGATTGTGCACCACCCCGGGTTTTTTCTCACAAGAAGATAAATTGCATGCTGACCCCAACATTTTTCATGAAACTATTCCTTTTGCGCGTAAGCCTCCCTTCTTGCACACCCATGCTGTCTCTCTTCCAGGAATCATTTTCTGGCACCTCCTGCAACCAAAACACCTTCCTCATACACTTTTTTCTTGTACGACCTCTAGGATCATATAGAGTAACTTCAATGTCCCTTGGATGATACTTCCCATTGCGTTGCTTTACCTCATGCTTTTTTCATAGGCATGCTAACAACAATTTCTTCTTCACATAGCCATGCTAACGTGGACACCTAATGGTTCACTCCATAACACCCCCTAACCATGGCATTATCTATCCCTTCTCTTCACCAAGGTGCAGAGGGTACCGGTTATGTAAGTCCTAGGGGTGCAGAGTGAACCCTCCCTCATCTGGGCTGCAGGAGGTTACCCTACCAAGCATCATCATCCTCCGCACATGACATTAAATTGTGAACTCCCCCTTGCATCCTTAGAAGGGAAAGGGTAACCACCCTGGTGTATGCACCTAGATTTTTCTTGTAGGAGGCAGCATCATTTCCCCTCCTTTCTTCAGGGCCAAATCCCTCTCCCACTAGGATTTGTTGCCAGTAGGCCTCCATCCTGGAGTAAGTCCCAACCTCTTCGGGCTGCTAACCATGCATGATCCCCTATTTACTCTTTAGGTTGTAATCATGTGTAAGCCCCACTCCACTTCCCATGGACACACCTTTCATGACATGATCTTTAGGTCTTCGCTATCTCTTGTTTCTCACACTGAGCATGACTCACGTGGGCTTAGAGAAAGAACCAACCAGGAAATCCTCTTTGGAAAGCCTAGAGTGTAAGCCCCACCCCTATCTTGAACTACGATGTCTTTGATCCTTGATAAGGAATGGTACTTAGGAAGCCTCCATAAGGGTCAAGCCCAACAACCATTGGACCCCAGGTCCTCCTTCACTTCGGTTCACCGAACCCTATCCTAAACTAAGAGGTCGTTGATCCTTGCATAGGCAAGGTATGTAGGAAGCCTCCCTGAGGTTCAATCCCAACAACCATTGGACCCCAGGTCCTCCTTCACAACAGTTACCACCATATGAAATACACGTACTTTGATCCATGTCAAGAGAATGTATGTAGGAAGACTCCATGAGTTTCAAGCCCAAAAACTGGTCATTCTAACCCTAGTCACGCCGGTTAACCGACCCCCATCCCGAACTATGTGGACTTTGATCCTTGCCAAGGCCGGGTATGTAGGAAGCCTCTACGAGGTTCAAGCCCACCACTTGGTCATTTCGAACATCTTCATGTCGGTTCACCAACAATGGGCAACCTAGAGTGTAAGCCCCACACACCCTTCTGAACTGCATGGTCTTTGATCCTTGCCAAGGAAGGGTATGTTGGAAGCCTCCCTGAGGTTCAAGCCCCACCATCTATCTCCGCCCCAAGTCCCTATTCACGTCGGTTCGACCCCATCCAGCGGTAGTCCATTGTGGCCTCAATTAGCGGTAAGCCATTGCAACCCCATCTAGTGGTAAACCATTGAAAACCCCAATTGGTACTAATCCATCGTCAGACGAACTATGTGGACGTTGATTCCCTACCACATGGATACGTAGGAAGCCTCTTCAAGGCTCAAACCCAAAACCATCATCATCCTCATGATGGTTCCATCCCATTCACGATCCACTTCATTCAACCGCTTCATTATACCTCCTGATTCTTATTCGGGCCTCCACATCCCAGTAAAATCATGCCATATCATTTCCCATTCCACTCCACAGTAACCAGGATGTCAACCACATGTTGAAACCAACATCAGTGTTCCCTCTAGGGGTGGCACCCATATGATCCACTCTAATTAGTGTTCTGACCAGTCCGATCTGTCTCTACTGGACATTAAACTTGTAGAATAATTTGTGTAAAACATGGGAAGCTGAGGAAAACCTCAGAAACATGCCTATGGCATATAATTACTCGCATTAAACGTGTGATTCCTCAGGATTATGCACCCTCGAGAAGCCGTATTATAAGGGAATGAAACCCAGATGCATCAGGGTCCCATTGTCTAGACACGCCAGTGATGTCCAATGTGACTACTCCCCTGACTGAAGGTTGCTTCCCGGACCAGACCCCTTGGAATGTTTTGACAAATATGGTGTAATTAATTGGTGTCCATGAAGATATGGAATCAGGAAGAGTTTCACGAACAACATATTAAATCTATAAGGGAGACTCAGACTAGGTGATGAGTTCTGAGGAGGAATCCAAGGAAGGAAGAACCTACATCCCATCACCCCGTTTCAATAAAGGAGTAGAAATCCTTGAACAAGTGACAGATGCCACCCGCCTTTGGAAAGTGGGAATGTGGGGCAACAAAGTTGCGCCTTTTGTCCTCAAGCAAATGGACGCGCACACCCCGAAAAAAGCATCAGAAATAGAAATGGTAAAACCGATGTGAAATTCTTCTCCTCAATATAGAGATTAGTAGTGCTCTAGGCATCAATGGATTAGCATGTCATTGGATCCAGTTATTCGGTGACGGGTCCCGCTAGGTAAAAATCAGGCCTGGCGTGAAAGTCACTAGAAATTTGGGTAGTAGAATGTTGGAAATCCTATTCTACAACATTGTCAGTATGGATCCCTCTTACCAATCATAGAAAATGGAATGGCGTTGGGACATTGGTTGTCGATTCCTTTTTTATTTCTGCACTGATGAGTTAATCTCCCAAATTATTAGGAATCATGTTGCTACACCCAGAATTCGATCACTGCCTACACCCTGACGCATGGGAAGGGGCACTGCCAACATGACAGTCCCACATGTTTCCCTCTCTTCCATGATGACCTCTACACCCACAACCATGGGGCGCCCATGAACCATCTCCCCGTATGAGGTCATCCAATGAAGGGTAATCAATGACCTCGTATGCTAGTACGAGGAGGAGGGAATAATCATAACTCGAGATATGGACCACCTAGATATGGAGGCCTTTGAGTCTCATCGTTGATGCCCCCCCCCCCCTGAGGGCCACGCAGGGAGTTGGTGCTCCCCACACTGACATAAAACCCTTTCGAGAGCCTCTCCCTAGGGCTCTTTGACGAGTCCATGCCTTACATTGATGAGGTAGGTGACATCTTGCCCCACCCAGTCAGAGTCCCATTCTAGGGGCTCCCAGTGAGGGCTCCCACCCATCCGCGTCAACGCCACCAACCAGTCTTGCTGGATGAGGAGTAGGTAAGCCACGTACCTACACCACCATCTCTGGTTTGTCCGAACCAACACCAGCATCAGGTGCAAGTTGAAGAGGACTCCCACCCAGGATCGTCAACATTGACAGCTACTGTGGCCTGAACCACTGCCAACACATATCATCAGTTCCCTATATACACTGAGCAGGGGAACCTATATGCCCAACTTGGATCAAAACCCCAACCACCCCATGGGCAGGCAGGGTCGACTCTCTTGGTTGTTGGCACAAATAGTGGTCAACTCGAGCTAACCCGCAGCGATGCCCCCAAGTACGTAGGTCCTCCTTGTACCACTACCACAGAGAGCGCATACCTTCCCCGCATTGAGGCTTGACATGGAGGTCTGCCCCATGCCACCCTCAATCCAAATGAGGGTCTTCCCCATGGTGGTGACACTCAGAACAGAAGACTCTTCCGTTCCCATTACATCGTGTATGGATCCATTACTCATGCCCCTGACCACCAATGTAGGGAAATTGCACATTTGATCTCTCTTCAATGTGACGATCCTCCCCATGTTATCTTAGCAGATAGGAAAGTCCCTCCTTGCCTCATTAACCGGAGGGGTGAAGTCCAACTTCACCTCAATAACACCCAGCATGAAGGTCCAACCAGTGTTCAGCTAGACCAGTACAAGGAGCCTCCTCATACTGAGGTCCCCAGGTGAAACAAGCATGGAGGTCCTCCCCAGGATCCTGCTAGTTCTAGTGAAGGTCTTTCCTGATCCAGTGTTATCCATGGAGGTCCTCCCCATGTCCTCTTTGACATCTGTCCTGATGCTCCTCACACCCCAGATTACCCAAGTGGAAGCCCTCTCCGCCTCAGCACCAGTGCAGTCGAAGGACCTCATGTTGGAAATTAGCTCTATCCTGAGGAGCCATCCAGGGGCAGGAAAGAAGGTAATTGTTGACATAAAAAGAATTCTAGGAATTTCTAGACAGAGATCAAACCAGTCCGCTTCGCGTACTCTGAAGCATAATATGACTCAGCTTGGGAACCCTCCCCTCGCTTATCCGATTCAAGGGCTGGGGAAGGAACAAGGTGCATCATCCTAATACCCTCGGAATTTGAGGTCCATCAAATCCTATCCTCCCTCTCTAAGTATATCCAGGAAGATGAAAATCTTCCAACCCCGCAGGTCACGGTCGTGCAATCACCACCGTCATCACCAGAAGCGCTCTCTACCTCAAAAAGAGACCACAAAGAGCTACTTTGGGGGACAATGGCGAGTGAGCAAAATCACGACATATCACTAGTAGCCCTATCCCCTGAGCTAGGAACTGTAGCCATTATCTCATCTTATTGTGACGTAGAAGCCAGGTCGCTAAACTCTTTGGAGGATAGCCCGAGTTTCAACGACGAGTCAGCCCGCTCACCATACTCTCCACCGGCCAGCTTGCCATCCCAGCGGTCTGCCTCCATACCACTGCTTATTCCTCAGCCACCCCCAGTTGAATAATGGGGAAATCAAGGGCCAACCCCTTAATCCGAGCCGAGGAGCTTATGGAACATCCTCAAAGCAGACCACTTCCCAAAGATGGTCAGGCCCGTAGTAGCGTCAATTTTTTGCGCGTCGGAATCCCTCACCCCAGAGGAGGTTTAATGTTTTCGCCAAACCCTCGGGGCGATGCAATGTAACCTTCATCATCAGTGAGTGGTTTATCCCAGGAGCCAAGTGAATTTTGAATAAATTGGAGAGAAATGTCGTCTAGTCGATCTGGCTGTGCTCCCTATGGCTCAGTGCCTTGAGTAACCAAGCTGCCGTAAGGTCCTCCAAGAATTATGCATTCAGAGTGTCAATATACTCTGCAAGATCATCAAGGGAGCCTCCCCCCATGCAAAAATCTGTGTATGGGGGCAGTATGATGCCCTCATATATAGTCCTATCTGGAGGCAGCTCGACTTGCTAGCCGATATCGAGGACTTTCCCCTAGGAAGGGTCATAGTCAACATGGCTGACATAGTGGACGAGGAGGATGAGTTGTATCTTCTTGATGGGGACTTACCCCTTGAGGGCATTCCAAAACTAATAGACCCATAGAGAACATTTACTCACTAGCAGAGAAACCTACTAGGTCTCCCTGCGCCCACCAAGGCATTAGTACTCATCCGGAATTGTGATAAGGTTAAAGATCACGTTGGAGCAACCAAGCACTCCGACCCAGCCGCCTCAGTATAGAAGATGAAGGAATACCCTGAGTAGGCCACATTACGCCAGAAACATGATGAGCAGAAGAAGTTGGTCGATAACCTTTTGGTTGAACGTGTTGTAGAGCGATGACTAGACTACCATGATCCTAAGCTAGGGCAACAGGGGTAGGAACAACTTCCCCTCGGTAAGCTGCCTCTAGATGACCTTGACCGTCCTGCCCCCACAGATAGAGTTGAGGCTAAAACATACGGAAATAGGGCATGATATTTCTTTCCAAACCCTCTCAAATAGTGCGAAAATCCAAGGTACCTAGTTTGGGCACCCTCAGGCGCCATGAGGGTCATGCCACCGGCCGCTCCACAAGCCTCTAGGCCTACATAAATTATTGAAGAACCCACCAACGGGCTCGTGGTTAGGGATCCACATAAAGACAAGGACCCCCACCTAGATGATCCAATGGAGGAACTCATTTCCTGCCTAGAGGCATTGCAGACGTGCCAGGTGGCAATCCCACCTGATGGATAGCCATATCGAGCATGAGTGGATGATATGAAAACACATATGGGTTTCGGGAATCCCACATTCTCACCATTTAACTAGACATGGGACCCGCCGCAGCACCTAGCCCACATCAACTCAAGTTGTGGGCTCATGTTAGGGACTCTAGCACAATAAGAGGCTGCCAAGCTCTACTGCTTTGTTCAGATATTGGAGGGGCCTGCATTCATTTGGTACAACCATCTTCCTATTGGATCCGTAACAAGCTGGGAGGACCTTCATAGGCAATTCCTCTACAATTTCAGCTCGCCCACGTGAAAAACAAGCATCATAGACCTCTTCATGTGTGAAAAAAGGCCTGATGAGCGTGTCATGGACTTTATCGCTCAGTGGAAAGGGCTCACCTATTCCCTTGACATGCCACTGACTTAGAAGTAATTACTGACGATGTGTGTAGGAAATGTCAAGACGGGACTAGTTCCCTCTCTGATAACCCAGAACTACCCCAAGGGATTTTTAGACTTCTTCAATAAGGCCCAGTGCTTGGAGGAATCCCTACAACAGGCTATCCAGACACGTCCATTTCCTCCCACAATTCCTGTGAGAAGGGCTATCAGAGCCGAGCCTATCGCGGTTGCCCAAATAGAGGCCCCAAAACAGCTGGAATTATTACTGGTAGTGCCACCTCCCCAGCCATGCAGAGGACCGTTACCACTTGTGTAGCCTCTAGCCCAGCAGCGGCTTCCTCAAAATCAGCAGGTGCCCCCGCGAAATTTGCTTCCACTGGCTCCGAGGGACAACCAGGTTCCGCCTCCTCGACAGGCTCCTAAAACTCCTCATCAGGTGTAGGCTCCAAGTCCCCCCTTTCTGTACAGAAGAAACTAGACCTACTCATTCCAAGAGAACCAGGTCCCTGCCTATTTCTGAAGTGCCTTGGAATAAGGGATTGTGCGTTTTCCAGAGTATAGAAGGCCAGAAGTGGCGAACCTCACATATCGACCAAACTACTGCCCCTCTCACCGGATCTTGGGGAACATCCTCAAGTAGTGGTATTTGTTTAAAGACTGGATTCAAGACTAGGCCGATAACAAAATAGTCAGGATGGGCCTGGCCCTGACACAAGTGGCATGCATCGTGGTAAGGCCAAACAGTAGCAGCGACAATGAGGGCGAGTGGTAGAAGGTTTATAACTTTGAGTCCCAGAAGTATGACAACTGGATGAATCGCATAATAGTTTCTCATTCCCATGGTATTATTCGTGCAAGCCTAAATCATCTGAAGCCTTTAGAAGCTTCAGCCTCTACTTTTGCATCATCATCTCAGCTGACCTCTTCCCAAAAGAGCAAGCATCAGCGGCGCAAGGGAAAGAAAAATCCCCCCCCAATTCCATCATCCTCCCACACTCTCAGCGACTTCACGCCTCCAGATATGGGGATTCCTCCCAGAATCCACCCAGTAATTGATGACTCCTCAAGTGATAGTCATGGGTATTCTTCGGTTAATACCATGGAGTTGGTAAATCCCAATATGACTCCCGACAATGGGGAGCGCCCGAAAAACCTCCCCAACATCCCCAGCTGATGCATGCGTCGGTAGATCCGCGACCATATGTGTTGTTGAGGCACATTATTTGGAACCTCCAGCTAGGCCATGCATGCCACTAAGACCAGAAAATAGGCCCAACACAGAGTTGAGCAGGCACAGCCTCCTCATACGGTGTCACTAGGCCTGCCTCTACCGCCGTTTGTGTTATTGGATCAGGAAGAGCCACTTTGACCATGTCGTGACCAGCCTCACCCTACTATTTGATGGTCTCAGTCGTCTGACCCTCATCCGATAGCTACTCTGTGGGTTTTCACTAGTGAACAACAGGATATGCCCAACACCAGCTAGCCAGTAGCCCAGTTGGCAGGGACTGCCATGCCTCCTGTCACAGAACGGTCTCCTGAAAGCAGAAGCTCATGCTTGACACTGAAGTATGATGTTCTCAAGAACCTTTCTAGCATCCTAGTGAGGCTTTACATCCTCGAGGCCCTTCTCCTATCGTCATATATGTGTGAGGCCCTTGCTGAGTCTTTAGGAAGCCCCATCCAGTTTGAGACAGAGTTAGCTACTGTAGAACCCTTTCATGCTGAAGCAGTCGAGAATGCTAAATGGAAAGCCATATTTTCATTATCTAGAGAAGATGAAGGATCTTATATACATGGGCACATCCACCCATTGTACATCACCAATCAATTTAATGGCGTGGAGGTTCACTGCTGTCTTGTTGACATCGGAACCATGATCAATCTAATCCCAACTCAGACATTGCAGAATCTTGGGTTATCTAAGGATTAATTGACTCCCTCTGACCGAAAGATCCAAGGATATGATAGGATAGAGCAGGCCTCGATTGACAAGATCTGTTTGAAGCCCCACTTCGGTGTCCTAGTTTCCAGCACCGAGTTTATGGTTGTCTCCCTAGACACCACCTACAATGCTTTAATGGGCAGACCATGGCTCCACCTATACGCGACGGTCCCCTCATCAAATCACCAGTGCCTCAAGTACTCCCTTAATGGTTGATTAGGCATACTCCAAGGTGACACATATCCTTTCGCCTCTTTTGGAGCCCGCTATCTGGAAGATGAATATTACAAGACCAAGGATAAACAAGTTCAGGAAAGTTAGGTTGAGCCTGTCATGGCCACAACCGACCCCTGGGTAGGTTTGGATGACACCTACATCTTACTGATCCATTGATTGGAGGCCATGACCCCTGATATGGGGAAATGTTTTGTTTTCTCTAGAATAAGGGAGATGCATATTCCCTAGTCCAAGCGATGATAGAAAATCACCTCGTACTCCTACACAAATTTGAATTAGGTGATCCCAGAGCCTCCTACCCCCATAAGGTATCGGGATGTCCGCCCTATGGAAATGACAGTACGTCATATGTGTCTATTTTTCCGGGATGGAATTAACCATCTCAAGCTGATGCGCCAATACTGCTTTGATATCATCAGGTGTGGCCCCTTAGTCCAAAGACTAGACGGGATCGGGTCGACAACCTTCATCGCTATGGTTTTGGAAGTACTATAATCTCTCGATGAAGTAACCAATACTGCTTAGGCTAGTACCAACCTCCTGTCGGAATCTTCTAACCCAGAGGAATCAACCCCCACTAGGGATCACTCCTCCATAAGCAAAGAAGAGGACTTGGGGGAAGCTCCCCCCGCCTTTGAGGAGGGTGTATCTGCCACGATCGATGAACTGGTGCAGGTGAACCTCGGTGGTGAGGTAGACCTGAGAACCACATTGATCAGGGCGTCCATGCCCCATGAAGTGCATCAGCAGCACATATAATTCCTTAAACAGCATAGTGATGTGTTTGTGTGGAGTTTCGATGAGATTCTAGGAATAGATCCTCACGTAGCTGTCCACTACCTCGGTCTTCCGGCAAATCATCGTGGGTTCATGAAATCACCAAGAAAGATGAACTTTTATGATGGTGGCATGGTCAAGGCCAAAGTTGAAAAACCCATTAGAGACAACTTCATTAAGGGGGTCTAGTACCCCAAGTGGCTGGCCAATATCATTCCAGTTTAGAAGAAGAACAGACAGATCAGAGTCTTCATCGACTTCCGGGATCTCAACTATCACTGTCCAAAGGATGATTTTTCCCTTCCTATGATGGAATTGTTGATCGATGATACAATAAGGTTCCAAGACCTCTCTTTCATGGATGGTTACTTCAGATACAACTAGATCCAAATGGCCCCTGAGGACAAAGAGACCATATCTTTCAGGGTGCCCTGAGGTACTTTCTGTTAC
The DNA here is from genome assembly GCA_963277665.1 of Viscum album. Lineage (NCBI taxonomy): Eukaryota > Viridiplantae > Streptophyta > Magnoliopsida > Santalales > Viscaceae > Viscum > Viscum album. The sequence goes on from OY728157.1 coordinate 1,024,315,469, forward strand.
CAGATTATTCCCTTCGGCTTGAAGAATGCAGACTCCACCTATCAGCGGGCCATGCACCGCATATTTAAGCCAATATTTTGGATATTGGTGGAATTTTATGTGGATGATCTGGTGGTCAAATCCCTCCAATGCTGGGAAAATATCAAGGATCTTGAGAAAGTGTTCAGCTTCCTCCATTCTCACGACCTGAAGATAAATTAATTGAAATGTGCCTTCAGGGTCACCTCTGGGAAGTTCCTTGGATTTGTTGTTAGGTACTGGGGCATCAAGATATACCCACAGTAGATCAATGACATCAGTAATATTCCTCCACCGAGTAATATTCGAGTGATTTGAGGTTTTCAAGGACACTTAGCCTACATACGCTGATTTATTGTGAATCTAGCCTGCAAATGTAAGCCATTTTCTCGGCTCATGAAGAAAGGCAAATCTTACTAATGGGAAAATGAGTACTAGTCCATGTTCGAGTAAATCAAGAAGTATCTGCTCTAGCCTTCGGTTTGATGCCACCCATCATTGGAAAGCCGCTGGTCCTTTATGTGACTTCCCTGGAACGATCTCTCAGTTCCTTTCTTGCCCAGAAGAAGAATTAAGGGATGGAAAACATTCTTTACTACCTCAGCCGCATGATCCTATAAACAGATACAAGATACTCCCCCATTGAGAAGAGATGCCTCGCACATGTATTCACAATACAGAAATTGCGACACTATTTACAGCACTATGAGGTATAGCTGGTGTCTTAGGTAGACCTGATGAAGTACATTCTGAACCGTCCCAAGTTGTTCGACTATCTAGCACGGTGGGTAGTGATTCTTTAGCAGTTTGATATCAGGTTTTTCCCTTGGAATGATATTATAGGGAAATCCTTGGGAGACTTCTGTACTGCCCACCTGGCTCCTGTTGACCAGTCCCTGGATCTCAATTTCCCCGGTGTGGCAATCCTCTTGGTGGACCAAGACACGTCGTGCTGGTAGATGCACTTCGATGGTGCTTCCCGAAGCCCCACTGGAAGGAGGATCAATGATCCCAAGATTAAAAGGGTAGGCCTGGGTAATGTCTTTATTACACCGGAACAAGCCATTCTTCCGTACTAATTCCTATTGTCAGAAGGTTTCACAAACAATGAGGTAGAGTATCAGGCTCTTATCACTGTCCTCGAGCTGGCCCTCGAGATCGATGTTCCCCATTTTCATGAGAAAGGGGATTCCAAAATAGTCATCAAGAAAATCAATGGTGACTACGTCATCAGAAAACCATATCTCATACTATTATTGGAGAGAACTCTCCTGCTAATTTCCCAGTTCCCATATCGGCCGGAAGTTACTCATGTCCCTCGATCTTAGAACAGTCGAGCGGATGCCCGGGCTAGCATGGCTGCATCACCTACAGAACCCGTGCAGGATGATCTGATTATACACATGGTACATCAGAGAGTCATTTCTCCCATCACCCCATATGATGATGACGACCTGTGGATAAGCCATCTGACCACCAGAACCTCCATGAAAAGACCCCCAGGTGCTCCCGAAGTGGTGGTCGAAGTGAATCTCGACTAGAGAACCCCCTTTTTCGAGTATCGTCACAAAGGTTACCTCCCGGTTGATCAGGCCGAGTGCGAGCGAATCTAACTCCACACACTACAGTTACCCTCCAGAGTGGTCCCAGTCTAGAGAATAACCTCTAAAAGCATGGGTTTGATGGTTTCCTCCCCCATTTCATCTAGGGAGTTGAGATTTTTTAGGTCATGTAGGGGGTTTATGCTGGTTCCTATGGTGCCCACCAGACTGGGCTGAAGCTATCTCACCAGATCTAGAGACTAGGGTACTTTTGGCCCTCCATGATCCATGATTGCATCGAGTTCTCCAAGATATTTTATGCGTGAAAAATTCATGATAACATCTTGCATCGGCCTCCATAACCTCTCCATTCCACCAAGTACTCTTGGCCATTTGCGGTGAGGGGACTCAATGTTGTGGGACCATATCCACCCGCGACAGCTCACCAATGCAGGTTCATCCAGACCGCTATATATTTCTTTTCCATGTGTGCATAAGGAGTTATTCTCAATGAGGTAAAGGCCTATTCTATCATCGAATTCGTGAGCTCCAATATCATCTACTGGTTTGGAGTCCCTCACTCTATCCTCACTGATAATGAAAAAAAATTCCAAGTAGCTGAGTTTAAGAATTTATACGCCATGTTCAAAATCCATTCGAACCATACCTCCTACTATCACGTATAGACAAATGGATACATCAAGGTGTTCAACAAGACCATCTCTAACATTCTATAGAAAATGGTTGGTCAGAATAAGAAGAGTTAGCCAGAAAATATCCCCAATGCTCTTTGGGATTACTCGACAATGACTCGTAATTCCACCCAGGTGACTCCATACTCCTTGGTGTATGGAACTGAGGCTGTCATGCCCATTAAGATCCAGATGCCCTCATTACACACAATGGTATATGACTAGAAGGCACTAGATAAGGTAGCTGAAATTCATCTAGATTAATTGGAAGCACTTGAATAGAATAGGCTTTGTTCCCTACAAAATTTGGAAACCATTAGAATAAGATAGCTTGAGCCTTCAACAAGAATGTTCACCTCCACTCTTTCCTACAAGGTAACGTGGTATTGTCCCTCTAGACACCAATGATACCTGGTAGGAAGCCACCCAAGTTGGAGCCACAATGGGAAGGACCTTACGTAGTCCACATGGTCTACCCTAATAGTGCATACTCCCTGGTGACCATGGATGGTGAGCGTATAACTCCTCCCACCAATGCTATGTTTCTCAAGAAATACTTTGCCTGAGCCAGCTCCGGTCTGGAATGACCCTAAACTGTTCAGTCCAGTATGACCTTAAACTATTTGGTCCTACATGACTGTAAACTATAGAACATCCTACATGATGTTAAACAGTCTGTCATCCTACAAGATGTTAAACCAAAACCTTGAAACTATGTGTGTCTTGATTACATTCCGCATGGGATACATGGGAACACTTAAGCATTTCGTCTTGAGCCCAGCCCCCAAACTCTTCTCTTTGACTATCCCCCCTAGGTATAGTTCTCTCGGAGGGTCCTTGCATGATATGGTATAGGATTCCTTATCCCTACTCATGTCAATATTACGATGATCGCACCATATGTCCACTTCCCATTCTTTAATCCTCCCACATCCTCACCATAAGATGCTAAACTACATGTCCTTTAAGAACTACGTACGGCTTCATTCCCATCCTCATGGGATATATAGGAACGCCCGAACATTTTTTCTGTTGGCCTAGCCCAAACACCATAATCTTCCCTTTGGTCAAGAAATGTGGTGTGGTGAAGGCTTTTCCCCAATTCACGTCGATCTCATCTCGATCACGCCATACGTCCCACTCACCGGAGGTGTTCGCCTCTTTCAAAGATTGGTACAACTAAGCTTCACCCACTCCTTTTATTGGGACTCCATTATCTTTCCAATCCAGAAGGCCCCATGAATGGAAGGGATGTTAGGCCCAAGGGATATCCTACCGCTTTGGGTCAACGCCCTCGAGGATGTGAAGCAAAAAACTAATACAAGTACCATGTTGTGAATATGGTCAGTAGTCGATGCTCATTTTTTGTTCTCAGTCCATGTCACTATAGGGATGCTTTGTTTTCAACATGGCCAACAACTATCCTTTGTAGTTAGAGACACCCAAAGATGTCCCAAAAATTGAGTGTAGTGGTTCATTCTACCCCATTGTATCTCCAACCGATGAACTCCCTTCGGGAGACGCCTGATATCTGACCCTTATATGAAAGGTAAAGCCAACTTCAGATCCTTGTTTCCCACACAGAACACTACTCATGTGGGATTAGGAGCTGTGAAGAGGTGGTAACCGCACAGAAGGTCATATGGCTACAGTTGGCCGGGACGCCCAACCTCAGGTCCCTTGGCCTTTTCTGGCCCCTTGGCCTTTTTTAGCCCTTAGCTCAAGTTCTTATTTAGGGTTGTGTGGTGTGGAGTGGACTTATGTCCTCATTCACATCAGTCTATTTTTTCATGCCAAAAATATCCCCTTGAGACATAACTCCAATCATTTATCATCCATCCCGCAAGCACATGCCCTTCTGCGCTTCGCATGCCCAATCTCGGGCCCTGGCCCAAGTCTTAAGTCTTCCAGGATTGTACGGTGTGGTATGGGATTATGTCCTCATTCATTCCGTGTTACTCGGCATGTCGTATACCTACCTTGTTTGGGGTATCTTACCCCTTTCTTTGTCCACACTGTAAGATGTTAAATTGCAAGCTCGTTGGGACTTTATGCCCAAGGGCCATCCTCAAGCCCCATGGCCTTTTCAGGCCCCAACCCAAGTTCCCATTTAGGGTTGTACGGTGTGGTATGAGATTATGTCCTCATTCACATCGGGTTACTTTCCGTGTTGTGCACCCCCTCTGTGTAAGGTACCTCACCCATTTGTGTCCTTACTGCATGATGATAAAGTAGACATTACTCTCTACAAGAACAACATGTGGCTTGATTCCCTTCCTCCTGGGATACGTAGGACCTCCTAGACATCTAGTCTTCGGTCCCAGCCTTAACTTGGCCCCATGGCCTACATTCCCCCAGGGAGAGGGGTATATAGTGTGGTATGAGATTTCCTCATTCACGTAGGGTTTTGTAACAACCACTCCATTTACATCCTCCTTCAGAGCATTTTACACCCCCTTGTGCTATACTTGTCTTTTCAAATCTTCCACTCTCATGATGAGCTCCTCGGTCCTCTTCAAGAATTCACTAATGTGCCCAAGGGTACTCTGGTTTAGCACCCAGAATGTTAGATTCTACCCGGACATGCTTTCACCCATTTTATAGGCTTTGTGTTCCCCTTCATTAGGGATTCCATCAACTTTCACACCCAAAGGGACCCCCCCAAGTGGCATGGATTCTAGGCCCAAGGGCCCTCATACTATTACGGTCCAACATCCTCAAGGGTTTGGATCAAAAAATTGAAACAAGTCCCGCATTACGAATTTGGTCAGCGGTCGATGCTCATTTTTTTCCCACCTCAAGTCACATGATACATCTACTGTGTTTCGAACACATTCATCAGTTATCCTCCACCATCATACTAACTCCATTAAGCCCAAAATGTTGGTTACATGACTCACATCCTTCTCCACCTCATCATGTCCAAGTAGAATTTTGAGACTCTTGGTATTATTCCTCAGTGTGCATCCACACATTAGGAGGAGAATGCCATGATAAGGCAATAATTTGGGGCTCCTCATAGATTTACCCTTTCCATGTATTCCAAATATTTCAAATACCTTACCCACCCTTGTTTACTACACTGATTTTCACTCACATAGGCATAGGGATCAGATTAAGGTCCACACTTTCTTGGAATAGTCCCGTATCTCCATGGTCCAAGTTCTAAGACCTTAAAACATGATCTTTTCATATTTCCTCTTTGTGAGAAATACATACAACTTAAATCCCATCTTCATGGGATACATTGGAAGACCTGGGCATCTCGTCTTCGGGTCCAGCTTAATTGAGAGCCAGTCTCTCTTGCTTCCTACCCACTTACCTCATTTTGGCCCCTTGGCCCGAGGTTTCTTTCTCAGAATCATGCACCATGTGGTGTGGACCTCATCCTCATTCACATGGAGTATGCTTTATTGCACTGTGAACATTCCCCCTTTAGCCTCATATCTACTACATCTATGCCACATTACATTTAAATGCATGGAAGGTCCCATTACATGACCCAAAATTGTGACAGTATTGTCCTGGCTGCACGACGAAAAATGGTGCTGCATTGTGGTAGCCTTGCTCAAGGGACATCATGTTTGGCATCGGTAAAACACCATACCATTTGTCAATGCCTTAATTTGTCTTGATTCTTGTTTAGATGCCTGGATTTTCTATTCTTGACCCATCGTTTCACAAAAAAAACACCTCTATTCACCCTAAAGGACAAACAAGGCCTATCAAATGCCGCTTCTTTTGGCATGAGGGCCACACCCACACGCCCCTTTGTCCCTGTCGTTGGTTCCTTACCATTCCACCTATGAAAAATACATTTATCTTGATTCTCATTCTCATAAGATATGTAGGAACACCTGGAAACTTCTCTACAGGCCCAACCCAACATTCATTTTAGGTCCCTTAACCTAAATGTTTCCCCAAGGAACACATGTTAATCTAGACTCTAGGTCCTCATTCACATCGAGTTTCATAATCACCTCACCATGTGTCCCCCACATTCCTTACCGATTCATGGTCCGAGCTCTATGACCAAAAACTAATATCACTCAACGTCCATGCCGCAACACGTTAAACTAAACGACATCTTCAAGAACTACATATAGCTTGATTCCCATCCTCATGGGATATGTAAGAATACCCAAGCATATTGCCTTTGGGTCCAGTCCCAAGAATCACGAATCCAGTCCCACCCCTTTTTCAGTTCCTTGACCCAAGTTCTTTTCAGGAACCCTACACCTTTACCCTGAACAGGTCCAGGATGCCCCACGATAATGTTGGGAAGCAACAATTTCCTCGCCAGAGAGGTCTTGTTCGGAATTATTCTTGACCACTGATCAGACCGATGCACCCACCCAATGTGGTTCCACCATGGTGGTATAATTTCAAGGGTGTTGGAATCCATTTGAACAACCCACCACTCCACCCTACACGCTTTACATGCCTCTTATTCGGACCCTCATCCCCTTCCACGTCTAAAAAAACCCCTTAACAGAATAGATGCTCAGCCTATGGATCTCCCACTATCCCGGGCTAATGTTACATAAGACTAATGGATGGAATTTTGAGTTAGGCCCCGTGTTTTGAACATGGTCAGTGGTCGACCCTCATTTGTTATCCCCATTTCAGGCTAACAAAATAAGGATACTATGTTTCGAACACGGCAACAATCAATAATAATTGTCATGCCATCACTACAATGTTTTGAATCTTGGGTATTGTGATTCACGCCTTCCATTCCCCCCTGTTTGGATTTATTGCAGCACCCCTAGAATTACCTTGTTCATGCACAAGAGAATTATAGGAAAGCGGTAACTCAGCTATTCTGAGAGCTTTATTCTCTAATCAGGTCTCCCTATTCTTTTTTTTTAGAATTCCCCCTCGGGTGCCCGAATCCTGGTAGGCACTCCAACATTTAAAAAGAATGTAATTGTGCCAACATCCCTTGTTTCTCACACCGGGTATGACCCATGTGTTCTTAGGAATGGATTGCTATTTATTTCAGGACTCTGGTTGAATACATTAAAAGAAACGAACAAGTAAATAAATATATCCCTACATGCAGTTCAGAAAAAAATAAAGTAATAAGAATTGAATTTATAAGTTCAACCAAAACAGGTCCCTTAAGGATCATCATCTTGGATAGATCATTCCAGTGCCGCTACCATTTGTCTTGTTGCCTCCCGGATTGCTTCCCACCCCCCGAGGACCCTATCTTCATCAGCGGCTGCATAACACTGTGCACTTTCCCTAGATAGTGCTTGCGCCTATTTAGTTTTATGTCTGTTCATTTGGAAACCCACTTCCAATAGCTGCTCTTGGGTGTTCACTAGCAGGGCCCTCAATTACTACAAAAGATTGGAATAGTAGGAAATGAATACATCCTTTTATTTCATCTATTTTTTAAGGCATCAGAACTCTTGTTATGCCTTCAGGAACACTTGGGTACTCCCCAACTATTTCTGACACTATTCAACATAGGAGAGTCGATTTCTCTCGTGCAACTTCTTGTCCATGTAGTCACGGACTGTCAAATATAGATGATGAGCATCCACCCCTCTAGAACAGAGAAAGTGTAGCCAGGTCTGGAGTGATCCCATCTGTTTTAGCTATTGTGCCTAGGGTTGACCGAGAAGGCACTTAATACACTTCCACCCTTTTTGCCGCATCATCGGACTCTCCCTGGCCGCCATTGAGTCAGAATCATCTATCTCATTAGGATCTGCAAGCCGATAGTAGGGGAAGGTAGCCAAGAGACTAGTAGCATGGTCTTCTTTGGGTACTCCTCCCAAGGGGTTAGGTTCTTCAACACCTGGGTGACCTTCCACTTTCGCCTTAGTCTCGGAAGCTCCCTCACCAACTTCCGGCCCTGCCCCAACATCAGTGCCACTGATGTTCACCGCTCTTTTTCCACCGAGTGTTGGTGCTGGATCAGTTTGAGAAGTGTGTCCTGAATGGAATGACACATTTTTCATTGAATCAATTGTGGTTGACCTATATTTGGCAGCCTGATGAGCCTCCAAGGCTATTATTACTGCACAAAAAATGAACACCCTAATCAACTAAGCTCTCTGGCAGTAAATAATGGCATTGAAGTAATGAACTTACGAGATCCCAAAGTGTCAGCCTTCAGTACTCTATTCGCTACAGGAGCTGTCATTATAGGGGATCCCTCAGCACTCGACAGCTCAATAATTGGCGTAGGGACCCCACTTTTTTCTATTGTCACCTCCCCCCACCCTTCGGATATAGACTCTTGGTCGGAACCAATATGCCCCTAAACTAGATAATGAGATCTGATTTAGGGTATAAAAAACAAAAAAACAAAGGTGGAAAGTTTAGACAGGGGTTGAGATGTACATCAAGTAGATCAGTTATATCTATATCAGAGCCAATGATCTCACCGCTCTCCTAGAGACTCTTTTGGTGGAACGCCCCTGAGACCCTCCACATTGACGCTCCTATTCTCCTTCTCCCCTTCCTTCACCATCTCCTTCTACCTCCTCCTCTTCCATCTCACTGACCTCTGGATCCTTGTCACTGTCGTCATCCTCAAAGGGCTTCTTGTCTAGATCATGACCCAGGCTGAGCATTACCTTCACCAAGAGGGATGGTTCCTCACGCCGACCTCGCTGGCGTGCATACACATCCATGACTATCAAGTATGCATGCTAATGATGTAATCTCACCTTGTCGTCAATACGAATGAGCCCAAACTCTGGCAGCTAGATTCCATCTCATACTATATTTTTCCAGAGGGCATCGGTACCCATCGACTGCCATAGGGTCATCCAGGCCGACCATAGAACCAGAAAGACTGCATCATTAGAAGAATGAAACAGATACCTTATATGATTCCCTAGGAGTTCTCAGGCCACTCTGTGAGCCCCTATCCTCCTAGGAGATCAGGTCACGACCACACCATGCAACACCCCCACTACTGAAGCCTCAGCCTGTGTGGGCCCAGTTGATAGACATGCTTCTGACCATTCCACCCCAACAGCACCCTGTCTGCTCTCTGGCCACCCAGGTTCTACAAAGGCTTCCTAGAGTTTCTGAACTCACTTCTGCAAAATTCCCTTAGGGTATTATATGGCCTAATGTTTGGCATATTCATTTGATAGGTCAGCATCAACTCTGGCATGGGGAAAGGTAATGACATCCCCGAAGCCATGGGTTGTAAACATCAGCCACATTTGGTGGAGAATGCAGTGGTTCCTTTCCTCCTGAACATCTGTATACACTTTCCTTGGAATCCTATAGAAGCATCTGAACTTTCTAGAGAATCATGAAAGCATGTAGGGATCACATAGGATCTTTCCATTAATTCGGGCCTTAATCACCCAACCTATGATGCCTGGGAAGTATTCTCTTCCCTCCAGTGAACCTTTCCCATTGTCTATCATCTGGCCAATCAGTGTGGGGAACATGCTAAAAGTAAAGTCATCAAGATTGCCAATCCTGATCCTTACCCCCTCTTCATTGAGAGGCAATGGAATGACCCTGACAATGTTCATCAAGGAAGGTCGTAAGCCATTAATTGAAGGACGAATGTCATTCGAAAAGCGATACCTGCCACAATGATCCGCGACCCAGCCATAAAAGATCTGGAAGGGACCATTGATCCTACTCGGTGACCCCCTCTCGAAATGTGTCCCAAAATAGCATACAGACAAGCCAAAATGGGGACTCCCAGATTGGACCTTTGATTAGAGACCCTGATGCCAGCCATCACGAGGGTTGCTGGATGAACTCCCATCCTCATGTCCCTCACCGGTAGGAGCCACCCACTCCTGATTTTTGCAATAAATCCAGCATACCAAACATTCGGGTCCTGACTCTAATTTATGTGGAAGCCCCATGACTGATATTCCCTCGCCTCCAGGATCCTTCAGCACAATCCACCTTTTCTCCTCTGTGCTGCGGTCAGACACCGTCTCCCTCGCCCCAACATCTTGACATCCAGATCTCTTTGTAAGAACAAGATAAACCATTTCTTGTAAGCGATGCCCTTTAAAAAATCCTCGACCCCCAGCCACTCCTTAGCTAATTCCAACAGGTGCCATGTCAGCATAGTGGTTCGTGATCTGTCTCCCCAGAAGTTCCTCGAAGGGAGGAATTCGTCATACGGGTGCCCATCCAAAGGAATACCCCTGATGAAATTAATGGCCCAAAGGCTGATAAAAACTTCCCCATGATGAATATGGGAGGTATTGATATCAGGGTTCCATCGAGTAAATATCTCAAGTCCGAGCTCATGCTGAGGGTAGACATGAAACTGCGACGTCCACACTGCCTCGAACAAACTGATTTACCGCAGTTTGGACCCAAACTGGTCACATGTCTAGAGAAACCAATACACCCAGGCCCATTCACTTGTGAAATTTCCTCCAGACTGTAGGTCCCAATCCTTCATCTAGCCTTTTGTCTTGTCAGTAACACTCTGACTGAAGGTACTTGCTTAAAGGGCCGTAGAATCCTCCGCAATCCGGTCACTCCCAAAAATGGTTCAAGTCTTGGGATTCAATATGTAGATGTATATATGTATTGTTTCCCTAGAAGGATGGCCATTTTAGGTGATATTATACTGAGGAAGGTCATCCTCATGGGTCACCCATGACCGCGGTGTGTCAACTTCAAATCTTGGCACATGTACCTTCTCCAAGATATCGAAGTCCCATAACGACAAGTTGTTAGACAGTGCATATTCCATCTAGGCTAGGGTGATCATGTTGAAGAGATAATGGTTTTTTGATACGATCCTTTAGGCGCCATGTACCTCTAGTATGGAAACCATCTCAGCCCTTCAAGTGGTGAAAGAAACCTCTCTCTCAGAATCAGTCCGATTGGCAACCATCTTCTTCTGATGTAGTCTCATGGTGTCTATGCGAAATATCAAGATTTGGCACAAAAAAATAAATGTTGGCATGAAAAATCAGGACTTGGCATGAAAAAACCTGGTTCTCCACGTAAAATGACAGCTGAAGTACGAAAATTACATGCAACCAAGATGATTTTTCTTTCAAGATCGTGGAAATTTTTCACGCGCAAGAGCTCAGGACTTGTCGCGTGAGATAAATATGTATGGCTGAGGGGCCTATGAGATATTTTATAGGTGTTGATGTGGGTTTTCATGCACACACAAAATGTGGATTATGCACTGCTCATCGGGATTACACTCCCCTCATCAGTTTTATGCGCCACTCTAGTTTTAGCGCATGCAGGTCCCAAAGTGTTCTGCATCTCGGCGTTTCCCTTGGAATCTGACCTTTGTGTCCCCTCACCGATCTAATTCCGAGGGGGGAATTTATAGATGCTGAAAAATGCTCAAGGTCGTAAGGAGGTTTTGGTCCGACAAAACGAATCCATATTTGGACCTAGTAATCCCTTCCGGGGGCCCGAAGGGGGCGCACCAAAAAAATTCCATGTTGTGAGAAAAAATGGAAACCGCATAGAAAACCGTAGGATTCAAGAATGTTTTCCATGCAGGAGTGGAAATTTTCTATGCCCTGACCGCAGGAACTACAATTTGCGCACTGCCACCCCGAGCGGTTAGTTTTGTGTGCGGCTGACATTGGCGTGAAAAATTTCTCATGGGATCGTTTTCTACGTAGATCCACAACCCCAAGCACCTATAAATAGAAGTTCGCCCCCCCCCCCCGACTTCTCGGTTGAAGAATATGAACCTTCTCTCCGTTGTGAAATTCACCGCTCATGCATGCAAAATATGGCTCTCAGGTACTGCATTTTTGCACCAGGTAGCCTGGGGGGTCCCCCTTTGTGCAAGACCACTCAAGCTTAATCCTTGTCTGAATCCCATAGTGTCTCATCCCCCACAGGCAAGTCCTTCCAATTTCACACAATCCTTTATTCTGCGTGAAATTACTTCTAATTTTATGACCTTTTTTCTGTGTTGTCCCAGTCTTTTCCACACAGGTTCCCCAATTACGCGCTGCCACAACCTTTTTCGCACACACTGGGCGATTGCGCACCACCCTGTGTTTTTTTCACGCAAACAGCTCAATTGCGCACCGACCCCACCGTTTTTGTGAAACTATTCCTTTTTTCATGCAATGATCCCTTATTGTGGGCATGTGATGTCTCTATTCCGGGCATCATTTTCAGGCACCTCCCATACCCAAAACACCTTCCTCATACAATCTTTTCTCGTATGACCCTCTAGGATTATATGAAGTAACTTCCAAGTCTATTGGATGATACTTCCCACTGTGTTTCTTTGCCTCATTCTTTTTTGGCATAATTATGCTAAAGACTATTGTTTCTTCACATAGCCACGCTAATGTGTACCCCCAATGGTTCAATCCATAACACCCCCTCACCACGGTGTTGCCTATACCTTCTATTCCCAAAGGTGCAGAGGGTACCAGTTATGTAAGTCCTAGGGGTGCGGATGGAACCCTCCCTCGTTTGAGATGCAAGATGTTAAACTTCCTAGAATCATCATCTCCAGCACATGACATTAAACTATGACTTTCCCCCATGAATCCTACGTGGGGAAAGGGAAACCACCCTGGTGTAAGCCCCTAGATTTCTCTTGCCGGAGGCAACATCCCTTACCCTCTTTTATTTGGTGCCAAATCCCTCTCCCGCTGGGATTTTTCATCATCGGGCCTCCATCCTTGAGTAGGTCCCAACCTCATTGGGATTCTAATCACTCATGAGCCCCTATTTCCTCTTTGGGATGCGATCATGTGTAATCCCCACTCCACTTCCCACAGACACACCTTCCGCGACGTGATCATCAGGTCTTCACTGTCTCTTGTTTCTCACACCGAGCATGACTTACGTAGTCTGAGAGCAAGCACCAACCATGACATCCTCATTGGGCATCCTAGAGTGTATCCCCACCACCTATCTTGAACTACGAGGTCTTTGATCTTTGATAAGGCAAGGTATGTAGGAAGCCTCCCTGAGGTTCAAGCCCAACAACCATTGGACCCCAGGTCCTCCTTCACATTGGTTCACAGACCCCTATCCTAAACTATGAGGTCTTTGATCCATTCTAAGGCAAGGTATGTAGGAAGCCTCCTTGAGGTTCAATCCCAACAAACATTGGACCCCAGGTCCTCCTTCATGTTAGTTCCCACCATATGAACTATACAGACTTTGATCCTTGTCATGAAAAGGTATAGAGGAAGCCTGTCTGAGGTTCAAGCCCAACAACTAGTCGTTCCGACCCCATTCAAATTAGCTCACAAACCCCTATCCCGAACTATATGGACTTTGATCCTTTCCAAGACGAGGAATATAGAAATCCTCCACGAGGATCAAGCCAACCACCTAGTCATTCAGGAAATCTTCACATCAGTTCACCAACACTGGGCAACCTAGAGTGTAAGCCCGACACACACTTCTGAACTATGTGGTCTTTGATCCTTGCCAAGGCAGGGTACGTAGGAAGCCTCCCTAAGGTTCAAGCCCCACCACTTATCTATGCCCCAGGTCACCATTCATGTCTGTTCGACCCCATCTAGCGGTAGGCCATTGTGACCCCAATCAACGGTAAGCCATTGTGACCCCATCCAGTGGTAATCCATTGAAACCCCCAATCGGCGATAAGCCATAGTTAGATGAAATATGTGGACTTTGGTTCCCTTCCATGGTGATATATAGGAATCCTTTTTGAGGTTCAATCTCAAAACCATCATCATCCTCATGAAGGTTACATCCCATTCACCATCCACTTCATTCAACTGCTTCATCATACATCCTGATTTTTAATTGGGCTGCCACATCCCAGTAAAATCATGCCATCTCATTATCCATTCCCCTCAACAGTAACTGGAAAGTCAACCACACATTGGCCCCAACATCAATGTTTCATCAAGGGGTGGCACCCATCTGATCCACTATAATCAGTGTTCTGATCAGTCCGATCTACCTCTGTTGGCCTATAAACTTGCGGAATACCCTGTTTTAAACATGGGAAGATGAGGAAAACCTCAGAAACATGCCTATGACATATAATTCCTCACATTCTATGCGGGATTACTCAGGCTTCTGTGCCCTTGAGAATCCCTATAATAATGGGACGAAACCTAGACGCGCCAGTGTCCCTGCTTCCAGATATGACAATGATGTCCAACGTAACTACTCCCCTAACCAAAGGTTGCTACCCTGATCATACCCCTTGGAATGTACTTAAAGAAGAAGTTTAATTAACTAGTGGCCATGAAGATATGACATTAGGAAGAGTTTCAAAAAAAACATCTTAAATCTATAAGGGAGATCCGAACTAGGTGATGAGTTCTGAGGAGGAATACAAGGAAGTAAGAACAGACATCCCATCATCCCATTTCGATCAAGGAGTAGAATTACATGAACAAGTAACGAATGCCGCCTGCCTTTAGAAAGTGAGAATGTGGGGAAACAAAGTTTTTCATTTCATCCTCAAGCAGACGGATGTGTGAGAACTGGAAAAAGTGTCAGAAATAGTTTCGTATGATGATTTGTATAGTAAGCGATGTAGAACTCCAACCTGTTGGGATGAAGTTGTAGAAAGAAAGCTACTTGGACCCAATCTTATACAAGAGATGATTGAAAAAGTTCAAGTCATCCAGAAACACATCAAACCTTCTCAGAGTCGAAAAAAGAGTTATTCTGACAATGGTCAAAGGGAATTGGTGTTCGACTTTGGGGATAAAGTCCTCCGTCGAATATCACCATAGAAGTGATTCATGTAGTTTGGAAGGAATTTGAAGCTAAGACCAAGGTACATTGGCCCCTTTAAGATCCTTGACTGTATAGGATTCGTGGCCTATCAGCCTGCACTTCCACAGAATATGGCTCAAGTTCATGATGTGTTTCAAGTATCAGTCCTATGGAAGTACATACCTGATACCTCACATGTACTGAGCCAAGCTGTGGTACAACTGAAAGATGATCTCTCCTATGAGGAGCAACCATTAGAGATTTTGGACTGGAGAGATAAGGTTCTATGAAACATGACAACCTATCTTGTCAATGTTTTGTGGAGGAACCATAAGTTTGAAGAAGCTACTTAGTAACTAGAAGATGAGTTGAAGGAGAGGTACCCTCAACATTTTATGTAAAATTAAATTTCAATGGAGAATTTTCATAAAGGGGGAAGAATGTAAGGACCCAAGGTTTTATCAATGGAATTACATTATTATAATTATTCCTTATAGAATAATAAAAGTTTGAAGAACAATGAAATATAATGATACTAAATATTATGTGACCATTAAACATAAATTTTCCACTTCTATGTTTTGAATTTCAAAATTCTGACACACATGGTTGCATTCAGGGTGATTTTTGGAGTCTAATTCAACAAACATAATTTTTGGTGAATAATATCATACCCTTATGAATAGTAATGTTAACCTTATGAATAGTGACACACCCTAATGAAGTTTAAGTTTACCTAAGATAGAATATATGTGACATTTAAGTAAACGTATGATGTACTTATGTTTTGGAAAATGTAAATAAATGTTTTAAAAACTTTATTTTTCAAGTAAATTATGATTTTATTTAATAATAAATTAATCATATTTAAAAAATTAATTTTGAAAAATTGTCTTCATTGTTTTATTCTAAATGTCAAAAAATGGTTAGGGTGAATTTTTGGTTTTATTTTCTGAAATACATGAATTTTTGATGAATAGTGAAATTCCAGAATTTACAAAATTAGATAAATACACTAATTATAGAGTCATGTATGATGTTCAAATGATGTAAGACCAATTTTTTAGGATTCACTTGAGAAAATTACTTTTATTTGGAATAGAAGACTCACTATTACTTGTCTTGTGTAGAAATAATCAATTAGTGAATATTATATTGAGAAATCCCCTCTCCCCTCCACCATAAATACCACCATTCACACTCTCATTTCCTCACACCTCTCAAGCATCATGCCTTGTTAAAAATATTCTCAAGAGTATTACCTAGACCCTAAACTATGTCCAATATCTTCTGGTCTCATCAAAAGACCAATCCTATCTTCTTTAAGTACAATCTCAAGAGGATGATTCAAGAGTCAATTCCACTCTCTCTATATTTTTCTTTTAAATTCCTTTCAATTTCATGTTAATTTATTAATCTATCCCCACATACCTTCATACACATGGTATGGTAACTCAAGTGTCATAAATATACTGTAATTTTATGATACTAATGGTATATTATATCATCCAACCACCTTCTCCTCTTATTTTTATTTTATAAAAGAAATCATTGTTAGTGAGGTGTTAATTTATCACCTTCAAGAATGACATGTTTTTTTTCATTTATACATTCAGATATGATCATGAAACAATTTTTATGGTTGAAAAAATAATATTTTATATATATTATATCCCATTTAATTTTTTGGATCCATCTTATTCACATATTAGTAAATGATTATACAAAACAAGTTCCTTGTGGTCGAAAAACCACCAAAATTAACCCAAACAATCATCATTAAACTCTTATATAATGATTCATACACATGGTATATGATATAATTAATTAAAATATAATTTAATACTCTATAATATTATTAATAAAATCAATGATCATTTGTGGATTTTTATCCATGCTCTACTAGTACTTCCATTTATGAATAGAAGTGAACAGTTCAAGAAAACCATAAAAACAAATATTCCCAAACAATGTTTTTAAACTCTATAACCCATCCAAAGGCCCATAAAATAACTTATTGAATACATAATTAAGCTTATTCATGTACACAAGGTTCTTTAATTCTCAATTAATGAATATAATGTGGTTATACATGACATTAATGTGAAGAAAGCGTTCAGACACAAGGTAAGGAAAAATTCTAGAACCCAACTTTATTTCTTTGAGTTCTCTCTCTTTCACTCCATTTTTGGTATGTTCACTCCTTAAAAATAAAATTTTCATTACTATATTACATCATCTAGGATATAAATGTTTTATACTGGAGTTTATTTCAACTAAAGGTTTTTCAAAATAACTCTTCTTAAAAAAACACACCTTTTTACCTCTCACTCAAGGTTAATGTTTATTATATCAAGAATGTTATTCCCACTTTATTTTGTGAACCCAAAGATTATGAATATGTTCTTATGATATGAAATCCATTCATTTCTGTGTGTTAGTTATGTTAATTTTTGATATATGTTCTATGTGGCATGCATGATAATGATAATGTTATCTTGTGATAGGTGCGTCTGGAATCATATAGCACAATATGAATGTTATGAATGTGACGGGTGCACCTGAAATTATACAACACTCCAATGCATTGGGTAAAATTCTGAATCTAATTAGTTAAAGTGAAACTATGTGTGAAGAATATACAAGTTTTTTTACAAGTATTTGTGGTTTTTAACCACTAAACCATGATGTTTAATTTTCTATGCATTACCAAATTTGAAGTCTTTTATTAATGGTTCCTCTCATGTTAACGATCCTTTTCTTATGTTATGATTATGATCACCCATTATTACATTGTTTATATCTATCTTATTATTTGGATTTTATCTCTCCCCTTTTTATGTATATCCTAAGGTGACTACATGTACTAAGGAGAGGTAACGTTCCAATAAGAAGCTAGATAATAAGGAATTAAATAAATGGTTATGTTTGATGTTTTAAATGTTATGTATAGTCCTAGTTTTCCCAAGACACTAAAACTCTAGTTCCACATGGTGTAATAATATTATGTTGTTTATATTTTTAATTATGTAATAGTATTGTATGAAAATTTTGGGTCCCTATGAATAATATAGTGGTATTTGTTCCATGGAGTAAGAGAAAATTGTCCAAACCATGTTAAATCTCTATGTCTATTGTTTCTATCTTTAATCACTCATTATTGGTTGATAATTTCTCATTGTTTTTTATCATTAAACTATTAAAAATCTATAATTACTAGAAACTTGTCATTGTTACATTATCCTAGGATTAATACAGGTACATCCCTATGGTTGTTACTAAACATTTTGTATTTGATCCTCATTTATGTGATAATGAAATCTTGTAAATATGAGATTGATATATATATTTTGGTTAAAATTAATTTAATTTGTGAATAGTCAAGATTAATTGACTTCTAGTATAAAAAGGTATTGAATATTATATTTATTTACCTAATAAATAACATATAAGGAGATATGAATATAGACATACTTTTACTACTTAATTTTTTATCCCTCCAAAAATTTTAATTAAATCCCATAGATCGTTGACATTATCATTGGATGATAAGGTTCTATGTTAAGTTGAATATGAAACCTTCATATATGGTATTTGGTCTATGGTGGGAAAAGTTTACATGAAATTTTTTCTGGTAGGTCATATATATAAAAAGAATAACCAGTATACATTTATAATGTGTCCTTCCATTCAGAAGTATCCAGATGAGTGTAATAAAATTATTTTATATTTGGACAACATCAATGTTAATGTTGAAGATGATAACCAAGAAATTATACTTTTAATCTCCTTTAATATTTAATTTTAACTTGTTATAGATTATATGATGTATAATAGAGACTTCTTAACCCTAGAGGAAGTCGGATATGCCTTTCCCTCACATGAGTTTCTTAGAAAGGTTAAGGTTAAGTTTAAAGCTGAGGGTATGAGTGTTATAGTTAATTATGAGTGTCATGGTAAGAAGAAATGTAATATTAATAAGGGTAGAAAGAACCATAATCAATTTAGTTACATTATTTATAAATATAATCCTAAATAAGTTACCACTTATCAATGTGGGAAAGCTATGAAAGTGAGACTAAAGTTTCCTAAATTGAAATATGTTTAGACACATATAGAATTTGGTCATCATTTGATATTTTCTGTGCAAAGATATGAGAGTGATAAAGTACTTATAGTTTCCCAAGACACACTGTTAGTTGAGTGGGGTTTAAAATTATGATTTTTTTCGATGTGTGTCCAGATAGGAGTTTATTTTCTAATTTAACCAAGGGAGCTGATGAAGAGGTTTTGTATTAGAGGGGATTTTCCTTTAAATCAAATATTGGCTTCCTTAAAATTTTAAAGGATTCTCATAAGAATATTAAGGGTTACATAGTTAATGATTTTATTGTTTTAAATGGTATGAAACACACTATGTTTTTGGGTAACACTTACATCACCAATATTGATGCACCATTCTTTGGAATAAAAAACATGGATATGTGTGTGTTAATAGATTAGAGTAGTCAAGTGAGAAAGGGTTTCTCACCTAAGATACACCAAGTAACATACCCTTTTGTGAAGACTATGTACTTTGAAATTATAAGAGAGTTAGTTATGGAAAATCTATTTTTAAACCAGATGAACCACTTCAGTAAGTTCTCTATGATTTATAGGGACTTATGAGGATATTTTCTTAGGGATAAGGCTATTATTTTCTGACTTTCATAAATCATTTATAAATTAAATTATACATTTTCATATTTTGAAATATATATGATGTATTTTTTTGTGTTTAAGACCTATAAATGATATTTTAGAAAATAAATCTAGGATAAATTTGAAGGACTTAAAGATTGATAATGGTCTTGAATACATGTATACTGAGTTCATAAAATTTTGTTAGGATAAGGGAGTTATGATGCATCAAACTATGTGTCATGATCATAGATAGAATGGTTTATTTGAACATATGAGCCACACCATTATTAAGTGTGTACTTAATATTCAGGAATGATATGGATTGACCAAATCTTTTTGAGATGAGTCTGACACTACAATATTTTATTTGATTATTTAGTGTCTTCTATCTAATAATGATTTTAAGACACTAGATGAACTTTTTAGTAGTTATCCAATGTCCTATGGATATATTAGAGTGTTTTTATGTATTTATTATGATAAAGTTAAGAAAAAATATCTTTATCCAAGGGCCATCAGTTATTTCATCCGTGGTTTTTCTAAGGGGTGAATGGCTACAAACATTGGATAGATAAAAATGGTTTTTAGATTAATATTATTACCTATGATTCAGTGTTTCATGAGTCTTTTCCTCTTTGTTTCAAACCTCCAACTAATTACTACGATGATACTTCCCATAAAAGGGATTTTGTGGTTGATCCTCCCATTTATAGTGAGTCTACTATGGATACTTATCCACCCATATCTTATCTTGATCTTTATTATGAATTTGAATCTGAGAGTGTTTTAGATGGTGGAGTTCATAATGATCTTAGAAATTATTAAATTATTAATGATAGAGGAATGAGAGTGATTAAAACTCATTCTATGTATGGTCATCATGATATGCATGCTTTTTCTATACATATTTCCTATGATCTTGATAGTGAGGACCCCAAACCTATATATATGATATTAATGAAAAAAATTCTAAAAACAAGATTACTTCTATGAAATATTACATAGTCTACAGTTAATAAAACACCTAATGCGAATTTGATTCTATGTAAATGGATCTATAATAGGTAAAAGGATAATATTATCTGGAATAATATTAAATATAAGGAAAGATTAGTGTCCAAATATTTTCCTTTAAAGAGAGTGTATTGATTATTATAAAATATTTTATCCTATAGTTATGAATTATTCTACAAGACCCTTTATTTATTTTGTTTCTTTTTTTTATATACATATAGAGAAAATTCATATCAAAATTTATTTATTGCATGTGGATTTATATTAAAAACTATAAAAGAATCCTATTTGTGGTTTTAACATGAATTAAATCCAAAAAACCAGTTTTATGAATAAATCTATTTGTTGATTAAAACAAGCCCCTAGATAGTAGTATAGAAACATTTATTCATTCATATTTAAAGATTATTTCAAAAGTTGTAAATTTTATTCTCGTGTTTACTTTAAATATTTTAAAAAAATACATGTTTTTTATACTTTTATATATTGATGACTAGTTTTTTATAACTATTAATATGAAATTAATATCGAATATTAATATAAATATAAATTTTTATTTTTAAATGAATGATTTGGTTTGTGCTAAAACTATTTTGGGCATGTAAATAATTTTGGATATAAATAATATATTTATTTACTTGTATAAAAATTCATATGAACTTAAACTTCTTAAGAGGTAGTTTTTTGATTCGTTGATATCTGTTAGTTTTTGTTTTCCTCAATATTTTAAGCATTAATTGTCTCAATAATCTACCACTAATTATGACCTTGAATATATTGTTATAAATACATATGATCATTTTGAGGGTAGTTAAGTTCCCATGGGTTCAAGTTTTATTTCATGGGAATAAACTTTTTTATCCAGTGCAAATATGTAATTATGAAAAGGTAAAATTAATGGGTGATGGAATGAGTATCCACCAAATTAATGAAGTATATTTTCTACCCTGGTGAATTTATGGAATATCATAAACATCATATTATTATTGAGATGATCGTCACATATAAGACAAGTATTTAAATTAGAGAAGTGATGTCTACAATAATTTGAATTTTAAAAAGATAGGAGTTATGAAGTTAGCTTCTGAATCAACTTTAAGACAACTTGAATAATTTTATTTAAGCTCATTAAAAATATTTGAAAGTGTAGGATAAGATATCCCAAAATTTAGTGAAATAATCCATGGTTTTTTGATCTTTTTTCTACTGATTTGTTTTTGAAAAATACCCTTAGATATAGGTTTTTAATGGCATGAATATCTAAGGTATAAATAACATCTTAGAATACCACAAATGAGTATATATATATTTTATGGATTTAGAACTAGGTAAAAAGTGTTTTGAATTATTTTTATAATTTTAGGATTTATTTAGAGCATTTTTTGAATGATTAAAGTTGAGTGAGAGGGTATAGAGATTATTTAAAATAGTTAAAAATTCATTTGAAGAAATTATGGAATTATTGTTTTGGAGATGGAGTTTGGAAAAATGGTAAATAAATTTTTCCTATGCATAAAGGAATTGAACTACATAGAAGTGAACTGGCCATTTTGTAAGATATTTTATCTATGAGGAAGTAAACTAGAAAATAAGTAAGATGTTTTGAGGAACATAATAGAATTGTCCTATGTGTAAGAAATTTGAGGAGATCATATGATATTTTGAGTTTCAATATGATATTTTAGTGACCTAATTTTTTTCAGATAAAAAATGCATAAATCATATGAATTCTAGTAGATTATATTGTAATTGATCTATGTGTAAGATATTTTTTTATGAAAATTAGTTTCATGCCACATAAGAAGATTGATCTGCATGTTGGTGATTTTTCCATGCATAAGAGAATTTATATACTCGTAAGAGAATTTTACTATTCATTAGAGAATTATGTTCCAAGAATGAAGTTTTCCTCATATAAATTTTTGAGACATTTGATAATATTTCACAACAAGTAAAATATTTTTTATACATGTATAAATATTTTCAATACAATGTTTTTCTTTTTGAAAATATGATATTTCCACCATCTGAAAATTCAAGGTTCCAGATTTAATATCTAAGGTATGAAATCTATTGGGATGATTCTAAGATTTATTTTCATAGTTGAAAAAATAAAAAAATTAATGCGACAAATAACTAAAATATAGGGGGAATTTTCTTTTAATTGAATAAATATAATATCAAATAAAGAGTTATTTTGAGATACTTTTCGGGTCTAAAAAATAGAGTTTCCATAATTACTTAATTCAGATGAAAAGATATGATGTTGTTAGAAGTATTATCAGATGTTCTATATTTTATGAAGTATTATTAAATTCTTCAAAAAAGACTAATATTAAAAAAATATTAATTGAATTATATTATTAATCCTTAGAATATGAGTTTTGTTCTGAGTTTCATAATGAAATTTTGAAGAACTTTAGAGGATCACTCAAGAAAAAAATGAGGATCTATACCTGTTCATATGTATCTACTATATTTTATATAGATTGTTTGAATTTTTAGGAGTGTATATAATTTGAGTTGAGTTTTTTCAAAAGGACCCTGATAAACTGGTAATCAAATAGATCATTTACTTGGGCATGCGAGGAGTATTAAATTAAGGTGTTTATGAAATATACCTTGAGTTAAAAAATAAAATCATTGGTACCTAAAAGTAGGTTTTTTATGATTTTATCTTTTGGATAGTAGAAAATATGTATTATTAGTATTTAATTTATGTATATTTAAAATGAAAGGAGGATTTTAATACAATATTTCAACCATGTAAAAAAGTGATGAAATCATGGTGTTTGAGATGGAGAAAAAGAAGGAGTCGCTATTGGATGCAACAAAATATGACTATTTGAGAGAAATAGTACTCTCAAAGGAAGGATACAAATAAAAAGAAGGATAAAATACTAATATTAAAAGAATAACATCTGGGTATTGAAGTTGGTGGAGGAGGAGGATCCAAAGACAACCATTATTAGAGATGATTGAAAATAAGAATATTAAGAGATACCAATCTATTGTGCACATTATGATTATTTATATAGATCCTCTTTTAGATTGAGAAGATACTTGATTAAATAAGATCAAACGATATTATTTGATGAGAAATCAAGGTTAATTGGTTATGAAGATCTATTAAGTTTATATGAAAGAAAATATTTATTTAGAGGTATTATTCATTTAGAGTTTTTGGTGTTCTATGAATTAGTTTTTGAGTGGAATGAGATCTATAATGAGGATACAAAGACACCCCTATGCTAATTTATGAAAAATTAAAGAAGGATTGTGAAAGCAACCCTTTCACAAGTATTGTGATAATCCATAAAACCCATGTGAATTAAGGTTTATTGGGAGATCACATTGTGACTTTATGAATATAGTTAGAAGATATTATAAAGATGAAAAATGAGAATAAAATAAGTTTATGCACAATGATACTCCGTAAATGTGTGAGAGTAACCACCCATTATGGTAAGAAATTGATTATAGTGGTGAAACCATGATTATGGTGAATAGCCAATCATGGAAAGAAGTATGCCTATGTGATGAACCTTATAAAAATACTACATGCTCTCATTATTTTCTTCACTTGTATTTCATGTATTATAATTGTAAAATCAAGTTTAAAAATGACCCAACTATCAAAATCAAAAAAATATGTTCATAACCAAAATTGGTTAAAATTTTAAATAATATTTTTCAATTGATAAAAAAACATGTCTATACCTAATTCAATCTAAGTTGATTATGTGAAGATTCACAGAGTTTTCTCAAAGAAGATCATCTGATGGAAATTCAAGTTATTATTAATTTCTTTACACATGTGGAATTTTCTAAAAAGGACATGGAAAATAGTAAAACGATTGTGGAAAACAAGAAGATATAAATTATAATGAAGTTAGAGAAATCACAATTACCTTAATTTGCTGAAAATGATATCTTTCTTGCTGAATCTATTATTTATTATTCCTCTAATAAAGATTGATCACACTATGAAAAATATATTCTAAGTGATAAATAACATCATGGTTTTTATTCAAATATATATATATTCTATTTTTATGAAGATTTTATATATATATTAGCTTATATAGGGGTAATACTAAATGACTAATCATAACATGAAAAGGAAGTTTATGTCCTGGAAGGGGAATTGGCTAAAAAAGTTTTAGATGTAACACTTACTCAGTACTTTTCACATTTGTGGTTTTATTTTGAGGTATTTTTTATTCTATTTTTAGTATTTTATTTCTTCATTTGAATTTATAGGAGTTTTTGGGGAGAAATGGAAATTTCTGGACCAAATAGAAGCTAGTGCATGTTTGACATACGATTAGTGGAAACCGTGAAGAATCCTAGTGGAAACCCTTTTCCCTAGATAGAGGAACTGTCCATGTCACATGGCCTTACACATGGGCATGCGAGCTAACAGTGTTCCTAGGACAGTGGCCCTATCTGGGGTGCATAGGCATGCACCTCACTAGGAAAACCATTGGGCTATTTTCCCTTTGGATATAGGTTCTATACAATTTTAACATAGTGTAAAAAAACGTGTAGGATACCTGATCATTACAAATGTTTATATTTCTATCATACCCCTCCCAAATTTAAACATCAAATCTTCCTTGGATTTCTCCATTCAGATTTACCAATTCTAGGCACACCTCCCCTTCCTCACGTCCTTGGGCTCCAATTCATGGGTGTTTTTGGGTTGGATCCTTCAAGAAACATCAACTAATAACCTCCTTCATTTTCTTCTTATTCTTAGTATTTTATTAATTATCCATTAGGTTATATCTTCTACAACACTGTGGGATTACCTAAAGTGGGTTCAACCTCACTCATTTGGGTTTAATCTTGATGTTGTAGTATGATCTTACCTTTATAGGGTCTCTCGTGGTGTAGTTATGGTTTTTGATCATTTTTTAGAAGTTCACATGAAAAAGGTAGGTGGTTCCCTGATTTGACATTATTTGATGATTTTAGTATGATTTATATGGGTTCTAAATGGGTTCAATGAATTTTTTGGTTGGTGTGAATCATACTTTAAAATGCTTTTGGTGTGATTAAGGTTTAAATGATAATTTTCCAATTGATAATTGTTATTTTTCATGGGTGTTTCAAATGCTTTAAGTATGTTTAAGTGGTAGTTCATATGTAATAGTGAATGAACATGAGAACAAGGGAGTCCAAGGTATCTAGGTGGTATGACTAGGCCTTGTATGTTAGGTGAGTCGGTAGGGCCGAGGAAAAGTATCCCTAATTGGATTGGAATAACAACACTAACTGAACATATATGTGATGGGGATTTGGGGCTCAAGGATGGACTTTGTGCCTGAGAGATGGGTTGATCACCAAGAGTACGAGGATCCTAGAATCTCATTAACCGTAGTTCCTTAGGGATTTTCCATGGTTCTAGTTCTACGCTTATCATTCATCTTATTATCATTTTACATTCATTTTTAATTTCAAATCATGTTTTCTTTTAAATTTTATATTTATTTTTCTTAAAAACTATAATGTTTATTTTTATTATAATTTAATTATATTGAATATATTTTGGTTGTTTCCTATTGGGTATATTATCACACACCCTATGCTCACCCTCTAGTGTATGTAGACCTTGTTATGTTTGACGCAGGTAATGGAAAGTAATTCCAAAATGGTGATTGTGAATTCGGTTGTTGGTATTTTTTATTTTAGTAGGTGTCGGTGGTGTTGGAATGAGGATGTTAACCCTCTTGTTGCATGGAGGATTGATTGGATTGTTGGTTCCCCTCCCCTTTTGTTTTTTGGATTAAAATTTAAAATGTTTAGATCATGTTGTAGTGACATATTATGATATTTTAGTTATGGTTACTGTTTATGACGTGATGAATTATTCTTGTGGATTGTTTATGGATGTTTACCATAGGAAAAATAATTTCAAAAGGCATTTATTAATGCATAGACACTAGTTTCTAGCAAATGGGGATCAGGAATTCCCTTTAGACCATGCCATGTGCTAGGTCATGTGTCAGGATGGATGGTATCCAGGCCTGGTATGTGAAAAAAGGGATATCAAAGTAGGGTTTTCCCTTTCTTTTGGTCATGTTATTTGGTATAGTTTGTATAGAAAAAAGCTAGAACAATCGACTCTTGAGGTGCTAGTTTATGGTGGGGTGTTTGGACAACACACCTTATGAAAAGCCTTAGGTCATAATGGGATGTTTGGGATATGTTTTGACTTATCCTTTAGGTGTGATTTGATGGATGAAGACTATGCATGGTCATCGAGTGGGGGTGGAGTGGTTAGACTTATTATTGGGCTTGTTATGGTTTTTTTTATGTATGGATGTGTTTTAATGTTTTTGTTGCTGATTTTTTTGTACATTGTGTTTATGTTGGACTTTTGTTTTTCTATTATTATAGAATCATTCCTACCCAAATAATACCAATACAACTATAAGAAGAGGCCAGTGAGAGTTATTCCTCACCAATTTATATGAGATTAGCGGATGCAGTTTTTAAAGCTATATGAGAATTTAATTGTTGAGTGGGCTCTAGTCCTGCTCATGTTAAGGAAGAATAATTAAGCTTGGAAGAGAAAATTAATTAGGGATTCATGAAGATTAAACCTCCTTTCGTCTCCAGTTGTATAGACCCCCCGAAGGTAGAGGATTGGATTGAAATGATCAAAATGAATTTAAGATTTCTTGATAATTTTGTGGCTTTCAAAGTGCACTGTGTTTCACTCATGTTGGATGGTCCTAATCTCAGGTGGTGGGACTTAGTGGTATAGGATATAAATTATGAGTTGATGGGTTGTATGGACTTCAAATATGTATTTAATGAGTATTATTTTACAGAGAATTTGGTCCTTACTAAGACCTAAGAGTTTTTTGATCTCTATCTATGGGAGCAGACTATGCTGGAACATGCCAAATGTTTCACAGTGTTGGTCTACTTCACACATGAGGTTGTTTCTAATGAGCAGTTAAAATCTCATAACATTAAAATGGGGTTTCATTGGGACATTCATACGAAGGTATTCTTACTCAAAATGAAGACATATGTTTAGATAGTTGATCAAGCTCTAACGGTAGAGTTTGATCATGATGACATGTTTGGTTTATTTGGAGCCGTTTCAGTAGTGGGACAGGGTAGTTGGGGTTCATCTGAATGGAAAATAAATACAAATGATTAGGAAAATTGGGTAGGTGGTATCTTAGGTCATCCTTGTTGACCGCATTCATTTATGACCAATGGTGGAAGGTTAGTTGTATGATATTGTGTTGAAGGTTTGGGAATATGCAGGCAGTGTGTGTAGCTCCACCTAGACCCTTCCATAAATGTTGGTATTTGGTTCACATAAAGAGGTTATGTTAAAGTGGTGTGATAAATCAAATTGGTGAAAGTTTCTCAACCCATATGTAATTTTCAGATGAGTCTAGTGCATCAAGGGTTGTTGGTAATTGGTCTATTGGGAATAGTGGAAAGGATGTATCCTTTTATGAGAAGAGTAATCTAAAGGTCAATACACTAGTAAGTAATCATCACTAGGATTTATTATAGATAAATAACCTTTATTTTATAGACCAAGGTAAAATAGAATCTGATGCATGACCTGAAACAATTTTTGGTACAATTCTTATTTCATCATCCATTGCTGTTGTTTTTTATGACACGAGTGATCATAACTCTTTTATTTTTTTCCCTTCTAGTAGAAACATTGAAATTACCAAATTAGATCATGCCTTATGTGGTAGATTTAGTGATTAATCATGGTAAGAAGTGGGAGAGGGGTTTTATATTTACATCATGCTCTCTCACTCCACCAGGGGTCAATATGGTGTGATATTTCCTAGTTTTAGATGTTAACCTCTTTGACGCTATCGTCAGTATGTAATGGATGGTGAATTTCAATGTGCACATAGATTTTTATCACCAAAATTTTATCATTATGAAACCTGATGGGAGTACCTAGGTCTTTTAATGTGAATGGGAACCTCGGTCTGGATGTGCTGGACATCGAATTCCAGAGTTGGGAAACCTTGTTTTTATGATCTTATCTATCATGTTGGAGGATAATGATAGTTTTTCTGAGGATGGATTATGTAGAGACCCAAAGCTTGACTTACATAGACATTACATTACTTTTGCAGAAGACTTATTATATAACAAAAACAGACACACAAGGACCGTAATAGTTTAGTGTCTTTGGAAACATGGAACATAATCTTCTAATCGTGGTGAAAGATCTTCAACATTTCCCATAAAGATCTTCCCATTTTTGTTTCCTTACCTAAAATATTTCTTTTAATCCTAGGGGAAAAGAAAACATAAAAAGGGTTAGCTCAAATGCTCAGTAAGGGTAAGCATGGATAAAATAAAACATTCCATATACATTTGAACTTAAAAAAACATGAACATTTAAAATCTTGAGCAACGACATAAAAAAATGGAAGTATATAAGGAATAGGTCATAATGGAACATAAATCATGATAAAATAGCTTGGGAATAAAACATGTAATTGTGGCATCCATTAAGCACATGTAATGATTTCCATAGTAGCCAAGGCATTTCTGCCAATACCATCTTAGTGGACAATGTCCCTTTCTGAATCGAGTTCACTCCTTGTTCTAGTCCTGTAATACTAAACCAGATTAACTTACAGCTCCAGCCATGTCTATCTCATGTTATATAAATCTTTACCCAATGCATTGTAGGGAGATATAGGTCCCACCCATCTCATAAATAAATCATTCTTACTTTTGCCACAAAATAAACTTATAACATTCATCATAACCCAAAGAATAAAATGGGTTTCATAAACATCATCCCATCATCACATAAACCATATAAAAGAAATGGATATTTCATCATAAGAAAAGTGAAACCATTTAAATCATAGAGACATTATACTTGAAACATACACATATGAAATAATGTCATCATAGATGTAAAATGGTTTTGATAAAACATTTGAAAAGAATTTTTGAGGAAAATATCATTTCTTCATCAAAATAATTCTCTTTTCACAAAATGTCATGCAATTTTAATATAAAAGGATTTTGTTGAAAATAGACATGAAATATTTTGGAGGATGCTTCATGAAAATAAGGCTTTATAAAACCGTAAAAATATGTTCGTGCCGTATAAGTTAAAAAAACTTTCTTCTCGTGCTTTTTCCAGAAAAGTCAAAAAACTACCTCGTAACGTAATCAAAAGAAAGATTCCTTACATATCATGTAGTAAAAGTCAAAATGGGTAAAAATGACTTTAAAAGTACTTGAAAACACTTTTATAAAACCTGGACATGGATGATAACAATAACCCTAGTAAATACTTGCGTATAAGAAATCTCAGATAAAAATGAGATTGGAAAAGTTATCCCTTACCTTAGGTCTGATATGAATCATATGTATCCGAACCTACTGTATAATGATTTAAATAATGTCATTTACTTATTATATAATCATATTCATTGTTACGATATCATATATGGTTCACTTATGACTTTATATTACCCGTTCTTTTGTAAATTCTATGTTAAAGAGTGTTTTGGGTAAAATCGTTTCATTTGTCGTCTGTGTTTTGACTTGTAATTATTCATATGATTACCTAGATCATGATTACTTAATTCCAGAATATAAAACATGATTTATATATAATATATATTCAGAGTATACATACATATAATAGATCGATAAATCGAATGATATACACCGTTCATGGAGACGGTAGGTCGTACGTATGCATGCACGTTGTTTTCGTTTCCTCATTGAATTGAATGGAATTAATTGGATGACATACATATATATATATATACATAAATCAAGTATCATTATCATGTCATATATTTCATGATTACTTATTATATATACTTTATAATCATTTATGAATGGTTAATTATTGAGAATGAATCTTATCGCGTCGTGGAGACGGTATTCCGTACGTACGCACGAGCGATGATATCGTTCCCATGATCGTGGAATTTTATTGGAGTGTATGTATACTATTACAGAATCAATATCACTTTACAATAATCATATATAGTTATTATTTACACCATTATACTCATCCAAGTAAGGTGGTGGTGGAAAATAGATTACACCACGACGTGGAGATGGTATTCCGTACGTACGCACGCACGATGATTTCATTTTCTGTAGGATCGATAGACGGTGAAATAGGGTTGTTTCATACTTATAATAAAATATCAGTATATAAGTGATACCGATGTTATTACTTCATAATGAAACAACCTAATAAGAAGAAGTGGAAGAAGAAATAACATGAAAGAATCGGTAACGGACATTACCTCTTCTTTGAAGTTCCTCTTTGAGACCTCCTCTTAGGGCACTAAAATTGGTCTTTGAAGAAGAACAGGACCTCTACGATGTTTCTAGGGAAGTGGAGAAGAGAATTTGGCAGGGTTTTGATGAGCCTTAAGGCTCAATGTGGTGTGAGGAAGAGAGGGAGGAGGTGCCCTTTTATAAGGGAGGAGAGGGGCACCTTTGGAATAACTAAACATATTATTTTATTATAAAGTCAAATTCGGTTTTTAATAGCTCCAAATCGATATAGTTCTAAGATAAGGTGGGGATGGGTCGAAATCCTCTCATCCAATAGAATTTAGACAAGTTTAGGTCATTATACTAACCTTATCTTTTAGTTTTAACTCTTAGTTAATTAGGATGACATTTACCATGTCACTTTGTATTTTTATATTATATTGTTAATAAACTTACCATATACATCCAAGAGACCCCCAAGTGGTCCATTAATGATACCCCTATCATGATATAAGTATCTTGGCCGAACCTTAGATTTTTAGGAATATAATAACAATTAATAATATAATATGTTTTTTAAAAACTATTTTATGTCAATTTTGACACTATTTGGTAATTGATTTTTTTGAAAATCATAACAGAATGATTAGTTCGAAAAAAATCAATTAAATAAATACTAACATGTCATATTATCATAGAAAATTATTTTAATTCATAAAAAGTCTCAAATTACATTTATTTGGGTATTTATAACATCAATTATGTCAATATTTCATTAATAAGATAATTACGATATCATCATTGTGTCATAAATAAATTAATTATATTAAGTCTAAAAATTACAAATAAAATACCATTATGTAATAAATCATTTTATCTATCTAATTAATATTTATAGTCGAATTTATCTTATGAATTACCCTATATTAAAAATTATTTAGTTATTAAACTTTGATTTTAACTATTTTAACCCTTCTTTAAATAAAGTAATAATAAACGTCCTAATCTAATCCAAGTGGGCCTAAATGGTCATATTTTATTCCTAAGGTTGTTTTTGGATGAATTACACTAATCCAATAGAATTAGGACTTGGTTTAGGGTAATAATAATATCATATTTACCCTTAATTACCCTATTTACTTGTAACCGTGGTAAAAAAAAGTAAAAAGTTACTATTCACCAAAAATTGTTTTAATCTCATTGAACCAAATTTTAGTCCTTGGTATTATCCCTGTCTCTCGGATTTTCGAAATTCCACTCACAGAAGCGGTAAAATTAAGTTTTAGGAAAAATTCAGTTTTTTTTAACTACCACTTAGTGGTTTCACTATTCATCAAAAAATGAATGTTTCCATAAAAATACCAAAAATTAGGCCTAATCTATATTTAATATTATGATTTCAAAAATGATGTCTATTTTACCAAATTCAAAACATATCAGTTACAGTAATTAATTTAAAAATTAATTCCCGTCGTCAAAACAAATAGCGTGTTCTTAAGAGATAATAACTATCAAAAGATTGACACTTGTTTATGTCTGGTTTAAATGTGAAATTACATCCAATGACCAACATTGTATTAAATTGAAAAAATATATTCTCAATATACTTTAAAACCACTCAAATTAATAATTTATCACTATTAATTAATTCGATTAAAAAAGTTGTTTTTAATTAAAATTTAGTAATTTTCACTATTCATCAGAATTTGAAAGTTATCTGAAAAGTACCAAAATTTCACCCTAAGCTAATTTTGATATTTCGAATCCAAAAATGAAATCCATTTTGAAAGATAAAATTTATAAAATTTCAAAAATTTGGTGTTACTATTCACAACGTCTAGTTCATAATAATATTATAATAATATCTCGTTTAGTGAAACTCGGTATTGCGTACGACACACGCTATCGAGGAAGGTCATGATTGCGTGTAATGCAAGGCAAGTCAGGTATGCGTGTTTTGAAACCTCCTTTTGATGTAGCGTACAACACAAGACATTAATGGAATTAAAAAGAATATTTTTCATAAAATCTCGGGGTGTTACATTCTACCCCCCTTAAAATGAATTTCTCCCTCGAAATTCATTGGGGTTATAAATGGTTTACTACTCAAAAGTTTCTTTAATAGAAACCCAAATTCTAAAAAGGATTACCAAAAATTGGCTTTAAAAACTAAATTATGAAATATAATGGTTACCCAAATTAACTCATCACTAGGTTTCCACGTAGGAGAACATAGGTGAAAATAAGGATATGGAAGAAAAATATAACAATCAAGTTCTGATGGAGAGTGGTTGAGAACATGGCTATGAAAAATACAATAATAAAAATCCATACATTTGTGACGATCTAAGGTACCATTTGATTCATCGGATATAAGAGCACTAGGACAACATTTTTGGTTTTCAAGATCATTTCCCTAAAGTTGATGAAATTGGAATTAGAAGAAAGTCTTTCGTGATTTTGGTACAGTCTCACCAATGGTAATTATTTGGACAATTTCCACTTCATCTCTTAAAGAAATGAAGTTGAATTTGTCATTCGTGAAGTGTTAGCATATCATGTGATAGAATGATGGGTCATTCCATCTGTCTCAAACAAAAGGTTAGAAAAGTTATCAAAAAAATACAGAAGTCCATCTATAGTGAGATTAATCATATATGGTTCCTAAAATGGACTTATACTTCATATATCATACTGCTTAATATAATAAAACTAGTTTCTACTAAACAAGGACTTCCTATAGGCCAGTGGTAGGCGATAAAGGCCATTTGCACTTCAGTTGTGGGTTCGATTCCTACAGCCTTGTCCGATGCGATGGGCTATAACCCATCCTGCAGGTTGTCCTTTTTCTAAAACTACATTACTATAACATCCCATCAATAATATCGAAAAATAATTCTATCCTTAAACAATACTAACATATGTCCAACATAATCCATTCTAATCTTTAGGCTTATCCAAAATACTGCAGTCCAATCTCATATTACAGTGAAAATGATTACCAAATAGTTCATATAACTAGCATGTTAATACCATCGTTGATTCCCATATATCATGAGATATGTATTGTTGGTCACATTCCAAACATTCGAAGGCCTTAATCATGTATTCTCTTGAAAAAATGAATACCCATTGAATCTTAGTGAAAACATGAGTGCTGTAAAAAGTTAACTCTTTCCACATACCAAAACCCCAAAATTCTATATACTCAAACCATGATATAACTATTTCCTTATATCAGTCATGAGCTCAGGAATACTGTCAAACATTTCATTTTCTCCTTATCCCTTCATTATGCGCATATAATCTTTTTTTCAAAAATATCTTAATCACTTTCCATGGTTACCGGTACCATAAAATTATTGAAAACCACAATAGACCAATACATAAATATTCCAATATTCCACGATACTATATACAACATTATTTTGGAATCCCATTACATAAAAACTTAATCATTCCACCACATCATTGTCATATTTAACATCGCCAATAGTGATCGCATGCGACTTCCCTTTTTTCCTTTGCCTTAAGTGGTTGCTCATGTCGATCATCACTAACCCGTGGATTAGGGCATTTATTAGCATAATGCCCCATTTCCTTGCACTTGAAGCATTGAAGTGTTGGTGGTGCGTTCTCTGTAGTCTTTTTCTTTATTCATATCATTAGAAACCCTTTTTCCATTACATAGACACTCAGCTACTCGATGACCTTTTTTCCCACACTTAAAACATTTTATAGTCCCTTTAAGACAATCTCCACCATGCTTCTTTCCACACTTTGAGCATAAGGAAACATTCATCTTCTTTTCACCATTATTATGAGATTTCTCCTTGAACTCCATCTTTCGTTTCTTGTCAAAAATATGAGATGGATAAGTAACACCAACTTCCATTTCTACCTTGATAGCAAAACACACAATTTCTTCATAGCAACTAATGTCTCTTATAGCTAATGCCCTTCGAAGATTTCGTTTTAAGCGACTGAAGAATCGATCAACTTTAATTTCAGGTTGGATGATAAATCCATATGCATACCTTGCAAGCCTTGTAAAATTTGCTTCATATACACCAACAGATTCATTATCCTTTTACTTTAGTTCAAAAAAATCCTTCTCCATCTTTGTTCGAAGAATACGAGGGAAGTACTTATTGAAGAATAAGTTCTTGAACTCATACCATTCCATTGACCCAATTTCATATCTTGGCCTCGTATTCTTCATAATATTTCACCATTGATCAGCTTCACCTTCCAAACGATATACTGCTAAGATGAATTTATCATGTTCATAACACTGAAGAACTGAAAATATCTTTTTAGTGGTACTGATCCATTGTTCAGCAACAAGTGGATCAGAAGACCCACTGAAAGAAGGTGGGCATTGCCTCATGAAGGACTCAATAGAATATTGTTCCCTTCTCTTCTCATTTAGATGTCTAGAATGATTAATAGCTTGTGCAAGTATAACAATAAGATTTTGCACTCCATCTTCCATAACATTTGTTTGTTCAGGAGGAAAATCATTGCATTGTCCATTACATTGATCAACACGGTTCCTTTGGGTTCCATCCATCGTCTAAATCTCAAAAATAATAGTGTGAGAGGTAAAAATAATGCTAGGGAAAAAAACATAGTAAAGGGGGAGTACCCTCAATATCTAATATCTTAGGTTAAATTCTAAGATTGTTACCGTAGTTCTAGGACTATATACTATAAGTATACTTATCCTTAGGGACATCCCTAGACATACCTTAGAAATATCTCTAGGGATATCAGTAACGTTTTCGCATCCTAGTTTCCAAAGGTTGACTAAACCTTTCCTCTGATACCAACTGTAGAGACCCGAAGCTTGACGTATATAGACATTACATTACTTTTGTGGAATACTTAGTATATAACAAAAATAGACACACAAGGACCGTAATAGTTTAGTGTCTTTGGAAACATGGAACGTAATCTTCTAATCGTGGTGAATGATCTTCAACATCTCCCATAAAGATCTTCCCATTTTTGTTTCCTTAACTAAAATCTTTCTTTTAATCCTGGGAGAAAAGAAAACATAAAAAGGGTGAGCTCAAATGATCAGTAAGGGTAAGCATGGATAAAATAAAACATACCATATACATTTGAACTTAAAAAAACATGGACATTAAAAATCTTGAGCAACGACATAAAAAAATTGAATTACATAAGGCATAGATCATAATGGAACATAAATCCCGATAAAATAGCATGGGAATAAAACATGTAATTGTGGTATTCATTAAGCACATGTAATGATTTCCATAGTAGCCAGGGCATTTCTGGCAAGACCATCTTAGTGGACAAAGTCCCTTTCTGAATCGAGTTCACTCCTCGTTCCAGTCCTGTAATATTGAACCAGATTAACTTACTGTTACAACCATGTATATCTCATGAGATATAATTCTTTACCCAATGCATTGTAGGGAGATATAGGTCCCACCCATCTCATAATTAAATCATTCTTACTTGTTCCACAAAATAAACTTATAACATTCATCATAACCCAAAGAATAAAATGGGTTTCATAAACATCATCCCATCATCACATAATCCATATAAAAGAAATGGATATTTCATCATAAGAAAAGTGAAACCATTTAAATCATAGAGACATTATACTTGAAACATACACATATGAAATAATGTCATCATAGATTTAAAATGGTTTTGATAAAACATTTGAAATGAATTTTTGAGGAAAATATCCTTTCTTCTTCAAAATCATTCTCTTTTCACAAAATGTCTTGAAATTTTAATATAAAAGTATTTTTTTGAAAATAGACATGAAATCTTTTAGATGAAGCTTCATGAAAATAAGGCTTTATAAAACCGTAAAAATCTGTTCGTGTCGTATAAGTTAAAAAAACATTCTTCTCGTACTTTTGCCAGAAAAGTCAAAAAAGTACCTCGTAACGTAAACAAAAGAAAGATTCCTTACATACCATGTAGTAAAAGTCAAAAATGGGTAAAAATGACTTTAAAAGTACATGAAAACACTTTTATAAAATCTGATCATGGATGATAACAATAAACCCAGTTAATACTTACGTATAAGAAATCTCAGATAAAAATGAGATTGGAAAAGTTATCCCTTACATTAGGTCCGATATGCATCGTATATATCCGAAACTCCTGTATAATGATTTAAATAATGTCATTGACTTATTATAGAATCATATTCATTGTTATGATATCATATATGGTTCACTTATGACTTTATATTACCTGTTCTTTTGTAAATTCCATGTTAAATAGCGTTTTTGGTAAAATCGTTTCATTTGTCGTCCGTGTTTTGACTTGTAATTATTCATATGATTACTTAGATCATGATTAATTAATTCCAGAATATAAAACATGATTTATATAAAATATATATTCAGAGTATACATATATATAATAGATTGATAAATGGAAAGATATACACCGTTCATGGAGACGGTAGGCCGTACGTACTCATGCACATTGTTTTCGTTTCCTCATTGAATTGAATGGAATTAATTGGATGACATACATATATAAATACATAAATCCAGTATCATTATCATGTCATATATTTAATGATTACTTATTATATATACTTTATAATCATTTATGAATTGTTAATCATTGAGAATGAATCTCATCGCATCGTGGAGACGGTATTCCGTACGTACGCACGAGCGATGATATCGTTCCCATGATCGTGGAATTTTATTGGATTGTATGTATACTATTACAGAATCAATATCACTTTACAATAATCATATATAGTTATTATTTAAACCATTATACTCATCCAAGTAAGGTGGTGGTGGAAAATAGATTACACCACGACGTGGAGATGGTATTCTGTACGTATGCACGCACGATGATTTCGTTTTCTGTAGGATGGATAGATGGTGAAATAGGGTTGTTTCATACTTATAATAACATATCAGTATATGATTTATACTTATGTTATTACTTAATAATGAAACAACCTAATAAGAAGAAGTGGAAGAAGAAATAACTTTGAAAGAATCGGTAACGGACATTACCTCTTCTTTGAAGTGCCTCTTTGAGACCTCCTCTTAGGGCACTAACATTGGTCTTTGAAGAAGACCAGGACCTCTAGGATGTTTCTAGGGAAGTGGAGAAGAGAATTTGGTAGGGGTTGGACGAGCTTGAAGGCTCAAAGTGGTGTGAGGAAGAGAGGGAGGAGGTGCCCTTTTATAAGGGAGGAGAGGGGCACCTTTGGAATAACTAAACCTATTATTTTATTATAAAGTCAAATTCGGTTTTCAATAGATCCAAATTGATATATTTCTAAGCTAAGGTTGGGATGGGTCTAAATCCTATCATCCAACATAATTTAGACAGGTTTAGGTCATTATACTAACCTTATATTTTAGTTTTAACTCTTATTTAATTAGATTGACATTTACCATGTCACTTTGTATTTTTATATTATATTGTTAATAAACTTACTATATACATCCAAGAGACCCTCAAGTGGTCCATTAATGATACCCCTATCATGATATAAATATCTTGGCCGAACCTTAGATTTTTAGAAATATAATAACAATTAATAATATAACATGTTTTTTAAAAACTATTTTATGTCAATTTTGACACTATTTGGTAATTGATTTATGTGAAAATCATAACAGAATGATTAGTTCAAAAAAAACCAATTAAATCAATACTAAAATGTCATATTATCATCGAAAATTATTGTAATTCATAAAAAGACTCAAATTACATTTATTTGGGTATTTATAACATCAATTATGTCAATATTTCCTTAATAAGATAATTACGACATCATCATTATGTCATAAATAAATTAATTATATTAAGTCTAAAAATTACAAATAAAATACCATTTTGTAATAAATATTTTTATCTTTCTAATGAATATTAATAGTCGAATTATCTTATGAATAACCCTATATTAAAAATGATTTAGTTATTAAACTTTGATTTTAACAATTTTAACCCTTCTTTAAATAAATTAATAATAAATGTCGTAATCAAATCCAAGTGGGCCTAAATGGTCATATTTTATTCCTAAGGTTGTTTTGGCCGAATTACACTTATCCAATAGAATTAGGACATTATTTAGGGTAATAATAATATCATATTTACCCTTAATTACCCTATTTACTTTTAAACGTGGTAAAAAAAGTAAAAAGTTACTATTCACCAAAAATTGTTTTAATCTCATTGTGTAACACCCCAAGCTTCTACGGTACGCTTCTCTTTGAATAATGTGATAGCGTGTGTTGTACGCAACACCGAGTTCTAACACACCATAACCAATCAAACTAGCCGTTATGAATAGTAATACCTACTTTTTGAAATTATATATATTTTATATTTTAAAATGGACTTCATTTTTGGATTTGGAATATCGAATTTAGCCTAAGGTGAAATTTTGGTACTTTTCGGATAACTTTCATATTTTGAGGAATAGTGAAAATTACTAAATTTTAATTAAAAACAACTTTTTTAATCAAAATAATTAGTAGTGATAAATTATGAATTTCAGTGGTTTTAAAGTTTATTTAGAATATATTTTTACCATTTAATATAATGTTGGTCATTGGACATAATTTTACAATTAAACCGAACATAAACAAGTGTCAATCTTTTGATAGTTATTATCTCTTAAAAACACGCTTTTTATTTTGATAGCGGGAAATAATTTTAAATTAATTTCTGCCACTTCTGTGTTTCGAATTTAGAAAAATTGATTCCATATTTGGAATCAGGATGTCCAAATTTTGTAAATGGATAACTTTTATTTTTAGACATTTTGAATAATTACTGTGGTAAATATTTTATTTACCATGGTTATGGGTAAATCTGGTAAATAAGGGTTAAAAAATAATATTATAATATTACTAAATTATCCTAAAACGTGTCCTAGCCTTATTGGTTGACACACGTTCGACCATAGGCATCTTTTGGTCGATTTTGGGACCCCATGGTGCCACTTGTAGGTGATAGGGACATTTTTTTTAATTAAGTTAAAATGAATACAAAAATGACACAAGCATATATCTTTTAGAAAAACAATTATTACATAGGGTTATATATGTTGGATTTTAGATTATAAATATTTATTAGAAAGATAAAACTATTTCCTACATAATGATATTTTATTTATAATTTTTAGACATTAAATAATTTAATTAATTTATGACACAATGATGATGTAGTAATTACTATAATAGTGAAAAATTAAAATAATTGATATTATAATTACCCAAATAAATTTAATATGAAACTTTTAATGAATTAAACTAATTTTATAGGATAATATTATATATTAGGATTGATTTAATTGACTTTGTTTGAAGTAATCAATCTGTTATGAGTTTCAAAAAAATCAACTATTGAATAGTGTCAAAATTGACATAAAAGTGTTCTTAAAACAAATATTATATTATTAATTGATATTAAATTCCTAAAAATCTAAGGTTCGGCCAAGAGACTTATATCATGATAGGTTCATCATTAATGGACCACTTGGGGGTCGCTTGGTTGTATATAGTAAGTTTATTTACCATATTATATAAAAATACAAACAGACATTGTAAAAGTGAAACTAATTAACTTAGAGTTAATAATTAAAGATAAGGTTAATATAAGTACCCAAACCTATCTAAATTATATTGGTTGAGTTTTTTTCGACCCATCCCCACCTTAAAATTTGATTAATAAACTTTGGAGCCATTGGAAACCGAATATGAATTTATTATAAACTAATATCTCTAGCTTTTCCAAAGGTTCCCCTCACCCCTCTCATAAAAGGGCACTCCTCCTTCTCATTTCTTCACACATTCAAAGCCTTTTTGTTCGGCCAAACTCATCCCAAATACTCTCCCAACTTCCCTCACTACAACCTAGGGGCATTAGTTTGATCAGAAATCCAACCTAAGGAGCCCTTTTGATCAAATCAAAAGGAAGAACCCGAAGAAGAGGTAATGATTTCACCACCCTTTTCCAAGTTCATTTCTTCTTCCACTTCTTCTTCCTTTGTTGTTACCATTATAAAATAATAACTGCAGTATCATATATATACTGTGATGTTATTATAAATATGGTACAACCATATTCAGTATT
Organism: Viscum album; assembly: GCA_963277665.1. Lineage (NCBI taxonomy): Eukaryota > Viridiplantae > Streptophyta > Magnoliopsida > Santalales > Viscaceae > Viscum > Viscum album. The sequence continues at coordinate 1,024,356,477 of OY728157.1, forward strand.
CTATCCACCCTTTGAATAACATGTCACCATACGTGCGTACGTACTGCTTACCGTCTCCACGTCGTGGTGTAATTGTTATTCAATATAATATTATTTGGATGGGTATAATAATGATGTGTAACTCATGTAAATAATAAATATATCATGTTAATGATTCTGTATATATGATATACCATCCATTTATATATTATTTTAATATCAAAAGAATGATATTGTCGCTCTTGCGTATGTACGGACTACCGTCTCCACGAACGCGATAAGATTCATTCACCATCGTATCCATTCAAGTATAATTATCATTTGGTGATTTAAAAATGATGTTTAAGGACTTGATATCATTCTGGATATGAATAATATACAACCTATCCTTTACAAACTTGTCTTACGTAACAAAACATACAAAAGAAAACAAGTAAGTTCACACCCGAAACAACGATAATACTAAGATATTATAATCAAATCAATATTAAAAGATCATATATGATATCATATTAATGTATATGATTCTTTTATAATTTAATAAAAATTATTTCACCATTATACAGGAGGTTAACCTACCTCAACCAAGGAAAAGTACAAGGTAAGGGTTATTTCACAATCTCTTCATTATCCGAGGTTGTTTATATGTAATAATCTACTGGGATCTCTTTACCATCCACATCCATGTTTTCTTAAAAATGTATTTCAAAACATTTTTATTATTTACAATAATATGGGTTAAAGTCATTTATACCCTTGTTTGACTTTTTATAAGAGGAATCTTTCCTTCGTTTTCAAAACAAGGTCTTTTTTAAACTTTTCGACAGAATTAAGGTAAGAATGTTTTTTTAACTTATACGGCGGGTGCGGTTAATTTCTGCCATTATAAAATCTTTAAAGCTTTCCTTACAAGCTTATAAGAATATTTTCAAGAAAATGTTTTATTTTATATGGCTCTTATATGAATTCAAAAATAGAACGAGATATTTCTCTAAAAAGTGTTTGATTTCATCTATGTCAACATCCTTTGATGGATTTTACGCTTTTTTGAAATTGATTTATTATGATACAAAACATCTATATTGTATTGAAGGTTTTGTGATATGTTTGACTATGGATGTGCTATTTTTATACCATTCATAGTTTATGGTGAAATTATTGACATTTCGTATGCTAGTTTTAATCCGAATGTTTATGTTATGTTTAAACCTTTTCATAATGGAATGCATTGGACTTAATATGTGACGGGTGGAGCCTGCTATAGCTCCTCGATGAATTGGTAGGTCTCATGAGACAAACTAGTGTCTTGGCACAAGGCCTTGACAAAATCTTATTTGTAGTCTTGGCACGAGGCCTTGGCTATGTGGTTATGATAGTCTGGCATTATGCATTCCAACATTATGAAAGTGGTTATTTAATTTGCATGTGATTATTCGATTAGTAGAATATCCATGTGAATGAGTAAATGGAATTATTTCATTTTATTTATGCCATACAATGTTGAAAGGTCAAGTTTGAAAGGCTTTTTTTTTAGTTATACATTGCCTTAAATGTTTATTCTTATTTATGAAAGTTTCCGCTATATTGTTATCCTTATTGGGCATTTGAGCTCACCCCTTTTCTATGTTTTATTTTTCCCAGGAAGTGAAGAAGTAAATTATGAATGACCTTCAGGGATATTATGTGGGGATATGAGTGTGGATTATGGAGACATTATGTTGTTGTAGTAGTTTTTCATTTTATGATGTAATGTAAAACTTATGAATATATCTAGTGTTTCCAAGGCTACTAAACCAATCGGTCTTTCGAGATTTGATCTTTCTTGTGATCATGCAAAGGATATATAATAATGCACCGAATCTGGGTAACTAGGGTCGGGGTGTTACAGTTGGTATCAGAGGAAGTTTAGTACAAACCTTGTAAGCTAGATTTAGATAAACTCTGATTAGAGCACGTAGACCTAAGATGAACTTTCAGGATTAGTATAGAAGAACTTCTTAGAATTTTGGTATTGTAGAGATTTTGTGAGTTTTTCGAGCAATACATCCCTGTTTGGATACGAGCAGGTAGAGGCGGCTCTGGCACAGATGTACCTAGGGGTAAAACCCGAAAACACTGCTTTGAGCTAGACTCGAACGAGAACTAGTGCACGACAACGGGCCTTGCTGCACTCTTGGTTACGACACTCCCGGGGGATATGCTTAGGATAACTCTCATTTTCTTTACAAATCATTATGAAGGGTTTATGAGTATATACTTCCTCAAAGAATTTTTTTTATTATTATGGATTATATTCATAAATAGTTCAATTTATGTTAAGTGTTTTATAAGTATGGGATTATGTATTTTGATTCATAAACTGATCTAGTTTATGCCATTGTTTAGAAATGGCACCTAGTGGAAGAAATGGAAACCGTATCAATGCACGCACTCCATGTAGGGATTTCCCTCCTGCTCAAGATAATTATAGTGGGGCTGGTGATGCAACTGGTGCCGATCAGCTAATCACCATACTGGGACAACTTACTCAGGTTATGAATAATAACCTTACCCGTATGGAGCACCCTGATCCACAGTGTGGAGGATCAATGTTAGATCGATTAATGAGGCAACAACCACCAACGTTCAATGGGAGTACAAATCCCTTAGTAGCTGAGCAATGGATAAATTCCTTAGAGAAAATATTTCAGGCTTTGAGGAGCAGTGAAAGGGAAGAAGTTATCATGGTAGTTTACCACCTCACTGGAGATGCTGATCAATGGTGGTCATTGACTCAAAACATGAAGGAAGATGATGAAGTATAAAATATGGAATGGAGGGAGTTCAAAGATCTGTTTTTAGAAAAATTATTTCCTTGCGACCATCAAGCAGATATGGAAAGGCAATTTCTGAGTCTGAGACAAAAGGAGGATGAGAATGTCACAATGTATGAGGCTAACTTTACAAGGTTAGCAAGGTATGCTGGAGATTATATACATAACCCACGAAGTAAGATTGATCGTTTCTTTGATTGGTTAAAACCATTTCTTCATTGAGCATTAGTCTCACAATCCTTTTCGTTGTACGAAGACATTGTCTCATGTGCTATCAAGACCGAAAAGGAATTATCTAAGTCTTATGACTTTAAAGCAAAGCAAGAGAAGAAGAGACCTGCTGATCAATCTGGGAATGGAAATAAGGGGAAGAAGGGAAAGGTTGAATATCCATCTTGTGGTAAATGCGGGAAGAAACATCCTGGTACTTGCTGGAAGGGAATGGGAGTCTGTTACAAGTGTTGTGAAAAAGGCCACCAAGCTCGTGATTGCAAGGGGAAGAAAGAAGATACCAACATTCAGTGCTATAATTGCAGGGAGATGGGGCATTATGCAAATGAATGTCCTAAGCGTCAGGAGAACTTACCTCAGAAAAGGCCAAGGGGTCAAGGCCTATATCGAAGACCCCTTATAGAATGGCCACTGTAGAATTAGTTGAACTAAAGAAACAACTAGAGGAATTGAGTAATAAGGGATTTATTCTCCCTAGTGTTTCTCCATGGGGAGCCCCTGTTCTTTTTATTAAAAAGAAAGATGGATCTATGAGGTTATGTATCGACTACAGGGAGATCAATGCTATAACGATAAAGAACAAGTATCCCCTACCTCTTATTGATGATTTATTTGACCAACTGCATGGATCTCAATACTTTTCAATGATTGACCTTCGATCTGGATACCATCAGTTGTGTGTGAAGAAGGAAGAAATTCCGAAGACAGCATTTCGAACCAGGTACGGGCATTACGAGTTTACTGTAATGCCGTTTGGATTGACTAATGCACCCTCTATATTCATGGATCTGATGAATAGAGTTTTCAAGGAGTATCTCGATTAATTTGTGGTGGTATTTATTGATGATATCTTGGTATACTCCAAAACCTACAAAGATCATGAAAATCACTTGCGCATTCTCTTGAATGACTCTGAGGAGGCATGAATTATATGGAAAGTTTAGCAAGTGTGAATTCTAGATTCATGAGATTTCTTTTCTTGGCCATATTTTCTCTAAAGATGGAATCTCTGTTGATCCTTCTAAGACCAAGGCAATCCAAGAATGGCCAGCACCTACGAGTATAACTGAGGTATGTAGTTTTATTGGTTTGGCAGGTTATTATCGACGTTTCGTCCAGAATTTTTCCCGATTGGCTAACCCATTAACGAAGCTCACACGTAAAGGGGTTAAATTTGTTTGGACAAAATAGTGTGAAGAATGTTTCGAAGAACTGAAGAGAAGATTAGTCAATGCTCCTATATTGACTCTACCATCAGGGAATGATGGGTTCATTATTTATAGTGATGCATCAAAGAAAGGACTTGGTTGTGTCCTTATGCATAATGATAGAGTTATTGCCTATGCATCACGACAGTTGAAAATTCATGAACAAAACTATCCTATTCATGATCTCGAGTTAGCAGCTATGATCTTTGCTTTGAAGATATGGAGGCACTACCTCTATGGTGAAAAATGTGAGATTTATACTGATCACAAGAGATTGAAGTATATTTTCTCACAAAAAGAACTCAACATGAGGCAAAGGATATGGCTTGAATTACTCAAGGATTATGATTGCACGATACACTACCACCCAGGGAAAGAAAACAAGGTGGCAGATGCTTTGAGTAGAAAAGACCATGGTGTTTTGAACAATATGAGAATTGAAAGGGATCCAATTTTCATGGATCTAGTGAAGATGGACATTGGAATAACCAGGGAAGGTGAAACATCAATTCTTTTTCAAATGGTTGCCAAACCATCTTTACTAGAAAGGATTAACAGTTCTCAGACCGATGATGAAGAATTTCAAAAGAAGATTAAAGCTGTGAATGATGGGAGATTGAGAGACTTTGCGTATGAAGATAGAATTTTGAGATTCGGGAAGAGACTTTGTGTTCCCGATATACCTGATCTAAAAAGGGAATTTTTGGATGATGCTCATAGTTCCAATTTCTCTATACACCCTGGGAGCACCAAAATGTATAGAGATTTGAAGGAACATTTTTGGTGGGACAACATGAAGAGGGAGATTGCTGATTTTGTGTCAAGATGTATGGTTTGTCAACAAGTTAAAGCTGGAAGGCAACATCCTGGAGGAGTCATTCAACCTCTTCCCATACCGGAGTGGAAATGGGACAATATTACGATGGACTTTGTCATGGGGATACCAAAGACTCCTAGAAGGAACGATGCAATATGGTTTATTGTTGATCGTCTTACCAAGTCAGCACATTTTCTTGCCATAAGAGAAGATCTACCCCTGGAACGTCTAGAAAGACTATATATTAATGAAGTTTTGAGACTTCATGGAGTACCCCTATCGATTGTTTCTGATCGCGATCCCCGTTTTACTTCAAGATTTTGGAAAAGTATTCAGAAATCCCTGGATACTGAACATCATTTGAGCACTGCTTACTACCCTCAGACAGATGGAAAATCAGAACAGACTATTCAGACCTTAGAAGACATGTTGAGATCTTGCTCACTTGACTTTCAGGGTATGTGGGATCAATATTTACCATTGGTAGAATTTTCCTATAACAATAGCTTCCATTCGAGTATTCAGATGGCACCATATGAAGCGTTATACAGAAAGAGATGTCGTACACCAACCTGTTGGGATGACGTTAGTGAAAGAAAACTTGTAGGCCCAGAACTGGTGGGGGAAATGGTGGAAAAGGTGAAAGTAATCCAAAATCACATCAATGCAGCTCAAAGTAGGCAGAAGAGCTATGCCGATAATCGAAGGAAGGATTTGGAATTTGAAGTCGGTGATCATGTTTTCCTGAAGGTATCTCCATGGAAGGGAGTCATACGTTTTGGTAATAAAGGTAAATTGATTCCCAGGTACATCAGAACTTTTGAAATTCTAGAATGAATTGGGGCTGTGGCTTACCGATTGGCAATGCCGCCAAGTCTCTCCAAAGTTCACGATGTGTTCCACGTATCTCTGTTGAGGAAATACATGCCTGACCCAACGCATGTACTCACCAATGAGGAATTAGAACTTGAACCCGATCTTTCCTATTGTGAAGAGCCCGTCAGGATTCTTGATATGAGAGAACAAGTACTGAGAAACCGGACGACGCGTCTGGTAAAAGTTTTGTGGAGAAACCATAAGATGGAAGAGGAAACATGGGAACCCGAGGAACTTATGATGGAGAACCACCCAAGTATTTTCATATGGTAGTATTCTAGAAATTTCAAGGATGAAATTATTTGAAAGAGGGGAGAATGTAACACCCCAAGCTTCTACGGTACGCTTCTCTTTGAATAATGTGATAGCGTGTGTTGTACGCAACACCGAGTTCTAACACACCATAACTAATAAAACTAGCTGTTATGAATAGTAATACCTACTTTATGAAATTATATATATTTTATATTTTAAAATGGACTTCATTTTTGGATTTGGAATATCTAATTTAGCCTAAGGTGAGATTTTGGTACTTTTCGGATAACTTTCATATTTTGATGAATAGTGAAAATTACTAAATTTTAATTAAAAACAACTTTTTTAATCAAAATAATTAATAGTGATAAATTATGAATTTGAGTGGTTTTAAAGTATATTTAGAATATATTTTTACCATTTAATATAATTTTGGTCATTTGACATAATTTTACAATTAAACCAAACATTAACAAGAGTCAATCTTTTGATAGTTATTATCTCTTAAAAACACGCTTTTTGTTTTGACAACGGGAATTAATTTTAAATTAATTTCTGCCATTTCTGTGTTTCTAATTTAGAAAAATGGATTCCATATTTGGAATCAGGATTTCCAAATTGTGTAAATAGGTAACTTATATTTTTAGACATTTTGAATAATTACTGTGGTAAATATTTTATTTACCATGATTAAGGGTAAATCTGGTAAATAAGGGTTAAAAAATAATATTATAATAATACTAAATTAACCTAAAACGTGTCCTATACTTATTGGTTGACACAAGTTCGACCATAGGCATATTTGGGTCTATTTTGGGACCCCATGGTGCAACTTGTAGGTGATAGGGACACTTTTTTTTAATTAAGTTAAAATGAATACAAAAATGACAGAAGCATATATCTCTTAGAAAAACAATTATTACATAGGGTTATAAATGTTGGATTTTTTATTATAAATATTCATTAGAAATATAAAAAGATTCCATACATAATGATATTTTATTTATAATTTTTAGACATTAAATTGATTAATTAATTTATGACACAATGATGATGTAGTAATTACTATAATAGTGAAAAATTAAAATAATTGATATTATAAATAAACAAATAAATATAATATGAAACTTTTAATTAATTAAACTAATTTTCTAGGATAATATGATATATTATGATTGATTTAATTGACTTTTTTAGAAGTAATCAATCTATTATGAGTTTCAAAAAAATCAACTATTGAATAGTGTCAAAATTGACATAAAAGAGTTCTTAAAACAAATATTATATTATTAATTGATAGTAAATTCCTAAAAATATAAGGTTCGGCAAAGAGACTTATATAATGATAGTTTAATCATTAATGGACCACTTGGGGTTCTCTTGGATGTATATAGTAAGTTTATTAACCATATTATATAAAAATACGAAGAGACATTGTAAAAGTGAAACTAATTAACTTACAGTTAATACTTAAAGATAAGGTTAATATAAGTACCCAAACATGTCTAAATTCTATTTTTTGAGTTTTTTTCGACCCATCCCCACCTTAACCTTTGAATAATCATCTTTTGAGCCATTTTAAACCGAATATGAATTTATTACAAACTAATATCTCTAGCTTTTCCAAAGGTGCCCCTCACCCCTCTTATAAAATGGCACTCCTCCTTCTCATTTCTTCACACCTTCAAAGCCTTTTGGTTCGGCCAAACTCTTCCCAAATACTCTCCCAACTTCCATCACTACAACCTAGGGGCCTTAGTTGGATCATAAATCCAACCTAAGGAGCCCTTTTGATCAAATCAAAAGGAAGAACCCAAAGAAGAGGTAATGATTTCACCACCCTTTTCCAAGTTCCTTTCTTCTTCCGCTTCTTCTTCCTTTGTTGTTACCATTATAAAATAATAACTACAGTATCATATATATACTGTGATGTTATTATAAATATGGTACAACCATATTCAGTATTCTATCCACCCTTTGAATAACATGTCACCATACGTGCGTATGTACGGCTTACCGTCTCCACGTCGTGGTGTAATTGTTATTCAATATAATATTATTTGGATGGGTATAATAATGATGTGTAACTCATGTAAATAACAAATATAACATGTTAATGATTCTGTATATATGATATACCATCCATTTATATATTATTTTAATATCAAAAGAATGATATTGTCGCTCGTGCGTACGTACGGACTACCGTCTCCACGAACGCGATAAGATTCATTCTCCATCGTATCCATTCAAGTATAATTATCATTTGATGATTTAAAAATGATGTTTAAGGACTTGATATCATTCTGGAAATGAATAATATACAACCTATCCTTTACAAACATGTCTTACGTAACAAAACATACAAAAGAAAACAAGTAAGTTCACACCCAAAACAACGATAATACTAAGATATTATTATCAAATCAATATTAAAAGATCATATATGATATCATATTAATGTATATGATTCTTGTATAATTTAATAACAATTATTTCACCATTATACAGGAGGTTAACCTACCCCAACCAAGGAAAAGTACAAGGTATGGGTTATTTCACAATCTCTTCATTATCCGAGGTTGTTTATATGTAATAATCTCCTGGGATCTCTTTACCATCCACATCCATGTTTTCTTAAAAATGTATTTCAAAACATTTTTATTATTTACAAGAATATGGGTTAAAGTCATTTATACCCTTTTTTGACTTTTTATAAGAGGAATCTTTCCGTCGTTTTCAAAACAAGGTCCTTTTTAACCTTTTCGACAGAATTAAGGTAAGAATGTTTTTTTAACTTATACGGCGGGTGTGGTTAATTTCCGCCGTTATAAAATCTTAAAAGCTTTTCTTACAATCTTATAAGAATATTTTCAAGAAAATGTTCTATTTTATATGGCTCTTAAATGATTTAAAAAATAGAAAGAGATATTTCTCTAAAAAGTGTTTGATTTCATCTATGTCAACACCCTTTGATAGATTTTACGCTTATTTGAAGTTGATTTATTATGATACAAAACTTCTATATTGTATTGAAGGTTTTGTGATATGTTTGACTGTGAATGTTCTATTTTTATACCATTCATAGTTTATGGTGAAATTATTGACATTTATTATGCTAGTTTTAATACGAATGTTTATGTTATGTTTAAACCTTTTCATATGGGAATGTATTGGACTTAATATGTGACGGGTGGAGCCCTCTATAGCTACTCGATGCATCGGTAGGTCTCATGAGACAAACTAGTGTCTTGGAACAAGGCCTTGACAAAATCTTATTTGTAGTCTTGGCACGAGGCCTTGGCTATGTGGTTATGATAGTCTGGCATTATGCATTCCAACATTATGAAAGTGGTTATTGATTTTTCATGTGATTATTCGATTAGTAGAATATCCATGTGAATGAGTAAATGGAATTATTTCATTTTATTTATGCCATACAATGTTGAAAGTTAAAGTTTGAAAGGCTTTTGTTTTAGTTATACATTGCCTTAAATGTTTATTTTTATTTATGAAAGTTTCCGCTATATTGTTATCCTTACTGGGCATTTGAGCTCACCCCTTTTCTATGTTTTATTTTTCCCAGGAAGTGAAGAAGTAAATTGTGAATGACCTTCAGGGATATTATGTGGGGATATGAGTGTGGATTATGGAGAAATTATGTTGTTGTAGTAGTTTTTCATTTTATTATGTAATGTAAAACTTATGAATATATCTAGTGTTTCCAAGGCTACTAAACCAATCGGTCTTTCGAGATTTGATCTTTCTTGTGATCATGCCAATGTTATGTAATAATGCACCGACTCTGGGTAACTAGGGTCGGGGAGTTACACATTGAAACACATTTTAGTCCTTGGTATTAACCGTGTCTCTCGGATTTTCGAAATTCCACTCACATAAGCGGTAAAATTAAGTTTTAGGAAAAATTCAGTTTTTTTTACTACCACTTAGTGGTTTCACTATTCATCAAAAAATGAATGTTTCCAGAAAAATACCAAAAATTAGGCCTAATCTATATTTGATATTATGAACTCAAAAATTATGTCTATTTTACCAAATTCAAAGCATATCAGTTACATAAATTAATTTAAAAATTAATTCCCGTCGTCAAAACAAATAGCGTGTTCTTAAGAGATAATAACTATCAAAAGATTGACACTTGTTTATGTCTGGTTTAAATGTGAAATTACATCCAATGACCAACATTGTATTAAATTGTAAAAATATATTCTCAATATACTTTAAAACCACTCAAATTAATAATTTATCATTATTAATTATTTCGATTAAAAAAGTTGTTTTTAATTAAAATTTAGTAATTTTCACTATTCATCAGAATTTGAAAGTTATCTGAAAAGTACCAAAATTTCACCCTAAGCTAATTTAGATATTCCGAACCCAAAAATGAATTCTATTTTGAATGATAAAATTTATAAAATTTCAAAAAGTGGGTATTACTATTCATAACGGCTAGTTCATAATAATATTATAATAATATCTCGTTTAGTGAAACTCGGTATTGCATATGACACACGCTATCGAGGAAGGTCATGATTGCGTGTAATGCAAGGCAAGTCAAGGATGCGTGTTGTGAAACCTCCTTTTGGTGTAGCGTACAACACAAGACATTAATGAAATTAAAAAAAAAATTTCATAAAATCTCGCGGTGTTACATTATACCCCCCTTAAAATGAATTTCGCCCTTGAAATTCATTGGGGTTATAAATGGTTTACTAATCTAACATTTCATTAATAGAAACCCACATTGTAAAAAGGATTAACAAAACTTGGCTTTAAAAACTAAATTATGAAACGTAATGGTTTTCCAAATTAACTCATCACTAGGTTTCCACGTAGGAGAACATAGGTGGAAATATGGATATGGAAGAAAAATCTATCAATCAAGTTCTGATGGAGAGTGGTAGAGAACATGGCTATGAAAAATACAATAATAAAAAAGCCATAAATTTGTGACGATCTAAGGTACCATCTGATTCATCAGATATAAGAGCACTAGGACAACATTTTTGGTTTTCAAGATCATTTCCCTAAAGTTGATGAAATTGGAATTAGAAGAAATACTTTCGTGATTTTGGTACAGTCTCACCAATGGTCATTATTTGGACAATTTACACTTCATCTCTTAAATAAATGAAGTTGAAATTTTCATTCGTGAAGTGTTAGCATATCATGTGATAGAATGATGGGTCATTCCATCTATCTCAAACAAAAGGTTAGAAAAGTTATCAAAAAAATACATAAGTCCATCTATAGTGAGATTAATCATATATGGTTCCTAAAATGGACTTATACTTCATATATCATACTTCTTAATATAATAAAACTAGTTTCTACTAAACAGGGACTTCTTGTAGGCCAGTGGTAGGCGATAAAGGCCATTCGCACTTCGGTTGTGGGTTCGATTCCCACAGCCTTGTCCGACGCGATGGGCTATCACCCATCCTGTAGGTTGTCCTTTTTCTAAATCTACATTACTATAACATCCCATCAATAATATCGAAAAATAATTCTATCCTTAAACAATACTAACAAATGTCCAAAATAATCCATTCCAATCATTAGGCTTATCCAAAATACTATTGTCCAATCTCATATTACAGTGAAAATGATTACCAAAGAGTTCATATAACAAGCATGTTAATACAATCATTGATTCCCATATATCATGATATATGTATTGTTGGTCACATTCCAAACATTCGAACGCCTTAATCATGTATTCTCTTGAAAAAATGAATACCCATTGAATCTTAGTGAAAAAATGAGTGCTGTAAAAAGTTAACTCTTTCCACATACCAAAACCCCAAAATTCTATATACTCAAACCATGATATAACTATTTCCTTATATCAGTCATGAGCCCAGGAATACTGTCAAACATTTCATTTTCTCTTTATCCCTTCATTATGCGCATATCATGTTTCATTCAAAAATATCTCAATCAATTTCCATGGTTACCGGTACCATAAAATTATTGAAAACCACAATAGACCAATACATAAATATTCCAATATTCCATGATACTATATACAACATTATTTTGGAATCCCATTACATAAAAACTTAATCATTCCACCACATCATTGTCATATTCAACATTGCCAATTGTGATCGCATGCGACATCCCTTTTTTCCTTTGCCTTAAGTGGTTTCTCATGTCGATCATCACTAACCCTTGGATTAGGGCATTTATTAGCATAATTCCCCATTTCCTTGCACTTTAAGCATTGAAGTTTTGGTGGTGCGTTCTCTGTAGTCTTTTTCTTTATTCACGTCATTAGAAACCCTTTTTCCATTACTTCGACACTCAGCTGCTTGATGAACTTTTTTCCCACACTTAAAAAATTTTATAGTCCATTTAAGACAATCTCCACCATGCTTCTTTCCACACTTTGAGCATAAGGAAACATTCATCTTCTTTTCACCATTATTATGAGATTTCTCCTTGAACTCCATCTTTCGTTTCTTTTCAAAACTATGAGATATATAAGTAACACCAAATTCCATTTCTACCTTGATAGCACAACACACAATTTCTTCATCGCTACTAATGTCTCTTATAGCTAATGCCCTTCGAAGATTTGGTTTTAAGCCACTGATGAATCGATCAACTTTACTTTCAGGTTGGATGATAAATCCAGATGCATACCTTGCAAGCCTTGTAAAATTTTCTTCGTATACCCCAACAGATTCATTATCCTTTTGCTTTAGTTCATGAAAATCCTTCTCCATCTTTGTTCGAAGAATACGAGGGAAGTACTTATTGAAGAATAAGTTCTTGAAGTCATCCCATTCCATTGACTCAATTTCATATCTTGGCCTCGTATTCTTGATAATAATTCACCATTTATCAGCTTCACCTTCCAAAAGATATACTGTTAAGATGACTTTATCATGTTCAGAACACTGAAGAACTGAAAATATCTTTTTAGTGGTACTGATCCTTTGTTCAGCAACAAGTGGATCAGAAGACCCACTGAAAGAAGGTGGACATTGCCTCATGAAGGACTCAATAGAATATTGTTCCCTTCTCTTCTCATTTAGAAGTCCAGAATGATTCATAGCTTGTGCAAGTATAATAATAAGATTTTTCACCCCATCTTCCATAACATTTGTTTGTTCAGGAGGAAAATCATTGCATTGTCCATTACATTGATCAACACGGTTCCTTCGGGTTCCATCCATCGTCTAAAACCCAAAAATAATAGTGCGAGAGGTAAAAATAATTCTAGGGAAAACAACATAGTAAAGGGGGAGTACCCTCAATATCTGATATCTTAGGTTAAATTCTAAGATTGTTACCGTAGTTCTAGGACTATATACTATACGTATACTTATCCTTAGGGACATCCCTAGACATACCTTAGAAATATCTCTAGGGATCTCAGTAACGTTTTCGCATCCTAGTTTCCAAAGGTTGACTAAACCTTTCCTCTGATACCAACTGTAGAGACCCGAATCTTGAAGTACATAGACATTACATTACTTTTGTGGAATACTTAGTATATAACAAAAAAAGACACACAAAGACTATAATAGTTTAGTGTCTTTGGAAACATGGAATGTAATCTTCTAATCGTGGTGAATGATCTTCAACATCTCCCATAATGATCTTCCCATTTTTGTTTCCTTACATAAAATCTTTCTTTTAATCCTGGGAGAAAAGAAAACATAAAAAGGGTGAGCTCAAATGCTCAGTAAGGGTAAGCATGGATAAAATAAAACATACCATATACATTTGAACTTAAAAAAAACATGGACATTAAAAATCTTGAGCAACGACATAAAAAATTGAAGTACATAAGGCATAGATCATAATGGAACATTAATCCTGATAAAATAGCATGGAAATAAAACATGTAATTGTGGCATCCATTAAGCACATGTAATGATTTCCATAGTAGCCAGGGCATTTCTACCAAGACCATCTTAGTGGACAAAGTCCCTTTCTGAATCGAGTTCACTCCTCGTTCCAGTCCTGTAATACTGAACCAGATTAACTTACCATTCCAGCCATGCCTATCTCATGAGATATAAATCTTTACCTAATACATTGGAGGGAGATATAGGTCCCACCCATATCATAATGAAATCATTCTTACTTGTGTCACAAAATAAACTTAAAACATTCATCATAACCCAAAGAATAAAATGGGTTTCATAAACATCATCCCATCATCACATAATCCATATAAAAGATATGGATATTTCATCATAAGAAAAGTGAAACCATGTAAATCATAGAGACATTATACTTGAAACATACACATATGAAATAATGTCTTCTTAGATGTAAAATGGTTTTGATAAAACACTTGAAATGAATTCTTGAGGAAAATATCCTTTCTTCTTCAAAAACATTCTCTTTTCACAAAATGTCATGCAATTTTAAAATAAAATGATTTTGTTGAAAATAGACATGAAATATTTTGGAGGATTCTTCATAAAATAAGGCTTTATAAAACCGTAAAAATCCGTTCATGCCGTATTAGTTAAAAAAACATTCTTCTCGTACTTTTGCCAGAAAAGTCAAAAAAGTTCCTCGTAACGTAAACAAATGAAATATTCCTTACATACCATGTAGTAAAAGTCAAAAATGGGTAAAAATGACTTTAAAAATACATGAAAATACCTTTTTAAAACCTGGACATGGATGATAACTATAACCCCAGTAAATACTCACGTACAAGCAATCTCAGATAAAAATGAGATTGGAAATCTTATCCCTTACCTTAGGTCCGATATGCTTCGTATGTATCTGAACCTCCTGTATAATGATTTAAATAATGTAATTGACTTATTACAGAATCATATTTATTGTTATGATATCATATATGGTTCACTTATGACTTTATA
This sequence comes from Viscum album, assembly GCA_963277665.1. NCBI lineage: Eukaryota > Viridiplantae > Streptophyta > Magnoliopsida > Santalales > Viscaceae > Viscum > Viscum album. The sequence continues at coordinate 1,024,371,532 of OY728157.1, forward strand.
TTACCCGTTCTTTTGTAAATTCCATGTTAAAGAGCGTTTTGGGTAAAATCGTTTCATTAGTCATCCGTGTTTTGACTTGTAATTATTTATATGATTACTTAGATCATGATTACTTAATTACAGAATATAAAACATGATTTATATATAATATATACTCATAATATACTTATATATAATAGATCTATAAATGGAAAGAAATACACCGTTCATGGAGACGATAGGCCGTACGTACGCATGAACGTTGTTTTCGTTTCCTCATTGAATTGAATGAAATTAATTGGATGAATTACATATATATATATATATATATATACATAAATCCAGTATCATTATAATGTAATATATTTCATGTTTACTTATTATATATACTTTATAATCATTTATGAATGGTTAATCATTGAGAATGAATCTCATCGCGTCGTGGAGACGGTATTCCGTACGTACGCACGAGCGATGATATCGTTCCCATGATCGTGGAATTTTATTGGAGTGTATGTATAATATTACAGAATCCATATTACTTTACAATAATCATATATAGTTATTATTTAAACCATTATACTCATCCAAGTAAGGTGGTGGTGGAAAATAGATTACACCACGGCGTGGAGACGGTGTTCCGTACGTACGCACGCGCGGTGATTTCGTTTTCCGTAGGATGGATAGATGGTAAAATAGGGTTGTTTCATAATTATAATAACATATCAGTATATGAGTGATACTGATGTTATTATTTCATAATGAAACAACCTAAGAAGAGTAAGTGGAAGAAGAAATAACGTTGAAAGAATTGGTAATGGACATTACCTCTTCTTTAAAGTGCCTCTTTGAGACCTCCTCTTAGGGCGCTAAAATTGGTCTTTGAAGAAGACCAGGACCTCTAAGATGTTTCTAGGGAAGTGGAGAAGAGAATTTATCAGGGGTTGGCCGAGCTTGAGGGCTCAAAGTGGTGTGCGGAAGAGAGGGAGTAGGTGCCCTTTTATAAGGGAGGAGAGGGGCACCTTCGGAATAACTAAAAAAATTATTTTATTTTAAGGTCAAATTCGGATTTTAATAGCTCCAAATTGATATATTTCAAAGATAAGGTGAGGATGGGTCTAAATAATCTCATCCAATAGAATTTATACATGTTTAGGTCATTATATTAATCTTATCTTTTAGTTTTAACTCTTAGTTAATTAGATTGACATTTACCATGTCACTTTGTATTTTTATATTATATTGTTAATAAACTTACCATATACATCCAAGCGACCCCCAAGTTGTCCATTAATGATACCCCTATCATGATATAAGTATCTTGGCCGATCCATAGATTTTTATGAATATAATAACACTTAATAATATAATATTTTTTTAAAAAACTATTTTATGTCAATTTTGACACTATTTCGTAATTGATTTTTGTGAAAATAATAACAGAATGATTAGTTCTAACAAAATTACTTAAATCAATACTAACATGTAATATTATCATATAAAATTATTTTAATTCATAAAAAGTCTCAAATTACATTTATTTAGGTATTTATAACATCAATTATGTCAATATTTCATTAATAAGATAATTACTGCATCATCATTGTGTCATAAATAAATTAAATTATTTTTAGTCTAAAAATTAAAAATAAATTACCATTATGTAGTAAATCTTTTTATCTTTCAAATGAATATTTATAGTCTACTTTATCGTATGTGTAACCCCATATTAAAAATGATTTATTTATTAAACTTTGATTTTAACTATTTTAACCATTCTTTAAATAAATTAATAATAAATGTCTTAATCTAATCCATGTGGGCCTAAATGGTCATATTTTATTCCTAAGGTTGTTTTTGGCCGAATTACACTTATTCAATAGAATTAGGAAATGTGTTAGGGTAATAATAATATCATATTTACCCTTAATTACCCTATTTACTTTTAACCATGGCAAAAAAAGTAAAAATTTACTATTCACCAAAAATTATTTTCATCTCATTGAACCACATTTTAGTCCTTGATATTAACCGTGTCTCTCGGATTTTAGAAATTCCACTCACAGAAGCGGTAAAATTAAGTTTTATGAAAAATTCAGTTTTTTTAACTACTAGTTAGTGGTTTCACTATTCATCAAAAAATAAAAGTTTCCAGAAAAATACCAAAAATTAGGCCTAAGCTATATTTGATATTACGAATTCAAAAATGATGTCTATTTTACCAAATTAAAAACATATCAGTTGCATTAATTAATTTAAAAATTAATTCACATCGTCAAGACAAATAGCGTGTTTTTAAGAGATAATAACTATCAAAAGATTGACACTTGTTTATGTCTGATTTAAATGTGAAATTACATCCAATGACCAACATTGTATTAAATTGTAAAAATATATTATAAATACACTTTAAAACCACTCAAATTAATAATTTATCACTAATAATTATTTCGATTAAAAAAGTTATTTTTAATTAAAATTTAGTAATTTTCACTATTCATCAGAATTTGAAAGTTATCTGAAAAGTACCAAAATTTCACCCTAAGCTAATTTCAATATTCCGAATTCAAAAATTAAGTCCATTTTGAAAGATAAAATTTATAAAATTTCAAAAAGTGGGTATTACTATTCATAATGGCCAGTTCATAATAATATTATAATAATATCTCATTTAGTGAAACTCAGTATTGCGTACTACACACGCTATCAAGGAAGGTCGTGATTGTGTGTAATGCAAGGCAAGTCAGGGATGCGTGTTGTGCAAGATACTTTTGGTGTAGCGTACAACACAAGACATTAATGAAATTAAAAAGAATATTTTTCATAAAATCTCTGGGTGTTACAAATTTCCTCTTGGGGTGTATGAGTTCCCAGATTTGGTTCTAGATGATTTCTCTGGTTTGCCTCTGGAGAGGGATGTGGAGTTCACCATTGATTTGACACCATGGAAAAAACTGATATCTATTCCCTCGTACTTGAAATCCAAAGGATTAAATTTCTCAATCAACTTATCTTGGGATGCCCTTTTATTGTTTTCATTTAAGGCCGTTGGATCCCTTAGGTTTTACATTAACTACTGGAAGCTAAATTAGGTAATAATAGAGAAAAAATATCTCGTTTCTTGAATTTATGACCTATTTGATCGGCTCATGGGGTCAAGGTAGTTCCCTAAGATCCACATGAAACCCATGTATCATCAAGTCTGAGTTTGTTATATGGAAATTCCCAAGACATCTTTCTAAATTAGATATGGACACTTTGAGTATTTGGTCTTGCCAATCAATATGATAAATTCTCTAACAGTCTTTATTGATCTTATGATCTTGGTTTTCCATCAGTACCTCAGTTCCTCTTCTGTTTGTGTGTGGAAGATACACTAGTCTACTCTGGGACCAAAGAAGAGCATGGAAAGCATATGAAGATCATGTTGGGAACTCTTTGGGATCACTGTCTCAAATCTAAGATCTCAAAAAGTACCTACTGGATCTGGGAAGTTATGTTTATAGGTCCTATGATCATAGAGCATGGGGTTATGATGGATTTTGAGAAGATTAGAGTATTTATTTCATGGGATAAACCGAAGAACATATTCAAGATATGTAGTTTCTTGGGCTTGGTGTGATATTATACGTTATTTTCATGGATTTCTCTATGATTTATTCAAGAATAACTGCACTTACGCAAAAGGGCTAAGGTTTGAATGGATCCCAACATATTAGGAATATTTTAAATAGCATATGAAGCAGTCGAACAATGCCCCTATTTTGATCCTACCAGAACTAGGAATGGGATATGTGGTCTTTTTTGATGCCTCAGATATATGTCTTGGGTGTGTGTTGATGTAGGATGAGAATGTGGTGGAATACATTTTCCACCAACTCCGACGACATGAAAAGAATTACCCATCCCATGACATAGAATTAATAGTAGTGGTAAATTACATGAAGTTATTATGTCACTATATATTTAAGTAGAGGATTGAAGTTTACTCAGATCATAAGATATTGTCAAACATTTTACCTCAGAAATATTTAAACATGAGGGAATGTTGATGGGTCGAGTACTTGTAGGGGAAGAATTTTATATTTTATATACCCTGGGAAAAGGAAACATGTAAGTGGATTCCATAAGTAGAAAAGTGTTAGTGATATATTTGAAATTGCCTATTGGTGAGTGGACCTTGATTGGGATTTTTTACTAGAGGCACATGGAAGCCAAATAACATAGTGGAGTTACATTAATGGCTAGTGTTCAACTAATTAACACACTTCTTGTGCATATTCTGGAATAGAATCCAAATAATTAGATGTGTTGGTGCTCTATGAAGCTTCATTATAGTTGGGAGGAACCTAGTGAGTGGTCATTGTATCCCGAGAGATCTCTTTTATTCAAGGTTAGTTTTGTGGCTACTTTTTAATTATGGAATGTGGTGATGTGAAATAGAAATTGTTCTGAATAGGCCATTTATCATGGTACCTCCAATATTTTTTATGGCGTTTGTTGCCTATTTTGGTGTCTGGGTATGAGATGAGATATAACTGACTTCAATTCCCGGTGTTATACTTGACTATAGATTAAAGAAGAACACTAGAGGCCATCAAGTTTTCTTCAGCCCCTACCCATTCCTATCAAGAACTGGGTTGAGGTCACCATCAATTTCATTATTGGGTTGCCTCATACACCTTAGGGAATGAATAAAATTTTAGTAGTTATTGACTATCAAACCAAATCAGCCCACTTCATTCATATCATGGATTCAAAAAAGGTAGATGAATTAGGCCAGTTGTGTATTTAGGAGGTGGTAATGATTCATGGTGTTCCATAGACAAATGTTTCAAATGTGGACCTCCATTTATTCTATCAATTATGGGAAGGCCTTTAGACGAAAATGGGGTCACACATCAAACTCAACATGGAATACCATCCTCAAATAGACGGTCAGATAGAGTAGGAAAATTAGATATTCAAAAACATTCCCCTGACATGTGTGTGAGATTTCATATGCTCATGAGATAACCATTTTGGATTAGTATAAGTTGGATATGACAATATATACCAATCCTCAATAATAATGTATCCCTTTTAGGAACTTTATGGTTGGCTATGTCGGTCACCTCTGTAAAGGACATAAGTGGCTGAGACCTCATTGGTAGGATCGATCCTTGTACAAGAGACATATGATAAAGTTTGATCGATTAGGTAACTATTTTTTAAAGAGAAAATCAACCAAAAGTATTATTCTAATATTTAGTTCCATGCCATGGAATTCTTAGTTGGGGAAAAAGTGTTTAAAAATTCATCCCCTCGTTTGGGCCACCACAGATTTTTTAAGCAGTGGAAGATAACTCTAAGGTATGTCTTGTTTTTTGATATTACTGAGATAATTGGAAAGGTGTCATACTAGTTATCTTTTACATCCTAGTTAATGTTGATCCATGATGTTTTCTATCTCTAATGGTTGAAGATGTAAAATCAAGACCCATCTAACATGTTGAATTATGAATTATTGGAGCTAGAATATAATTTATCTATGTTCAAGAAATTAGTACATATTGTGGACTATCTTGTGAAATTGCTTCAAAGGAAATCCATAATGTTGGTTTGGTTCCTTTGGAAGCATGTAAATGATGAACATGAGATGTGGGAGTGGAAATCTTGGATGGAAGAGTAGTATTCACACTTATTATCTAATCAATCGTCGATTTTCCTTTCTGTGGTAGAAAAGTTTTCATGGTGGGAATAATTTTAACATATGTGGTTTTATTTTGAGATATTTTCTCTTTTTATTTTCTTAATTATCTTGTCCTTTGGATTTATAAAAGTTTTTAGAGAAAAATAGTAATTTTTGGACCCAATAGAAGGTGGCTCAAAAATAGAACATGATTAGTTGAACCATGCACAATACCATTGGAAACTATGTTCCCTAGCTAGAGGCACTATCTAGGTCATAGATCTTTGAACATGGGAATTTTTGCTAACTATGTTCCTGGGATAACGTCCCTATTTGAGGTGAATAACTAGGATCACATGCATTCACCCCCTCCAAGAAAATCATGTAGCCTCTTTCCCGTTTTGATAGGGGTGTCACACAATTAACACATGGTCTAGAAAACCATGCATCTAAACCATACAACATGCTAGATCATTAAAAATGTTAAAATTACTACTCCACCCTTCCAAATTATAATCCGAAATCCTCATTGGATCACCCATTCATTTTTTCCAACCATAGGTGTACCTCCCCCTTAATCCTTTCTCCCTTGGGCTCCAAATCTTGGGTGGTTTTATGTCAGATCCATCAAGAAACTTCAAGTAATCAATTCCTTTCTTATTTTTCTTCTCATTCCTATTCCTCTTATTATTCTTGATATTTTCTTCCTTATCTCTTGGGTTTTCTCTTCCCCGTTGGATTTTTTTACCTAATGTGGGTTCAACCATTCTTATTTGCCTTTAATTTTGATGTTGTGGTATGATCTTTCCTTTATAGGGCATCTCCTTGGTGTAGTTGTGATTTTCAATCAGTTTCTAGAAATTTCAAAAAACATATGTTGGTGGTTTCATTATTCGACATTTTTTTATGGTTTTTGTTTGCTTTATATGGTTTCTAAATGGATTCTGTGAATTTATTGGGTGGTTTGAATCATATTTTCAAATGGGTTTGGTGTGTATAAGGGTTAAATGATAGTTTTCCAATTGATAATGGTTTTCTATGAGGGTTTCAAATGCTTTAGGTGTACATGTTACAAGTTGTTCATGTTTCATAGGGAATTAAATTTATAATAAGGGAATCCTAGGTATTTAGGTGGTAATACTAGGTCATGTATGTTAGTAGAGTTGGTAGGAATTCGACCTGGTCTCCCTAACAAGATTGGCATAACAACACTAACCGAACATATGTAATATGAGGACTGGGGGCTCGAGTAGGGTCGTTATTCCAGAGAGATGGTTTTATCTATGAGATTATAAGGATCCCAGGACCCCACTAATCCAAGTGCCTTTGGGATTTCCCATTATTCTCATGATACACCTATCATTCAACCTATTATCATTTTTAATTTACTTTTTATTTTCCAATCATGTTTTATTTTAAATTATATATTTTTAATTAAAAAATATCATGTTAATTTGTCTTATAATGTCATTTCATTGAATATAATTTGGTGTTATCATAATTTTCATGTTTTATTACACCCAACATACACACTTGGGTGTATATAGACCTAATTATGTTTGAAAATGCTAAAGGAAAGTTGTTCTGCATGGGTGATGGTGGATCTAGTTGTTAGTTTTTCCTTATTTAGAAAGTGTTAGTGGTGGTGGAATGAGGGTGATGAACCTATTTGTTCATAGAGGATTGGTTTTATAGTTATTTCCCCTCACTATTTTGGTTTTTTGGTTTAAAATGTAAAATGTTTAACTCATGTTGTAGATTTATCATATGATATTTTGGTTGTGGTTATTATTTATAATGTGATGATTTATTATTGTAAACTATTTATAGATTTATATCATGGGTTAAATAATTTACAAAATAATTTATTAATTCCCAAGCACTAGTTTCTAGCCTGTGAGGATCAAAACATCCCTTTGGACCATGCCACAGGCCAGGTCGAGTGTCGGGATTGATGGAAACAATGCCTTATTCATGAAAAAATTAGTGAAGACTAAAGGAGAAACAATTTAACACTGTATAGATAATCATGATTTTATTGATGAAAAATTGTAAATAATAGTTATTTAGAAGGTTGTGTTTTGGTTTTTTTATATAGGCATTCAATGCATTATAAAATAATCATTGAGTCACAATGAATGTTTAGGATGCATAACTAGATGCAAAATCTAAAAGGGTGAAAGAGATTGATAAATAACTATTGTAAATTTGAAGAATGAATGATAGAAAAGTTCATATGTTGAAGAGATATTGGTAGAGAATTGTTAAACTAGTTTAGGTGGAAACATATTCCATCAACATAATGTGATTAGAGTTTGGAGCAATGTTGAAAAACATGGAAGCTACCCAACCTATATCCCCCCAAGACACTAGGGGAAAGTGTGTTAATAATAAATTTTTATAAGTGATTTTTTCCTAAAAAAGGATTCAAATTATTGGTAAATAGAGTTTTATAACATGTGTAAAAAGACCCACAACATATTCATGGAGAAGGAAAACCCACAACCCTAATAATTTAGATTGTGTTAAATTTGTTTTTAAATATAGTTCCACAAAAAAGAAAAATATATAAAAATGCATGTTATTAAAAATACTATAAAGGCCACTAGAAAGTTAAGGGTTTATGTGAGTTGAGATGATAATATAGGACCCAATATTGGAGTCCAAAATATTGAGTTTTGAACCAAAAAATTGCAAGGTCTAAAATCATCAAAATCCACACAACCTACACCTAAAGAGACATGAACATGATTTTTTTGGAATGTTTTGGTGTAGTTGGAGGTTTCTAAATATTTCCTAGAATTTTGGCATAAAATTTCAACTTATGAAAGTGGTATGAGGATAGAATAAGGGGGGGGGGGGAATCTAGTACCAAGAAAAACCCTTCAGAAAAAAATTCACTGAATGGAAAGAATCAATATATAAGAAACTAGTTTCAAATCCATGATAATTTTTGTGAGTATTGAAAAATATATGGAATCATATATGATTAGTGTTTTTATGCTCCAAAAATCTACAATTCATATCTTTATGTGAACATAATTCCATAACAATAAGTTAATAATCTTATCAATAAAATCAAGTCTTCCTTTTGAAATAATTTTGTAAAGAATGTTGCTAGTAATGTTACTCACAAGAAAATAATTATAAAGGATAAGAAATATTTCAAAAAAAAATAGAATAATATTTTTAAATTATGATAGAAAATTATATATTATATATCATTGAAAAATTTCTCTAGAGAATAATGTCTAAGGTAGTAATATGGAATTCAAAAGAGAAAGGAAACAAGAAGATTGACATGGTGGAAGACATAAGAACTGATGAGTTTGAGAGGCTTCCAAAAAGGTTAAATTAAAAAGTGAAAAGAGGCGTTTTAATGTATAATTTTGTTGTTCCCACTTATAAATGTTTTTTAATGGATTCCTATAAAAATTAGATGACAAGGGAAAAGTACCACATATTTCAAGCGCTAAAATTATTGCTTCAAAAAATAGAAAAAAAAAGAAAATAATGGAATATAATATATAGAAATAAATATTTACAATAAGTCTAGATCAACTAAAAGAATATATAATGTTTTAATTTGAAGAAAAATATAAATTTCTCAAATTTATAAAGTGAATAAAGTTGTCACGACCCGACCTCGGGGCCCGTGCCGTGACTACCCCAAGCCCGCCTTCCATAGGCCAGGGGCTGGCGACTAGCACCAAGGCGTAAAATCCCAATAACAGGGAAGGCATTGCCTTTATAAGTAACAACCACCACAGAGTCAGCAAGCGGAAAGTAACTACAAGTGCAGAAAAGTAAAGGGGGCCGGAAATACAAGCCCAACTGTAAAGTACAACTCGAAAGGGAAAAACAGCAGCTGGAAGAACGAAGCGGCTCCTGGGTCGTCCGCCTCGATTCCTACCTGAAGGGTAGGTACAGATGGCTCAGCTCCTGGATCGTCCACCACGGATCCTACCTGAAGGGTAGGTACAGATAGCTCCTCTACTCCACAGGTCCTGTCGTCTACTCCGGGTACGTCCGCCCAGTGGTCCACCTCCGGGTACCGACCTGCTCCGCAAGTCTCAACTGCGATCTGCGCTGTCCGTCGTCTGCAACCAACACAACGAAGTGCGGGCATAGCCCGTGCAGGGGTGAGTATAAGCTACTCAGTAGGGACCCCGAGACCCTTAAGGTCTCACTAAATCCAACATGGATATCCACAAAGTAAAGGAAGCAATCACGAAGTAACGTCAGACTCTACTTAGGTATACGCCCATACATATACCTAAGTCATCAAGTAACCCATCCAATCTCAAGGATACACAAAAATCATGAAATCAACGGATAACCATCACCCAGGTATATGCCCATACATATACCTAAGTTATCAAGTGACCCATCTCAATCATGAGGAAACGCAAAGATTCATTGACTCAGCTCAAACCAGGATTTTCATTATCGAAACCGTAACTGCTGAAGAGCTCCGTCTCTAGAGTGTACAGTGGTCCTGTCACGACTCCGAGGCTGCCGCTCACTAACCTAGGACTGCTGAAGTACTCCTCCTGTCGAGTACTGCGGGTTTGCGGCCAACTACCTGGCGCTCCGTCCGCTGAGGGTCTGTCGCCAAATACCGGGCGCTACCCAGATAGCCTACTGAGGTACTCCTCCTGATGAGTACCGCGGGTCTGCTGCCAACTACCAGGCGCTCCGTCCGCCGTGGGTCTGCCGCCAAATACCGGGCGCTCCGTCCACTGGGCTAGTCGACTCACTCCAAGTCGAGTCGGTCAAGCAGTCGTCAGGTCTCAGCCGGCTACACGGTCTCCGTACTCTGCACGCTCGTCTCCACCGTCGCGGGTCTGTCGCTACAACCAAGCGCACACACTCCGTAGAGTATCGCGGGTCCGCCGCTACAACCAAGCGCTCCACCGCCAAGGATCTGCTGCTACAACCAAGCGCACCACCACTGTCAAGTACCACGGGTCCGCTCCACGAGCTACTGGTCGATACTCCAAGTATCACAAGGTCCCGCGAAGAAGTGTCTCAAAGAACCGTCTCGTCACAGGGGTCTCAACGCAACAGACGGCGCGTCGATCGGGCGCCCGGTCTGTGAGTTATTAGCCTTTTCGTCCCAGGGGCCCGGTTGGTTTCGTGAGCGAAACCAATCCCGGCCGTACTCCGACTGCATCCAAAACTCGGGCGGAGTATGTCAAAAGTTCCGTCTCATCAAGAGGAAGTCAACGAAACAGACGGCGCGTCAATCGGACGCCCGGTCTGTGAGTTATTGGCATTTTCGTCTCCGGGGCCCGGTTGGTTTTTAAGGAAAAACCAACCCGACCGTACTCCACCTGCGTCCAAACCTCGGGCGGAGTATGCCAAAAGATCCGTCTCACTAAGAGGAACATTACGCGACTAACGGCACGTCAATCGGACGTCCGTAGCTCAAGATATGAGCGTTTCCGCTCCGAAGGCCCGGTTGGTTTCGTGAACGAACCAACCCGGCCGAACTCAAAGTAACCCGAAACCTTGAGTGCGATATACCGAAAGGACCGTCTCGATCCAAGGATCGCGTTGCCGCAGACGGTTCGTCATTCGGAGGTCCGAGGCTCAGGTTATGAGCCAAGAACCGAATCTGGTCCGAAACGGGGGGGTCCGGGTCCGGGCCGACCCGGCCCGACCCCCCCCCCCCCCCCCCGGGGGCGGCGCGGCGGCGGGCCGCGTGGCGGCGGCGGCGGCGTGCCGCGTGGCGGCGGCGGCGGGCCGCGTGGCGGCGGCGGCGGCGGGCCGCGTGGCGGCGGCGGCGGGCCGCGTGGCGGCGGCGGGTGCCGCACGGGGTGGCAGCACGCGGGGCTCAGCCCCGCGATTCCTTCAAAACAAAAAAAAAACGGCGCGGGCCGTTTTTTTTTTTTAAAACCGCCCCCCCCTCACGTGGGGGGCCTGCTGGCGCCGAACCAAGGGGGCCGGATGCCCCCTTCCCTCAAGAACCACCCCCTCTCTTAAAGAGGGGGTTTTAATGGACCGACCGGGGGATTTAATTCCCCCGGTTTTATGACATCCGGCCGGCCAGCTGGCCGGCCGGTTTTTACCAACGGGACCGGAAATTCCGGTCCCGCCTTCGACTTCCGACGCCGGCGGCCCGGCCGCCGGTCTTTCCTTCCGCCGCGGCCCGGAACCGGCCGCGGTCTCCTCGTCCCGCCGCGGCCCGGAACCGGCCGCGGTCTTCTCGTCCCGCCGCGGCCCGGAACCGGCCGCGGTGTTTGTCGTCCGGCGCGGTGCGACGGCACCGCGCCCCTTTCGCCGTGCCATGAATCCTTCCAACGCGGCGCGACGGCGTCGCGTTCTTGAAGACTCTCCTCGGCGAAGCGCGACGGCGTTGCATAAAAATAAATGAACGATCATCCGCGTGGTGCGACAGCACCACGCTACTTGCTTCCACCCGCATAAACAAACATGAACGATGGAGGGGGGAATTCGGCCGTGTTCGTGCGGTCCGGCCCCCCTCACGTTAAATTAAAAACGCAACTTAAAATAAATCAAGTTACACGTTAGTCTTGATAGATTCACGATCAAGAATAAATTAAGGAAACCAAAAGAAAACGACAACCCCTACCTTGTCGTCGTCGTCGGACGAGAGGTCGTCGCGGGATTGCTCGTCGCGGAAGAAGGGGGATCGTCGCGTCGACGCGGTATCCGGCGTCGCGTCGCCAATCTCCGGATCAAGATCAAACGGATTTAATTAGTTTAAATCCGTTGATATTGAAATTAAAAAGGGAGAAGAAGAGATCCGATTCTCACCTTAGTTGCCGAACGAGGATCGGCCGCGGAAGAAGAGGCGTCGCCGAAGAACGTCGCGGGTAAGGCTCGTTGACGTCGCAGATCACGGTGTGCGTCGTCAAAATCCGGTCGCCGGCGTTCTTCGCGTTCTTCGCGTTCTTCGCGTTCTTCGCGGGGAGATGAAGAAACAAGGATCCTCTCAAATCCTTTCAAAGGATTTTTAGGTTGGTCTTATTTTATAAACATGCCAACAAACGTAAAAGCGTAAGTAACGAACCATTTAATTCGTTGAATTAATTCAACGAATGAAACAGCCCATTTAATTCACGAAATAAACCGCCCAATTAAATGGTCTGTTAAGAATTAAAGAAAACACGTCGGTTGACTTTTCAGTTACTTTGACGGGTTTTCGCGGGTGCGTTACTTAGCGAAAGAAACGGCGGGGCTCGTGCGGGCCCCACCTCACAAATATCCTACCAAGGGGTAGGATATTTCTGGATAGCATCCTATCCAGTTCAACTCAGTTCAAGCCGCCTTTAAGTGGCTTCAAGTGGCTTCCAAGTGGCTTAAGAGAAATAAAATAAAGTTGTCGCAAAATTATTTTATTTCTTAACTTTAAGCCCGAAAATTAAAAACCACACCCGAGCAAACGCAACTCCGGAAGAGGCGTTTCTAAGCGAATACCGGCGCTGCGATTTCATCGGTGCCCTCAGAATTCGATTCCGGGCACCGGTTCAAAAGATAGAAAAACCCGCTCGTCCGTTCACTGAACGTACCCGAGCCAAAACTTCAGAAAATGATTCCGGGCACACCGGGCCTCGGAATCAGGTGCCGTCAGAAACTGAATTCTTGTAAAATTCCAAAGAAAATTAAGAAAAAAAATTTCCTTGGAATTTACGGGTCTTTACATTACTCCCACCACAGGGCTTTACGTCCCCGTAAAGCTTCACCACAAACTTAGGGAAACAAAGCGGTACCGAGCACGCATCAGAGCCTTCCTCTCCCATGTGCTCACCTGGAGGTTCCCGCGCTGCCAAAGAAAGTGCACAAGAGGAATCGACCATCCTCCTAGGATCCGCTCCTGTCGATCGTCGATCCCCACAGGAACCTCCGTACTTGTCGCCCTGTCATCGACGTCCAACTCCCCGGGGTCGATGACGTGTGAAGAAACATACACGTATCTCCACAGCTGAGACACGTGGTGAACATTATGCACCCGGTGCGACTGAGGTGGTAGGGTCAAGCGGTAAACTTCCTCGCCTACCCTGCTGAAGATCAAAAGGGTCCATCGAACTTCGGAGATAACATGCCGCCTCGGCCACATCTCCGAAACCTCATCGGGTTGAGACCGTATAAGAACGTGTTCGTCACCCTCGAACTCAAGAGGTTTCCCTTTTTAGGTTAGAACTGAACTCAAACTCCTGCTGCCACAGGGGTAGGGTTGACCAACTCAAGAGTGATCGGTCACACCCTCTTATGTCTGAGTTTAACATGAGCTGCCCAGGGTTTCCTTTTCGCCGACCAAGGAAAACCCATTCCGACGTTTGCCTAAAACAGTCAACCGGGGTATGATTTGTGAATCAAAACCATACCCAGATCAACGTCGTAAGGCCTCTACGCTGCCACCAAGAGATTCCAACCGAAACTCTCGCCTCGAGGTCAAATCACACCGTCGGCGTAAGCGTGATTATCGAGTCTCCTCCCAAAGGTATCTCCAGACGTGAGGGTCAAGTCTACGGCTTACCCGGAACCTCTAGGTCTGGGACATGATTCGTGGAAGGGTAGAATGATTGGTTCCTATGTCTATAGATATAGCAGCTCGTAGTAGACATAATTCGTAACCCGAATCATTCTTAGAGCTCCTGGGTCACACTCCTTGACCGCAAAGCAGCTATTCTCCTCCCCAGCCCTCCTGCTCCCTGAGCCTGGCGGGGACTACTAAGTCGGGTGGTCGTAACATGTCGAAATGTACCCCACCACATGCTGCTCTCCAAGCTCTGCTTCCACGTCTGCTACCCTGCAGATTCATCTGTCCTTAGCACTTCCTCCTCCTGAAACATTTTACACGCCCGAGTCTCTGAGACTGGCGCTAGTCTCCTGCCTTTCACTGCTAACGTTCACAACCACAAAGGTTCTCTCTAGCATCCTAGCATAGGTAGGAATGCATAGAGGAAAAGAAATGGTTCAGATGTCCTTTAGACACACTTCGCTCAGAAGTTCGAGTCTAAAGAACTGATCACAACGTAACCAACGAGTACCAAGATTGATTGGTAAGCCACGTTGAGTGCTCTGCTTCCGACATGTCGTACTGTCGAAGCTGTATTAGCTCCAGAAAACTCACAACCACCTCCTCAAGCCAGTCCTCAGCCGCCTACGAGTCAGGCTCACTTCGAAACTTGAGGGATTTCTGATGCTAAAACATATGTAAGGCACTAAGCCTGTGGGTCTCTGCTGACCAACAGGTAGTGACATAGCTGGCGCTCTACCCGTAGGTACTAATCCAGGTATCGGTTCGCGTACCGAAGCCTCGTTACTATAAGGACCAACATCATGGTCACTCTCTGGAAACATCTGGAGCTAAGATCATCATCCGCTCTACTAGTATCCAAGCTAGGCGTAGAACTCTAGCATTCGTCTCCATCCAGTCCACTGCTGCCTGGGAAATCTGTCTCGCCTCGTATCCTCAGAGGCCTCTACTGCTGGAACTCGTGCATCGCGCTCTGCTAGCGTGCACCGTCAGCTAGTGGCATCTGCTGCCTAACGGGTGGTGGTGCTGCTGGTACACCACCCGAAGGTGCCAACACTGAAAAAGGGCCCTGCACTGGAGACTCGCTGCTCGGTGGGCCATCATGAAAGAAACAACGTAACACGATCAAACGATTATACCTGGTGAGATGACCTGGTTTGAGCTGTTTTAAGGGGAAAAACCCTTGAAAACACACACGCAATCAGTGTTTTCGTGCACAAAGTCGGAAATCAGTTGTCAGGGTCCTGGTGTATGGATACGTCGGCCGCCCGCACCAACACTGGACTCCCTGAACCGAAAACCACACTCGGTACTCTCAACACTATTGCTTCACAGAAAGAAACATCAGAGTTATAAGTTCTGCGGTAGAACCGAACTCCTCTGATACCAATTTGTCACGACCCGACCTCGGGGCCCGTGCCGTGACTACCCCAAGCCCGCCTTCCATAGGCCAGGGGCTGGCGACTAGCACCAAGGCGTAAAATCCCAATAACAGGGAAGGCATTGCCTTTATAAGTAACAACCACCACAGAGTCAGCAAGCGGAAAGTAACTACAAGTGCAGAAAAGTAAAGGGGGCCGGAAATACAAGCCCAACTGTAAAGTACAACTCGAAAGGGAAAAACAGCAGCTGGAAGAACGAAGCGGCTCCTGGGTCGTCCGCCTCGATTCCTACCTGAAGGGTAGGTACAGATGGCTCAGCTCCTGGATCGTCCACCACGGATCCTACCTGAAGGGTAGGTACAGATAGCTCCTCTACTCCACAGGTCCTGTCGTCTACTCCGGGTACGTCCGCCCAGTGGTCCACCTCCGGGTACCGACCTGCTCCGCAAGTCTCAACTGCGATCTGCGCTGTCCGTCGTCTGCAACCAACACAACGAAGTGCGGGCATAGCCCGTGCAGGGGTGAGTATAAGCTACTCAGTAGGGACCCCGAGACCCTTAAGGTCTCACTAAATCCAACATGGATATCCACAAAGTAAAGGCAGCAATCACGAAGTAACGTCAGACTCTACTTAGGTATACGCCCATACATATACCTAAGTCATCAAGTAACCCATCCAATCTCAAGGATACACAAAAATCATGAAATCAACGGATAACCATCACCCAGGTATATGCCCATACATATACCTAAGTTATCAAGTGACCCATCTCAATCATGAGGAAACGCAAAGATTCATTGACTCAGCTCAAACCAGGATTTTCATTATCGAAACCGTAACTGCTGAAGAGCTCCGTCTCTAGAGTGTACAGTGGTCCTGTCACGACTCCGAGGCTGCCGCTCACTAACCTAGGACTGCTGAAGTACTCCTCCTGTCGAGTACTGCGGGTTTGCGGCCAACTACCTGGCGCTCCGTCCGCTGAGGGTCTGTCGCCAAATACCGGGCGCTACCCAGATAGCCTACTGAGGTACTCCTCCTGATGAGTACCGCGGGTCTGCTGCCAACTACCAGGCGCTCCGTCCGCCGTGGGTCTGCCGCCAAATACCGGGCGCTCCGTCCACTGGGCTAGTCGACTCACTCCAAGTCGAGTCGGTCAAGCAGTCGTCAGGTCTCAGCCGGCTACACGGTCTCCGTACTCTGCACGCTCGTCTCCACCGTCGCGGGTCTGTCGCTACAACCAAGCGCACACACTCCGTAGAGTATCGCGGGTCCGCCGCTACAACCAAGCGCTCCACCGCCAAGGATCTGCTGCTACAACCAAGCGCACCACCACTGTCAAGTACCACGGGTCCGCTCCACGAGCTACTGGTCGATACTCCAAGTATCACAAGGTCCCGCGAAGAAGTGTCTCAAAGAACCGTCTCGTCACAGGGGTCTCAACGCAACAGACGGCGCGTCGATCGGGCGCCCGGTCTGTGAGTTATTAGCCTTTTCGTCCCAGGGGCCCGGTTGGTTTCGTGAGCGAAACCAATCCCGGCCGTACTCCGACTGCATCCAAAACTCGGGCGGAGTATGTCAAAAGTTCCGTCTCATCAAGAGGAAGTCAACGAAACAGACGGCGCGTCAATCGGACGCCCGGTCTGTGAGTTATTGGCATTTTCGTCTCCGGGGCCCGGTTGGTTTTTAAGGAAAAACCAACCCGACCGTACTCCACCTGCGTCCAAACCTCGGGCGGAGTATGCCAAAAGATCCGTCTCACTAAGAGGAACATTACGCGACTGACGGCACGTCAATCGGACGTCCGTAGCTCAAGATATGAGCGTTTCCGCTCCGAAGGCCCGGTTGGTTTCGTGAACGAACCAACCCGGCCGAACTCAAAGTAACCCGAAACCTTGAGTGCGATATACCGAAACGACCGTCTCGATCCAAGGATCGCGTTGCCGCAGACGGTTCGTCATTCGGAGGTCCGAGGCTCA
Source organism: Viscum album (assembly GCA_963277665.1). Classification (NCBI taxonomy): domain Eukaryota; kingdom Viridiplantae; phylum Streptophyta; class Magnoliopsida; order Santalales; family Viscaceae; genus Viscum; species Viscum album. The sequence goes on from OY728157.1 coordinate 1,024,389,050, forward strand.
AGTTATGAGCCAAGAACCGAATCTGGTCCGAAACGGGGGGGTCCGGGTCCGGGCCGACCCGGCCCGACCCCCCCCCCCCCCCCCCCCCCCCCCCCGGGGGCGGCGCGGCGGCGGGCCGCGTGGCGGCGGCGGCGGCGAGCCGCGTGGCGGCGGCGGCGGCGTGCCGCGTGGCGGCGGCGGCGGGCCGCGTGGTGGCGGCGGCGGGCCGCGCTGGCGGCGGCGGGTGCCGCACGGGGTGGCAGCACGCGGGGCTCAGCCCCGCGATTCCTTCAAAACAAAAAAAAAAACGGCGCGGGCCGTTTTTTTTTTTTTTTAAAACCGCCCCCCCCCTCATGTGGGGGGCCTGCTGGCGCCGAACCAAGGGGGCCGGATGCCCCCTTCCCTCAAGAACCACCCCCTCTCTTAAAGAGGGGGTTTTAATGGACCGACCGGGGGATTTAATTCCCCCGGTTTTATGACATCCGGCCGGCCAGCTGGCCGGCCGGTTTTTACCAACGGGACTGGAAATTCCAGTCCCGCCTTCGACTTCCGACGCCGGCGGCCCGGCCGCCGGTCTTTCCTTCCGCCGCGGCCCGGAACCGGCCGCGGTCTCCTCGTCCTGCCGCGGCCCGGAACCGGCCGCGGTCTTCTCGTCCCGCCGCGGCCCGGAACCGGCCGCGGTGTTTGTCGTCCGGCGCGGTGCGACGGCACCGCGCCCCTTTCGCCGTGCCATGAATCCTTCCAACGCGGCGCGACGGCGTCGCGTTCTTGAAGACTCTCCTCGGCGAAGCGCGACGGCGTTGCATAAAAATAAATGAACGATCATCCGCGTGGTGCGACGGCACCACGCTACTTGCTTCCACCCGCATAAACAAACATGAACGATGGAGGGGGGAATTCGGCCGTGTTCGTGCGGTCCGGCCCCCCTCACGTTAAATTAAAAACGCAACTTAAAATAAATCAAGTTACACGTTAGTCTTGATAGATTCACGATCAAGAATAAATTAAGGAAACCAAAAGAAAACGACAACCCCTACCTTGTCGTCGTCGTCGGACGAGAGGTCGTCGCGGGATTGCTCGTCGCGGAAGAAGGGGGATCATCGCGTCGACGCGGTATCCGGCGTCGCGTCGCCAATCTCCGGATCAAGATCAAACGGATTTAATTAGTTTAAATCCGTTGATATTGAAATTAAAAAGGGAGAAGAAGAGATCCGATTCTCACCTTAGTTGCCGAACGAGGATCGGCCGCGGAAGAAGAGGCGTCGCCGAAGAACGTCGCGGGTAAGGCTCGTTGACGTCGCAGATCACGGTGTGCGTCGTCAAAATCCGGTCGCCGGCGTTCTTCGCGTTCTTCGCGTTCTTCGCGTTCTTCGCGGGGAGATGAAGAAACAAGGATCCTCTCAAATCCTTTCAAAGGATTTTTAGGTTGGTCTTATTTTATAAACATGACAACAAACGTAAAAGCGTAAGTAACGAACCATTTAATTCGTTGAATTAATTCAACGAATGAAACAGCCCATTTAATTCACGAAATAAACCGCCCAATTAAATGGTCTGTTAAGAATTAAAGAAAACGCGTCGGTTGACTTTTCAGTTACTTTGACGGGTTTTCGCGGGTGCGTTACTTAGCGAAAGAAACGGCGGGGCTCGTGCGGGCCCCACCTCACAAATATCCTACCAAGGGGTAGGATATTTCTGGATAGCATCCTATCCAGTTCAACTCAGTTCAAGCCGCCTTTAAGTGGCTTCAAGTGGCTTCCAAGTGGCTTAAGCGAAATAAAATAAAGTTGTCGCAAAATTATTTTATTTCTTAACTTTAAGCCCGAAAATTAAAAACCACACCCGAGCAAACGCAACTCCGGAAGAGGCGTTTCTAAGCGAATATCGGCGCTGCGATTTCATCGGTGCCCTCAGAATTCGATTTCGGGCACCGGTTCAAAAGATAGAAAAACCCGCTCGTCCGTTCACTGAACGTACCCGAGCCAAAACTTCAGAAAATGATTCCGGGCACACCGGGCCTCGGAATCAGGTGCCGTCAGAAACTGCATTCTTGTAAAATTCCAAAGAAAATTAAGAAAAAAAATTTCCTTGGAATTTACGGGTCTTTACAAAAGTTAATCCATTTGATAAGAAATTTAAAAATGGAAAGAAATTAATGATTTCTAAAGTAGAACTAATTTGTAAAATTGAAATTGAAGTAATAATGAAAGAATATATAAATTTTATAACAAAAGTGAAAGGTCATTATAGGTTGAGAAATATTTCTCATTATTATTTCTAAAATTAAAGAGATTATGGTAGATATAAATTATCCCCATGTTTAATATTTTTGTTCTTAAATGTTGGGAATTGAAGGAAAATAATTTTTTAAAGTATCCCTCGAGGGGGATAATTCAAAATTTGAGGAAGCTCCTAGAGTATTATAAATACTTATTAAATTGGAAATTTTTAAATCCAATTGAAATATTTAATGATGATGTATTAATTTCATTCCCAAACCACTATTTTAACTCATATAAATTATGATTATCATGTGGGGTGATTATCTAACCGAATGAGGAAGAAATACCTTGATCTTGAAATGTTTTTAGATGTGTGTTCAAGTAAATTGTATGTTTTTTAAATTTATTAAGAATATTTTTTCGAAACCCTTTAAGAAAGTAAGTCACATATGGTACCACATGGACAAGATTAAATGGATAATTTTGTTTTCTAAAGATGAATATCTTCTTTTCTATAAAGTTCAATCCCACATTAACTTAGATTTAACTAGTTTATTGAACACTTCAATATAAATATGTGGTTAGATATTTATCTCAAATTTAATGTAGAAGAAATAAATTGGTTAAAATATGAATTTCATAAAATTAGAAGAGTTTTTTATGAGATCTGTCCCTTAAAATTATAAAAATCATTAAAGGGAGAAAAATAAAAGTCATGCATGCCCTATTTCATCTATGGGGGAGAATAGATTTCCTACCTTTGAAATTATTTTCAATTGGGGGGAAATGAATTAAATTGAAATTTTTATTAAATTAGTAATTGAAAACAAATATAAATGGGGAGATTGAAGTGACCTTGAGTTTAAGTTGTATTTCTCATAAATAAATATTGTTTTTTGTGATTTCCAATTAAAGTATGCAGAGGTAAATTTCATGACTTGTGGATTGAATATCCAACCAATGAATAAAGCATAGTTACAATCATGGTAATTCATGGAAAAGGGTAAACATTGTATTATTTTTTATCTACTACTCACATACAATAATAGTACTATAGTTAGATAAGTGTTTCCTATAATAGTTTAGATTTGGAATATATTTAAGTGAAGAAGTTTTCTCCAAAATTTGGTTCTCAATATCTTATATAGATATATTTGAGAAGATTAAAACTAGTTCAAAGTTATATAGAAGAAATCATAAATTATGATGGAATAATCCATGGTTTATTGAGAATTTTTGATATTGAAACATGTGAGTAAAATATCCATAGATTAAGGATTTAGATGGCTCATATTTCTGAGGTACAATATCACTGAATACTCTAATTGAGTATTTATATGTTGTATGAATTTGGATCTACCTTAAAAATATAAAATTATTCTAATAACATTAGGAATTATTTTAAGTGGTTATGAATTTATTTTAGTTAGTTGATATGGATCAAAGATAATTTGAATGTGTTAAAAATTACCATTAAATTTTTTTGGAATTATTATTTTAGAGTTAGAGTTTAGAAAAATGAAAAATACATTGTTCTTTTGCCTAATATAATTCATCTACACAAAATTAAATTGGTCAACGTGTAAGATCTTTTTCCTATGTGTAAGTTAATTTTCTAGTGATTAAGAACTTTTGATCCATGTTATAGAATATTATACGTAAGAAATTTGTGGTGGCTATAAACTATTTTGAGTTGTCATTTGATATTTGAGTATTCTGAAATTTTTTGAAGGATAAATTAATATAGTGAATGAAATTTTTATTGGAATTATGATAATTTATCTGTGACTATGAGATTTTATCATGCATAACATGTTTCAAGTTGTTTAAGAATATTGATCTACACGTAAGTGAATTATGTTGTGCCTAAGAAAATTTATCTATATTCAAAAGAATTTTATTATGGATAAGAGAATTGTTCCACATGTATGAATTTTTCCACCTAAAATTTTTTAGATATGATATATGATTTATGAACATGTAAAATATTTGTGTTTAACATATTAAAATTTCAAATATTATATTTATTTTTGGAAAATCCTAGATTTCCACTGTTAGAAAATTTTAGTTTCTGGATTTAATATTTGAAGAAGAAGATCGATTGGGAAAATCATTAGGCATATTTTCAATTATCAAAACATTAAAAAATTAATTTTATATAGTGAATGAATTTTACGGGAGCTATTATTTGAATTGAGGAAAGAGAATATCAAAGAAAGAGGTATTTTTAGGTACCTTTTATGTCTAAAAAATAAAGTTCAAGAATTTTTTAATTCCAATGAAAAAATATTATGTTTCTAGAGGTGTTATAAAGTGTTCTATATATCATGAAATAATGTTCAGGATATGATGAAATCACAATATTTAATAATGTCAAGAGAATGATATTATTGATCCTGAGAAGATGAGTTTTTGGTTGAGTTTCTTGGGGAAATATTATATAACATTAAAGGAGAACTCAATCTAAAAATAAGGAATATCCACCTCTTGTTCTATTGATACATTATTTTATATATCTTGGATGAATATTTAAGAGTAGATATATTATTATTTGAGTTTAAGTAAAAGGAACCTAATTCTATTGGATAATAAATAGAATATTTATCTAGCCATGTGAGGAGTATTAAATGGGGGTATTTCTAGATTATCATTTGAGATAAAAAATCATATCATGGGAACCCCAAATTGGTTATTTTATAACTGTTATTTTCTGACGGAAATAGGTATGTCTCTTTAACATGAAATTTTTTAATATTGATAATTAAATAAGGAATTTAATATGTCCAATCATCTATGTGATAATGGGACAAAATAAATGTAGAAGATAAGAATGAAAATAAGGAGTTACTGCTAGAAGTAGCAGAACAATGATTATATGAAAGAACCAATTATCTTAAAGGAAAAAAATAAGAACAAGAAGGATATGATAAAAAATAAAAAATATGATCACCAAGTTATCAAAGATAAAGAAAGATGAGGATATCATGACAACCATCGTTATTGAATCTTGAGAATAATAAGATGAAGAGCGACCGATGTGATATACACATTATGATTATTATCATCAATACCATAAAATTTTGGGGAGTTATTATATTCGAAAATATTATATGAGATCATTAGAGTGATAATGGTATTTTATAAGTTTCTTAAGATCAACGATTCTATGTTGGGAGTATAGACCATGTCGAAGGTGTTATTCTAGAATAATTTTTGGTGTTCAAATATTCTATTATTGGGTGGAAAGTGATATATACTAAGGATTTAGAGACATCCTTATCCTATTTTTTTATTTCGTCAAAAATTATCATGAAAGAAACACTTTCATATACATGGTGAAAATATATAGAACCTTTGAAAATTAGGGTATGGAGATAGGTCATAGTAAGACTTCGTGAATGCAATGAGAAGTTACCATGAAGAAGTCCTATAACAAATAGGAATTTTTAGGTATAATGATACTCTACATAGGTTTTTTAGGCTATGGTCATTATAGTCTAAAATTTATTATAGCTACAAAATCACGATTAAGGTGAATAACTAATCATTGAAATGAGTATCCCTTTGAGACAAACATAATAAAATTATCATATGATCTCTTTATTTTCTTTATTTGAATTACATGTGGTGTGATTTCCTATTTATGTTTAAAATAGGTCTAAATGTCACAATCAATAAAAATGAATCATAACTAAAGTGGGTCAAATATTAAAAAAAGATTTAGTAATTAGTAAAAAACTATAAAACTCTTAATTCACCCCTTAGGTGTATTTACTAATCTTAAGGGGCATTAAAAGTATTATTATACAAGATATTATTTTTATTAGGCTAGATATCTCTTTCTCTACACGTAATTTGAGTAGGTTCATGGGAAATCGTTGAAAACCACATTGGAATGATCTTAAGTGAATATTGTGGCACATTTTCACTACTTAATCTCTTTTAATATTTTATGGTAGGAATTAAAATTATGGATACTTATTGACTTGTTATGTTGATTATGATTATTATAGAAATATTGATATGAGAAAATTAATGAATAGGTTTGTATTTACAACATTTGGGTGGACTATATCATATAAATGCAACATAAAATCGGCGGTGTCACTTTAAACCAATGAGGTGGAGTAAATTTGTTCGAAATATGCTATTAAATTAGATATTTGGATCAAGGTTGTGACTAATTTAATAAGATTATGTAATTTAATTATTATAGTTCATTATAATTTAAAATATTCCTTATATAATTCTAAAAACCTAGTATGTCATGGTAGGTATAATCATATATATATATATATTTGGTTTCATTTTATTAGTGGTCATTAAAAGATGAATAGTGTGTGTTAATTATATGCTCACTAATGATAATCCAATAGATAGTTTAACTAAGGATTTTGATTTACCATAATTCAAGAATTATAGAGATATTTTGAACATGGTCCCACTTGAATAACATTAGGTTCCAGAAAATCAACCATATTTGTTTTATATATTTTTGTAAATAATTGATATTTTTTAATTTTATAATGATTATTGATTCCAAATTGAATCTAATATATTTTTAGTTTATTGTTTGAAATTAGAATGTTTAGATTTTCATTATAATTATTTGCATATGTTTTTTCAGATTTTTTATTATATTTATATTTACATTTATATCATGGCCAAATAACCCTTACATAGAGTATGGATAAATATAACCTAAATTTCATCTAACACTTTGATAGAGTCTTTATATGACTCACACATTGAGAGTACATAACTCATATACAATGTAAACTGACTCATATATTGCAGTTAGATGAACTTTACCCAACTACTTGAATCATGCTTACATAGAGTTGAATTTTAAATTATATATTAGTCTATTTATGGTTACATAATGGTTTTGAAGATTATTATGTAGTAATGTCTTAGTTCCTTTTATGTAAATCCTTATTTTGTTTCTTAGATCTCTTTATGTGGTTATTTTCATATGACTCTTGTGTGGTTTATGATGGTTGTTCAGGTGGTTAGGGATGATTAATTTTGGATCGTTCATTTCATAAGTTATAATGATTTTTTGTAATAACTTTTTATCTCAGGGGTATTTTTACCTTTTCTATATCTAGAATGAATGAATATTTATATAAATTCTTAAATAGAGACACTAATAGCTATTACAAATAGATAGATCTTTTTTTAGACAAGTTTAACCAAATATGAGGTGATGACCATGGATATACTCATAATTTACATCACATATGAGGACTAAGGGTTTCCTCAATTATAAATTCTGAATGAGATTTAATACTCCTAGTGAAAAAGGTTCCATTTCTTATCTGGTGTTTCATTTACTGGACTAACCCAAAGATCTTTCTTCTGATAGTCGACCGGTAAATATAGTTTGGAATAAGATTTTTTCTTACTAATTTTCAAGGTTTCCATTATTGAATTATTTTTTCTTCTTTATATTTTATTTTCATATTCTCTTTCTTATTTTATTTTTTTTGTCCTCAATAAAAGGTAGGAATATGGTAGTTTTTTTCATCGAGTTAGATGAAAATGGTCATAAACACAATAACTATTTGTGTTCATTATTTATTTAATTCTTCACCCATTCTTAGATTCCATTTTCTTTACATTTATTTATATTTTCTTAAAAAAAACTCTAGATTTAATGGAACCTTGTCACTTTATTTGATATTTGGGATCAATATTGCAGTATAACAGTTTTCATCCCTATAAAAATGAAATAGGTGTTGGATTTTTTTTTCAACGTATTTTTCATTATATAGATTATATTAAAACTCAATTGATTTATGGTATTTCAATTAAGGTGAATTTCATACCAAGGTTTTATATTGATTGAAATAATTATTGAGGTTTTTGAAGATATTTGAACAGAAAAAAACTTCATTATGTTGTTTCCTATTCTAAAATTGGTGTGGTGATGATCTGAAGAGAAAAAAACTGTTCTCTATTATAATGGGGGTTTGGATGTGTCCATTTCTTTATAAGGTTCTCTAACTATGTCATGGTACAGTGTAGAACATTCTCTAGTTGAGAAAATGACTTAATATATTTGGAAATATGTGTTTTGTAAGTTTTTTCAATTTAAAAAATATCTAAATGAAATAAGGAATCTTGTTATGTCATGTAGTGTTCATCTTCATGGTCTAAGATACAAAATTGATCATAAAGTGAAATAGTGAGTGGAAGTGATGAATCACTCATGATATATTCATGGGAAATAAAATGTTATCATTTTTATCATGGTCCTTTAGTAAAACCCATCTTTAGAAAAATTGAAACATTGAGGGTTTTTATTCAAGTGGAGTGAAACAACATATTTTAATGGAGCGTAACAGATTGCTAAAAGATTACTATTTCTAAAAAACCAAAATAGGGAAGACTACACTGTGGAAAAATGAATAGTTATTTTAATTTTGAATTAAAATGACATACACTATGTTATAGTTTAATTTGAGTAGGAATTTTGAAAGTAGTTTCAATTCAATTTGGAGTGGTTGAACCAAAATGATGTCTATACATGTCATGGTTAATGCCAATTAGTTTTGGAAAGAGGATAATTATATAATTCATGTAAGTTATTGATATATGTTGATTAGTGTTGCATGGGACTATAAATTTATTTAAATTCTCCCAAATATCATTTAAATTTTATATAAATATCTAGAGTGATCTAATGGTTTAAATAAAGTGAGATAAATTAAAGAGACATATTTCTATTTATATTTTAATTTGATATTTAAAGTTGAATGTAATAGATGAATGTGACAACCATGAACTGTCTATGTTGAAGAGTGTACAAAGTAATTAAAGAGAAGAATAATAAGAGTACATAAATAATACTGAGTATAATAAGAGGACGAATAAGAGTATAAGATAAATAAGAAGAAAAAGAGGAAGAATAATAATAAAAAATTTATTTAATTATACATGGGTTGAAGACTATCTTATTACTTTCACCCCTATTAGTGAATTATCACTATTTTTTGTCTTTCATTTTTACGGTATTAGAGCATTATGGGTTTCCTTAATTTTTTTTTTCTATTTACAGTTTTATGGAAATTAGTCTCTTTATTTTTAGGTAGACTTGATTTTGAATTCTTGTGTCTATCATGGATCACATTAATTCAGTGAACAACAAGGGGAATCCCACTTTTGGTGAGAAAAATTATTATATATAGTCACCTAAAATGTCTTTATATTTATTATTAATCAATATATATGTATTTTAGTATACTATTTATATATTTACACATCTTGTTAAAGGTACTTCTATGATAATATTAGATAGAAAAAATTTAGGAAATGATGGGTGTACTCAGCAATTCTCTTTATTGTGTTTTCATAGAAGGAATTTCTTAGAGTTGAAGTGATTAAGATAGAAAATGGAATTTGGGATAAATTGGGAAATATTTATGAAGGTAATCTGAAATTAAATAAATCCAAGATATTGTTTTTAAGTTTAATGTAATATTTTGAAAATTTAAAAGTAAATACTACGTCTGTTAGAGTACAATATACACAACAATGTGCTTGAATGAAAAACAAATTATTATTCTTTAAATATGTCTCTTATAATCTAGCTTTTAATTTGGAGGGAATGAATAGTATTAAATGCATTATGAAATATATATAATGGTTCTAATATTTTGTAATGTATTAATTAATTATTTCTAAAATCATCACTCAATTTTTTATAGTCATTTTATTCTTATGAAAAAATTATTCAAAAATGATTTTTATTTATTTTCATGATTGAATGATATAATTAATTTATGAAAATTCTAAGAATTGTATTTTATAAACAAAATATAATTTTTGATATCATAATATCAAAATTATTTTTGGGTAATTTTTTTTTATTTTTCAGAAAATATTGTTTTTTCAATGAATAAGGAAAAATACTGATTTTTAATTAAAACCTATATTTTATTTTAAAGTATTTATAAAGTAAACTCGTATTTTTATTTAATTTTAAAATTTATTTATTTTATTTTAATTTAAAATAATCAATTTTTATTGTTTTTTAAATGAATCTTCTACTTGAATTTAGTATAAAAACATTATATATTTTTAAATGGCATTTTTCAAGAAAAACAATTTTTCCTTTCAAAATTTCAAGTAAATTTCAAATAAAATATTACTAAGTATATGTTTTCAATATTAAAAAATGGATTCCAAATTTTGAATTATAAAGTTGAAATTTAGTAAATTGTTTCCATTTATTTTTTGTCAATATGATTAGTAACCTTAGTAATTTTTATTTTTTTTCTGTTTAAAAATAAAATCAGATGGAATATATAATGACCCTAAAACTTGACTTATTATTATTTTATGATTCGATTCCATCCATAATCACCAACTATTTTGTTACATGGAATTTTATTTACATTTGGATGAGATTATGACCTTTATAATATTTTATTGATGAAGAAAAAGAATGTACGTGTTGATTCAGACTCAAGGTAATGTACTTTATCTTAAAAATCCACTTTTAAAGTTCTCCTTTAACTCATTTTACAAAATTAAACATGAATGATTTTTTTATATAAATTACATGAATGGAATTTCCAACTATCATGTCACCTTAATGCTTCAAATATTTATTTTATAACTTTCCAAAGATCTTTTCAAAGAAAACGGTTTATTTATTATGTTCACAATTTATAGATTTTAAAAGAAGATGGAGTTTCCTTTCTCTTTTTACTCTTTCCAAATATTTTCAAAATGGAATGTTTGTACATAATTTTTGAACTTATTTAAATAAAGAAAAAAAGGAATGTTCTATTTTAATTTATACAATGATAAAAAGAATTCCTTCCACCGAAACCATTATTTGAAGTTTGGAGTCCTCTATAATATTTCCTATTTACTTCAATTAAAAATAGTCTTCCTTATTTTTTTGGGTATTTTGGTATATTGAAAAAGGGGTTTTAAGAATAAGGGATATTTTTATATCTGATTTTTTTCATATTGGTTTAAAATAATTTTCAAGGTTTTTATTCATAAAATGGCCCTTGAACATTATTTAAGAAGGGTTGATCCCCATTATAGATCATATATGATCCTATTATAGCTTATATTATGTGTATGACTAGATAACACTATATTTCATTAGGTAATGATTATGTTTTCTAGAGAATTATATTTGTAGTTGGTAATATGGCCAGTCCAATTTGTAAGTGTTTTTAAGAATTTTATTAGATGATGTACCAAGGCACATATATTGTTTTGCTTTTCTTTATAACAAGTTTTTATAGAAATCATTTTATATCAAAGGTAAGATAATGAAAATTTTAAAATAATCATTATGACCTTTTTGGGTGAAAAGTTATATTTTTAGGAATCTTTTTCAAGTGTTTTTATTGTTTTTTACAAGACTAACCATTTTCTTCTTTTTATGTCCTTTGATGAAATTTTTGAGCTCATTCCACAATTTTTTTACATAGTTTAAGGATTGGTAAGGGAAAATAAGAAGTCAAGTCTAATGTTTTTAATATTTATCATGAAAATAAATAATGTTTTTTTTCAAAAGTTTTATATTATGGAAAAAATGGATACTAATCAAAAACATTCAATTTTTATATATATGGATTTGTAAAATATGAGTTATAACCTAATTTTTTAAAAATATAAACAAAAAAATACTCAAATATAAGGGAATGAATCATTGACGTAAAATTAAAGATTATGTAATTTTTAAGGTTGGGTCCTTGAAGTTTGTATTAGACACGGGGTTAGATAAATTGGAGGTTTATATATTATTTGAGCATACGTTACAAGTATTTATAATGAAAATTGTTAGTATGTAATGGAGAATCATAGTTATTTTGGATAAATAAAAATATTTTTACATAACATGAATATAGATATAATTGTTTTATCCTCCTCATATATTGGTATATTATGATTTTATTGATATTCTCACACTAACCTTTTTGGTTTTAGTAAATGGCTAGATATAGTAGGAACAAAAGTGACAGTAGATGTGATGTAAAATGCAGTAGTAATTTGAATGAGAAATCAAATGTAGTGGGAGATGTTATGAGAAATCCTATGATTTTTATCAACCATCTATCAAGAGTAATGATTAATAACTTAAACCTAGGTGTGTTTTCTAAATCATCAAATAAAATGGAAATAAAGCCTAATTAAATTTTAGGTGGTAATGATAAAAAGGTAAAGATATTCAATGAATTATCTGTTATGATTGTGGAAATAAACACCAAAGAAATTATCTTAAAAGAATGGGAGGATGTTTTTTATGTGGAAAAGGAGGTTATAAATTAATAATCTACCAAGGAAAAAGGATTTGTTTTGTTAATTCTATAAAAGGGAAATAATTTCTTCCTAAGGTATCAATTTAATGTTTTAATTATGAAGGGAATGGTTATTATGAAAATCTATGTCATAAAGGGAAGGTTCATAAATGGGATCAATAAGACCATATATATTTCTATTTATAAATACATAATTCCATTATAGTTAAATGTGAGGAAACCAAAAATGACATATGAAAGGTATGGATTATTTATTGGATTATTCTTTGACATAATTAAATCTTAAAACATGAATCATATTTTTGATTGTAGGAAGTAAATATAAAGGAATAATATGGAAAAGCATGGAAAAAGGATTAAAAATAATGTTAAATGATTAAGGTTTATACATTAATGAGTTTTGATTTAGTGGTAGATTTAAGTATGATAATAAGTTTAAAATAATTAATACTCTTTTGATTGTGGGAGTACTTTTGGAGACATTTATTGAGTTTGATAGATGTTTGAGATATACATAACCATTAAGTTTATCATGTGATAAAAATATTTGAGGAATAATGTTCATTTAATTTTTTTAAAGATGTTTAAAGATGTGGATAAATTTTATGGTTCATATGATCTTTTATTTTGAGATAATTATGGGTTTATTATTTTTTTTGGGATGAAAAATGAAAGGTATGAGATAAACATTGAGATTAAAAAATTTATATAAATAAATTAATGTTATTTTTATGTCATTTATTACATTTTTGGGAATTTTATAAGGATCATATTTTAGAAAAAGGATACCCTAGAGGTCGATTGACAACCCGTCACACCTGATAAGTCCATGAGGATTGAGCCCATAATAGAATTGTTATAAGAGTGGATTACCTACCAATGACCTATGTTATTTCCTTTTTAGTATGAAATTGTTTCTATTTATTTCAAAAATATGATATACATAGGTTAATTTCATTTGGGGAACATTTTTTCATCGTATAGATAACCATGTGATTGGAAACTGATTTGGTGATTAAATAATTAAAGTTATTTTAGAATAAGTTCACTATAATTTTGCTTTGTATTATAGGATTATGGTAAAAATAATAATATGTTTCTTTTTTAAAGAAATAAAATTTTATTTATATTATGGTAGAATATATGATTTTATTGTGGCTTATGATGATTCTGGTTATTTATACAAATGACTATCATATCTTGGAGATTTTTCAATTTGGGAAATTAAATATTTGGCATGATACATTAAGGGTGACTGGTGTTATTTTGGAAGATAAATATTAAATTTGTATTGGAATACTATGTAATCAAATACTTTTTATTATTGGGTTTAGATCTTAGTCTATAATATATTTGATTAATTTTAAAGATAATAATTTTTTGAATGACCTCTATTGAAATTTTTGTATTACTATTAAATTTTAGAGATTAAAGTAGTTTTTATTCATTTAAAGGTTTTTTATTTTTGGGAATTATCTTAACTTGTCTTAAAATTTTTGGTTTTTGTTAATGATTAATGATTATAGAAATAAATTTTTAATCTTCTGTGGATTATTTGTTCTTTAAAACATAATTTTTTTGATCCATGAATGAAAAATTAATCGTGAATACTCATTAGTTGGATATGAAATATGAGATTTTGATGGGAATTGATTAAAGGATGAAATTATACTTTTCAAATAAAAAAAATTATTTATGATCTTATTATATGAAGTAAAATAATTACTTAACTTTTGGAAATGGATTTTGAAAAAAATACATTATCTGTTTAATTTTCTTACTTAGAAATCAATGGCCTTTTAACCCATCATAGATTTATGGTTTTTTGATGGTTATATTTTTCATGAACATGTTCTATATCAATATATAATAGTCCTTATAAGTTATTTATTCAATATCCATGTTTTCACATCCCACTAATTTTCTCGCACTTTAAAGCCTACTATGTGTTATTATAGATGACCTTCATACTTCCCTTTCTCTCTTTTTAATAGGAAGTTTTATTAAGCCTTATTAAGATGTGGGTTTTCAATACTTGTTTTTTGAGAATCCAAACCATAGTTATCAAAAAAAATTAAAAAATTTAGGATTAAATTTATAAAGGTGGGGGGGGGGGGTACACAATATCCTAATATTTTAAAAGGAAATACTATGCTCGATAACATACAAGATACATAACACTTATCTTAAACGAACAATGAATTATTATTATTTAAATGTGACCATTATAACCTTGATTTTAATTTGGAGGTAATGAATAGTTTTAATCAGATAATGAATTATATATAATGGTCTAACTCATTTATTATGTATTAATAAATTCATTTTAAAATAATCACTCGATTTTTAGCAAAGTCATTTTATTCTTAAAAAATATGTTTTCTTAAAAATGTTATTCATTTATTTTTTGTGAGTGAATATTATAGATAAATTTGGAAAATTTTTAAAATTTTATTTGATAAAATAAATATCTTTCTTGAAACCACAATATCAAATTTATCTTTTTTATTTTTACAAAAATATTGAATTTTTAATAAGTATTGAAAAATTATGAATATTAATTGAAACATGTATTTTATTTTAAAGTATTTATAATATAAAAATATTTTTTAGGTCAGTTTTAAAATTTAATTAGTTCATTTTAATTTCAATAATCCAATTGTACTTTTTGAAACGAATTTTATACTTGAATTTAGTATAAAAATATTCTATATTTTAAAAGGACATTTTTCTAAATAAAAAATTTATCGGTTCATTTTGATGGTTTAGTTTTAAATTAAATTTTTCCACTACTATATTTTTTATTTTTATATATGAATTAAATATTTTGAATTAGGATCTATAACTAGGTTCTTTTTATTTTAGATCAATATGAATATTAACCTTAGTAATTTTTTTTCCACGACAAAGGGTATATTAGGTAATAAAAGTTAAAAATAGATTGATGAGGATTATAAAATGACTCTGACACTTAAATTAATCTTATTTTATTATTCTATTTCATCCATACTCATCCAAGATTTGGTATATGACATTTTTTGGCCATTTGGATAAGAATATTATATTTTTAATATTTCATTTCAATAAAATTCAAACAATGTCACACTCTTGTTTTTAATAAGTGTAACATTTTTAACATATATATTAAATGATGAAATTTTATAAAATATACTGAAATGTTAAAAGTAATATAATTTGAGACAAATAATGTGATCCAAGAATTTTATAGAATATATTGAAATGTTATAGATATAATAAAATATTCTTTTCTCAAATATTACTTGTTTTCCTGATGTTATTAAAGTTAATGTAATAAATAGTTCTAAAAATTGACATTATTGATATTTTAAAATAAATAATATATTTAAATTGATAAAAAATTCATATGTTTTTTTTTATTTTTTTAAATTACTATTATATGATTTATAAAATCATCCATCGTTAATTTATGGGCCATTTTTACATTTATAGTAACTATCTTGACCCTAAAAGAGTAAAAAACCTTACTGTCACAGTATGTTTAAAAAGGGTTAACGAGGGGCTAAGACCCAAAGTTAAGGATAAATGCATAGTAAAAACATATCTAGTTTTTATTTTATTATTTTTATTTCCATTCGCATTCAACAATTTAAAAAAATTAGATCCTTATATAATTTAATATTAATTAATATTAATTTAATATTTTATGAAATTCTAAGAGTGCCCCTCCCCTCTATTAAAAAATTGAAAATTTTATTCTCAATACTTAAAACCTAAAAACCCATTTAGTTTGGAAAATTCTTACCAAAATAACCTTCTATAATACATACTCTCATTCTAGGTGGCTTAATTTGGGTAGAATACCAATCTTAGAGGCCTTAAGATGTTAAAAAATGAGGTTTTCCAAAATAGAGGCATTGATTTCAACTGCATGTTTTTGTTTAATTTCTTCTTCCACCTTCGTAAAATTATATTAAAACAAGATAAAATTTTAAAAATAGTATATTCCATATAATTATGTGTTATTTTTTAATTAAATATCTTATATCCTTCTTCTCTTCCATCAAATGAGAAACAAAACCATCGTTCGTGCGTATGTTGGACTACAGACTCATGATCTGATGTAATCTGTTTTCCATCAACACCTATCATGGATGGTAATAATGATAGAATTAATGTTTATATATTATATTAATGAAATATTCATCATTATAAAAAGATAATATGTAAGCATCTTTCTTACCTTTCCATTCATCGAAAAATGATAATGTTTTTCGTGCATACGTGTGGACTTCCACCTCCACGAAGCGAAGTGATTCATTTTGAATCACCAAATCACATGGATGATATATATAAGTATATTTAAATTATTAATATAATATTTATAATAACATTTTAATTTTATAATAAAAAAAATTATCTTCTTTCTATAATGATTTTTGAAAAATAGAAACATCACTCATGTGTATGTATGGTCTACTATCTCCACTGTTGTAACATAGTAATTTTTTAATAACCATATCTTCTTTTTGGATTTAATATTATATTTTTATATTAAAAATTTCAAATCATTTCATGATTAAGATTCTAGAGATGATGGAATAATGAGCACTTTGACTATAGTAGGATTTCCAAAGTCATTTTGGACTTGTGAGCTTAATTAATTGAGTAATTGTATAGAACATGATGTAAAATAAAAATAATGTAATAATGAACATAAAAAATGATCTTTAGAAAGTATAAATTTACTTTAATTTATTATTCCAGAATATAAAATATTTACCTGGTGAGCCAGGCTCATGGTAAGGAACGTTCTTTTAAAAATCCCTTTTTAATATTCCTCTTTCAGCTCTTTTTTTAAAAGTCAAAAGGAATATATTTATTTACACATATTAAATGAATGGAATTTACCCCCATCTTGAAACCTCAATGAATTGAAGTTTCCTTTATAAATTTATATGTTTATTTTCCACGAAAATGGTTTTGTTATTATGTGTGCATTATTTATATTTGAAAAGAAAAGGGAATTTTGGTCTGTTTTGAAATTTTCCAATTTTTATAAAAAGAACATTTTTAAAAAATGTTTTTCTTTATTTTTATGAAGGTAAAATGAATCTTACATTATAACATATACGATAATATTGACTTTTATTTCCATTAAATCTATTTTTTGAAGTTTGGATACCAATAAAGGCTTTCATGTTTTCTTCAAATAAAAACTCTCTTTTTTTCCTTTTCTAGATATTTTGGTATTAAAAATGTATTTTTAAGATAAAAGGATATTTTTATATTTGAAATGATTCTCACACAGGACAAAAATATTTTATCAAGGGTTTTATTCATTATATGGTCCTTGGATATTATTTATGAAGGGTTTATCCCCATTGTTACCCACAAGTGAGACCGTTATATCTTATATGATGGGTGCACCTAGACAATGATATAAATAATTGAGTAATTATTATGTTCTATAAAGAATTATATTAGAAGTATCATATATATTTATTTTAATTTACAAAGGATATGTGATGGTTATGTAAAGGTTCCATAAAATGATTTCTCAAGGAACCCACAATACTTTTCTATTATTTCTAATGAGTTTTTCTGGGAATCATTTTATTTAAAATGTAAGATAATTTACATTTCAAAAATAAGGATGATGCCCATTTTGGGTAAAAAGGTATATTTTTAAGAAATAATATTTCAAGAGTTTCTCATTTATTTCAACAAACTAACAATTCTATTCTTTATATATTATCTACTAAACTTATTGTTCTCATCCCATGTTTCCAAATACTTTTTATAGGGTTTAAGGATGGGGAAGAGAAATTAAATTTTTTTTTAAAAGGAATGAAGTTTTATCATGAAAATAAATCATGATTTATTTCAAAAGATTTAATTTATGGAAAAAATGGATACTAATGAGATGTATACACTTTTTATATATGTGGTTTTATAATTTATGAGTTATAACCAAATTATTTAAAAATATAAACCCGAAAGTATCGTCAAATGTAAGAGAAAAAATTCTTGACATAAAACTCAAGATTATGTAATATTTAATGATCATTCCTTACATAAAAATAATAAGATCTCAGAATAAATGATGATGAATTAGTGAATTATTTATTAACTGAAGTCAATAAATTCATGAGCACTATTTGGGTTTTTAGTGAGAAAGTAGACAATTCTATGGTTTAATAAAATTCACTGTGTAAATTTTCCAATATATTTTATGCAATGATTTTAGTCCTTGAAGGCCGTGATTCCAAAACATTTCCTTTGGATTATCTATATCATATATTGAATACTTATGAAATGAGGGATAAAATTAATATAAAAAATAAGAGAACATTTATAAAGAAATATACTTTAAAGCTTATAAATAATATATGATTATAAAATAAGGTGTTTAAGTGGAAAATAATTCGAATGATGAAGAAAATATTGTAATGAAATTTTATAGACTTATGTAATCTATTTCAAGTGAGATAATAAGAAAATACAAGTATCTGGGAAAGCTTACACTAAAGTTTTTTAAATGTGGATATATTAGAAATTTCAAAAAAATGTACAAAATTAAAATAAGTTTAATATGTTGAATATGAGGATAAAAATTTGAAGAATTCACCAATGAATAAATATTCAAATTTTGGAAAGAATTTTTTTTCATGTGGGATTGTTAATATTTTCTCTAAATCCACGAAGATATAATTATTATCTATGTTTTAGGATATTGGTAGTAGCGAAAATGAATAGAAAGTTGGGACTTTTAGAAAAATTGATAAAATATTATTGATTATAAAACTCAAAAAGTAAAAATTATTCATTGATGAGATAGGTAATGATGAAAGTAAATAAGAAACAAAAATAGAGTTAATGCAGAAGTGGAAGCTCAAGGAATTCCTTTGAAAATTTTTAAAATTAGAGAAGAAGTATATAAATTTAAAGAAATATATTTTATGAGTAGGAAAAAATGAAACCATATATCATGAAAAAATGAAAAATTTGATAAATAGTATTGATATTTTGAAAGAAACACTTACGGAAGGGAATAAATTGAATTTTATTATGGAAGTTAATGATAAAAAAATGAGAAAGATCTTATTGTTGTATAAAAAATTAATGGATGTAGAGAATCAATTTAATAAGTTTAAAACCATCATTTATAATTATGTTTAATAAGTTAGAGAAAGAATGAATAATAATCCTATTGAAATTATTAATGCTTTAAATAAAAATGATTATTAGTTAGGGAAAATTTAATTTGTAGGAAAAATATATCTCAGGAATATGTAAATCCTAGTAATAATAAATTGAATGAGAAAACTACTAAAAATGGTGATTATAAAAGTACAAGAAATAATACTAGAATTAGGTATAAATTGTTAGGATTTCATTATAATTTTCATTAATCTATATGATTCAATGTTAATGGATGAGTGATGGATGAGGAGCATGTGAAATAGGTAGTACAATAAAAAATTTACAAAGTAAAAAATTTATTTTATGGATACTTGTATTATTGAAGAGGATTTGAACACATGGAAATTAGATATTGGATCAATTAAAAATATCACCATGAACCTATAAGATATGATATGATGGGTTTTAGGGGTATTCAAACCACTCAAATAATTAAGGTTCAATAGTAATCTAAAAATTTGGGATTGAATGTCAGAAAAACAATTTCATTCATTAGTGGAAGTTTGTAAAAGGTGTGACTAAATGGGTCATCTTATTGGAGAATCAGTCACTATTATTTATACTCTATTGAGTTCAAATTTTTATACTCAAAATCATTGTAAGAATAAATCAAAATCAAAATATGAATAATTAGTTATTGATGTGTTAATCAAATAATCACAAAAAATAACATCCATGTATTATATATAGTGGACTATAATTTTATATAATTGAATATTTAAGGCCTTTAAAGGATGATGATAATCACATGAAAATATTAGAAAACTTTGATAATGATGAGTAACTCAATATAATAGGAGTTTGTTTAACAGTCACCAGAGAGGAAAAATGAAGTCAAATAACACCTTATTTGTAGATGGGTGGAAACATAAATTACTAAATGTATATAAACTTTTAAATGTATGTAAAAAAGTAGTATTTTGAAATGATTAATGATTATTTAAGATTCTGAAAGATAGATTTTTTAATTATATTAAAATGAACTTTGGAAAAATATTATTTTTTGGTGATTCTAAAAATTAAATCTACTTTATCATTAATGAATAAAATCAATTATAGACTTGATGACTTAGACACCTTGGCCAAAAGAGAATGAAAAATCCTAACCAAGGAAAAAATGATCATGACTTATCTATTATAATGCAAAAAACAAATTAGACATGCTCTATGTGCTATTTCTGATGACTTTTTGACTCATTCATGTTTTAAGTTAGTTTATGATCTTATTTCAAATGGAAAGTAATCATTGAGACATACCAACGATGCTTTAGCGTGCATGTTGTTCAAGAGTATGGGAGAACATGATCATCTAAAGATTTTGGGTGGGATTATTTTATACTATGATAATATTTTATATATTTAACATATATCTTTAAATCATTCTTAAATCTCAGTTTGGGTCTAGTTACCCCCTTGCACATTATTGGATGAAACTATACATCAATGTGAAATTTTTTATATATTATAGGTTCACTATCTCTCTCTTATTAGTGAGTGATGCTATAGTTTTAATCCATAAATATGGGTGCTCTAAATTTTATCTCCATCTCAGGAGGAAATGATTGTTGTGAAATTGGGATTATACCCATGAAAGGGGCTTCCAACTATATATATCGAAGGAATAAGAACCTATATAGTTTGGTGAAACTTAATAGGAAACATCAAAAATTTTACGTTCATTTGAAAATAAATAATGTGGTACCTTTTAAATTAAGATAACCATGAATAAGTGAAGTGAATTTTATGTCTTTTATTTAATACCTATGTAGTATTGAGATTGAACCTCGGGGGTTTCTATATCTCCTGGTTAGTAGGAATCAAATCCCATGTTGTTCAGGTTTCATATTTCAAGATCGTATGTATGTACAATTTCATGTAGCTTAATTTCATGTGTTAAGGACTTATACTATATATTTTAAATTCATATATATAGGACTACTCGGTGAAAAGGATCCTAGAAATTCCTTATGTTGCACTTACACATGAGATGCCCTTTTTGATTCCTTATGTTTAATGGTAAAATAATTGAGGGCATGGTTGAAGATTATACCTTAGAGTATGTATCTTCATCTTGCTCATGATTGTTTAGGAGGGTATCTTTTCATCATCACATAATGAATAATGGGTCATCCTATTTTCATCACATAGGGGATCCTGGGTCAGTCACCTTGGGGATGTTGATAGAAATTGCCTCAGGCTCATCACCCAAGGTAGTTTTGGATTATACCATGCTCGCCATATGGTTTTATTATACTCATCACATAGTGTATCGCTACATATTCATCATTAATGTCAGGACACATCCCAAAGGGGCCCATTAAACAACTTCCCTATCCATCCTCCAATAGGGTAGGAGTTTTCAACTAGCACCAAGTAGGAATGTCACTAACAAGGGAGTTCTTAACCTATGTAGATGTATACATGCACACATCTCTAAGACTATAAAATGTTGAAATTTAAAAAAAACCGTACTAGCATACATCTAAATTCCCATAACCCAAGTATGAAAATAAGTAATGGAATGTTAACATGGCCAAATAAAATCCCACAAAAAATAGTCTAAAATAATCCCAACCTGTATGTAAAATAGGGAATGCTGTTAAGGTACTTCCAGAACACACCTTGGTTAATCTAGTCTCCCTAAACACATCCTATTATGTCTTTCTCTAGGACTCTATTGAATGTTCGATCATTTGAACAAGGCATGACACATGAATACAAAGCCCATGCAGGGTGAGTAAAACAATACCTAGTAGGACAACCCGAAACTACCACGAAATTAACAAAATAGAAATAGTATTCTCTTATTAGATTTATATTAATATAACATATAATAATAATGACTAGATATACTAAAAAAGGCACACAATCTCAAATTAAATTCAAAACCGTACCATCACAGGATTAATTATCAAAGGTTCAATAAAGAACTCGTCTAGGAGAACACACTCTTTGAGTAAGTTATTAATAATGATGTCCATATAAGAGGTAGTTCACTTCAGGTCTCGCCATGAGAAGTATACATGGGAAGTCTAAATAGATATGATATACAGATATGGACTACTCCCAAATCCATGGGATATACCAATAACTAAATATGAAAAAACTTGATAAATAGAGGATTGATGCTTGTGTAGTGTTGGTCATTATGATACCAAGAAGTCCACCTAGGCTTTGAAGATGAATAGACGATCTCACTCTGGGAATCACATAGGGATTCCAACAACTCAATCCAAGGAGTTCTGGTAAAGGGAACATTTTCCTATGTATATGAGGTTATTATATACTAATGATTAGGGAATGGATATAGGGAACAAACACTAACAAAACATTTATATGATATAGAGGATAAGGGATGCAATCCATTCCTGAAGGAGTAAATGATGTGAACTAGGACTACATGGTGTACCTATTTCAGACTTATTCCCACCCATGTAAAATAGGATATACCCATGTCCATATATAATTACATATCATTCCAATGCATATGTATATTTTTCTATGTCCATGTGTATGTATAAATCTATCTATATCTTGGATAGCCATATTCGTGTGGGAGGACATTGCATACCCCAAGCCATGTACCCATTCCTATGTTTGGGTACCCTCTGACATACACACCAAGACATAGAGAGTTCTCACACTCTGTGTGACAGGGTCACACACCGTGTGTTCCTTAACTCTATCTTGAAACCCTATATGCCGATGATAGGGCCCCACATGGCATGTAAACCTGTATTACACTCCATGTTGATCGAGATTTTCCATAAATCAAGATCTATAATTACATATATCCTCTTCTTATCCAGACATTAATCTTGAAATTCCATATTCCAGAGTCATTGAGTATCACTATTCGGGCCTTACCATCGTTGAATCCTCAAAATCTATCCATCAAATCTATTCAGAAAATGCCTCCAAACATCATTATTCATTTCATTTCAAAGCAAAAAAACTGATTAACCAATCCATCTTATCCAATTCACTTCACAATCACATAATATTAATACCTTGTTGATCCCTTATTTATGATTTCAAACCATTGAACTATCAAAAGGGTTCAAAACGTTCGATTTTAGGATATACGTCGAATCATAGGCCAAAGGATGTTTCCAACGATGAATGAAGAAGTGGGAAAGAAATGAAAAAACAACATCCAAAATGAATGAAACTCAACTGATGTTCATGTAGACCTCAATTAATTTTCATTAGAATAATAAATGAAGATATAATTGAACAAACACATGAAATTATACCAATTCATGAATAAAACTAACACATCCCGCAATACACTCGATATGAGGATAAATCTGTTGGTTGGTTAATCCATGTTCTTCATAAAAAAGGTAATAGGAAAATAATGCAACCAAAATATATGTCCTACCTCGATTTAGATAGATCACTAATGAATAATGGATCTTCACCATTATTGTTGGAGAGATACTTTTATTCTCTATTACACCGTTCATCAATCATCGATCCGGACATCGTCTTCTAAAATAATATCCTTCAATAATCTCCAATAGATATCTAACAATTTGAAAGTTTATGTGGATAACCCTTAAAATTTTCCATAAGAGTGATTATATAGATAAGCATTAGGTCATTATTTTATAAAATATTAAATAAATAAAGTTTATTAATTTATTTTCTATCCATTCCCATGATGAAATTTCCACCAATGCTCCATACTGATGGTGTTTACCACATTCCTAAGGAAAAAACCGCATTTTGAACACAATAATTCCCTTAGAATTCTGATATAGTCCCCTATTTAAAATTTATTCAAATTTTTTAAAAAAACTATGCATGTGTGATAATTAATATATTTAATATTTTTCGAAAAAAATTATTCTAGGCACATGGGACCCTGAAATAGAACTCTATCTTAGCACATAGTCTTAAAAATATTCCATTCAATATCAAAAAATAATATATGAAAAAATATAAGTCATTAAATTCTCCCTATATTGTGGATTTATGTCCCAAAAATCCAAAACTACAGCTATACAGAGATATGTGGCACCAATCATGAATCTAAGCCTTCCTCTCCCAAGTTATTTTCTAAAAATTCCATTACTTCCATTTAAAATGAACTAAAGGAATCGATCACCCATGATGGATCCTCTCTTACAGATCCTTGAACTATAATGGGTAATCAGCAAACGTAGCTCCATCCTTGATGTTCAACATTCCCCAGTTAATAGAATGTGATGGGTCATGCACATATTTCCTTATCAGCAGCACGTGAAATACATCCTATACCTGGTCTAACAGCATCAGTTGTGAAATGTGGTATTCCACCTCTCCAACTCTATGTAGTATCTTAAAAGGGTTGATGAATATTAAAGAAATCTTTCCTCCATAAAAAAATATCTATAGTCCACATTAGGGTGAAACCAAAAATAAACATATGGTCTTTCTCCTCAAAATCCAAAGGCCTCTTTCATCTTTCTATATAAGAATTATGATGGATCTGTGTAGTCCTCATATTCTCCTAGATGATATGCACATTTTCAGTAGTAAATCTAACCATTTTGGTCCCTTGAATGCTGACTATCATGGGTGATTCAAGAAAATTGGTGACCTATAGGGTCACCCATACAAAAACCGAATGCTGCCACAAAAATTGTGGAATGGTTGATTTTTTTGTATGAAAAATCTACCAATGGTAGGTGATCCTCCCAACAATGGAAAAAGTCCATCATGAGAGCTCTCAACATGCCCTCCAGAACTTGAATGACCCCCTTAGTCTAGCCATTACACTAGGGGAGAAATTCGTTTCTCAACCATAAATGATTTTTGAATTCCTACTACAGTACCTTCTATAACAAAGATGTGAAGCGATAATCATGGTCAAAAATGATAATAGATATAACTCCATGAATTTAGACTATATCTGACATGTAGAGGCATCCCATTATTTCTACTAAACTCTTCTCCCAAATAACAAGTAATTGGGATAACTTGGTGAGTCCGTATATGATCACCCAACTGGAATTATGTCCCCTGGACGTATGCGGTAAACCTGTCACAAAGTCCATGGATATCTCATTCCTCTTCCACTCTGGCACATCAAGTGGTTGAGATAAACCTACGTTAACTTAGTGCTCAACCTTCACATTATAACAAGTTAGGCATTGATATAAAAACACTACAACTCCCCTATTTATCCATGGCCACTAAAAATGATGTCAGAGGTTTCAATACATCTTTTCCGCACCTGGATGTACCACAAAAGAAGATGTAAAAAACTCTATTTGATCTTCCAACCGCAATATCACTAGTACCATCATGTGTCATATGAAAATAATGACATGAACCCCCCTTCAAGAAATCTTTTTAGGGACATTTATTGTGGATAGATGAGTACGTATGGTCTCAAAATTGTTATCCCAAAGCTATTCCTCCATGACTCAAAACAAAATAAAAGGGGTAATGACAATCTACTAGAGGTGATATTCTCAACACATATCCACAAAGGATAACTACAATGAGTCCAACTACTCTAATGTGTCATTAAACAACTAAGATCAATATATTCTATAGATATAATCTACTACCATGTTACCCTTACCAAGAGTCTAAAAAATATTGAAATGATAATATGGAGGAACTATAGCCATCGAATCTACCTCGAGTTGGTATCCTTCTGATGAAAGATATAATTGAGAATTTTTTGTCAAAATAGATGATAAAACACTGGCCCATCATGTACTATCACCACATATTTTGTGAAAATACTTCTACTAATAACTCGAGATTATTAGTCAGATATTTCAACTCATGTGGTCTAAATCGATGTGAAGTATAGTAAATCACCGCTAGCCTCTACATTAGAACACAACCATGCCCGATTCTCGACGCATCACTGAACACTACATACTTGACACCCTCCTCTAGAAATCTCAAGTTGGGAGAACACATCAATATCTATCTCATATCATAAAAATCATACTTTCACATCTCATTACATATGAATGGATTCCCCTTTCAGGTCAAATATGACATGGGAGATGATAAACAAGGAAAGTCAGGTATGAATGTCTAGTAATAGACTGCCAAATCAAGAAAGCTTCGTACCTCCATCATACACATGGATGGATCCCAAGAGAACTCTAAATCATCCTCTTTTGGGTCCACTTCCACACCATCTAATGAGATAAAATTTTCCCAAAAGTAGGCCTCATGTTTCTATAACTATCACTTAGAGAGTTTCCTGTAAATTCGGTTTCCTCAAAGTATTTCTAGAACCATTCTCAAGTTTCTCATGCACTATGCCTGAAATGCTAAGTACAAAAGGATATCATTGATGAAGACTACCAAAACTTGGTCTAGGAAGGGATCAAATATCCAGTTCATGAGTCCCATAATCACTTATAGGGTGTTCTTCACACCAAAGGGAATCACCAAGTACTAATCTTGACTATAGGAATATATGAATGTTGACTTCAATATGTCCTCATCTGGTACTCATAACTGGTGATATCTTGAACTAAGGTAACCCATCAATAACCATTGTTTCCATCTCAACAGATCAAAGAAGTCATAAATCCTTGGTAGTGGATAATTTTTCTTCATAGTAACCTTGTTTTAGTGATGGTAGTCCACAAATACCTTCAATCTCAATCAGTCACCTTGGTAAACAAAAATGGAGATTCTTAGGAGAAAACTGGGTCAAAAAAATCCCTTACTCTACAAGTCCTCCAACTCAACCCTCATCTCATGAATCTCTTTAGGAGCCATCTAATATTTTGGTGTAGATATCAGGGTCTTCTTGAGGTGTATATCAATGCATATGTTTATCTATCTATGGAAATAATGTATGTAACATCCTCAAGGAAGATTTCATCATATTCCACCACTGTAGGGAACTAGAAACTCATAAAGTCCACTAAAAAAGGGTCATCCTAGCGAACTGATGAGTAATAGGATGCACCCTGTTATACATGAGACCATCTGATATTGTCTAGGTTTTCATTCCACCCACAAATAAAGACCTAGTTTCTTCATTGCAGGCACACCACATCCTCCACCTGAAATAGTCGATCAGAGTATAAACTATAGATAACCATTATATACCTAAGATGACATCATAAGACTTCACTACTACTATAAATTGATACCAATAATAACCATCACCTCCATGATTCAGGTCACACTGATGGAACAAGTGTGTTATCACTATGTCATCTCTAGTAGGAGACTCCAAGCACAATGGTCGAGCCAAAAAATCAACAATAATATCTATGTCTCAAAATAGATATGTGTAAATAATGTAATGACTAGAACCTAGGTCTATAAATACTACAGTTAAGGTATAAAAGACAAAGATCATACCATGAATCATTAATGGAACCTCTGGGTTAAAAGACTCAACCTCTTGCAGCTGCCCCCACCACCTGTCTTCCAGATCCTTAAGCCTGATGTGGACTACCTAGGCGTGTTGGTTGTAAGAAGTCAAAGAATCAACCAACTATAATTTATCTCTTGACTCCTATATTATAATGAACTAACACGGGTTTAACCAAAACCCGTCACTCGATCCAGATGGCAACAAATGACAAGAGGCATTCCCGATATTCCTAGGCTGATAACTAGTGTTAGGAATCAAATATACTCAATTGGGAAGGATTTATCATATAAAATACCCATAATTAAACAATAATAAAATGAAACAAACTGAAAGAAAAAAAATAAAACTAAATGGATAAACATACATCTAAGTGACATCATGGATCACCACCAATATCATAACGATGCCCACTCTAAGAGTGATCCAAAACTAGGAGAACCAGAAACTGAAAAGATAGAATAGGTGCGAGCACCAAGATTATCATTAGGGATGTAGAGGATAAACAATCCCCTATGCATCAAAATTAATGTAAAATAAATTATTTCTACTTTGAAAATAGGATATATAGAAATAATTGTTTTTGTTCTTTTCAAAAACAAGAAACAAACTTCAATTTCTATGAAAAAAAAATTCATTTCATTTTCAAAAAGTTTCCAATGCATGAAGAAAAATTTCAAAAGGTTATTTTAAAATATGAATAGTGTGGGATCAAGTATTTTAATATGAAATAAAATGAAAGGGTGTCATGGGATCATGTATGAAAATTTCCAAAAAATGAAATAGGACCATACAAATATGTAGTCATGGTAATTTATTAAACAAATCTAGAATAAATCCCTTAACATACTCTGTTCAGACTCACCTTTTGGTGTATGGTTCAAATACATTGTCCATAATAAACAGGATACTCTAAACAAGGATCACCAATGGTACATCTTATCTGACTTCCCAACAAATCGAGAGCATACCAACCCATATAATTGGGGTTGATAAGAAACCATCACTCAACCCTCTAGATAAAACCCCGGAATCACATGATAATAGTACATGGTGAATGTGGAGTTCCTTAAATGTGTCGATCAAACTAGAACCCACATCCACCATTCATTACATTCCCAAACATTTACACCACTTATGTGATAACCCTATATTCAAAGATTCTGACTATATAGGTTCTTATTTCATAAAAAGTCAGAAAAAAAGTCCCAAATGGGCCTACAAGTCATATAACTTTGAATCCAATTTCCAAAAATGCCATGAAGTACCATTTGAGCCTTTAATTTTCAAAATTCCAAATTTGTTTCCAATATCATTCCCAAAACCAAGACGAAAACACACAACATGTAACAATGTTACGAAATAGGATTTTAGGTCATTTTTAAATCTTACCACACCTCAATGTTCCAAACATGAAAAGCATTTGATAAACAATCTAACCAAATTATTTGATTTCTATTAAACACACATCAAATGGTAGAAATTATTTATAATTTTTTAATCATTTTGGATACATCACATTTAAATGAAAACTTCTAATGAAGCTCAAAAAAATTATACAGATTAAATAAGAAACTAGTTTCTATATGGCACAGTCAATTCCATGTAATATATAAATATAAAAACATAAATATAAAAACATATTTTTAAAATGATCAAGAAATAAAGAAACTCAAATTAATGTATTTGGCATATAGAACCTACCTCCAAACAAATTCTTTTGACAATGAAAACCTGAATCTAATTTTTCACTTACACAAATATACACCTTCAAATAAATATATGTATCCATGGACCCAATAAACATATTCCATTTTCCATGAGGTAATATGTATAATGGGTATATATATATATATATATATATATATAAATTCTTACATTTCTATACAGGTACAATTTGTCTTCAAGTGACACAAAATACCCTAAATGATAAAAATGAGACTAAAAAATATAAAATCTCCAATTAAAATCGGTCAAAATAATTAGAACGGAAGAAACCTTACCCTAAATTTTTGGCAAAATCCCTTCCCTTAGTATCCTAGGAATGTATAATCCTCAAACAAACCCCATGATCCCTATAAAAAAATAAGGAACAAAATAAAATCCAAAAAAATAAGATTAGGGTTCCCAAAAAAATAGGGGCACCATAGGAGAGGGGAAGGAAATCATGAAAATGGGAATATAAAGATGGAAGAGAAGGGAGAAAACTCACTAAAGATTATTTCACCATGAATTGGTTGAAGAAACCATGATTAGAGGGAGATAGAGGGGGGAGGTTGGGCACATGTGAGGGAGCCCCAAGGGGGCTCGGTCGAATGAAGAGGGGAAGTGGGGTGTTTCATGTGGGTTGAGGGAGGAAAGACCCCCTTTGTGGGAATAATAATAATAATAATATCATCATAATAATTATTATTAAAACAATATTTATTTATTAATTTATTTTATTTAACAAAATTTTTCTTTCTGGACACCACACATGGGTTGGACCCATGGTTTGAAAAATTCAATGCCAACCATTCACCTCTACTGGTGGTTTTGGAAACCTCACCAAGGAATACAAATAGTTATACAAAGCATGTGAAGATAATGTGATTTGACTATGTAAAAAACTATAGAGGACTCACATGGTTTGCACATAGTTTCTACTAACTATTCACCAACCATGCACCCATGTTAAAAACCCAAAAATTTCAAAATTTTAAAACTGGGACTGTCTAAAACTAAAAATGGAGGCTCAAAATAATTAAATAATTATATTAATTAACATTTTAGGGTTGGTATGTGATAATTGTATCCACCATGACACTTTATTCTCACAAAAAGTCACAATAGACTTGACTAATCGAGCCCCGAATGAGTAATTACCCAAAATGAAACCTCAGCCACAAGAAGACTAAGAACTGATAACTCGATTTCCATAAAAAACAAAAGACACTAGGATACAATGAATATATTAGAAACATCTTTGAGGAACCAACCGGATGTTCAAAGAAACTACCAATGAGACTATAAAACCCAAACCACCAAATGAAAGAACAAGGATTAATGGATTCAAAACTCAATGCACTATCTAAAAACATAGAACACCATGAACCCTAACATAGAATCCCCAAAATAGACCCATCATGGTCTATTCAGGATCACTATGAGAATCTATCACATGAACCCTTACCCAGGTTAGCCTACCAACACTATAATAGGTGTCAGGTATGGAAGAATCAAAGAATCTCTATGCCAAAATATTAAAATTTTAGAGAAGAAGAGAACCAAGACTAGAGAACTAGGCTGGTCATGAGATAATCATAGGTGGTCCCCCCACCATTTTAAAACTGTAGTTGGAAATTGGTTTCTCAAACCAAAATATCTCAGAAATTTCAAATAAAAAAGAAAAACCCTAAAGAAATAAAGAATGGGACAACAAACACCACCATTCTACATCAACAACATATGTAATTTTAGAAATACATACCCATTAAAAAATAACTCCCAAAGGATGTACAAAATAATTCTCCATATCCAAAATAATGAAGCACCATTGAATTAATTAATTACAAAAAAATGTAATTTACAAAAAAAGATCTTGATTGAGCTAGTGCCATCGATACATTCATCCAACTCAGCTGGATGGTTCTCCAAGGGACTGGATCTTGGTCATTATAACATGTGGACACCACAATGGGAAAAAATTGCAAATTACCTAAATTGAAACATGTATGATAGATCATGGGTTCTTTGAAACATGAAAAATTCCTATGTCTACGCTTCACACACTGAAAACAGATCCAGAGCATACACTATGATGAATCTGGAAAGACGGAATATAATGGAAATTTTTTATCTTTTCTCAAATAGATAGACACAACTAAACCAGCTTTCACCAGATCAAGTGATGAAGGCACCACCTGATGAAATTATGATTGAATACCACTTTCAAATAATCGATCCTTCAAAAATTCACCCCCGATGAGGATAGGGAGACACAGTACTAGCTCAATAAATATCTTAGCATAATCCAACGATGTTGAATCACCCGACATCAGATAGTATAATGATGAACCCATTGGTATCCTCACATCCTCAGGGAAGTACTACTTGATGAAATAGGATTTAAATAATTCCCATAAGTAATTCTTCTATGGTTCATCCCAAAGAAGGATATTCCACCATTCCCATATCATGTATTACAAAATTAAGGTGTAAATCTCAAGATTGTGAGATTTAGGAGACCCATGATAAAAAAATTTATCCTCAATATTTCAAAGCCATTCACTAGATTTCCCTAGATCTAGTTTCCCAATTAAATGAGGACGGTTCAACTCTTGGATACTCAAAAAAAAAAACATTTCATGTCGATGACCACCCGACTCCTGATCTAAAACCAATAAACTAATAATCTAAAGTACTACATGATCACCTGAAATAAATGTAATGAAATAACCACCCATAGATGATTTTTGAAATCCCATAGAACTCAGTGGGAGTATAATCTTAAAATAGGGACTAGGAAACTGAATCAAAACATATCAGAAATCAAAATTCCACATCTCATTTTCAAATCAATAGCCTGAACTCAAAACATCATTTCAATAACACACCCAAAACATCAAATAAAAATCCCAAAAAGGGAAACTCCAAACAAAAAAAGGAAGAATGTAACACTCCCACCTTTAAAACATTTAAAATTCCTTTTATTGAATATTTTTTTTTATAAAAAATGACAATCCTTTCGGACCAAACACCCACCATTTTTATTCCATGAAGACTAACATATATATATCCATGTGCTAGCTGAAGCACCCACCCACACATACGAATAACCATCCACCTACCACATATATACAAACACACACACACACACATATGTATATATATATGTGTATGTGTGTGTGTGTGTGATAATTAATAGTAATCCATAGGGACAAAAATGGTCAAAACAAAGAAATAATATAAATTTTAAAATCTTGACTAATTTTCAGTGCCACAACATATCATTAAAGAAAAAAATTCCCAAATTTCTAGTTTTTATAGACATCCATTTCACATTTCACAAAATAATACAATGAAACCAAAAAAATTTCCAATGCTATTTTTGATTCACTTTTTACAAATATTTTGAAGGATCCCAAAAAATCAAAAAACACTTTCCATTTTCAAACCAATTTAATTTTCATGAATATAACGTTTTAATTGTAAGAATCCAATTTTAATAAATAAAATATCATTTTAAAATCCATGGGAAACACCCCAAAATGAAATCAACCCACTACAAATAAAAATAGAAGAAAAAATATACTTGATAAAAATTCCAAAAATCTTAAAAGAGAAACCGCTAAAAACAGATATGTTTCATGGTTTGGAAGGTCATGTTCCAATCAAGTGAGAACATCGAAGGTCATAAGAGGCAGTTTCATTGTATGTACATGGTTTTTTGGATAGTTCACAACAACCAAAAACCCCTTTTAATTCCTCCAAAATAGCCACTCCATGAAATGGAGCTTTTAAAAAAAATACACCAATTATCTAAGTCAAAAAGAACACTTCATCAAAAAATAAAACCTCAAAAACATTCAAGATCTGGGCTATGATTTTGAGGCACCATCATCCTAGAACACCCTAGAAATTCAATATCCCTTCGAAATTGGCAGTGATCAAGAACCTTCCCATGAATGTCCACCTAAATTTTGATAATAATATAACTAAACTACCGAAAATACTCAAATAAAAAGTGAAAAATTGCTCTCATATCATTTTATCACAAACCAACCTAGGTTGACCCTAATGTAGTAACCTGATCTGGCTCATGATAAGGACCAGAAGGTATTCATGATCCTTCTAGGATAGAAACTAGTTCCAAGAATCAAATATACTCAATTGGGAATGATTTATAAAATAAAAAATCGATAAATAAACAATAATAAAATAAAAAGACGGAATCTATAAAAGGAATAAAACAAAATGGATAAAAATACCTCCAAGTGAACTCATGGGTTACCACTAATCATAGAACCATTCTTGCTCTGAGATAGATTCAATATTAGAAGAACCTGAAACTAAAAAGAGAGAGTATGTGTGATAACCGAGGTTCTCATTTGGGATATCGAGGATAAACAAAACCCTATGCCTCTCCATTAAAGCGAAATCCATTATTTCTAGTCTTAAAATATGATATATATAAATAATATATTTTTTCTTTTTAAAAATAGGCAAAAAACTTCCATTTTTTAGAAAAAATATTTTCCCTTTAATTTCAAGAACATTTTTGAAAAGTGGAAGAAAAAATATCCAAAGGTTCCTTAAAAAGATAATCAATTGCGAATATGGTATTTTAATATGAAATACAATGTGGGGTCGTCATGGGATCATGTACCAAGAGTGGTACAAAATGATATATGAAAATAAAAATACGTAGTCATAAGAATTTCATAAACATATCTAGCATAAATCCTTGGACGTACTAAGTTCAGACCCACCTGTTGAAGTATAAAACATCTCCATAGTCTATAACCAATTGTATTCTCTAAAATTACATCACCAGTGACAAATCCCATTAAGACTCTTATCAAATCTAGAGGTATCAACCCATTAATTGGGGTTGATAAGAAACTCTCACTTTACCATATAGATGATGCCCAGGAATCCCATTATAATAATGCATGGTGAGTGAGGATTTCATCACACATGTGGCTCAAACTGAAACCCACAATAATTGTGCTTTCCTAGACTAAAAAATGACCCCATGTATGTGGTGAACCTATCTTTTGAGAGTATACTATAGAGGTTACCATCTCAAAAAAAGTCATACACAAGTTCCAACTGGGCCTACACATCAAATCATTTTAAAACCAATTTCTAAAATTTCCATAAATTACCATCTTGACCATTAATTTTCAGAATTATAAATCCATTTCCAATGTCATTCCCAAAACCATGTTGAAAATACATAGCATGTATAAAAGGTTCTAGATGAGCCTTTCGGTCATATAGAAATCAAACCACATCTCAATGAGACAAACATACCGAGTATTAGATAACACATTTAATCAAATCCTCTGAGTTCTAAGAAAAACACATCACATGTTAGGAATCATTTAGAAAACTATTTGAAACATTTAGGATACATCACATTTAAATAAATCCATGTAAACATGCATAGAAATATTATGTATATTAAATAAGAAAAAAAATTCCAAGTCGAAAAATCAATTCTACCTAACATATACATATATCACATAAATATATAAAAATATTTTTAAAATGCTAAAGTAATAAAGGAATTAAAATTAAAGGCTTTGGTATTGAGAACCTACCTCAAAACCTGCTTCCTTTAATGAAGATAACCCGAAACTACAAGACACTTACACACATATACACCTTCATACACACACACAAACAGTCATATATATATATATATATATCACCTAAACCAATGTACATATTCATTTTTCCTTGAGATAATTTGTACAAGGAGAATATATATATATATATATGTATATATATTCTTACTTATTTATATAGATTAAATTCACATTCATGAGCAACCAAATACCCCAAATAATAAAAAAGAAAAAGAAAAAGAATATAATATCCAATTAAATTTGGGACAAAGAATTAGAATTGATGTAAACTTACCTAAAATCGATGTCACACTTGCTACATTAATGGATGTAACACCCTGAGCTTCCATGATATGATTCTCTTTCAATAATGCAATAGCTTGCATTCTATGCAAGTTTGAGATTCTAACACACCGTGACCAACCAAACTAGCCG
The DNA here is from genome assembly GCA_963277665.1 of Viscum album. Classification (NCBI taxonomy): domain Eukaryota; kingdom Viridiplantae; phylum Streptophyta; class Magnoliopsida; order Santalales; family Viscaceae; genus Viscum; species Viscum album. Next base: position 1,024,424,850 of record OY728157.1, read on the forward strand.
TTATGAATAGTAATACCCACCTTTTGAAATTATATAAATTTTATATTTCAAAATGGACTTCATTTTTTGATTTGGAATATCGAAATTAGCCTATGTGGAAATTTTGGTATTTTTCTGAGAGCTACCAATTTTCAATGAATAGTAAAAAATATATAAAAACAACTTTTTTAATCAAAATAATTTATAGTGATAAATTATAATATTGAGTGGTTTTAATGTATAATTTGAATATATTTTGACTATTTTATCCAATGGTGTTCATTAGAATTAATTTCACTTTGAAATTGGTCATAAACAATTGTCAATCTTTTGATATATATTTTTTCTTAAAAACATGCTATTTGTTGTGACAGGGGGAATTAATTATAAAATTAATTATTGAAACTTATATGTTTGTAATTTTTTAAAATATTAATAATATTTTAATTCATAATATCAATTATATCTTAGAGTGAAATTTTGGCATTGTTCTGAAAAACTTCAATTTTTTATGAATAGTGAAACCACTAAGTGGTAGTTAAAAAGTTGATTTTTCGTTTAAATTAAACATTACAGCTTCTATGATTTGATTTCCAAAAATCTGACAAACATGGTTGTCATTAGGAAATAAAATGTGGTTCAATGGGAATTAAAATAATTTTTTGGTGAATAGTAACTTTTAAGTTTAATTAATCGCGATTAAAGGCAATTAGTGAAATTTAAGGTAAAAATGATATTATAATAATGTGAAAATACATTTACACTTTTCCTACCCTTATTGTATGAGTCATGTCCAACCAACACAATCCATGGGTCAACTTGGGGACCCCATGGAGCCACTTGGGTAAGAAAATGACATTAATAACTTTTTATTTATAGTAAAAATAAAATTATCACAAACATGTGTTGTTTTACTAAAAAAATTATTATAATGGGTTATATAAGTTAACATTTCGACTATAAATATTCATTGTAAAGCTAAAAATATTTCTTACATCTTGATTTTTTTTATAATTTCTATATATTAAATAAATTAAATTTTTTATGACACCATGATGATGCAACGATTACCTCATTAATTAATGATTTAAATAAAATTAAAAGATAATGTAAAATATAAGACTTACATTTGTCAAAAACCTATTGGATGAGTATATTTCGAAAAATTATCACCTTATCCTCAAAATAAATAAGTGTGGGGCTTTAAAATCCGAAACTCATTATATAATAAAGTAACATTTCATGACTTTCCAAGAGTACCCCTCCTCTCCTCTTATAAAAGGCCCCCACCTTTACCACCTTATTCACACCTTCAAGCCATTTGGCTCAGCCAACCTCTACCCAAATACTCTCCCAACTTCTCTCTCTTACTCTTAAAAGCCTCACATTGGGCAGAAGTCTTCCCAAGGAAGCCTTTGGATCAAATATAAAAAAGATACCCGATTTTAAGGAGGTTAAAGAACGGTCGAGTCATGTCAGACACGAGGTAATGGAACTTCTTAACCTAATTTCCATTCTTTGGGTTAATCTCATACTTTAAAATTATTTCATGATATTATTATGTCATATCTTGTATTTTTTACTTTATGTGTAATTATAGTGAATACACATAATAGATCTATTTTATTTAAAAAATTATCTTTTTAAGGACTTTGTCTAAATCTCCTTTCATTGAGGCATATTTTGTTTTATACACAACTTTCTTTTATACGGTTTATAAACCCCTTTGACTTCTACATTTATTCAAAAAGAATCTTTTTATACGAAGCGTTTTACTAAATGAAAAAAGGAATTTTTATTGTCGTACGTATGCGGCGACAACGACTTCTCCGCCGCCGTGACCATTATTTGAGTTTCGGCTTCCTCTACAAGCCATAACATTTTTTTAAATAAAAAATAAATACAATGTTTTAATTTTCTTTTATTTTGGTATTGAAAATGGTTTTGAAAGTTTTTTTTATTATATCAATGTGTTGTATTGATATCTTGTGGTTGAAATGTGGAAATGTTATGTTTCCTTTATTATTGTTTTTTGTGATACGATTATGTTATGGTTTATATTATGTTTAAACCTGTTCATATGAGGAATGTGTTGGACTTAATAAGTGATGGGTGGAGCCCGCTATAGTTCCTAGATGCATCGTCAGGTCTCATGAGACAAACTAGTGTCTTGGAATGAGGCGTTGACAAAATATTATTTGTAGTCTTGGAACGAGGCCTTGGATACATGGTTATGATAGTCTGGAATTATGCATTCCATCATTATGAAAGTGGATATTGATATTGAATGTGATTATTAGACTAGTAGAATATCAATGTGAATAAGTAAATGGCATTATCTCATTTTACTTTTGCCATATTATGTTGAAATTCAAGTTTAAAAGGCTTTTTTTAGTTATACATTGCCTTAAATGTTTATGGTTATTTATGAAAGCTTCGGCTATATTGTTATCCTTACTGAGCATCTGAGCTCACCCCTTCTAATGTTTTAATTTTTCCAGGATGTGAAGAAGTATATTATGAATGACCTGTAGGGATAGTATGAGGGGATATGAAGACAAGATGTTTTTGTAGTTATGTTTTACATTATGATGTAATGTAAGACTTATGAATGCATCTAGTGTTTCCAAGGCTACTAAACTAATCGGTCTTTCGAGACTTGATATTTTGTGATCATACCAATGTTACGCAATAAGGCACCGACTCTGGGCAACTGGGGTCGGGGCGTTACAGTTGGTATCAGAGGCAGTTTAGTACTAACCTTGGATGTTAGATTTAGATAAACTCTGATTAGAGCACGTAGCCATAAGATAGAATTGGAGGATTGGTATAGAATAACTTCCTAGAATTTTTGTATTATAGGGATTTTGTGAGTTTTTCGAGAAATACATACCTATATGGATATGAGCAGGTAGAGGCGTCTCTGGAACAGATGTACCTAGGGGTAAAACCTAAAAACACCGCTTTGAGCTAGACTCGAATGGGAACGGGTCACGACAACAGGCCTTGCTGTACTCTTGGTTACGAAACTCCTGGGCGATATGATTAGGATAATTCTCATTTTTTTACAAACCATTATGAAGGGTTTATGAGTATATACTTCCTCAAAGAAATTTTTTTTTATGATTATGGATTATATTCATAAACCGTTCAATTTACATTAAGTATTTTACAAGCTTGGAATTATTCATTGCAATCCATAAACTAACATACTTTATGCCATTGTATTGAAATGGTGGCTAGTAGAAGGAATGTGAACTCCATCAATATGTATGATCCAAAGAGTAAGAAGGATCATATCTTTCACGGTATAAATCCAACATTTTTAAGGGAAATAGTCTCCCATGTGTTCTCAACATATGAAGAAATAGTATCACGTGTTAATAAGATAAGTAAAGAATTCTCTGAGTCTTATGGCTTTGAAGGGAAGAAAGAGAAGAAAAGGATGGAAGAGAGAATGATGGATAAAGGTATGTGGGAAAAGAATAATTTTCCAATATGTGATAATTGTGGGAAGAAACACCTTGGAACTTTACTAAAGGGAATGGGAGTTTGTTATAATTATGGAGAAAAAGGACACCAAGTGCGTGACTACAAGGGTAAGAAAAAGGTTTCAAATGTACAATGCTTCATCTACAAGGAGTGTGGACACTACGCAAACCAATGACCAAATCATCCGAGTATTCCCAAAATGATGTTATTAGATAATAATCAAGTTATGATACTACCACAGATGAGGAGGAATGATTAGAGTTCTTATGTTGTTATTAAAGAATTTTTTCATTTGAGTGTTGTATCAATGATGTACTGGTTATAATAATTATGGACTATATAAGGATTGTACTGTAGTACTGTTTCACCAAAGAATTGAGATTATGTGGAACCAAGAAAAGTGACTCCACAGCAGGTTAAATTTTTGGAAAATATATGGTTGAGAGAAAGATAAACCATAATATGGTTCTGATACTGAGATAGTGATTTTGGAATAATACATGATTGATTTGGATAAATTATATTGGATATTCTTAACTTCCTTGAAACTGATTAATGATTTGTATACATTTGTGGATAGAAGGAGTATATCTAGTATTCTATAAGGAATAAGGGATCATGAATGTAATTAATAAGGATTTATGGTAATTCAGGATGTCTCAGTTTTTTAAAAGAATACATGTTGAAGGTGTTCACATGTTGTTATGTGAAAAAAAGGATCTCCATTATGTTTACCTTCCTTATAAAATTTGGACTGTGAGTTTGACAGAAGTATTTTGGATAACTGTAAAGGTTGGATTGGATTAAGTTGAACCTTGGATAGTATTGTTTAAGGATAAAAAATTTCTGAATATTATTTTTGGAATATTATGATACTATAGTTTAGGAAAAGGACAACCTGTAGGTCGGCAGATAACCCGTCACGTCGAACAAAGCTGTAGGAATCGAACCCACAACCATAGTGTGACAGTCCTTTATTACCTATCACTAGCCTACAGTAAGTCCCTAGTTATTAAAAAATAGTTTTCCTAATCTAAATGGTATGTGTTAATATTTTGAACCTTGTACGATTAGGATAATTATAATATTTTTGAGTTCTATTATCTTTTTGAGTGAAAGATGAGTTTGTGGTAGAAATTAGATGAATGTTGAAACTCTACTTGTCAAGAATAAATATATATATACCTATCTATTATTCTATGAATAAATTGATTCTTAAACTTTAGTAAAGGGATATTAAAACAAAAAATATGTTATCCTAATACCTTATGTCTTGTTGAACTGATAATATTTTAAATCAACATAGATTGAAGGCTTTGAGGCCCTCAATTTTACACTTGTTTCTGATTGATGACCTCAATCACTCCCTACAAATATTTACAGTTTTCCTCCAATTATATGTCTCTAATTTTCACCAATGTTCCCCTTATCGAGATCATAATTTTGTGGTGACTTTTTCATTTCCCTTTCTCTCTTATTAAGGCTAAATTTTATTAACCTTATTTCCGATGTGGGTTTTCCACAAAGGTATTTTCTATTTTCAACCTTTTATTTTGAAAGAAAAATTTCAAATTGCTAGGATGCAATTTATTGAATGAGGGGAGAATGTAACACCCTGAGCTTCTATGATACGCTTCTCTTTCAATAATGCAATAGCTTGCATTTTACGCATGTTCGAGATTCTAACACACCGTGACCAACCAAAGTAGCCGTTATGAATAGTAATACCCACTTTTTGAAATTATATAAATTTTATATTTCAAAATGGACTTCTTTATTGTATTTGGAATATCGAAATTAGCCTATGTTTAAATTTTGGTATTTTTCTGAGGGCTTCCAATCTTTGATGATTAGTAAAAAAAAACATAAAAACAACTTTTTTAATCAATATAATTTATAGTGATAAATTATACTATTGAGTGGTTATAAAGTTTAATTAGAATATATTTTTACGATTTTATCCAATGGTGTTCATTAGAATTAAATTCACATTGAAATTGGACATAAACAATTGTCAATCTTTTTATATATAATGTTTCTTAAAAACACTCTATTTTTTGTGACAGCGAGAATTAATTATAAAATTAATTAATGCAACTTATATGTTTGTAATTTTTTAAAATATAGATCATTTTTTAATTCAGAATATCAATTATATCTTAGGGTGAAATTTTGGCATTGTTCTGAAAAACTTCAATTTTTGATGAATAGTGAAACCACTAAGTGGTAGTTAAAAAACTGATTTTTCGTTTAAATGAAACATTACCACTTCTGTGATTTTATTTTCAAAAATATGACATATATGGTTGTCATTAGGAAGTAAAATGTGGTTCAATGGGATTAAAATATTTTTTTGGTGAATAGTATCTTTTAAGTTTAATTAATCGCAATTAAAGGTAATTAGTGAAATTTAAGGTAAAAATGATATTATAAAAATATGAAAAAAACATTACACTTGTCCTAACATTATTGGATGAGTCATGGCCGACCAAGAAAATCCATGGGTCAACTTGGGGACCCCATATAGCCACTTGGGTAAGAAAATTACATTAATAACTTTTTATTTAAAGTTAAAATAAAATTGTCACAAACATGTGTTGTTTTACTAAAACAATTATTACATAGGGTTATATGAGTTACAATCTCGACTAAATATTCATTGAAAATCTAAAAAAAATTCCTACATCATGATATTTGTTTTATAATTTTTAGACATTAAATAAATTAATGTTTTTATGACACGATGATGATGCAACGATTACCTCATTAATTAATGATTTACATAAAATGAAAAGATAATGTAAAATATAAAACATACACTTGTCAAAAACCTATTGGATTAGTATATTTCGAATCCTTATCACCTTAGACTCGAAATATATAAGTGTGGGACCTTTAAAATCCGAAACTCAATATATAATAAAGTATCATTTCATGACATTCCAAGGGTGCCCCTCCTCTCCTCTTATAAAAGGCCCCCACCTCTACCACTTTATTCACACCATCAAGACATTTGGCTCGGCCAAACTCTACCCAAATACTTTCCCAACATCCCTCTCTTACTCCTAGAAGCCTCACTTAAGGCAGAAGCCTTCCCAAGGAATCTTTTGGCTCAAATCAAAAAGAGTTACCCGATTTTAAAGAGGTTAAAGAACGGTCGAGTCAAGTCAGACATGAGGTAAGGGAACTTCTTAACCCAATTTGCATTCATTGGGTTAATCTCCTAATTTCAAATTATTTCATGATATTATTATGTCCTATCTTTTATTTTTACTTTCTTTATGTGTAATTATAGTTAATACACATAATAGATCTATTTTATTTAAAAAAATATCTTTGTAAGGACTTCGTCTCAATGTCCTTTCATTGAGGCATATTTTGTTTTATACAGAACTTTCTTTTATATGGTGCATAAAACCCTTTGACATTTACATTTATTCAAAAGGAATATTTTTATATTAAGCGTTTTACTAAACGACAAAAAGGAATGTTTTGTTGGCGTATGTATGCGGCGACAACGACTTCTCCACTGCTGTGACCATTATTTGAGTTTCAGATGCCTCTACAAGACATACATTTTTTAAAAAAAAATAAATAAAAAGTTTTAATTTTATTTTATTTTTTCATTGAAAATGGTTTTTAAAGTGTTATTTATTATATCAATGTGTTGTATTGATATCTTGTGATTGAAATTTGGAAATGTTATGTCTCCTTTATGCATGTTTTTTGTGATACAATTATGTTATAGTTTATGATATGTTTAAACCTGTTCATATGAGGAATTAATTGGACTTAATAAGTGACGGGTGGAGCCCGATATAGCTCCTCGATGCATCAGCAGGTCTCATGAGACAAACTAGTGTCCTGGCAAAAGGCCTTGACAAAATATTATTTGTAGTCTTGGCACGAGACCTTGGCTACGTGGTTATGATAGTCTGGCATTATGCATTCCATCATTATGAAAGTGGTTATTGATATTGCATGTGATTATTCGACCAGTAGAATATCCATGTGAATAAGTAAATGGAATTATATCATTTTACTTTTGCCATATTATGTTTATGTTCAAGTTTAAAAGGATTTTGTTTTAGTTATACATTGCCTTAAATGTTTATGTTTATTTATGAAAGCATCCACTATATTTTTATCCTTACTGAGCATCTGAGCTCACCCCTTCCAATGTTTTAATTTTTCCAGGATGTGAAGAAGTATGTTATGAATGACCTACAGTGATATTATGAAGGGATATGAAAACAATATGTTGTTGTAGTTTTGTTTTACATTATGATGTAATGTAAGACTTATGAATGTATCTAGTGATTCCATGGATACTAAACTAATCGGTCTTTCGAGACATGATCTTTTGTGATCATGCAAATGTTACACAATAATGCACCGACTCTGGGTAACTGGGGCCGAGGCATTACAATGTCCACAGTAGAAGTGGTGCTCAATAGAAACCCGGGATCCCTAAGAACCAATAACAATCAAAAGAAAATCCCAAAATAGGGCTAGGTTTTTTTGAAAACATGAACACCACTTGAGAGGGAAAATAAATCAAGAAAAATGGAATAGGGGGATGTGGGAGGTGGGAAAAAACTCACTGAATATGATTGCACCATGAATCTGTGGATGAAAATCCAATTAGAGGGATCATTAGAAGGGTGGTTGGGAACGCATGAGGGAGTCCCCCTGGGGTTGGGTAAATAGAAGGGGGGATGAGGGGGGGGGGGGGGGTACATCTTATGGGTAGGGGGAGGAAAGATTCCCTTTGGGGTAATAATATTAATAATAATATTATTATTATTATTAAATAATTATTTAATTTATTTATTTATTTAATTTTACATTTTTTTGGTTTCTGGCCACCATGTATGGTTTGATTGCACAGTTTGGAAAACTGTGTGCCAAACATGCACCTAAATAGAAATTCTACACACCTTGCATGAGTAGCTAAACTATTTTACAAATTTTTAATTGTCTATGTGATTAAGCACTATCAAAAACTACAAATGACTCACATGGGTTACACATGGTTTCTATTAACCAGGCGCCAACCATATTCCCATTGTAGAAACCCAAATTGTTTTATAATTTTGAACTCGGGATGACCTAAAACTCAACTGAGAAGATAAAAATAATTAAATAATTAACATAATTAACATGTTAGGGCCGGAGAGTGACAATTCTCACCACCTTGACACTTTCCTCCCCTAGAAGGTCCCAAAATATTTGAATAGACAAGAGACGAACAAACCAATACCCAAAGCAAAACATCAACCATAGGAAGATAGAGAACTAAAAAAATCAAATTCCATTCAAAAACCTAAACTTTAGGATCTAATTAATCTTTTATAGATATCCTAATGTAACCAACCTAATTTCAAAATAAAGAACCAATGAGACTATAAAACCCAAAAAGGAAATTAAATAACAAGGATCAAGAGAGTCACAACTCCATGAACTCTCTCAAAACATGTAACACAACAAACCCTTACATAAATGCCTAAAAAAACCAACCATGGTCTGTTCAAGATCTCTACAAGAATCCATCACATGACCCTTTACCCAGGTCATCCATCCAATAGTATGATCAGGGTCAGGTAGGGCCGAATTAAATAATTACATAGGAAACAGAATTCAAAATTCCCGAGAGGTAAAGAACAAATACTAGAGAACTATGATCATCATGATCTCATAAAGGGTGGTTTCCCCACCATTTTATAACAATATCTAGACATTGATTCCTCAAATTTAAACAATCTTATAAATTCCTAATGAAAATCAAAACCTCTAAATAAACGAAACATGGGATATCAAACACCACCATTTTACATAAACAACATTAAGAACATTAAAAAGACATCCCCATTAAAACAGAGTTTCAAAAATACCTACAACATCATTCTCCATACATAAAATATGATTGTAACACATAATAAATTAATAACAACAAAAAGTGAATTTAAAATAAAAGAAACTTTTGATTGACCTGGTTTCAGAACTATGTTCTTCCAATAGAGCTAAAAGGTTCTTCAAGGGAGTGGATATGCCTCCACGTCACTTCCTAAAACCACCCTATTTTTTTCAAATGAACTAAATGGAAATAGGTATGAAATATCTGGGGTTCTTTGTGAAATAAAAACATATTATTCCCTGACATACCACACTAAAAACACAGACATATCATACTCTTGGATGAATCTAGTGAGATAGAATACAACAACCTTTTTATACTTCTTCTCAACTATCCAGACATAGATAAAATATCTTATACCTAAATATCATACCACACTACATCTTCATAATCATCATGGAATGAAGAAACATCTTGAATGAATTTTGATATGAGACCCCTTTCAATGAATCAACACTTTAAAAATTCATCATCGATAAGGTTTTGAAGATTCGACACCAACTCAAAGAATCTATTAGAAAAATCCAATACCATTGAATTTCCCTGCTCAAGATAGTACAATTCTAAACCAATTAGTTTCAGCATATCATCAGAGAAGTAAAACTGGATGAAAATCCTTTAAGGAATCTCAAAAATAAATTCTCTTGTGTTTTGTCCTGAAGAATGAATTTCCACCATTACCGACATAGGCATTCTAATATGAATGTTCAATGATCGAGATGAAGAGGTTCATGATACTAAATATGAACAAATAACTAAAGTAATAATTGATCAATTTAAATATTAAAAATAAAATAAACACCCACAACTGATTTTTTAAATACCTTAGAACTCAGTGGGGGAATATATGAAAACAGGGTGCATGAATCCAAATCAAAACATATCATAACAAGCCTTACAAGCCAAAAAACCAGCCATTGGTATTCCATGGAGCTTCACATATATAAATCCCAATGAGAGCTCAATAACCCATCTGTACATTCCAATAACCATCCACCTACCATATACATACATCCATATATATATATATGTGTGTGTGGGGGGGGGTGATAATTCATAGGGATAACAAGGGAAAAAAATACACTAAACCAAATTTAAAATTCCTGACCAATTTTTGAAGCATCATATTATCATTAATGTAACACCTTTCAAAATTCAATGTATTTTAGAAACAACCATTTCACATTTCACAAAACTATCCATATTCCAAAAAAAAATTCCAATGCTATTTTGAATTTTCTTTTTATAGAACATTTCAATGATCCCCAAGAAATTCAAAAAACACATTCCATTTTTAAGACAATCCGTTTCATTTTCAAGAACCCATGGTTTTTATTGTGAGAGTACAATTTTAAGAAACTAAACTCCATTTTAAAATCCAAGGGATACTCCCCAAAACCAACTCAAACAACTGCTAATAACAAACAAGAGCAACTAAATAGTTGATCAAAAATAAAAAAACTCAAATGAACAATCTCTACACACGTCTTGGTCATGTGGTTCGGTAGGTCGTGTTCCAAGAAGGTGAGTACATTAGAAGATGTCATATGAAGTTGTATTGTTGACACAAGGTTTTCTAGACCATATAAAAAACCAAAAATTCCATTTAATTCCTCCAAAACAACCACTCAAGTCCTTATATTTCCTTAAAATAATCCAAAAATTCTCAATTCCAAACAAAACACTCCATAAAAAAACAAATTCTTGAATGAATATGAGATCTAATCTCAGATTATGAGGATCAACCAGTCCAGACCACCCTAAAAATTCAAGCACCCTTCCGAAGAGGTGGTAATCAAGAACCTACCCACGGATAAACCCTTGAATTTGGAAAAAACGATATCCAAAATATTGTGAATCCCTAAATAACAAGTTATAAGCTACTATGATACCATTTTTTCATTAACCAACCTAGTAGACCCCAAACATATCACCAGAGTCGGCCTACAATATGGCCTGAGAGGCATTTTTGATCCCACATGGATGGAAACTACGACATGGAATCCCATATAATCAATTTTTAACTATTTGTATCATAAAAAAATATAAATAAACAATAACGAAATAAAAAAATTGGTATAGTAAAATGAAATAAAAAATTTTCTAAACATACATCTATGTGACCTCATGGGTTACCACCAATCCAAGAACTTCACTCTCTCTGAGAGTGATCAAAAAATGGAAGAAAATGAAACTAAAAAGATAAATTAGGCATGATCATCAAGATTTTTAGTAAGGATTCCAAGGACAAATAACACCCTATGCCACACCTTTAATGTTAACTAAATTTTTTTAGTTTGAGAATTAGATATATAGAAATAAATTTTTCAATTATTTTCAAAAAAGCACAAACCTTCCATTTTAATGAAAACCCATTTTTCATTTCATTTATAATTATTATTATAAAGAGTAAAGAAAATATTTCACAATGTTCCTTTGAAATATATTCAATGATGGATCATGTATTTTAAAATGAAATAAAATGCAACGGTGTCATGGGATCAGGTGCCAAAAGTGACGCAAAATGAAACCAGAACATTCAAATATGTAGTCATGGGAATCTCCTAAAAATCTATATAATAAATCTATGTATGTACTCGGTTTAGACTCACCTTATAACATATGGTGAATATCTATAGTCTATAACCAACTGGATACTCTAAACTAGCCTCACCAGTAACACGTACTACTTGGCCTCCCAACAAATCCAGGGGGTACAAAAACATTTAATCAGGGTTGATAAGCAACCATTACTTGTCCCAATATATGATTCCCAGGAATCCCATGATAATAGTATGTGGTGAATGATGAGGTCCTGAAACTTGTGGCTCAAACTAAAACCCATATCCATCATGCTTGCCTAGCCCAAATAATGGCACCGCCTATATGAGGAACCTCTCTTCGAAGAGTCCAACCTAGAGGTTCCCATCTAAAAAAAATTCATAAAAAAGTGGAAACCAGGCTTACAAGTAATATCACTTTGAAATCAATTTCCAAAAATTCCATAAATTACCAACTAGTCCATTAATTTTTACAATTCCAAATCCATTTCCAAATTCATTCCCAAAACAAAGGCAAAACACACAACATGTATGAACGGTTCCAAATGGGCCTTCATGTCATTTAGATATAAAACAACATCTCAAATTTCCAAATGGGACAAGAATTAGATAACAACTTTAAAAAAATCCATTTAGTTCTAAGAAACACACTTAACATTATAGAAATCGTTTAGAAAACTATTTTAAACAAGTATGATACTTGACACTTAAAGGAAAACTTGTAAACAAGATTATACAAATTATGTAGATTAAATAAGAAGAAAATTTAAAAGTGGTGAAATAAATTCTACCTAACATATAAATATATCACATAAATATAAAAAAATATTTTTAAAATGATCAACCAATCAAGGAATTCAATTTAAAGGCTCAGGTATAAGGAACCTACCTTGAAACAAACTACCTTTAACAAAGACAACCTGAAACAACATTACAATTACATGAATATAAACTTTCAGACATATGTATATGTATCCTTTGACTCAATGTACATATTCCCTTCAACACAAGGGAATATATATAAGGGGGATATATATAAATATATACATACCTCTTTATACCCAGGAAATGCACCTTTGAGAGCTAAAAAATACTAAAAATAATAAAAAGAAGTCTAAAAATTATAAAATAGACAAATAAAATTGATCCAAATATTTAAAATAGAAGAAAACATAACCTAAATAAATGGTACAATTTCTGAATTCAATGGAATAGGCAAGAAAGATCTTCAATAAAAACCCATGATCCCTAAGAACCAAGATTGAGGAAATGAAAATCCAAAAAATAGGGTTAGGGTTTGGACCAAACACATGCACACACCACATGATAGTAGAGGGATATCATGAAAAATAGAAGAGGAGGATGACCAAGGAGGGGATAAACTCACCAAATATGATTTCACCATGAATCGGTGGAAGAAACTATGATCGGAGGTAGGAGGAGAGGAGAGGTCGGGCGCACGTAAGGGAGCCCCACTAGGGGGTGGGTCGAGCGAAGAGGGGAAATTGGGGGGGCATCACATGGGTTGGGGAAGGAAAGACCCACTTTTGTGGAATAATAATAATAATAATAATAATAATATCATCATCATCATAATTATTGAATAATTTTATTTATTTATTTATGTATTTATTTTACTTTTTTTATCTTTTTCTTTCTAGACACCACACTGGGTTTGTAAGCATGGTTTGGAAAACCATTTGCAACCCATGAACATATTTTGGATGTTCTGGACACCTCACACAAGCATAAAAATAGTTTTTCAAATCATTCACTGGTCATGCGATTTGGCTTCATCGAAAACTATAGATAAATCAAACGGGTTGTGGATGGTTTCTACTAACTGTTCACCAACCATGTGCCCATGCTAAAAACCTAAATATTTTAAATTTCTGAACCCATGAAAGTCTGAAACTAAAAATTGAGGCTAAAATTAATTAAATATTTAACATATGAGGGTTGGGGTGTGACAATTCTATCCACTATGACACTTTATACCCCTATAAAGTCCTAAAAGACTTGACTAGATGAGACATGAATGAGCCAATACCCAAAAAAAACCTCAACCAATGGAGGAATGGGAATTGAAAACTCAATTTCCATAAAAAACCAAAACATTAGGATCTAATGAAGCTAGTAAACATCCTCAAGGAACTTACCTGACTTCCAAAGAAATAATCGAAAATACTAGAAAACCCAAACCACCAAATTAATAAACAATGATAAAGGTATTCACAACTCCATGCACTCTCTCAAAACACATAACACCATGAACCCTAAAAACGAAGACACAAAATAAACCCATTATGGTCTATTCAACATCTTTATGAGAATATATCACATGAATCATTACTATGGTCATCGATCTAAAACTATGATTGGGGTTGGGTAGGGAGAAATCAAAGAATCCCACATACAAAAAACTAGAAATTATCAAGAATAAAATAAAAAATACTAGACAACTAGGCTCATAAAGATATCATTGAGGGTGGTCTCCCCACAATTTTATAACCATATCTAGAAACTATTTTTTCAAACTTGAATTAGCTCAAAAATTACAAACGAAAACCAAAATTCCAATGAAATGAAGAATGGCACAACAGACACCACCATTTTATATAATCTAAATTATGATCTTTAGAATGAAATACCCATTAAAAAATATTTATAAAAATACCTAAAATATAATTCTCCGTACCCGAAATAAGACAACACCATGAAATAAATTAACTACAATAAACGGGAATTTACAATAAATGAATTTTTCGATCAAGCTTTTTATAGTGCTACATTAATCCAACTAAGATGGATGGTTCTCCAAGGGAGTGGATCTGGCTCCCTGTAACTTCATGAAACCACCCTATATTTGTTTTTTCAAATGTCCTAAATGAACACATGTATGAAAAATTTTAGGTTCTTTGTGACATAAAAACATCCTATTCCATAACTTCCCACATTGAAAACACAACCATATCTTACTCTTAGATGAATCTAGTGTGACAAAATACAATAGGATATTTTAAATACTCCAAACTGGACAGACATAACTAAACCTACTTTTACTTGAGGATCCTTCCACAGTACTTATTCATAATTGTCTAGGAATTAATTCCCCACCAGATGAAATTATGACCAGATACCCCTTTCAAATAATTGAGCCTTAAAAAATTCATTACTCGTGAGGTTTGAGAGATATGAAACCACATCAAAAAAGATATTATCATACTCCAAAACTTTCGAATCACCCTTCTCAATACATTACAATGTCTCACCCATCAATATCATCACATCATTGGGGAATTATTACTAGATGAACAAGGATTTAAGGATTTCCCACTAGTGATTATTGTGTGGTTGTTCTTGAATAATAGATTTCCTCCATTCTTGTCTTAGGCCTTCCAACATGAAGGTGTAAATCTCAATATTGAGAGGTTTAGGAGACTCAATCTGAAAAAGGATCTCCCCCATATTTTTTAGCCACTCCTCAAATTTTCTTAGTTCCATTTGGTCAAATAAATTAAGAGTGTTCAACTTTCGAAACCTCTAGTCAAAATCCAGATATTGGGGACCACTAGGCTTCATATCCGAAATGGATAAACAAAAAAATATAAAATAAGAATCTATCAACTTAATTACATGAAATGAAAGAACCTCTCACATATGTTTTTTAAAATCCTTTAGAACATAGTGTGAGAATAATATAAAAATGACGATCATAAAATTAAATAAAAACATATCACAAATTAAAATTCCACGTCTCATTTTAAAATCAATTACCTAAACTCAAAAACAACTTTTCAATCACACCCCAACACATCAAATCCAAATCCAAAAAATTAAAAATCAAACCAAAAAGGAAGAATCAGACACTCCCACTTTTTAAAACATTGAAATACCCATTTTTTGAGAACATTTTAAAAATAAAATAACAATGAGTATAAACCAGACAACCTACATTTGTATTCCATGAACCCTCACATATATATATATCCCAATTAAAGCTCATGCACCCATACACAAATACTAGTATCCATCCTCCTACTACTTACAAACATCCACATATATATGTGTGTGTGTTTATGTGTGTGTGCGCCCATGCGTTTGTGTGTGTGCGTGTGTGTGTGTGGGCATTAATAGGGACACCAAGATTCAAACCGTGAAAATAACACAAATTTAAAATTCCTAACCAATTTTGAAATCCTTCTCTTATTACTAAAGAAACACACTTCCAATTTCCTAATTTTTGAGAAATCTTCATTTCACAATTGAAAAAACTATCCAAAATCCCAAAATGATTTCCAAAAACATTTCTGATTCAATTTTTATAAAAAATTTCAAAGATCCCAAAACAATTTCAAAAACACTATCTATTTTCAAAACAACCAATTTCATTTTCAAGAACCCAAGGTTTTCATTGTGGGAATCTAATATTAATAAACCAAATATCATTTCAAAATCCAAGGGAAACACCCAACAACTAACACAAACCTCTACCGGGAAAAAATAAAAGAAACCATATAATTGATAAAAAATACAAAAATATCAAAATAACAATAGCTACACATATCTTGGTAGTACGTTTTAGTAGGAAATGCGCCAATCAGGTAAGCACATCAGAGGACGTCAAAGGCAGTTTCATGGTTTGTGCATGGTTTTGTAGATGGTCCAAAACAAAAACAAAACTCTTTTATTTTTTCCTCAACGACCACTCCAAGCCTTAGAGTTCCTCAAAATAATACACCAATTATCAAATACAAAAAAAAACAATCAATAAAAAAAACAAAACCTCAAAAACACTCAAGATACAAGGTCAGATTTGGAGGAACAACCATCTTAAATCACCATGGAAATTCAAAGTCCCTTTCAAATAGGTGGTGATCAAGAACCAAACCCATGAATGACCACCTGGATTAAAAAAATCATATATATGAACTACTTTAAATCCTTAAATAACAAGGGATAATAAGCCCTGATACTATTTTGTCTTGAACCAACAATGGTCGACCCCGAACCAGTCAACTGAACTAGACCACAAAAAATCCTGATAGATGTTCCCAGTCCTCCTGAGATGGAAAATAGTTCTGGGTATCTAATATACTCAATTGGGAATTATTTAACCCATAAAATATAGATAAAAAACATGAATAAAATTAAACAAATTGATAGTAGAAACAGACAGAAAACTAAATAGATAAACATACCTCCAAGTGACCACGTGGGTCACAACAAATCACAGAACCACAGTCCCTCTGAGAGAAATCCAAAACTAGAAGAACCTGAAATAGAAATGGTAGTTTAGGCATGAGAACCATGGTGCTCATTAGGGAATATAAGAAAAAAACCTATTCCTAACATTTAATGTGAAATTCATTCTTACTAGTTTGAAAATAGAAAATATTGAAATAAGGATTTTCGTTATATTCAACAAAAGACAACATGACTCCATTTTTAAGTAAAACAATTTTTCATTTCATTTAAAAAACAGTTTCCAAATATTGAAGGATAAAATTTCAAAAGTATCCCTCAAATGATAATTAGTACTAGATTTGGTATTTTAATATGAAATAAAAAGTAAGAATGTAATTGGATCAGGTACCAGAACTTCCACAAAATAAAATAAAAACATACAAATATATAGTCATGGGATTTTTCTAAAACTATATAAAATAAATCTCTTGACATAGTATGTTTAGACTCACTTTATAGAATATGGTTAAACTCCATAGTTTATAACCAACTAGATGCCTATAAACCAACCTCACTAATGGAACATACCATCTGGACTATCAGAAAATCATGGGGGTACCAAACCGTCAAACTAGGATCGATAGGAAACCATCACTCGAGCCTCTTGATGGCGCCATGGAATCCCATGATAATTATATGTGGTGAATGGGGATGTCATCACACATGCGGCTCAAACTAAAACCCATTTCCACTATGCATTCTTATCCCAAACAACGACCCCACTTATGTGATGATCCTCTCTTTCGATAGGCCACCATATTCATTCCCATATCACAATAATTCACACACAAGTACTAATCGGGCATATACATCATGTCACATTGAATCTAATTTCTAATACTTCCACAAAGAACCCACCAAGACTTTAATGTTGACAATTTAAAATCTATTTCCAAATTCATTCCAAAAATCATGGTGAAAACACACAACATGTATGCAAGGTTCCCAATGGTCCTTTAGATAATTAAGAAATCAAACCACATCTCAAAGTGCTAAAAAAGACAAGTATTAGATATCACATTTAACAAAATCCTTTTAGTTTTATGAAACTCACTTGATATGTTAGGAGTAATTTATAAAACTATTTTATACATTTAGGATACATCAAATTTAAAGTAAAACATCTGTACATGCTTAGAAAAATTACTTATATTAACTAAGAGACCAATTTCCAATTGGTGCAATCAATTCTACCTAACATATACATATATCACATAAATATAAAAAAATATTTTTAAAAATATAAATCAGTCAAGGAATTCAAATTAAAGTCTTTGACATAAGGAACATACCTCAAAACACACTGCCTATGACTAAGACAATCCAAAACTACTTCTCACTTACACGCATATACAACTTCACACACAGATATATATATATATATATATATCCCTTGTACCAATGTACATATTCCCTTCTCCATGATTGAATATGTACAAGGAGGATATATATATACATATTCTTACCTATGTATACACACAAAATTCACCTTCAAGAGCCATAAAATACCCTAAATAATAAAAAAGAGACTAAAAAATATAAAATCCCCTATTAAAATTGGGCCAAATAAATATAATGGAAGAATAGTTACCTGAAATAAATGCTGCAATTCATACATTCAATTCCTGAGGAAAGAATCACCCTCAATTAATCCCCACAATCCATAAGAACCAAGAAAAAGAAAAATTAAATCCAAAAAATTGGGTTAAGGTTCAACCACAAAATTTAGACCACCTGGGAGACCATGGAAATCAAGAACAATAGAAGAGGAAGATGATGAAAGGGGGAAATACTCACCAAATATGATTTCACTGCAAATCGGTGGAAGAAATCATGATTAGAGTGTGCATGAGAGGGGAGGTTGGGCACATGTGAGGGACCCCCATACGAAGAGTGGGGGGGTGAATTGGGAGGGTATGGGGAGGAAAGATCCCATTTGGGTAAATAATAATAATAATAATAATATCATCATCATTATTATTAATAACTTTTCATTTTTTTCAATTTTTAATTTTTTTTAATTTCTGGAAACTATAGACGGGTTGCGGGCATAGTTTGGAAAATAATGCTCTAACTGTGTGCCTCTACTGTAGGCTCTAGACACCTCAGATGGGCAGCTACATGGTTTTATAAACCATGCACATGCCATGAAATTTAGCTATATGAAAATTTGAATACAACATTCATGGGTTTATCACCGTTTCAATTAACTGGGCACCAACCGTGAACCCATGATCAAAAACCCAAAAGTTTGAATATTTTGAACTCGTGTTGGCCTAAAACACTATAGTTTTTCTAACAATAATTAAAATAATTAATATTTCATGTTTAGGGAGTTACTTATACCATGTCCATCACCATGCGGGCCTGTCTGATCCTACCACTACCTCTACCTTGGTGGCCCATCCACAGTCTCCCTATCAGTCGTACAATGGGTCAGACAATCTAATGAATGATTTCCCCTACAATAAAATGAGTAGCACCACCTCTCCCTAGGGTAACTAGAACCATCATGTGAGCCTTGAACCAAAAAACCTATATCCTTGATCTTCCTCCTAAAATGTATGACAGGCCCAGGTCCTAGAGACTGACATCGGTTCTCTGCTACCAAACTCTCTACTCCATCATTCCCACTACCAGTGACTATTGTATCCATCTAGACATCCAAGAAACTCTCAATCACTGATGTTCACTCTATCACCCTGATATAAGTAGGAATTAAAAGACATGTGACACTATATTTAATGTCCCAAAATAGTTCTCACTCAAAGGTCTGAGACTAAAAGAATTGATCTCAAATATATCCTTCAAGTAACTAGAGAGGTAGGTAATCTTCGATGAATACTTAGATATTATCATGCTGAACTGCTGAAGCTCTAGAAGCTCTTTTATGCATACATCCCTCAATGTAGCTAGAGAGAACTCCTACCTGAAAAGGTTCTCAAACTCTAACCATACCATATTCACCTTTTTATAAAACTTGGTCACCAAACTACACCATTGAAGAACTAATCTATAAAGAAGGCTCACCTCTAGGACCACCATCTGATATGTTGGTGTCCTTGAAAGATGGAAAACATCTATCATGACATAAAACCAATCCTTAACTGCCTATGAGTTGGGCTTGGATCAGAACATGAGGGGTATCTATAACTAAAACTCTTGAAGTGCATTCATACTGCACACCTCATTCATTGGTACTACAGGTACCATTTTATTCTCAATAGGTGGTGGTATAGCTAGTACACCACCTAGTGGTAACACATCTAGAATTGGTCCCTATACCAATGCCTCATAACTGAGGGGATCATCCATCTGATCTTAATGCTAAATCATATATGAAAAACATCATAGAGTAATCCTAAAAGAAAACCATATGAACCATGATCAATGATAATATCTGGAGAGATGACTTAAAAAAGACATGGAAAACAAAACCCATTCTTATATGATTCATGGTCCATGGTTTTCCCTATAACCAATTACTAAGTCGAATGTTAGGTGATGAGAGTCTTGGTGTATGGATATATCAGCCTCCACAACAACACTAGAGTCTCTAACCTAAAATTCAAACCCAAAACACTTAACACTATTGCCCTAATCGTAAATCAAATACTCTGTTCCGAATGTATAACTGAATTCCATGATACCACTATACCATGAACCATCCTAATGAAGCTCATTCTGTGACTCCCCAAGCCTACCTCCAATTTTCTAGGGGCTAGAGACTAGTTTCGAGTACACATATCACTAACATAAGAGGTCATAGCCTATCTACCTATAAACACACACACATCTTCAAGCCCATACAATTCCAAAATTTAAAAAAAATTCAATAACAATGCGCACATATACAGAAATCCCATAACATGAGTATGATAATAAGTAATGGAAAGTATACAAGAAAAAAATACAATCTCACTACAAAGAGTCTAAAAAAATCCCAACCTGTAAGTAAAATGGGGACTAATGTCAAGGTACTGCAGGAACAGACCTTAGTATATATGGTATCACTAAAAATAACCTGGTACTAGTGCCTCTAGGACACTATTGTTAGGTCGGTTTCCTATACAAGACATGAAGCATGTGGGTAAAATCCTATGAGGGGTGAGTATAACATTATACAATAAGACACCCTGAAACCACACTGAAAATAAAAAAAGGATGACAGTTATATCTACATAGGTATATTTCTATAAACATATAATAAGAATATCCAGATATACTCAACAAAAACACATTGTATCAAGGTTATTTCATAACCATAATTCTATCCTAGTATTACTTATCAATGGATCAATAAATCACTCACCTCGGATAACACACACCATGAGTAAGATAGCACTAATTTCATCTATTCGAGAGGTAGTTCTTGGCAGGTCTCACCATGAGAAGTATATGTTGAAAGTATGAAGAGATATGATACATAAATAAGGATCACTCCCAAGGCCATGGGTTATACCAATAACTCAATCTAGAACAACCTACTAAGTACAAGATAAGTGCCCACATAGTGTTGGTCATGAAAATACCAAGAAATCCACATAGTGTAAGAAGATGAATAGAGGATCTCACTTGGGGCCTCATGGAGGGATTCCAAAACCTTTATCCATAGATTCCTTCTAGAGGGATCATTGTGCTACGTGTAGAAGGTGATTCTATACTAACTCCTAGATATTGGATATAGGGAACACATCCTAATGAAACTTTTAGAATCAAGGACTTTCAAAGATAGAAACAGTGTCCAATTTGTGTTTATTTTCAATCCACTCAAGGATTATTATAGGTTTTTCATGGAAAGTGATATTATAATACCAGATGGATATAGTTTTGAAGGTGGAATCTTCTCCAAGTATTTTCTAATTTTTGGAGTCAAAATTAAGAGGGAAAATAATATTTCTCAAAGATATAGAGCATCACAAACAAACTTCTTGAAAATATGTTTTCCTAAATTGACTCATATCAAATATTTTAAAGTAATGAGATTCATGAAGTATGGGTTATGTAAAGTATTATATTCATGAAGGTGTGGATATTTTTGAATGGTCTTCATGAGCATGTTTTTGAATGATGTTGAATCTACGCAAATGTGATAACATTCTTGAGTGGGATAATGTTCACTAGAGATTTATGAAGAGAAGATATTTGAGAGCATGAATGATGAGTTTCATAAAAAGGATACTGGGACCATGTTATGATCACTATTGTCTGAGCCTATGATTAGGTATCTACCTCCCACATCAATTTTGACGAATATAATTGGAGAAAAGGTTAAATCGCCCTAATTTTGTGAAGTTAGGGAGCTTCATGAATATGGAATTTTATGTAATGTTGAGTATCATGAAAAGACTGGTTATGTATTAACAAATCCAATTATTATGAGTTATGGGTATTTTGTGAATATTGAGAGTTTTTTGAAGACTTAATGTTGGACAAAGGTAATGAGATTTATGAGGACTTAGTGTTCTATAAAGGTAGTGAGGCCCACGAATGTAGTTTCTTCTGTGAAAGTAATAAAATTTTGAAGATAGTTTGTTCCATGGAATATGTGAGATTCATAAATGTTTGGAGCTTCAAGAAATTGTGTGGGTTCATGAAGGTCAATAATTATTTGAAACATAAAGGGGGTTATATAAAGGCTCTGAGCTTCGTGAAAAATGGTATTACACATATGGTTTCATTTAATAGAGTTATAAAGTGCATCAACTCTGAGCTATGGTGTAAGCAGAGCCACATGCTCATCAAGGATAAAGAATTTAATTACAATCTACTAAAGTGACCTACAAGTCAAAAAATTGTGTAATAGTTCACCCAAATAAGTGAGCTAGGGGGAGTCAACAAAAGTGTTCTGAGGGAGGAAGTGTGCTATCCTTAAAATATTTTAATGGAATTGGGACTGACACATTGTGACTGTGTCTTACCCTATGTATTCCATAAAAACTTGTGACAATTTGTGGATTTAGGTATGACCAACACACTATGAATTTATTTTCCCTGGATGATTCCTTAGTGGGGAACCTAGAAAAACTACTATGTTGTCTCTCGTCATGTGATTATTTAATAACTTCATGATTCCATTCGAAATCCTTTACGAGTTCCTCCCAATGTGGGAATAAGATTATTTGTTTTAAAAGAAAATGTTGACACCCTGATTAAACCCTCCCCTTTCAAGGTGTTCTGAGGTCCTATATAAACTTGTACAAGATACATAGGACAATGGTATTAAGGCATGTTTTAAGGAGTACATGGTGTATAATAGAAGTACTCAACATTCCCCTTCGACACTGGTTCCTTCCAATGTAAAATTTCCCTTCGCGTTGTCAATGTAGAAGTAGACGACATGCCTATGACAATATAGTTATTCCTATTTCCATGTACACGGATTACCCCATGTACATTAAGGTTGACCACGATCGTGTGGGAGTACATGAAATTCCCTTGGACATGTACTCCTTCTCGTGTCAGTGTACCCTCGGAGGTACATGTCAAGCCATCCAGAGTGGGGTCACACATTTTGTGACAAGGTAACACACCAAGTGATCCTTGAATACATCTCAAAACTCTAGCCTCCTCTAAGAGGGCCCCACATGGTCTTTAAACCTAAAGTAAACATCATGTCAAATTGGATATTCCAGAAAATACAGATCTAGAATCATGCATCTCCTATTATTTTCTTACCATCAATTTAGCCATGCCCTAGGATAAAATCAAGAAGATTCATCAGTAGGGCCTTTTTATCATCGAACCATTGAAATCTGGCCTTCAAATCCATTAATAAAATGACTATAATCATTATTCATCACAATTTTCCAAAGAATTAAAAAAATAGGTTTCTATACCATACAATCCTATACCACTTTTTTGGTCTCACAATCTTTACGTCGTTACAAACCCGAATCTAAAATTTTTAAATGTTGGGCTATAAAATAGATGTGAAAATTTCTATTTGTCGGTATACACGGAATCATGAGTGAATGTTAATTTCCCATGATGAAGAATAAATGGGAATGAAATTCAAAAAGAACATCCATGAGGAATGAACTGCTACCTATATTCATTTTGACCTTGATTCATTTCTATTTGAATGATGAATGAAGATATAATCAAATAAACCCATGCAATTCTCGAAATTTCCGTATAAAAATAACCCATCATGTAATTTGTGTGATCTATGGATTAATATGTTTGTTTATTGACAAGTTTTCATCATATAAATGATAATGGGGAAATAATCCTTCCAAAATGAACTTCCTACCTTGATTCAAATTGATCTTTAATGAAAAATGGAGCTTCATCATGATCATTATTGAGATCCTCTAATTCTGTCTCACACCGGTCATCGATCTATGATCTAGCCATTGTTCACCAACAGAATGTCCTTCAATGATCTCCAATGGATCACCAAAAATTTTCAGGGTAATGTGGATAACCCTTTATTTTTTTCATACAAATTATTATATAGATAATAATTAGGATGTTGCATCATAACAGATTAAACAAATTAATTTGATTAATTTATTTTCTATCCACTCCCATGATAAATGTTAATCAAACACTCCATGTAGATAAGTTTTATGTCACCACTAGTGTAAAAACCTCATTCTGAACTCAACAACACCCTTATATTTCTGATTCAAGCACCCATTTATAAGTTATTACACATTTTTTGGAAAATGACATCTGCATGTTTATTAATATATTTAATATATTTCAAAAAATTATTATGGGCACATCGAGCTCCTGAATAGTATTCCTTCTCAACACTTGGTCTAAAAAATAATCCATAAATATCCAAAAAATAATACATAGAAAAATAAAATTCATTACAATGAAATGTTATGCGATAATTCTATTCATGTCACATATGGAAATTCTGAATCCCTGATTCGTGTCAGATGGGAAAAGCTAGAAGTCTAAATCATAACAGGCAGGAGTTCACAACATAGAGTGTATTGGAGGCTATTCATTGGAGATATCACTTCTCGAGGAAGATATGGGTCAATAATGGTGATGGGGTTTAACCTTAAGGGTAATCATATTTATCATTTTTACATAAGAATCAAAACTCACATGGTTAAAATTATATAATTTAAAGTCATAAGTCATGAAAAGTCCATACTATTTATTGTCATATGGTAAGAATTTTTATTTCATGAAAGGGGAAATAAAAAGATATGGAGTGGAGATTATACAATGGGATACCCTTTTATTTTTTATCCCATTTTTTTGTAACCAGAAAATATATGACATGTTTATGGTTTAAATAAAGTAGTATCCCTATATAGGTAGCTTATACTATAAATGGAGCGACACTACGAGACTGAGCATGGATTATATGTGATCTTCCCATATAGATCAGACTATCTATTAGTAAATTTGTAGAAAAGGATATTCTTGGGGCTTACACCTAATATGAGTCCCATATAGTATTCATGGGCCCAAAAAAGAGTGATAATATGAGATTGAGAGGGGCTTATGTATGTGTTTCCATTGTAGATCATCATATCATTTAGAAACTAAGAATAAAAGGATATGATTGGGGATTAAAACTAGTAATAAGTCCATATAGGGTGTATATAACATATAAATGGAGACAAAAATAGAATGTATGCTTCGGGATTACACCTAGTAGGAGGCCTATATAGGATTCTTGTATTGTAAAAGGGGTGACAACATGAGAATATATGGTTAGAGATTACAACTAGTAGGAGGCCCATATAGGATTAATATGGTATAAAAGGAGTGAAAAAAAGAGATAAAGTAATACTTATTAATAAAATACCATTTATGGTTTATATTATATATTAGTAACTAGGTATAAGAGGATATTCTTGGGGCTCACACATAGTAGGAGGTCTATTATGGGTTGTCATATTTGTTAGTAACTTAGCAGGATGAGAAGGTATAGATGGAACATACACCTAATATGGGGAAAATATATATGGATTTACCCAATGTGTTGGTAATGTGATAAGGAAATGAAGAATGATGTTTTTAGGCATACACCTAGGAGGAGTCATATAAGAAATAACACACAGGTAGGAGACTTGAGTGAATATTCACCCAGGTAAGATAACATGGGTGAAGTGGCACCCAGGTTAGAGAACTTGGAAAAGTGGCACTAAGGTATACCATTAAGAGACATTCATAACTCTAAATAGGGTTCTTGAGTGAAATGGTATCGAGGTATAGAGGTTTGGGAGAATAGGAACCATATCGTGTAACCTGAGTGAAATGGATCCCAATTATAAATGTGTTGTTGATTGGTCACCCAAGTTTCATGGCTGCTTTGGTGGTGGGGTGTTTGGGTAGTGAAACCAAGGTTTAGGTGCTCAAGTGGTGGATCATAGTTTTGGGTGCTTAGGTAGTGGCACCCTGGTTTGTGAATTCAGGTAGTGGTGCCAGATTTGTAGAGCACACATAGTGGTGTCTATGTTCAGACATTCTGATAAGTTCACCGAGTTTCAAGATCTCAGGTAGGGGCACCCAGGTTTGGGGGCACAAGTAGTGTTTCCCAAACTCGAGTGATCAAGTATTAGTATCTATGTTTTGGTTCTTAGGTGATGGATCTCATTTTTAGGTACTCAAGTGGTGTCTCCTAGGTTTAGGGTCTCATGTAGTGACACCCAAGATCAGGTGCTCAAGTAGTGGTGCCCAAGTTCAGGCACTGAAGCAGTAGCCCCAAGGTTTGGGTTCTTAGGTAGTATATTTCCCAAAGTATAATAATATTAGGAGGGACTAAGCACAAAATCTATATTACATATCTATTGGTTTTTATTTTTGAATCACCCAAAGAAAGGATTTGTAGAAAAATTGGGAACATATAATAGAGATTCATGAAATAATTTCTGTACTCGGACATATGTGTTGAAAATAAGAGGCAAATGTGCCTATTTATAATTTTATGTGGACCAGAGAATTGTTATTCAAGTAGGAGGTCGGGGTTCATTAAACACGTTTGATAATGGTTTGTGTGAACGGGAGTTACACGTGTCGACCAAAACCTAAAGGAATTACACTTGGGTGTGAAACAAAAGAGAATGCAGTCCTAGGAACAAAAAATCCAGTCAGCTAACAGGAGTTCACTATAACAGGAAAATGGAATTTTTCCAAACTCTTTTCAACTCCAAATGATCATAAATTCTAATATTAGTATCAATTTGGGTTCCATGACCAGTGAAATGAAATCCTAAAAAATTAACTATGTTCATGGTTATGTGGATCCTTCATAAAAGGTGTTTTATAAGGATAAAAGTTCCAACGATACCCTTAAAAAGGGTTTTATGCTTTTAAAAATAATTTTCATTAGAAACTGATGGAATACATAGACTAATATCAGTGGAAGGTTCTCAAAACCTTACCATTAAATTGGAAAATGTTTTTAGGAATATACATCATTCGATGTGTGGCAAATCATGCATCACATGGAGATCTTATTTTCACATTCTTTGTCAAGAAAGATAATTTTATGCCCATTCTTGAATCATGACATCTAAGTGAGGGCTATCTCAAGGATTACACAAAAAAGTAGGTGGAACACATTGTCCTATGCCAACACATTCCAAAAAAATACTTTTGTGTAATATTTACATAAAACGGTATATATTCTAACATCTCAACTATTATATTTCACTCATTTAGATGTTCATTAGCCTATGAGGAAAAAATTAATAAATGGATATATGTATTTTATATATTTGACTGATTAATTCACTTTTATTATATGGATTATATTCATGATTAATAACTCATAGGCACTAAATATTTTTCAATTATTTTAAATGTTTTTAAAAAAGAAGTGTGGCAACTCATTAAAGAAGTTACACATATAAAATGACATTGAATACAAACATGTAAAATTTCTATCATATATTATAAATCGTGAAATTCTAAATGAATTATGTGAATTATATAACCCAATTTTTTTTC